>CAWUFW010009795.1:0-600000 GCA_963921515.1 Calotriton arnoldi
CACGCAATGCTTCAAAAACACCATTATCCACATTACATACAGGCTTCCTTGCGCTTTGCGCCTTTTAAAAACTTAAAATTACAACCACATTTACCCTCCAACCTTATTCACATTAAGCACCAGACCCCAGCACTTTAAACATTATTTAAAACAATATAAACCCTGTCCTACATAGCGCTAAACCCCATTTAAATGCAAACTTGTTCACATTAAATGCATCCCCCACCTATACTTTAAATAACCCCCCATAAGCCTTTCACAATGTACACCCTTATTTATTTACCTCCATTAACGTGTAGCAGGCAGCGTCAATCTGTGAGAAGTTGTTCTGATCCATGGTGGTCTTTAGTTTCTGATGCAGCACGCAGTCCAAACAAGGCGCTCCAAAAGGGGTTTTTAAATGTCTGTTTCTGCTGACCCTTAAAGTACCCTTTTTATACTTGGCCTGGCATGCTAATTAGAAGACCCCACACTTTACATGGGGGTGGGCGGGCTTAGAACCAGGTTATGGTGGTCTTTGGAGGGAACAATTTCAGACCGTTGCATTATCTATTTGGTACACATATCATTTACCGTCTGCTAATCAAGCCTGAGCACTGTCCTGAGGAGCTAGGCCCAAGAAATGTGTTTGTAGATCTTGCTGAGTCACCACCACCCTGCCTGCTGTGACTGATAGCTTTATCTCAGGCCTCGTGTTTTCCTTGCAGTGTATTTTTCCTGCCACGTGTAATCCTGTTTCACATTTTCCTGGGGAAGTTTTGGGACCCCCGTCTGTTGTCCCTTTATCATTTTAACAACTGCTAATCATGACCGAGCCCTGCCTGAAAAGCTAAAGCAGCTTCTCTGTTTGAGGTTTTTGTCTTCGTAGCACGGGCTTGCCACACATCCATCATGTCCCCAAACTTTTGTGCACCAACTGTCACTTTTAAGGACAGACACACCCTTTTAACTTTTAAGGACAAGCATTTCACGAGCCTCACACTGCCATCCCATGGGGGTGGGGGGATTTGAGGTCGTTCTGTACATTCACAGCTCAACATGCCCAAACACCATCTGTCACAGCCCTGCAGGCACAGTTTAAAAACACTTTTGCGCACACCCAGAGGCACACGTTTATTTTTCCTTACATAACACTGCTAACACTCTGACACAAACCCAGTGCCACACCACCCGACGCAGCTCCTGGTAGGGGGCTGCCACACATCCATCATGTCCACAAACTTTTTTGCACACAAACTGTCACTTTTGGTGACACACAGACGCGTCACTTTTAAGGACAGACCTTTCACTTTTAAGGACACACCTGCCACTTTTAAGGACACAGACCTGTCACTTTTGGGGACACGAGCTTGATGAGCAATGGTATCCCAGTTTACTACTTACATCTCATCTTCCCATTCAGTTAAAGCTTCAAACTGTGTCGGTCTAGGTCTAGGTTCTAACATTGCCATCTTCTCTCTCAAATTCCGTAGTACAGCTACATTAAATGAACCATTCTCAGGGAAAACCAATGCTCCATCATTCTTGGTATATTTTTCCAATTTTCTAACCATATGCATGTATGATATCCATATTTCAGCATCATGTGCAAAGCTGGTGATTTCGGCGGAGGAATTACTTGTCCCTCTCTAGTCACTACCTTTTTGGCTTTCTTAAAGAAGTTCTTAACTTTCGACATCCACGACGTTTTCTCTCTACCATATTCATAATACGACATGATTCACAATCGCTTTCTCTCCTCAAACAATCCACAATTCAACACTGTTCTCTATGCGTTATTCCAACCAATACTAGCGCGACTCACACCAATACTCCAATCACAGCAGTTTCTGTCTATAGCGCACTGTCCAATCCCAGCGCGGCTTTTGTCTACGTCAGCTCTGCTCCTGTCTCTGTATGACTAGCGCACTGTCCAATCCCAGTGCGGCTTTTGTCTACGTCAGTTCTGCTCTTGACCCCTCCTTTACAAAATTTATCGGCAATTTCTTTTTCAACAATTCTTCGTTAGTTACAACATTTAAAACACATTTCCATTGTCTGATTCACTAAACAAAAGAGATAGTTTTGTCCATTTACACAAGAATTCTGTATTTTCCAGAAGGCAGCGCTTACCTCTATCCTACCACAGAATTTTCCCGTTTCGCCGATAAAGTAGCACTTCCCTCTACCTTACCCTTCTTTCAAGCAAGCGGTAAACCCGTTTCTCTGGGGATAAAACACCTGTGGAGACTATACTGCTCCTGAGAATTAAGGCCAGAGTTTCACAAGAAAACCGATCACTATTTCACTTACACACCTTTTATGCGGAAAATGTCCCTATCATAACACAACCTGTGTTATTACCAATATGAACTCAGACAATGCACTATTCCATGTGACTTCTCTTGCCACACGTGTTCCACTTCCTACTTCCCGGAAGCGTGAAAACTTACATATAACATAACACAACTCAACATAAAGTGTTAGACATGAAAATCAATAATCAATAATCACCAAACTAATCTATAGTAACCATAACTCTGCTACCAGCGCTAACAATAAAAATACTCCTCCTATATAACTCGGTCATCCAGGTACAACTATCTCTCCAATACACAGACTATATCCATATGACGGTGGGGCCCATTGACACCGCATATACATTCACTTACTCATTTATTCCCTGGATTACCTCCGTCCTTAACCTAGGAGAAAAAACAGTAAAACGATTCGCTGGAAGGAGACGGGATACCTCTTTTTAACACGACATAATGTTTCTCATTGCTTTTAAGGTATTCCGCTCATTGGTCGATGGACCAACTAGTAGGAATCAGTTGATGGTGATTAAGACCAGCTCAATCACAATAAACTCTTTAACATTTTACCTTAATTATTGAGCTAAAGAATCACTGAGTCATTTGTTTAAAGATAATAAAGTTTATATAAAGTTTTTAGAAACAATGCATAAGTTTAAGTTTATCACTCAAATTATTACATTTATCATTATTATAAAAATAAATTGAAATTACAATGCATACCTATTGGATGGAAGATAAAGTTTGTCACAGCAAGAACTTCAAAAAGATCTATCTATCTGTCTTGGAAAAATCTAATAGCTCTAAATGAAAAATCTATCATGAATAAAAAGGTTCTTAAAAAGCAGCATCTATACCTAAGGAAAATAGCAGCAGCAGCTTCGATCATCCGTAGCAGCAGCTCAGCACCCGCAACTCATCTATCAGCAATTTCAGCTCTCTCTTCTCCTAACAGTACGCTCGCTCATCATCATCAAGAAAAATAATACTACTAACACCAACCAACCCCTCCCGGAGTAGGTCTTCTTATACCCTAATTCTCGCTTACTAAATAAAATGTTGCCTCTTTATGGCGTGATTCTCTCTCATTGGTTCATTCAAGTCCATATACATTTTTATCAAACTTCCTTGTCTTAACCAGTTCTTTGTGGAATGTCCATGCTTGCATCGTTTCCCACAGTTCATGACATTACTCATCAGTTTCGATCAGTCCAATTTGTATCATTTTATGATACTTTTTAGGTTCAATAGTTCCGTTTGTCCATTTATTCATTTTGACGTCTCACGCTTTTTGCTGATCATCTTGGCACACATTTGCTCAGTAAGGTCACAATAGCCTTGACCATACTTCCATCCTAGGCTCTCAGCACGAACACGTGGTCATTCTTTTTCACAGCCTTTCTCCTTTTTCCACACGGCTTCTTGCACATGCGTACTCTAGCTCATGGCGGCCATTTTATATCGCTGCTCAACAGGCCCTAGCGCACTATTTTCAAAGATAAATAAAATATTGTTAAAATAAAGAATATAAACCCTTTCGTTTCCCTCCCGTCTTTCTACGTACCCCAATTAGGTATTACCTAGCAAAAAGCAACATATAAAGCCGTCCCTTACTTACCATCGCTTTATTTTGCCACCACACGTTTTATTTTTAAAGCACAAATCATGCGTTTATTATTTTATTAGTACGCAAATATTAGATTATGTTAGTCACGTCAACAATTATAAGTAGATTTATTTGCACATAAAATAGCGTGTTACCTTTAACCCTTCACATGTAACATACATTGTTGGTTATTTACTTAAACGAACATGTTTATTAATTAATTTACGTAAATTATTAGGAGGTTAAAAAAAAATTCATTTATCCTGCTCCATCACTGCCTTCAGTTAATGTTTTTTGATTTGTATTTGCAGGCATTTTGCATTGTTTTTTTTTTTGCAAACATATGCACACTATCTTTAAACACTCACACTTTTACTTTTCATTACTTTAACACCTTTAATATCTTTTGTACATGTTTGCAAAAAAAATTCTTGGTTTGCCAAGATCAAGTCCATTGCCTTCTTAGTGCTTGATAAATAAGATGACACTATTCTGAGTTTTTTCCTTAAATCAAAGGAAGCTAATACGTTTGATCTTCTCAGTAAGAACTTACATACTCACAGCTCCTTTTTGTGTTGTGTTTCTGTGGAAAATTTCTTAAGAAAGGGTGAGCTTGGCTGTATGGTAGTTAAATAATGCTGGCAGGAGCCACGATCAGTACCTGGGGAGAAGGATCAAACAGAAGGTGATGTAGCAGTCACAGCCAGTGTCCAGTCCGAGCAGTGTCTGAGGCCCTGGAGGGGGTAGGCAGACGTTGATACACTAGCGACTTTTTGGGCATGATTGTTAGTTAGGCAGTGTGGGGGGTGGACTTTAATTACTTTGGCCAAAATGACCAATTCCTGATGGTAATTCGTTCCATGCACTGTCCAGTTACGAGTGAAACAGGTCTGAATGGGGAACAGTTTTTCCAGGGCAAACTGAATAGTTTTTTTCATTCTCACCTCTTTAACTCTCCCTTTTATCATCTGCTCTCAGCTAGGGTTGCCACATGGCCTTTATTTTTAGGTCAAGCATAGGCAGCACATGTGCTGTCTTCGAGAGATGCGGTATTCACTCTATGGATTTTCATCACACCCATCGCTTTTGATTGGTTCCTTCTTGTGCCTTTTAAAATTCTTTTCTTTTAGTTGGTGAAACGTTGCTATTTGTACCGTGTTGTCCCGCCTTTGGGTGTGTTTTTCATTTTCTTGGCTACTGGCCCTGTAACATTTATTTCCCCCTACTCTTTTGTTTATATATGGTTTGGTCAGTGCACTCTTTTTTTCTTTAAACTGGTCCTGCGCCGTTCTCTTTCTTTGAATTGATCCAGCACCGTTTGTTCACTCGGTCCTATACAAAATACAAAAAAGATAAAATCTCCTTGTACAAGCGTTACCCCAAGGCATGTTAAAAATCTCCTAGTACACGTGTTACTCCTAAGGCACTTTATTTATTTTTTTAAATCTGTTTATTGATAAAAGGAACAGAGATATAACAAAATAAAATAAAATAGTGCATAGGTACTCTAGCAGCATTCAAATACCATTATTGTCCGACAGCCCCATTACAACACAGATCATCAATTATAACATCTTGATCAATACAATCACGGAGTCATGTTCTCTTGCAGCGGGGGATCTAGAAACGGTTCACACAACATTCCCCTCGATTTATTCCAGCTACCCCAGATCTTGGTCCACTTCTGCGGACAGCCTCTCCCTTCATAAACCACTCTCTCTGTCTGCATACACCAGTCCATATCCGTTTCCCAATCTCGGAGTTTGGGTGTCCTGTCGCCCTTCCAAGTTCTGGCTATGTTACGTTTCGCACCAACATTCCCAAGAGAAACCCAGACCCTTTCTTTGGCCGTCATGTCAGTCGCATCCCATATATTCAAGAGACAGAGCTGGGGGGTGACCTTCATACCTTTCCCACTGACCTCCCACATTTTTGCGGTTACTTTCCTCCAATACCGTCCTATACATGGACATTCCCACCATTGGTGTAGGTATGTTCCCACCTGCCCACAGCCCCGGGGACACAACGGAGAGCCCAAGACACCCATCCTGGCCAATGCAACGCCGGTATAATAAACTCTGTGGAGGAGTTTAAGTTGGACCAACTTAAATCTAGAGCGCAACGTCACCTCCCGAGGAGACGCCAGCGCTTCTTGCCATTCCTCATCATCCATATCCCCTACGCCCTCCACCCATTTAGAACGGATCTTACCCACAACATCTGGTGAGTTATTTAAAATCTTCCTATATGTCAAGGAGATTGCTTTCTCCTTCAAATAGTCATCCAGTAACCTATCTTCTAAGGGCGAGGCCGCCAGGAGGGCAGTTCCCAAGGGGACGGCCTTATACAATGCACTTCGCACCTGCAGATATCGAAAAGGTTTCTTTCGGATTGAGATCATGTTGACGTTGCAAGTCACCAAATGGAACCACTCTGCCTTTTGTCCATACGTCACCCACCGTTGAGAGCCCAATAAGATCCCACTTACGAAACCCAGGGCTATGAGCCAGGAGTCCCAACCGATCCGAGTCAAAGAGAGGGGTGACCAGAGTAATCTTATTTTTCCAGCCCAGGGCTGTGGTCGCAGAGTGCCACAGCGCCACAGTGGTTGCAGTCGGGGTGAATACCGGGGCGTTCTTCCGCCCCCCATACAGTGCTCGTTGGTAAGATCCATTTGCCATGTTATGCCTATCCATCCTGTAAGCTGGTTCATTAATAGGCCAATGCACCCAATGATTAATAACTGCTAGTTGCGAAGCCCAATAATAACTCCTAATTTCCGGGAGAGCTAGTCCACCGTCGTACCAACTCTTTGTGAGTTTAGTCAAGGAGATACGAGGGTTGCCGTTGTTCCACAACAAGGTCCTAACCTCAGATTCTACAGCCTGGAAATATTTGGAGGTAACAGGGAAGGGCGTATTTTGTAGTGCGTAGACAAATCGAGGCAGCGCCATCATCTTGTACAGGGCCGCCCTTCCCAGCAGAGTGAGGGGCAACGATTTCCAATGTTGTACATCCGCTTGTAAACGGCGCAAAGGAGGGACTAGATTAGTGTCATAGAAGACCGCGGGGTCCGTTGTGACATAAATTCCTAAATATCGAAAGCCTTCCGTGACTGTTTTAGCATCGCAGTGTGCGGGCAATCGGATATCGCTCCCAGAGAGGATGTAAACTAAGGACGTATCCCAATTTATTGTGTAACCAGAGTACTTCTGGAACAGGGTGAATATATGAAGTATCCTATGAATAGAGTGATAGGGCCGAGCTAAATACAGTAAGATGTCATCTGCATAAAGGAAAATTCTATCTTCCCATTCCAGCGTCCAATTCAACCCCCTAATGAGGGGGTCTCCCCATATCCATATTGCCAATGGTTCAAGGACCAGCGCGAATATCAAAGGTGAAAGTGGGCAACCCTGGCGGGTCCCCCTATGCAGAGCAAATGACGCCGAGCTACTCCCATTGACTGTCACTCTTGCCAAAGGTTCCGAATACAGCAGTCACACCCAAGACAGAAATTTTGGGCCAAAACCATATCGTTCCAACACCGCAAAGAGGTAGGGCCATTCTATCAGATCAAATGCCATTTTTGCATCTAGGGACATAATGACATCGTCCTCTTGTATAGTCTGGGCTCTTCCCAGAACCCCATGAAGCCTCCGCAAATTAAGTGCTGTGTTCCTAACCGGCATGAATCCCGACTGATCGGGGTGAATCAGTTTATGAAGCAAGGGCGACAATGGTGTGGCCAAAATCTTAGCTAAGATTTTCACCTCTGGATTTAATAACAATATTGGGCGATACGACCCACAACGGTCTGGCGGTTTGCCCGGTTTATGTATCACCGCCACATTAGCCAGCCTTTGTGTTTCAGGAAGGGAGCCTGTGGATACACTCTCTTCATACATGTCTATTAGATAGGGGGCAATAGTGGATGCATTGAGTTTAAACAATTCTATGGGGAGCCCACACAGGCCCATCGCCTTTCCAGACTGCAAGGCACCAATTGCTGTGGTAACCTCCTCTCTGGTCATATCTAACTCGAGCTCCTCCACTTCTGTGTCGTCCAGCACAGGTAGTCGTAGAGTGGATAGCAACTCAGCCGCCTCTTCTCCAGAGAACACTTTCGCAGAGGAGTATACTGCTTGAAAGTGTTCCGCAAAGGCTTTTGCTATACTTTTCCTATCCGTGAGGCGTTCCCCACCCTCCGTGAAAATCTCAGAGACCCATCTAGAGGCCTGCTCACGCCGGTCAAGCCATGCCAATAATTTACTTGCCTTATCACCTATTTCGTAAACTCTACACTGCGTGGCTCGATAGTAGGCCTTTGCCGCTTCTTCAGCGATATCTCTATACTCCTTCTGTTTGAGGAACAACTTATGTTGGAGTTCGGGGGACATCGCTGTCGTTAAGCCCTTCTCTAGATTGGTTATGTCATTTTCTAGGGCTAGTAGCTGTTGCTGCTTTTCCTTCTTATGCCCTGCTATCATAGACACACCCTGTCCCCTGATAACGGTTTTGTACACCTCCCATAACGTGGAGGCCGAAGCCACGGATCCCACATTTTCTTTAAAGTAGTGTTCTCTTGTGTCAATCAGCCCTTCACGGACCGCAGGGAGCCTCAAATACCAGGGATTAAGCCGCATGTCGCCTCGATGCTCAGTGGGACTTCCACCATACGTAGCTATCAGCGGTGAGTGATCGGAGATTCACCTAGGGAGGTGCCCCACTTCACTGAACATGGAAAGCTGATCTGCTTTGCAGAATATATAATCAATGCGGGACAGGCTCCCATGAGCCCCTGAATGAAAAGTGTATTGGAGAGAGGACAGATTATGGGTTCTCCAGAGGTCCAGCACACCCATTGCCTTCAGGAAATCCCCCAGCGCTTTCCCCGCCGGCTCTTCCGGCCTCGCAGGAAGTCTATCTCTCTCACCGTTTAACGCTGCATTACAATCGCCCAGAGTATCAACTCTCCCTCCTGCAAATTGAGCAAATGTGTACCTAGGTCAGTTAGGGTCAGGAGGTGAAGTCGAGGAGGAATGTACAATGACGTAATGTTTAATAAGCGCCCCTCCCAGGAGCCAGTCAGCGTCACAAATCTACCCAAGCGGTCACGTGTGATGGTCTGGGCCTGAAAAGGGGATGATTTACGAAGAAGGATCCCTACCCCCCCCCAGAGCCTTTAGTATAGCCTGCATGAGCCACTAACTTATACCCCCACCTATTCAAAGTGCTGTATGTGGAGCCCTGTATGTGTGTTTCCTGCAGCAGAACCACGTCAGGGGCCTGCCTCTTTAAGTATTGTAAGACAATCCCCCTCTTAATTCTGTCCCTTAGCCCATTGACATTCCACGTCAGCAATTTAAGTCGGTCTGCGGGCAAAGGTCGTTTCAAATTACTAGCCATCTATACTAAACATCGGGGGACTCTGCCTCCAGGTCAAGAACTGGCATACTGATGTGGCTCCACTTAGTAATTATGAAGAGAATCGGGAGTCCGGTCAGATAATTCTCATATGTTAGTGTCGGACATACTGTTTCAGAAATTTGAACCTGTCTTGCACTATCAAAAAACAAAATTACAAATAAAATTAAACATGCAACAACCAAACAACAAACCCCTAGGAAACCACCCACCCCTCCCCCCACCCTGCCTCCCTGCTACGTGGACTCCAAACTGCCCACCCCCAAATGTGCAGAGTGCTTGTTGACCCTCCCCATAAACTTATGTAGAGGGAACGTGGCCCCGCCAACTCAAGCCTAAGATCTTATTGCACCCCAATTAATACCAGAGTATCCAAATAGAAAGGTCTATAAAGCCCTCAGTCATGGTGGGCTGTGTCTCTTAGTAAGGAACGAGAAGCAATGCGTAATAACAATAAGAACATTCCTGAGCTCAACCAACTACAAGGCATCCCCCATTCAAAGACAAAATTACTTGGTAATATCCAGCTTAATGTTCAAGTCTCAGGCGGTGCCAATCAGCTTCCTCTCCCAGCATCAGGAAACAAAAAAGGCAATAACACTGACAGGTAATTGAGAGCCATAATAGCCTTAGCGAAGGCCTTGCCTGGAGTCAAGGTCTTCACGTCGATCTTCGTGCCTCTACTCTCGCCTCCGTGAGTCCTGCTGCGATGAACTGCGGGCTTGCCATTGATCAAACAAGTCCCATGTGTCCTCTGGCGTTGAGAAGAACCAAACCTTGCCCTCCGTCGTTATTCTAAGTTTTGCTGGAAAGAGCATGGCATATTTAATGTTTTTCTCCCGGAGCGCCCTTTTAACTTCCAAGAAAGATCGTCTCATTTTCTGGACCTTTACCGTAAAGTCCGGGAAGAAGGTTATCGTAGAATTTTCGAATTTCGTGGGAGGAGAGGCACGCGCAGCTTGCAAAATGAAGTCCCTGTCTCTATAGTTGAATAATCTGGCTATGAGAGGACGTGGAGGGGCGCCGGGTTTGGGGGGACCACCGGGAACTCTGTGGGCCCTTTCCACCGAGAAGTATCGAGAGAGTGAGCGGGGCCGCAGATGATTCTGAATCAGATCTTCAACAAAGAGGTCCGCCGCCGGGCCCTCTGCCCGTTCTGGCACACCTAGGATGCGGGCGTTATTGCATGCTCTCCCTTCCTGATCTTCCAGCCGGGCTTCCATCTCTTTCGTAGCAGCCTGAAGTTTCTGTACCTCACTTTCCAGTACTGTGGTTGAGGACTGCAACTCCGTTACTGAGTGTTCAGCCGTTTTCACCCGTTCCCCCAACGTGCGCAGATCGGCGTGCATGAGAGTCACCTCTGAGGTAACAGAGTCAATCTTAAGTTCTAGGGCCGTGCGGACTCATTGTATAGCTTCCATGATGTCTTGGAGGGTAGGGGCACCTTCGTCTGCTTGTTTTTTCACGCCCGGGTCTGCATTCTTTCCCTCAGGGTTCTCTGCTTTGGACTGAGCGAATTTATCCAGTTTCGTCTGATACGTCAGCCTTGATCCTTTGGGCGCCGCCATTGCACCGTCGTCAATGTGGGCCCCCCCGCCCCCCTGGACCACCTCAGGCCGCACTCAACCAGACCCCAACCCGCACGGAGGTTGTCGCTGTTCCGTTCCTGTGAGGGAGGTACCCCCGCAAGTATCCAGGTGATCCTTGTCTGTCTCTAAGGACCGAGACCCGGAGAGTAGATTTAGTTCAAGGGGAGGCTCCCGGGGACCGCGGGACACCACAGGGCTGATAGATAAGTACAGCGTCGTCCCTAGGAAGCCAGCCCCCCGCGTTGGTAGAAGCCAGGCCGGGGTCACATCACAGGCACAGTGCCAACAGAGGAATCAGCTAGTTGAAACAGGGGAGACAAGCACCAATGCAAGGACTGGACAACACTCTCCGGGCCAGGTGCAAGCAGATACCTATCACTACAGTATCGGACCCAGGTCCCAGTTATTGCAGCCCCATCTCCATCCACAGTTCAGGCTGTCAGTCACTGTCTGCTATAGATCAGTCCCGGGGAGGAGAGCAAGACCATATCTCTCTCCCGTGTCTACCACCATAAAGCAGGCGACTCCTCCACACTCCTTTCAGGCAGAGTCGGGAGCGGCAAGATGGCTGACAAAGTCCTGTAATGGCCGCGTCCAGAAATCTATCCTGCAGGCTCAGGTGCCGCTCATTGCAGGTTACGGCTCCTTTGGCTCCCCGTACAAGCGTTCAATAATGTCCAGGAGGTCCCGGGAGGGGCCCAACATACCTCCTCGAATCTCCGCTCACAAGCGGTCATGCAGAGAACGCCGCCGTCGCCTCCCAGTCGCCCCGGCCCCGATCTCCGTATCGCCCTCCTCGGATCTGCAATTTAATCGCGCTCCCGGCTTTGTAGGCCTCTCGCCTCCGGAGCAGTCTTCGTTACGCCGTCTCGTTCCGAGCGGGCCGCGGGACACCGCTTGCACCTCCGGACGGCTGACTGTCCCCGCGGAGACCGGGCACAGCAATGCAGGGATCTGGCCAGGATATTTGCCGGATATATGCGGGGTTTTAGGCCGGCGGGACGCGGAGCTCTATTCAAGCGCCGCCATCACAGTTGCTGGTCGGCCACGCCCCCCCATAAGGCACTTTAAAATAAATCTTGCACAAGCTTCACACAGTGTGAGGCTTTACGAAATGCCCATGGAGATACCCTTAAACAGCACTGTGGGAGGCACGCTTCATTTGGGAAGGGAACGGGAAGTCCTGCAGCAGGCTGTGGTCAGCCAGCTGTCTAGCCCTGGCTCTGTTCCACGGTATTCCAGTTCTGGGATTTGTGCGCTGCTGCTCAGTGTGTTTGAATGTGGAGACAGCTTTGTGTATGTGTTCTAGGTTTATGTTTATGTTTTTTCTCTACCACCTTTGTAGGAAGCTGGCTCTGTATATACTATACCAAAGTGAGGTATAGTGTGCACAGAGTCCAGTAGAACCCCAAAGGTAGGCAGAGGTAAAAGTAGATAGCACCTTACTCTCTATTTGCGGTAGTGTGGGCGAGCTGTAGGGCTTTATCAGAGGGTAGTGTTAAGCATTTGTTGTACACACTCAGAGCGGAGTCTGGTCTGCCCAGTCTCTAAGGAGTGCTGCAGAGGGACTGACATCAGCAAGCATAAAGATACATTATGTACATTTCAGAACAAATAAAGGCATGCCCACAATGGAATTTTCCAAGCAGATACAGCGAAACTGTGGAGTACAAAACATAAGTTTCGATTCTGCAGCCGGGCACACACTATCTAACAGTCAAGGTCATTTTGCCTGTGCCCGCCACTAGACAAGTGGGAGAGGGTTTCTATCTAAGGGAAAAGATATGCGTTAATATGAACAGTGTATTCATTAGCAAAGCAAAACCTTAACTTTGGAGAAACAGAACCTAACTGAGGCCTTTTCTCGGAAATAGCAGAGTATAAGTTTCGATTATAACCCAAAATGGCGTCTACATATAAAATGGC
Source organism: Calotriton arnoldi (assembly GCA_963921515.1). Lineage (NCBI taxonomy): Eukaryota > Metazoa > Chordata > Amphibia > Caudata > Salamandridae > Calotriton > Calotriton arnoldi. Next base: position 12,843 of record CAWUFW010009795.1, read on the forward strand.
GCTGCGAATGCTAACATACGTATAACAATGCAGAAGTAGGATTTCTTTTTATTCTAACAGACCCTCTTTTTAGCATGAGCTAAACATTTTATAAAAGATGCAAAACAATAGAACAAGAATCATAATTTAAGTTGACTATGAACAGTCCATATCCTCAGGATCAGAGACGGAAACAGTAAGGAGGGAAGAAGTCTCAAAAATGCCCTCATCAATATGCATAAGGGCATCTATGTCTTTTTGAACCATAATTGCAGCATTAGTATCGTGGATGGATGTCTTCTTTGGAAGGAATAGAGTGGTGCAATAGGAACAACAGAATGGGAGACATTGAATGAGGATACAACAAAGTATCAACACTACAACTAAATATATTATTTTTTCAAAAATCCAACCTCAGTTGCCAAACAACGACCAACTCCAGTTTCCACTTTCCATTCCTTTGACATTCTCCAAGATATCTAATATATGTTTAGTAATGTTTTGTTCCATATTCTTAATCCCGACTACACATTGGTCCCCGACTACAGCGCATACACCACCACTCTTTGCCAAGATGAAGTCAACTGCATATCTAGTCTGCTCGGAATAAATCCGCATACTCTCCAATTGAGTGGTGATGTCACGCAAAGCTGCTACAGTGGAATTAGAAAATATCTGTAGCTTACATCCGAAATACTCTCTAGCTTTCTCACCCCTAGCCATAGCAGTGCCACCAAACGTAATTATGGAGGAGAGAATGTATCCAAAAGTGATCCCATTACTGTAATTGTTGACTTCTGTAGGAAAGTGGGTTTCTGTTGCAGTAACACCCCCACTTTTTGCCAGACTACTGATGCACTTTCACTTGATGTGCCCTGGGTCCCTGCCAATCAGGTTCCCAGGGCTTGTGTTCTTTCCCCAAAACCAACCAAATTGGCATCTCTGGCCACAGGTCAGCCCCTGGTAAATGGTATCACAGGTACCTAGGGCACTGTGACCAGGGAAGACCTCTAAGGGCTGCAGCACTTATTGTGCCACCCTTAGAGGCCCTGCACCTCTACACACACACACTGCCTTTGCAGGCTGCGTGTTTTGGTGCAGAACAAAGTGAAGAGTCGACATGGCACACACCTCTGTGTGCCATGCCTACAACCCACTGCCCTGGCATAGATCAGTCACCCCTCTAGCTGTGTGCACTATACCAGTGGTGAGGGTACAGGTGCATGAGCCCTGTACCCCTACAGTGTCTAAGTCCATTCTTAGACATTGTAAGTGCAGTGCTGCATTAAGAGTATATGGTGCTGGGAGTTTGTCATTAGAACTCCACAGCACCATAATGGCTACACTGAAAACTGAGAAGTTTGGTATCAAACTTCTCAGCACATTAAACCCACACTGATGCCAGTGTGGGATTTAATGAAAAATGCACACAAAGGGCATCTTAGAGATGCCCCCTGAAAACTAACCTACCACTAGTGTCCAGGCTGAGTGGCTGCTTTCAGCTGCCACCACCAGACATGTTTCTGGACCCCTGGGTCGAGAGCCTGCTGCTCTCTGGGGCCTGAAACAATGCACATCCTGGGACGAGGTGCCAAGCCTCCTCCCACAGGATGGGCAAGGTTCACGAAGGGGAAGCTTCAAAGGCTTGCCGCCTTTGTGAGCTTCCCCAGGCCACTTGCTGCTCTCAGCAACTGGTCCCCACTGGTTCTGACTCCCACTTTGGGCGGGAGAACCGGCGGGAAAAACAAGTGAGGAAGAGAGGTGTGCCCACCTCTGCCAACTCCAGCCCTCAGGTGGGGGAGGCGAGGTGAAGCACAACTCTCAGTCCACGCCATCTTGAAGATGAGGGGACTCAGCCAACCAGGGACAGGCTCATGCCCCCCTCCCACTGGAGGGTGGCATAATAGGGGGTGTACCCACCCCAGGGAAGGGACCCATTGGTCCGTGCCTTTTACCTACCTGTAACACCCCTAAATCTAGTATTAGGGGCAGACAAGAACCTGCAACAAGAAGAAGAAGAAGGACCAAACAGCCGTGCAGCAGCTAACAAGAGGAAGACGCCCACTGACTTGGCCCCAGCCCTACCAGCCTGTTTCCCCCTCGAACCTGCTCCTGCGAAATCCCGGTGTGTCCTGCAGCCAGCAACCTCGAAAACCCCGGAGGACCTGCCTGCCTTCAAGCACAAAGACTCTGTCTCCTGTTAACACCGGATTTGTTCATCTGCAACCTCTGGCTCCGGCCGGACTCCTCGGATCCGCCCCACTCTGCACCCGCCGACCACGGCCCAAGCTCGAGTGGGCAAACACCACAAGGTGATTCTGACCCGAGATCTGGCGACCCCTGACCTGCCTCAAGCCTCCAGCCGACGCCTGCAGCCTAAATCCAGAAGGTCCCCCCAACCGCGACCAGGAGCTGGTAAGAAGATCTGACCCCAAAAGGCACCCCTGCACCCGACGCCCCACGGCCTTGTGTGCCCAAACCGACGGTGCCTAACCAACCCCTAACTTCCCAACTTACCTCTCGAAGTGGTGGTCGCACCCAAAAGACCTTCGTCCCCGAGCCTGCAGTGCCTTTGCAAACCGGAGGTTTCCCATTGAAACCAACAGGGCGCCCGATGTCGAAACAGCACCTTGCACCCGGCCGCCCCAGTGCCGCTGAGGGTGCACCTTTGGTGCTAATTTGTTTCCCCATTTGCCCTGAGCTAAAGTCCAGGAGCTTTGCTCCCACACCCAAGTGGCCTGCTTGCCAGCAGCCACCAACCAGAGGCCCCCTATCCCCCATTGGATAACATTGGGCCTCAGCACTCTGCACCCGGCTGCCCTAGTGCCGCTGAGGGTGTAACGAGAGTGCATCCTTGACCCTGGGGGAACCCTTGTTCTAACCCCAGAAGCTCAACTCCAAACACCGATTACTTACCTGGTAACCATTAACTTCATTTCTCTCCATAGGAACCTATTGACTGTTTTTCTCTGAAAAATGTTCTAAGTGTGGAGTTGATTTGTATGGAAACCTGAAAAATAACAATTGTGCAAAACTGATTTTACTTACCTTTTCTCTAGGAAATGTCCCAGTGTGATATCTAGGCATATCACACTGAGTAGAAAAAGTAATCTAAAAAGTAATCTCAAAAGTAACGTAAAAGTAACTTACCTGTAATTCTTATTGCAAAATCTATACAAAGTATATGTACAGCATTTCACAGTATTGCATTACCAGTAATTCAAACTGTAACCATTTCAAAGTACATTTACAACTGCATTTCAAACTGTATATTTACTGCAAAGTATTTATCAACTTACCTGTGCCAGGCTTGCTTGGTTCTAGGAAATAAAATAACTAAAAGAATATTTTTTATACAAAACCAATTGGTCTTAAGTTCAGTCTTTGAGTGTGTGAAATCATTTGATGATTGAGTGGGTACAACAAATGCTGAACACTGTCCTCTGATACTGCCTTACTGCTCGACCACACTACCACAAATAGAGAGTGAGGTGCTATCTAACTTTACCCCTGCCTACCTTTGGGGATCCACTGGACTCTGTGCACACTATACCTCACTTTGGTATAGTATATACAGAGCCAGCTTCCTACAACTTCCAAATCTGTCACTCCATCACAGAACTCTGCAGTCAGCGTTCTCTTTACCCATCAAACACTTGGCTTACTGTACTTACAAGGTACGCCTAGGGGAAGCACCATTCCTAAAGCAACATCATCTGTGCCATTATAAACATTTGAGTAAGTACCATTTGACAGGAAATAAAATCCTGAATGTGCATAAAGTGGTCCTTCATAATCTACTGGAGCATATCTGGTGTTTATTCCAAAGGTGCTCGGATCCTTTTCTTTTGCTACAGACATCGTATTTTTAAACAACACTATCCCAGAACAATTGACGTACAGAAATGCGTCAGTACTATTTATTATCGGGCAACAGGCAGGATAATAACCAGCTTTCCTGGTAACTGTTAAATCTTAGTAATGCCAGCCCATTAAAGTAACATTCTGTTCTTCCATATACAAATTATCACAATACGTATTATTGTCACACCCTGGATACCCCTTTCCTCGTGGCTTTCTGTAATATAGACAAGGGCCAGGATACCCCATACCAAACTCACCCCTCACCTCTACAAACTGGGATGGGCGGGTATACGTATCGTTGACAAGAGACAGTGGGTAAGCAGTCCATAAACTTGTGACAGATTCAGTTGGATAGCAAGCTGTACCTTCTCCGAAAAATCTTTTATGTGTGTCTAAAAAGATATTATTCGGTGTCATTCTTTTCTGTCGAACTTGAGGGATAATCTTACCCTTGGTACATAATGTCACATCCTGGTTATACTCCAAAACCCATGACACCCCACTCGAAGCCAATAGCAGCAGAATCACAAGAACAACACATATGAACTTTTTCTTTGTAGACCAAAAGACATGTGTGTGAACAGGGAAAATTACTGGCTGCTCTTCCTCAGCAACCATTCTGCCAAAGGAATGCATAACCAATAATGAAATGGGGCTAAATGCAAACGAGAGAAATATACAAGTTCCCAGTGTCCGTCAGAGCCTCACTGGTATAGGCTCCTATTGTTCATCAAAACGTTGGCGCTCTTGAGCACTGGCGGTGGAGCTTGCTCTGTCCTAAGCTCATGTTCCCAAGTCGACCAGGATAATATATCCCTCAGCGGATACCTTTAATCTATCCTGTCCAATGTTCAATTAGTGCAAAAATTTCTCATCACTCTAAGCTAACTCCGTTGGTACTATAGCAAAGTACACCCTAACTTACACCGTCCATCCCTAGCTAATGTGACTTCTCCTTTAGTGCACTTTTCTCCATTCGAGGGCGCAAATTATACCTAGTGACTCCAGACATAGAAGGATCAACGAAAAGCAGCTCCTGAATCGCCCGTATGTCCGGAGGAACTGCCTCATTTAGCACTTCATCATTTTCCTCATCTGTTCGCGTCCAGGTCAGCCTGGCGTCACTGAAGGGGACAAACTGAGGCACCGTCTCACACTATGAGTCTCCTACTCCATCCTTCACCCATTGATCATAGGGCAAAGGCAGAGGGACCCTGCGACAGTGGGTCGCATGGATCCAGTTCTTACAACCAGCAACTTTGACTGCGGTGCGTGTGGCTAGAAGGACCTGTTCCAGTTCCTTCCAGCGCAGCTCCAAACTTTTCTTCCGCTGGAAGTTCCTTACGAGAATGTAATCCCCAGGCTGAATGGTGTGTCCAGGCCCCTCGGGTGTAGCTGGCAGGGATTCCCAGACCTGTTGGTGAATAGAACGCAAACTTTCAGTTAACTGTCAGAGGTAGTCAATCAACAACGGGTACTCCATATCTGAAAACTGTTGAGGGCGTGGGACGCCTAAGACATATGCCGGGCGTCCAAACACGACCTTGTACGCTGACAATCCTGTCCTAGAATGTGCTGTTGTTCTTGTGGACAAAAGAGCTAACGGTAAGGCATCTGGCCATTTTAACCCTGTGGTCTCCTGTATTTTTGCCAGTTTAAGTTTGAGAGTACCATTGTACTTCTCAACCAAACCTGCTGACTGTGTATGATTGGCAGCATGAAACTTCTGTTTAATACACAGACCATCACAAATCAATTGAATCACTTTTGCATTGAAATGACTTCCGTTATCACTCCAAATCAAACGGGGCAAGCCGAAACGAGGAAAGAACTCCTTCAGGAGTACCTTTGCAGTCGTAATGGCTGTATTGTCCTTAGTGGGATATGCCTCAACCCAATTACTGAATGCACAAACAACTACCAAAACATACTTCAAATTATTGTACCTTTCTAACTCTATATAAACCATCTGAAGAACCTCAAAAGGGAAAGTGGGTTGTGCAAAATTACCAGGCGGTGTGGGCGTACCCTTTCCAGGATTGTGCATCATGCACACCATACAATACTACACTAAATGTGCAGCCGTTTTTGAAATGTTGTCATTCTGCCATACAGAGTCTGACAACTTGCAAATACCCTTAGCACTAATATGGGCTGGACCATGGGCCATCGTAACTACAGGAAGAACATATGCATCAGGCAACATCCATCTCTGCTTTCCTGACTTATCAATCCAACATCCCTCATCGTTCAATTGTGCTGTGCTTTCCTGCCACATTGCTAACTCTTCTATTGTGACTTCACTCTGTATCTCTTTCACATTGTCAAGTGTATCTTCAAACATGGTAACTTCAGGCACCCACCTAGCCGGGCCTGCTACAAACATCCGTTTCATTTTAGTCTGAGCCGTTTCTTTTGCTATCTGATCCGCAAAAGCATTCCCCCTTCCCACATCATCAATGACTTTCCGATGGGCAGTGCACTTCACTATAGCAAATTTTTTAAGAAGTGTTAAAGCAGACAAAAGCCTCAATATAAGGTGCCGGTGCTGAATTTTGGTGCAATGTGAAGTAAGAAACCCTCTCTCTGCCCAGTCGCCCAAAACTATGCGCGACCCCGAAGGCATACTGGCTGTCAGTATACATATTGACAACCAGTCCTTCACTCAATTCACAAGCTCGTATAAGGGCAACAAGTTCAGCGGCTTGAGCCGACTGATAAGGGACTTGTGATGTCTCCACTACCGTACGCAGTGTAGTAATAGCATAAAATAGTAGTAGTGCCATCTGGTAATTTAAAACAAGAGCCATTGACATATAGTTCCCCTTGTGGGTCAGATAAGGGAACATCAGTCAAGTCTACCCATCCTTTCGTCTCTTCTTCCGTCCGGAAGATACAGTCATGTTTGTCGACTTCATCTCTTTCAGAAGGGAGGGGTAGTAACGTGGCTGGATTCAGAGTGGCACATCTTTTGATCGTGATGTGTTTGGCAAACAGCGTTAATTCATAGCCAGTCAGACGTGCACTGGTGAGGTGCTGTGTCTTTGTCTTATTCAAAAGTGTATCCACAGCATGGGGTACCATGACTGTGAGATCAGTATCCAGCACAAGTCCGGCCGATTGTCTAATCGAAACGAGCACGGCCGCGACCGCTCTTAGACAACTCGGAAGGGCTCTTGCGACTGGATCAAGGACAGCAGAAAAATAAGCACACGGCCGATGCTTATGTTCAAATTTTTGTGTTAAAGCAGAAAGCGCGCAACCAGCCATCTCATGGACGTACAACACAAACGGTTTATTGTAATCTGGGGTGCCTAGTACTGGAGCCGAACAAAGCGCAGTTTTCAATTGCTCAAAAGACTGCTGACATTCGGGCGTCCAAGGCAAAGGCTCATGCACATCTTTCGTTGTTAGTGCAAGCAAGGGTTTGATTAGTAGGGAGTAGCTAGGTATCCACTGCCGACAATAGGAAGTGATACCTATAAAAGCGCGCACATCTTTCTGAGTTTGTGAAACAGGCATTTTAACAATGGTGCTGATACGCTCAGGGGTTAATCTCCTACCCTCCTTCGACAGTAGGTGACCTAAGTAGGTGACCTCCTGTTGACAATACTGAAATTTAGAAAGAGAAACTTTATGTCCATGGTGAGCCAAATTGCAGCAACAATTGAACCGTACTGTCTTTACAACCTTGCTCTGTATCGGAAGCGATGAGGAGATCATCAACATACTGCACCAATACATTACCTGCAGGAAGCGAAAGGGAATCCTACTGACTCTTTAAAGCCTAGCTGTAAATACTCGGACTCTCAGTATAGCCCTGAGGAGCTCAACAGAACCTAAAGCTTCTGCCAGCTAGCGTTAACCCAAACAAGTATCTACTATCCAGATGTATAGGAATGCTAAAGAAGGCATTTTTCAAATCAATGACAGAAAAGAATTTAGCAGTACAAGGAATCATCGTCAAAAGCATAGTAATGTCTGGGACCACTGGAAACTGAGGAACCACTATTTTGTTAACTTCACGCAAATCAATCACAAAACGATAAACATCTTCATGATCATCAGGGGAACCCGAGCGTGTCCGTTTAAGAATCGGAAGAATAGGACTATTACAAATATTGGCAGACGTCTCCTCAACAACTCCTTTCTTGATCAGATCCTGAATAATTTGCAATAAGGCTCGCTCTCCGGCCTGTGGTATTTTATACTGAGGAATACGAGGCAGAATAGCATTGTCTTTAACTTGTATAGAAACCGGCGGGATATGCAGCAATCCCACATCTGTATTACCAGTTGCCCACAAAGTAGATGGTATATCAGCAAATTCAGCAGGAAGAGGAAGAGACAGACATTGTCTAGTGCTCACATTTGGACCCATCGTCATGTAAACGCCTTACGGAGAACAATAAATCGCAGCATGCAATTTTTTCAACAAATCCAAACCCATCAAATTCTCACCACAATTAGATGTTAACAGAAATGGTGAATCCACTATAAAAGGACCAACAGTTAGTGCAAGGGGTCTTGAAATGGGGCTTAATACCGGTACACCAGAAAAACCTACCGAAACATTATTATGGCCAGACAGAGCCGCCCCAGGGACCATATTTCGAGAAACAGAACTTTTTGTCGCACCTGTGTCCACCAAAAATTCTTTAGCCGAACCTTGCAGTTCCGCTATTACATAAGGTCCATGCTGGTCTACAGGTATCGTAACTGGTCCCTCACTCTTTACCTGGCTGTCCTAGCTATAAGACATTCCTGTCACCTCCTCCACATCATAATCATCATGATAATACTGTCCATCACGAGGGTCGTCAAAGTAATTGTTATCGGTACGACCCTGTGAGGCTGCAGCGTTCTGAGCCCTATCAGCCCCTCCAGCCCCACGACCCCGTCCACAAGAACCTTGTCCTTTGGGGACCACCACCTTCTGAAAAAGCACGGGGCACTCGCTACGCCAGTGACCCTCCTCCTTACAATACACACACTGATTTGGCCCCAGAGGCGTCATGTTCGGCTGCCTACTGGTACGTGGAAGCTGTCGGACAGACCACCACATCCCCTACCATTCCCTCTAAAGGCTTGTTGCAACAACACCGTCGTTTTTAAATCTTTATGCTTCTTCTCTGTCCTTTCTTTCTCCTCATTGTCTTGATGCTCATAATATTGAGCCATGTTCAAAATAACGGAAGGGGAAGAGGTGGACCAGGTACTCTCAGAAGCCTGCAATCGAGTCGCAATTTCAGGAAGCAAATTAGAAACAAATCTATTAACGAACAACCGAACACCCCCCTCAATAGACAAATCCTAGCCACTATAATCCAAAAATGTATTCTCGAGCCGAGTGAAAAAATCAGACACACTCTCATCTTTCTTCTGGTGACAAGCCGACAATTTATCCCAATCTACTTTCCGCGGCGGAATAAGAGAATGCATATACGTAATAATACGGCCTAGCAACGCTAACATTTACGCTCGAGGCTTATCACCTGGTTTTCTCTCTTGGTCCCATGCTTTAATTTGATCCCAGGTACCACCCAACTCCGGAACATGATCTTGAGTATGGACCTGCCTCCAAATATCACCCGGAACAAGAAGACAGAAAAACATTTCGATATCAGCAAGAGTCATTACCGTCGAGGAGGCGGCTTCAGTCAATTCTTTATAATAAGCAGTAGGATTTTTCCTAGGATCAGGCAAATGAGTTTTAAGAGATAAAACCTCACTGCTTTTCCACAGAGTATAAACCCATTGCTCCTGAAACCGGGCCGCTACACCCGCTCGAGTGACATTACCACGCTGATCCGTTAACTCTGGTATCTCTGGATGATATATGGGATGAACCTCTCGCATCGGAAACTGAGATGCCGTGGTAGGACTCTTGTCGTGCAACCTACCTCTATAAGCAACCAACGTGGTAATGTTCCCAAACACTTGGCCTGGGTCCAAACCACTAGCATACACACGGTCTCTAATATCAAATAAAATTTGTGGCGCATCGTCCCCAAAACATTGCTGCCAAAGGCCAATCAACGTAGAGGACATATGTTTAAGGGCATGCTGCTGTACAGAAGGCTCATAATCTTTCATCACACTCCAAACATCCTCCACGCTATAAATGGGATTACGGCCCCACTGTGCGGCTTGATTAGCTACAACCTTCTTCTCTTCATCTCCCACCACAGACCATATAAAAGGGCCCATACGCTCATGAAATTTTGATAAATCTCTATCCTCGAACCCACGAACTGGTGTCTCAGTACTTACAAATATCGGGGGATGAAGAACCGCAGAGGGAGAAGCAACAGAAGTAACAGGCACAAGTGTCGCTGGGAAATGCGTCGCAGGACTAAGAGCAGGGGACAAGGATGCTGAGACAATAGGTGTGGAAGGAGTACTAACAGTCATCATTTCCACAGACGGCAAAGAAACAGAAGAAAGAGGAGGAGGAGGAGCCAAGGCCACAGCCATTGAGACGGCAGCAGTAGACACAGGAACAGAAAGAACAGCTGTAACAGGCGGCTGTAATGGTACAGGAACAGTGGGATATAATCTTTGCGGAGCATACGGGGCGGGGTCGAGCATCTAACAATTCTTCCACAAAAGTATCAGTTTCCTCCTGAGCCAAATACGATTTATCAATTTGCAATTGAAACCTCCTATCTTCGCATTCAACTCCCTTTTCCTGTTTCTCTCTGTCATATGCTACAGCCTTCTGAGTCAGTGTCTGCATTTTTCCTTTCCGGGCCTCTTATCGGACTTCAATCGTCACTGCCTAGCTGCCTTCGGCCACGTCCTAAGAGAATCAAACATAGACTGTCTACTTCGCCTCTTGAATAACTGTTCCTGTAAATACCCAATCTTTTGTTCATCAAAAGTGCCCGTTAATGGTCACTGCAACTCGGCATTGTCCCTTGTATATTTGTGCCATAATGTACTAAACATAATAGGGCCAAGGCCATGTTTTACATACATATCAAAATTTGGGGTGCCTTCTGGAGGCGCCGGCTGAGCTTCTTCCAATCGAGCATCTGTAGAACAACAACGACAACACAAAGAAAACAGCTTACTGATACCAGGCATTCTCAAAAGAAAACAAGTTCACTATTCTATGCCTGGTAAAGCAGTTGCAAATGCTTTTGTCCCAAAGACAGTCCTCAGACCATTTCCAATACAAACCAAAATGGTACCATATCCATGAAGAACCAAAACAAACTCACTTGATATATGCAGGTCGAAGCGAATTAATTCTCCACTGCCGACTCTTCAGACCAAACAGTCAGATCCAAGGGTTTTGCCTTTTAGGACTCCAGTCGGGATGACCACTGGGCGAGGCACCGTCCGGCAGGACGGAAGGGGCAGCTGCAAGCAATCAATGCTACTCATACAGGGATCCCTGAACCGTCAGTCTGACCCGACGATGGCCTCGACCTCTTCCCCCCCCCGTCCGCGGAAGGGGATGGGTCACTCATCCGAAGGAGTTCCTGTTCGGGCACCAACTGAAGGAAGTGACCCGATTCGGGTCACCCGGGTCACGCAAGACCACCTCTCAGCCTTCCATACCAAATGAAGAGTCGGTCAGACAGTAGAGAATACAAACCAATATCGGTTTATTCAGAGTACGCTCATTGCGGAGCCCGGTCTGCCCAGTCTCTAAGGAGTGCTGCAGAGGGACTGACATCAGCAAGCATAAAGATACATTATGTACATTTCAGAACGAATAAAGGCACGCCCACAATGGAATTTTCCAAGCAGATACAGTGAAACTAGAACACAAAAAATAAGTTTCGATTCTGCAGCCGGGCACACACTATCTAACAGTCAAGGTCATTCTGCCCGTGCCCGCCACTAGACAAGTGGGAGAGGGTTTCTATCTAAGGGAAAAGGTATGTGTTAATAAGAACAGTGTATTCATTAGCAAAGCAATACCTTAACCTTGGAGAAACAAAACCTAACTGAGGCCTTTTCTCGGAAATACCAGAGTTAAGTTTCGATTATAACCCAAAATGGCGTCTACATATAAAATGGCGCCGCGGATGCTAACATACGTATAACAATGCATAAGTAGGATTTCTTTTTATTCTAACACCAATGTTGTTTGTATAAAAATATTCTTTTAGTTATTTTATTCCTAGAACCAAGCAAGCCTGGCACAGGTAAGTGATAAGTACTTTGCAGTAATAATACAGTTTGTAAACAGTTTGTATTGCAGTTGTATATATACTTTTGATTTGATTACAATAGAACTACTAGTAATTCAATGCTTTGAAACATTGTACATATACTTTGTATTGGCTTTTTAGTAGAATGTCAAGTAGATTACTTTATAGATTACTTTTCTCACACAGTGCAGTATACCTGGATACTGCACTGGGACATTTCCTGTAAACAGGTAAGTAAAAGCGGTTTTGTTATTTGGTTACAGTTTTAAAGACTTTTATAGATTTTTCAACTCCACACTTAAAAGCTTTTCACAGAAAAACAATCAATGTTATCCTATGGAGGAAAATAGGGTTATCGGTTCAAAGGTAAGTATTCGGTTGTGGGAGTTGGTATTCTGGGGGTAGACTCAGGGGTCCCACAGGGTCAAGGATGCACTCTTGTTACACCCTCAGTGGCACTAGGGCGGCCATGTGCAGAGTGCTGAGGCCCAATGTTATCTAATGGGGGATAGGGGGCCTCCAGTTGGTGGCTGCTGACGAGCAGGCCACAAAGTTGCGGGAGCCAAGCTCCTGGTTTTAGGCTCAGGGCACAGGGGGATCCGGTTTAGCACACAAAGTGCACCCACAGCGGCGCAGGGGCGGCTGGGTGCAGGGTGCTGTTTTGGCATCGGGCGTCCTGTTGTTTTCAATGGGGATGTTCGGTTTTGGTTTTTGGCTGCAGGCTCGGTCCAGGAAGACTTCCGGGATGATCCAACAGCTGGGCAGGTAAGTTGGAGGACTCGTGAACGTAGGTGCACCTCGGGTTCTTTTCTCCAGGATGCAGGGCAGCTGGATGCAGGGGTGTCTTTTGAGGTCGGATTTCACCTTACCGGGCCACTCGCGGTTGGGGGGGGTCTCCATGCAGAGGCTGCAGGTGACGTTGGGGAGTCCTGGAGGGGTCAACCCATGGTGGACTCGGGCTCTGGAGCGCTGGGGGACCTCGCTGGGACTGGTGGACCACTCGAACTCGGGCCGTAGGCTTCAGGTTCAGTGGTGGTTCCAGGCGTCGGGTTTCTTTGACCTCAGCAGGCTCGGAGTCTTTCTTGACTGTTTCTTTTGAACAGAGCTGCTGTTCTCAGGAGATCCGGTCTTTGTTGAAGGCAGTTAGTCCTCCCAGGATTCTGGAGGTCGCTGACTGCAGGACATGGCGACTTCTGGCGTAGGATCTCTGGAAACTGCAGATGGGCCGGTAGGGCTGGGACCAAGCTAACACACCTTCTGGGCTGTGCTAATTTTTCCCGCCTGTCTTCCCGCCGAAAAGGAGGGGAGACCGGAAGGGGGCCTGCTCCTGATAGCAGGAGAGGCTGGGGGTCGCATTACAAAGGTGCAAGGCCTTTGAAGCTCCCCTGCCACAGATGGCTCTTCCTGGCCTGGGGGAGGTGTGAACACCTACGCCCAGGAAAGGCTTTGTTTCTGGGCTCAGGGAGCGAAGGCTCCCACCCCAGGGGTCCAGAAACATGTCTTGTGGTGGCAGGCTGGTGTGTACCAGTCAGGGAACCCACCAGAGGCTGGTCGTTTTTCAGGGGGCATCTCTAAGATGCCCTCTGAGTGCATTTTTCATTAAATCCCACACTGGCATCAGTGTGGGTTTAATGTGCTGAGAAGTTTGATACCAAACTTCTCAGTTTTCAGTAAAGTCATTATGGTACTGTGGAGTTCGTAATGACAGACTCCCAGCACCATATACATACTCTTAATGACAGTACTGCACTTACAATGTCTAAGAATTGACTTAGACACTGTCGGGGTACAGGGCTCATGCACCTGTACCCTCACCACTGGTATAGTGCACCCAGCTAGATGGGTGGCTGATCTATGCCAGGGCATTGGGTTGTAGGCATGGCACACAGGGATGTGTGCCATGTCGACTCTTCACTTTGTTCTGCACAAAAACACTCAGCCTGCAAAGGCAGTGTGTGTGTGTAAAGGTTCAGGGCCTCTAAGGGTGACACAATAAGTGCTGCAGCCCTTAGAGGCCTTCCCTGGTCACAGTGCCCTGGGTACCTGTGGTACCATTTACCAGGTGCTGACCTGTGGCCAGAGAGTGCCAATTGGGGCTACAAGGTACAGTTTTTGGGAAAGAACACAGGCCCTGGGAACCTGATTGGCAGGGACCCAGGGCACATCAAGTCAAAGTGCATCAGTATTCTGGTAGAAAGTGGGGGTGGGGGGTTACTGCAACAGAAACCCAGCTTCCTACACAAGCCCCCCCCCCTCCAGCCCAAAGGCCAGGAGACTCAGCCAAACCTGGGAGAGTCTTTCTAGTCTTTCAGGCAAGGAAGAGTAGAGGAAGTGGTTTGAAAGTTGCAGGGCCTACTCTGCCTTACATCCTTCTGTCCAGGTCATTCCCTTTGGGGAGCTGGTCTACCTCAACAGTTTTAGGACCTAATTCCCAATGCTCCTTTCCTAGCTCTTTAGCGTTTTTACCCCATCTTTTTAGTTTGGGTTCAGAGGTGCCTACCTCTGCAAATTCTAACTTTGCTAGGGCAAAACCCAGCTTACCCACAGAGGTTACCCACAGCTTGAGTAAACCCACCATGACCAATAGCGTCAGGGGGCCTATCTTGCTATTTGGCAGGAGGCTAGGCCACCATGCCAAGGACAGTGCTGCCATGAAGGCTAACACCCAGCAGAGGCCACTGACAGCTGTCAGTGCCCAGAACCACACCCTTAGCTCTTCACTGGTAGGTGAAGGGGCTAGCTTCCAGGTTTATTGGGGTCCTGGTTGCCTGTCTGCTCTGTTAGGGTGGGGGGTCTCTACTCCTTGTATTGAACTCCCTTCTTCCACCCTCTGTTCTGTCAGCTGAGGAGCCACCAACTCAGGCTGGACAGTTGCCTGACTAGTCAGGCCTTTTTGTGGGTTAGTGAGGACTTTATCAGTGCCAACTTTGGGGTTCTCCCTTATTGGGATAGAATCTCCCTGGCCTACTGGAACTGTGGCTAGCAGTTGCCCCCTTTCCTACACTTTCTTTTCTTTCCCTTTTGGGCTTACCTACACTAGCCTCCGGTTCAGCCCGCCCAGGGTCCTTGGGGGAAGACTGGCCCTGGGCCAGTACCTCACTTTGGCGCAGACCAACCTTTGGGTGGTCATTCCCAAAGAGACAATCAAGGGGGAGGTCTTTACTGACAACCACCTTTCTCCAACTAAGGGTCCCAACTACGTCTAGGGGCACTAAAGCCACAGGTCTGACAGTGACCTCCCCTGGGATAGTCCTTATTCTCTTTGTCTCCCCTGGGACATACTGGTTTGAGGGTACCAGCCTGTCATGCACCACAGTGTGACTGGCACAGGTATCTCTCAGGGCAGTGGCTGGAATTCCATTCACCAGTAGGTGGTGGAAGTGTCTACTCTGCCCTGGAATCTCAAACTCACCTTTTGGGCCCAGTTTCCAGTTAAAGGCTATGAAGACTTCCTCATCTGAGGAACCACCCTCCAAAGCTACACTGGCAACCCCTGGTGCTACACTAGGGGCCTTATTTTTAGGACAGCTAGGGTCCTTGGTGTGGTGTCCTGTCTTTTGACAGTTGTGACACCATACCTTGTTGGGATCCCAACTCTTACCTTGGTACCCAGTTTTAGTTTGTGAGGTGTCTTTTGGCCCTCCCTCCTGGACAGGGTTTTGGGGGGCTACCTGGGACTCCTTACTTTTATCTTTTGGATGCTCACTGTCTTTCTTCTGGGGAGGTTTTGTAACCCCTTTCTTTTGGTCACTCCCATTGGTTGTTTTGGTTATCCTTGTTCTGACCCAGTGGTCCGCCTTCTTTCCCAATTCTTGGGGAGAAATTGGACCTAGGTCTACCAGATACTGATGCAACTTTTCATCAATGCAATTACTTAATATGTGTTCCTTCATAAATAAATTGTAAAGTCCACTAAAGTCATGCACCTTATTTCCAGTTAACCAGCCACCTAGTGTTTTTATTGAGTAGTCTACTAATTCCACCCAGGGCTGACTCTGGGTTTTCTGAGCCCCCTTTAATCTAATTCTATACTCCTCAGTAGTGAGTCCAAATCCCTTAATCGGGGTGCCCTTCATGAGTTCATAGGACTCTGCTTCTGCCCCACTAAGGGTCAGAAGTCTGTCTCTGCACTTACCAGAGAACAGTTCCCAAAGTAGTGCTCCCCAGTGAGTTTTCTTCACTTTTCTGGCTTCACAAGCCCTCTCAAAGGCTGTGAACCACTTGGTGATGTCATGACCATCCTCAAATTTAGGGACAATCCCTTTGGGGATTTTCGGATCATAGGACCCTTCTTTTTCTAAACTTTTTAAATTGCTGCCACCATTGATGGGTCCTAGGCCCATCTCTGCCCTTTCTTTTTCTAGAGCCAGGAGTCTGCTCTGTATGTCTAATCTTTTGGTCAACCTGGCTAGCAGGATGTCCTCTTCATTGAGGCTGTCCTCAATGTCCTCAGAAGCACCTGATCCACCTGTGGGGCCTCTAGGTGCTAAGAGGTTGATTCTTGGAGTCAGGGTCCCTGGGGCCGTTCTCTCCCTATGAAGTAGGGTGTTGGATGGCATCCTCATCCCCTCCATCTTCTTCCACGTCTGAGAGGTCTCCACCATTCTCAGAGGGATGGTCCTAAGCATACCCAGCCAACAGCTCCTGGAGCTTTTGTTTAGTGGGATGGGACCCCATGGTTATATTTTTAATTTTGCATAGGGGCCTTAACTCCTTAAAAGCTAAGTGGAGGTAAGGGGTGAGGTCAAGCTCCTCAACTTGGTCCTCTTTGCCATTGTGGTTATCTTCACTAACAGCTGGGTTCTTGTTAAGAGACATTGTTAAATAAACTTCTAACCCCTCTTATCCCTACCTAAAGCGACTTGTATTTTTCTAAAATTCTAAAGGGACTTAACCAAGGCCCTAACAAGACTTTTAGTAATTTGGAAAAAATGTCAATTCAAAAAAATCAGAATTCTAAAGACAATTTAAGAGTTCTGTTGTGTGATCAGGTGGTAACCAAGCTAGTCCAACAAATGCAAAGTTGTATATCCCATGGCTGCCACCAATGTAGAAAGCTGGCTCTGTATATACTATACCAAAGTGAGGTATAGTGTGCACGGAGTCCAGTGGAACCCCAAAGGTAGGCAGAGGTAAAAGTAGATAGCACCTTACTCTCTATTTGTGGTAGTGTGGGCGAGCAGTAAGACTTTATCAGAGGGTAGTGTTAAGCATTTGTTGTACACACTCAATTAGCAAATGATTGTCACACACTCAAAGACTGAACTCAGACCAATGTTGTTTGTATAAAAATATTCTTTTAGTTATTTTATTTCCTAGAACCAAGCAAGCCTGGCACAGGTAAGTGTTAAGTACTTTGCAGTAATAATACAGTTTGTAAACAGTTTGTATTGCAGTTGTATATATAGTTTTGATTTGATTACAGTAGAATTACTAGTAATGCAATGCTTTAAAAAAATTGTACATATACTTTGTATTGGCTTTTTAGTAGAATGTCAAGTAGATTACTTTACAGATTACTTTTCTTACACAGTGCAGTATACCTGGATACTCCACTGGGACATTTCCTGTAAACAGGTAAGTAAAAGCGTTTTTGTTATTTGGTTACAGTTTTAAAGACTTTTATAGATTTTCCAACTCCACACTTAGCAACTTTTCACAGAAAAACAGTCAATGTTATCCTATAGAGGAAAATAGGGTTATCGGTTCAAAGGTAAGTATTCGGTTGTGGGATTTGGTATCCTGGGGGTAGACTCAGGGGTCCCCCAGGGTCAAGGATGCACTCTTGTTACACCCTCAGCAGCACTAGGGCGGCCAGGTGCAGAGTGCTGAGGCCCAATGTTATCCAATGGGGGATAGGGGGCCTCCGGTTGGTGGCTGCTGACAAGCAGGCCACAAGGTTGTGGGAGCCAAGCTCCTGGTGTTAGGCTCAGGGTAAAGGAGGATCCGGTTTAGTACACAAAGTGCACCCGCAGCGGCGCAGGGGCGGCTGGGTGCAGGGTGCTGTTTTGGCGTCTGGTGCCCTGTTGTTTTCAATGGGGATTTTCGGTTTTGGTTTTTAGCTGCAGGCTCGGTCCAGGAAAACTTCCGGGAGGAACCAACAGCTGGGCAGGTAAGTTGGAGGGCTCGGGGACGTAGGTGCACCTCGGGTTCTTTTCTCCAGGGCGCAGGGCGGCTGGATGCAGGGGTGTCTTTTGTGGTCGGATTTCACTTTTTTAGCGGGCCACTCGCTGTTGGGGGGGTCTCCGTGCAGAGGCTGCAGGCGACATCAGGGAGTCCTGGAGGGGTCAACCCACGGTGGACTCGGACTCTGGAACGCTGGGGGACCTCGCTGGGACCGGTGGGCCACTCGAACTCGGTCCGTAGGCGTCAGGTGCAGTGGTGGTTCCAGGCATCGGGTTTCTTTGTTCTCAGCAGGCTTTCTTGGCTGTTTCCTTTGAACAGAGCTGCTGTTCGCAGGAGATCCGGTCTTTGTTGAAGGCAGTCAGTCCTCCCAGGGTTCTGGAGGTCGCAGGCTGCAGGACAGGGCGACTCCTGGCGCAGGATCTCTGGAAACTGCAGACGGGCCGGTAGGGCTGGGGCCAAGTCAGTTGTTCTCTGCAGTCCCCTCTGCTGGGCGTCTTCTTTTGTCCATCTTCTTCGTAGGTTGGGGGAATCTGCCTTCTTGGTTCAGGGCTGCCCCCTAAACACTGGATTTAGAGGGCGTTTTAGGGGTCTCGAGGTTAGTAAACAATGGGCTACTGACAGGGTGACTACACCCTTTGTGTGCTCACCCCACGTGGGGGAGTGGGCACAATCCCTAGTCATGATTGGAGAGTGCCTGCCATCTGCAAGATGGCGGGCACTGAAGAGTGGGCTTCACCTCGCCTCCCCCACCTGAGGGATGGGGTGGGCAGAGGTGGGCACAACTTCTGGTCTGTGCTAATTTTTCCCGCCTGTCTTCCCACCGAAAAGGAGGGGAGACAGGAAGCGGGCCTGCTCCTGATAGCAGGAGAGGCTGGGGGTCACATTACAAAGGCGCAAGGCCTTTGAAGCTCCCCTGCCACAGATGGCTCTTCCTGGCCTGGGGGAGGTGTGAACACCTCCGCCCAGGAAAGGCTTTGTTTCTGGGCTCAGGGAGCAAAGGCTCCCACCCCAGGGGTCCAGAAACATGTCTCGTGGTGGCAGGCTGGTGTGTACCAGTCAGGGAAACCACCAGAGGCTGGTCGTTTTTCAGGGGGCATCTCTAAGATGCCATCTGAGTGCATTTTTCATTAAATCCCACATTGGCATCAGTGTGTGTTTAATGTGCTGAGAAGTTTGATACCAAACTTCTCAGTTTTCAGTAAAGCCATTATGGTACTGTGGAGTTCGTAATGACAAACTCCCTGCACCATATATTCTTATTGGCAGTACGGCACTTACAATGTCTAAAAATTGACTTAGACACTGTAGGGATACAGGGTTCATGCACCTGTACCCTCACCACTGGTATAGTGCACTCAGCTAGAGGAGTGGCTGATCTATGTCAGGGCAGTGGGTTGTAGGCATGGCACACAGGGATGTGTGCCATGTTGACTCTTCACTTTGTTCTGCACCAAAACACGCAGCCTGCAAAGGCAGTGTGTGAGTGTAAAGGTACAGGGCCTCTAAAGGTGCCACAATAAGTGCTGCAGCCCTTAGAGGCGTTCCCTGGTCACAGTGCCCTGGGTACCTATGGTACCATTTACCAGGGGCTGACCTGTGGCCAGAGAGTGCCAATTGGGTGTACAAGGTACAGTTTTTGGGAAGGAACACAGGCCCTGGGAACCTGATTGGCAGGGACCCAGGGCACATCAAGTCAAAGTGCATCAGTAGTCTGGCAAAAAGTGGGGGGGTTACTGCAAGAGAAACCCAGCTTCCTACAACCTTACGGTGACTAGTGTGGATAAATTACTGAATATTAACATACTAATTTCATAGCAGAACTGCAGAGTGGGACCCCAGTTCCGTATGTATGTCTAAGGCCTACATTTACAAGGCACCAACAAAAATGTTTTTTAATAGCACCTGTTCGTGGCTGGCCTGCTTATATCACTGAATATTGAAGTTGTAATTATATTCCAGCTCCGGAGCGCTAGACCCGTTGCCCCGCGTGTATGTCCAAGGCTTGTGCTTACAAGAGCCCAAAATATTTTTTTTATCACCTTATAGACGTTGATGTGCTTATATTCTGGAATATTAAATTATAGTTAAGGCTCCCTGTTTTCCGTTTTTTACTGATTTTTACAGATAAATACAGACAATTTTTTTTCTGTCTGTATTTATTTTTAAATGTGGATAAAAACGGAAATTGGGTTGCTTTTTGAGTGATTCTAAATACCCTCTTCCATGACTGCCAGGGCAAAGCTGTGTCGATTGATAGGTAAGGGGTTAAAAAGAAAGACATTTTAGTAAAGAATCTTAAACAGCAGTAGATATGTACAAGGTTGATAATGAAATTTGCATATTTTCATATAAGTGCATTGATTTATCTTCTGCGGGTGTTCATATCACTGAAACCTGGCAGGCATTCAAGCATGAGTGCATATTTATCAGTTAAATAAATGTAAAAATATACCAGATTCACCTTAATCTTTTTCACAAACCCCAAAATAAATATGGATAAATACAGATAAAATTAGCAAAAAATAAATATGGATAAATACAGATGGAAATGCCTCA
This sequence comes from Calotriton arnoldi, assembly GCA_963921515.1. NCBI lineage: Eukaryota > Metazoa > Chordata > Amphibia > Caudata > Salamandridae > Calotriton > Calotriton arnoldi. The sequence continues at coordinate 33,536 of CAWUFW010009795.1, forward strand.
AAATTAAATACCATAAAACCGGGAGCCCTAATTATGGTTGTGCGTCGGGCCCCAGCCCTGTATGCATGTCAAAGTCTTACGTTTATAAGTGCGTAGAAAACATTATGTTGCAGCACCTGAATGAGGTTGGTGTTCTAATGTTATTCAATATATAAAATATAATTTCATTACAGAACTGCAGCTTCAGACCTCTGCCCCCGTATGTATGTCCCAGCCTTGTTTTTAAAAAGGGAACCAAAACATGTTTTTCATAGCGCCTCGTGGTCGTCGATATACTTATATTGTTAAATAGCTAAATTATAACTAAATCCCTCATCCGGAACGTTTGACCTCAGCCCTTGTGTATCTGTCCGAGGCTTGTGCATATAAGAGCCGAAAACATAGTTTTAATAGCGCCTATGGAGGTTGTGTGCTTATATATTAAAGAATATTTTCATTATAATTTCACTTCAGCGCTACACAAAAACCTGGTAATATAACATAAATAGTTTTCATCCATCCACCCACCTCTGTTAATGTCAGTGAACTGATAGGTAGAAGCAGGTATTATATCCTGGACAAACTGAACCCTCTCCCAGAAGGGAAGGAAAAAGCTATCTTTGCAGGAGGTGTGCTGTGACCACGCCGGGAAATTGTAACACCGTGTTTTTGATGCTTCCATTATAAGATTAAGAGGATGAGAACCAGTAAAGAAAGGGTAGTGGGGGATGTGCGTCTTTCACGTCTTTCCTACCCCCGGATGTTTACACTGGCTCCCAGGGTGCATCTAGGGGGAAGTTCCGGGGTGTGGCTGTGGTTTTTAAAGTCCCTCAGAAGGAGGGCCCTGAGCACCTCAGACAGCTTTGAGACAAACAACCCTCAGCAAATACAGGTTTACTTATCACTCACCGCACGTTCATTAAGAGTATTTTAGGGGGGAGAATGCACCAAGAGGAAGCCAGGTTGTGGAACAGTCTTCTAGGAGAGCTGAAAAAGATAGAACATTTTGTAAGTTTCAAGAACAAACAAAAAAAACCTGGGTTTTCAAATAACTGACTGCTAGTATTTCGAAGCGCCTGGATCGGAGTTAGGTTTAAATGTTGTGGAGCGGACAGATTGGGGCCCACCCGAGTTATCTAGGAGGGCACAGGATGTGTAGTCTACATGGAGAGTCTTGAGGCAACACTGCCACAGCTAACTCTGGTGAGTTAGGTGGAGGTTGTAAGACTGGAGCTCCAAGCAGAGCACTCTACAGCCACAACCTATGAAATAATCCTCTCTGAAGCATTCCAGAAGAGGCCTATGAACTGCCATGTCTGTACTGAGTACTACCATCTGGGAAGCCTGCACCCTACTAACCTCATGAACCGGACAGATTGGGTAAAGGCGGATTGAATGTATTAACCTCCCTCCCCCCGTGAAAACCCTCTTTTAGTTAAACCCTCAATCACAGGCATCAGTCTAGATCAAGCACCCAAAGATCCAAGAGACCCAGGATGTGGTGAACGTTGTGTTATGCGCATAACATCATCATGAATCCATCAATCTTTGTTCATAATGTCACCTCCCTAGGTCCCTACAGGTCACCCATTCACATGCTGCTTTCTCACACCTATGCCAACCCTCCTCTAGCACCCCGGCTGCCTGTCGTTTACGCCCATTTATCTTGGCGATGGTACTCTGTCTCCTCAGTGTCCTGAAAAACATACCCTGCCTCTCTCTAGTCACTGTCTGTGGATAGGTTCTTCTTGTAGGAGAGTAGGATCTGCCTCTTATGTTGCCCCCACTTTTTTTCTGATGTTTACACTGGTTTCTGGCTATAGTCTGGCTGGGTCCCTGCTAATCAGGGCCCCAGCCTCTCTAAACGACTTAGAGTGCACTCTAGGTGCACTAGTGATTGGATGCTGTGGTTCCTTATGAGTCCCTAGTATATGGTACCTTAGGTGCTAAGGGCATAGGTACTTCACAGGCCTACCAGGGGCTGCAGCATGTATTATGCCACCCCTGGGAAGCAGACTAAATCTGACACCACAGGCCTGCTACTGCAGCCTGGGTGAGGAAGTGCTAGCATCCCTCACTGAGATATAGGTCCCCTATATCTCTCCTACACACACATATGAACCTATCAGTCACCCCTAAGGCAGGCCCTATCAATCCTGAGGGCAGGGTGCTTGGCTTCTATGTGAGGGGGTGCCTCTGCCTGAGCAGGGCCCCTCTGCAGCTCTCAGAGTCCATTCTCTGGTGCTGTTTGTGGATGCGGTTAAACCATATACTTTTAGGCGCATTATATCCTTGCGGTAAAATGCTAACTTTGGAATGGCTGCATCGAAACATGTCGTGTTTGGTGTCAAACATCTTGGAATACTACCCCCCGCCAGTCCTGGCGGTGGGGGTAGCATTTCACCCTTCTAGAGGGATAGACATGTACCTACTGTGGAAACGCGGTACAATCCTGCAGAGCCCTGGCATCACAAAATGGATGCCACCAGTCACAGACACTGGGCTGCCCTCCTGCTGATGACCAACACTCGCAGTGGAGGAAGCCCAACAATAGATATCCTGTCCCAAGGGGGTGTGACCACCTTCCAGACAGGGTTTAGTGTATTGGGGCTGGGTGGGTGCACTCTTAGAGTGCTTTGAAGTCCTGCACTGGGGGAGCAGAAGGCTCCTCTGTGCATATGCCAGTTCAAACCGGCTCAGGGGCTACCTGCCCCTGCTCTGGTGCGAAACTGGACAAAGGGAAGTGGGTGTAGCCACCCACTCCCCTGACCCTCCCATAGGTAGGGTCATAGAGCTAGTCCCTCCCTTTCTTTTAGTATAAGAGGGGGAACCTGTGCAGTGCACCCTAGATTTCCCTGGACGACGCTCTGAAGAAGAATCCCGGACCTTCGACGTTCCACTACCTTTGGAAGACTGAAGAATCTCCCTTGGAGTCAAGGAGTGACTCCCCTGCTTGGCAGGCACCAAAAACTACAAACGACGGTCGCAAACTACGCCGCTCCCGCCGGAGTCCGAAGTCCCTGCAGCCCAAGAAGTGGATTTCCTGACTTCTCAAAGGCCATCGTGAGTCCCCAGCGAAGCTGAGGCCAGTGGACCCCAAGAGTAACGAGGAACCACGACCCCTGGGTACCGTGCACTATTGTCGAGTGCAACCCCTTCACAACGTTCCAAGAACTTGTGCTTTGGACCACGTGTGGTCCCAGCCTCCAGCAGGAATCCCTCCGAAGATCAGAGGCCTACCACGTCCCGAGTGACCGTGGGCCCCTGTGAGCGAATCCTCCCGAGGCGTCTTCGCGATCCCTTGCCAGCTGGCTTGTGGGTCCCCAGAAGACTTTCTAAAGAAACCAAAGGGCTCCCCTGGTTGCTCCAGGCCTGCCCTGACTTACCCTCGCTGGGTGAGTTTCACAGACCTTGCTGGTCTGCGCCATTGTCTCTTCACACTTTCCCCGAGACTTGCTGTTACCAAGGCTTGTTGGCTCCGATCGAGTCGCTGACACCGCAGTAAGCTGCAGACATCGTGGGACACGCCGAATCCAGCTCCTGGTCGTCGTCGACGCCAACCTGGACCTCGTGGCTGAAGAGTCAAGGCAACCGCGAACGACCTGAATCTTGCGACGACGGTGGGCATCCTTCTTCCTTGCCCCGAGTCACTGCCAAGTGACTTTGAACACTGTCCCCTCTGCTTTCAGGTCTTCCATCTTCCGAATCCAGGCTTGGATTCCTCCGGACACTTCTCCTGTCACCGCAAGCAGCAAGTCTTCACTGGCTCCCATTGAAAACGACGCCGCGACCCGACACCAAAGAACACCTATGCACCCGGCTCCCCTGGGTGAGGTAACTTCAGCACTACGGTGCTCCTTTGGGTGTGGGCCCTAGAACTACTTACCCTGTAAGTGACTTGCTTGTAGCTTCACTCGAAATGTCCTAAAACTCTAATTTTCTAAGTGCGACAATTGCGCTGACTCGTACAGGGTTCGCGTCTGTGTTAGACACACCGCGTCCATCTCCTTTGTAACACTATCTAGAACTGTATCCTTCGACTCGTACTGAGTCCGATCAGTGTTCGCCTCGAACACACAAAGGGCCTGTAACACTGAGATCTCCATTGCACTGACTCGCACAAGGTTCGCGTCTGTGTTAGACACAGCGCGTCCATCTCCCTTGCAACTCTATCTGTAACCGCGTCCTTCGACTCGTACAAGGACCGATCGGTGTGTTCGCCTCGAACACGCAAGGGACCTGTAACATTGAAATCTCAATCGCGTCTGAGCGCATAGACTCGCACAGGACTCGCACCGGTGCCAGGTCACCGCGTCCGTCCCCTGTGGGTCTCCTACAACTACCTGGGGTGGTTCTTGGGGGTCCCTCGATTCTAGATGCCCTAGACCTAGGTCTAGCAAACTAAGATTGTGATATTCAATTGTGCTAAACTTATTTTGATAACATTTGACTTGTACATCTGTTCCTGACCTCTAATCTCATAAAGAGATTAGTAGAGAGTGTTTATTAATAAATACATATATATTTGATATATATACCTGTGTGGTGTCTTTTCATTTTGGTGATTCAAGAGATTGTGTGGTAAAACAAGCTGCTTTACATTCCTTCAAGACTTAGCCTGAAGGCTGCTCTCCACAGCTACCACTAGGATAGCTTTCTATAAAGGTTGTCTTAAACCTATCTACCATAAGAGTCGAATTGTTCTGGTGCAAGGTGTCCACTTTAATTAGTGAACAGCATATACCAGGCCAACTTCTCACATTGGTGGGCAGCGTGTGGGATTCCAGCTTGCTATTGTTTTACCAGAAAATCTCTATTTGAATTACTAACTGAAAACCACTATAGGTACTCAAGGTACATATAAAGTCAAGCTTAGTATCAATAAGTTCTACTGAACTTAGAGCTGTGTGCCAAGGGATAGCACACCCTTTCTACAGCTCAAGCTAGTATCAGTAGGCCACAAACTAGTGTAGATAGTACAACACTGCACAACACTAGAATGTCCTTAAAGGGTGGAACCAGTGGATCCACTCAGCCTCAGTATAAGGACATGGCTTTCTCTGACTTGAGAGCCATGTGTGTTGAAAGACACCTGAGGCTAGGACAGAGTCCCTCAACCCTACACCTGATAGATCTGCTGACAGCAGATGATCTTAGATTGGCTCTAGGAGCTAATGGGTCTGAATCAGTGGGTGGGTCAATTACAGTATCTGGGTCAGATGATGAAAATCAGACTGACCAGGACTCTGTGATTGAAGGGCCAGGACTCAAGGGGCCTGAAAAGGACAGAGGAATTCTCCCTAAGAGAACTGACAGAGTGGAAGAGAGGCAGAGGTCCCCTTCCAGGGAATCTGAGCACTCTTATCACTCTGGCAGAGAATTTGTCCACCAGAGGAACTCATACTTTCCCATAAGAGAGACCTCCTCTGAAAGAATGTGCAAACTGCTGCAGTATGAGGAAGCAAGAGTTGCCCTCAGAACCAAGCAGTTGGCACTGGATAGAGAAGCCCTGGAGATCCAGAGAGCTTCTAGAAGAGAGGGGTTAGAACCCCTTGGTGGCAGCAACAGTGTCCCTAGAGGCAGAGAATCTATTCCAGACCATAGGAACCTGAGCAAGGTTGTTCCTCCCTACCAGAGTGGGGATGATATCCACAAGTGGATAACTGCTATGGAGAGGGCCTGTAGAGTACAGCAGGTCCCCCAAAAGCAGTGGGCAGCAATGTTGTGGCTCTCCTTTTCAGATAAAGGTAGAGACAAGCTCCTCACTGTTAGAGAAGAGGATGCTGACGATTATGAAGTCCTGAAGAGTGCACTGATAGATGGGTTTGGCTTAACCACTGAACAGTACAGGTTGAAGTTCAGAGACACCCAGAAGGCACAGACTCAGGACTGGACTGACTTTGTTGATTGTGCAACCAAGGCTCTGGAGGGTTGGCTGGTTGGCAGTAGGGTTACTGATTTCAAGGGATTGTATAATCTGATGATGAGAGAACAGATCCTTAATAATTGCCAGAACCAGTTGTTGCATCAATACCTGGTGGACTCAGATCTGACCTCTCCCCAAGAATTGGGAAAGAAGGCAGACAAATGGGTCAGAACCAGGGTGAGGCAGAAACCCCAGACCCAAGGGGGTGACACTAGGAAGCAAGATCCTAAGGGCTCTGAGAAAGGTGGGGATAAGTCAAAAGACCAGAAGTCTTCACAAGGGCCCCAAAAATCGGCATCTGGTGGGGAGTCACAATCCAACAAGGGAAAAGGCCAAAAGAAGCCCTGGTGCAAATTCTGTAAACAGAAAGAGCACTGGACTTCTGACTGTAACAAGTCCAAAGAACAAACCACCACCACTCCTGCCCCTAAGGCAACTGTTCCCCCTAGCTCAGCTACTGGTGGAGGTGGTACTCAGAATAAGGGTGTAGTAGGGTTGACCCTGGGTTCTGAAGTGGACTCTGACCTAGTCAGAGTACCCACTCAGGCAATGCTGATTTGTGAGGGAGACCTTAATATGTCCTTCCTAGTAAGTCCCACTAATCTGGGCAAATACAAACAGCAGCCTGTAATAAATGGCAAACAGGCTTTGGCATTTAGGGACACAGGTGCTAGTGTCACCATGGTGGCAGAGGATCTTGTGGACCCTGGACAGATCATCCTGGGCGAAATGTACCAGGTGACCAATGCAAGCAATGTCAAGACCAACCATAGTCTGGCAGTTGTGAATTTCTCCTGGGGAGGGGTAACTGGCCTCAAGAAGTTTGTAGTCAGTGCAGACCTCCCTGTCGAATGTCTATTGGGCAATGATCTAGAGACTTCAGCCTGGTCTGAAGTAGAGTTATGGACTCATGCTGAGATGTTGGGCATCCCTGCAGAAGTATTTGCTGTGACCAGGTCACAAGCAAGAATGCATGACACTGAACCAGCTCTGGATCCTGGAACAATGGACCAGATGCTTCCCAAGAGGAGGAGCAGTAGGGTAAAGGCAGTGCCTTCCCCTCGGTCTCAGATCACAGATTCACCCCCAGAGGGAGGTGAAGCAGATCCTGAAGAAGGAACTGCCCCAGAGGAACTTGAGCCTGATCAGGTTGAGTTCTTGGGGGCAGGGGGCCCTTCTAGGGAAGATCTGAGTAAGGAGCAACAGTGCTGCCCCTCTCTTGAACCCCTCAGACAGCAGGCTGCTGCTGAGGCTGCTGGGAGTGCTAGTGGGTCCCATAAAGTTTATTGGGATGAGGGACTCCTATATTCTGAGGGTAGAGACCCAGCCCCTGGAGCCACCAGGAGGTTGGTAATACCTCAGAAGTTTAGGGGGTTCCTCTTGACCCTAGCACATGACATCCCTTTAGCAGGACACTTGGGCCAAAACAAGACCTGGGACAGGCTTGTTCCACAGTTTCATTGGCCACATATGTCAGAGGACACAAAGGAGTTTTGTCGCTCCTGTGTCACCTGCCAAGCCAGTGGTAAGGCAGGTGGCACAACAAAGGCCCCCCTGATACCACTACCTGCGGTGGGGGTACCCTTTGAAAGGGTAGGGATTGACATTGTTGGTCCCCTTGACCCTCAAACTGCATCTGGGCACAGGTTTATCCTGGTGGTAGTGGATCATGCCACCAGGTACCCAGAAGCAATTCCCCTGAGGACCACCACAGCTCCTGTGGTGGCAAGAGCCCTCATTGGAGTCTTCTCCAGAGTGGGTTTCCCAAAGGAGGTCATTTCTGACAGAGGTGCCAACTTCATGTCAGGATATCTGAAAGCAATGTGGAAGGAGTGTGGTGTAACTTACAAGTTCACCACCCCTATCACCCACAATGCAATGGTTTAGTTGAACGCTTCAACAAAACCTTGAAAGGAATGATTAAAGGACTCCCAGAGAAGCTTAGGCGGAAATGGGACCTTCTTCTTCCTTGCCTGTTGTTTGCATACAGAGAGGTTCCACAGAAGGGGGTTGGTTACAGCCCATTTGAGCTTCTGTTTGGGCATCCTGTGAGAGGTCTACTGTGTTTGGTAAAAGAGGGCTGGGAGTTACCTCTCAAGCCCCCAAACAAGATGTGATGGACTATGTACGTGGTCTCCGCTCCCGGATGGCTGAGTACATGAAAAAGGCAACCAAAAACCTGGAGGCCAGCCAAGAATTACAAAAAGCTTGGCATGACCAAAAGGCTGTACTGACTGTATACCAGCCAGGACAGAAGGTGTGGGTATTGGAGCCTGTGGCCCCAGCAGCCCTCCAGGACAAGTGGAGTGGCCCCCATACAATAGTTGAACAGAAGGCAGAAGTCACCTACCTGGTGAATCTTGGAACTCCCAGGCGCCCCTGAGGGTGCTCCACGTCAACAGATTAAAGCCATATGTTGACAGGGCTGACATGGGCTTGCTCATGGCAACTGATGAGGACCAGGAGGAGGAGAGTGACCCTCTCCCTGACCTGCTCTCTCAGAACCCTGATGATGGGTCAGTAGATGGTGTTGCTTTGGCAAGCAGCCTCACTGACCATCAGCAAACTGAGTGCAGACAAGTTCTGCAACAGTATAGACATATGTTTAGCCTGACCCCTAGTCAGACTTCCTGGTGCACCCATGAGGTGGACACTGGAGACAGTCTGCCTGTCAAGAATAAAATCTACAGGCAACCTGACCATGTCAGGGACTGTATCAGGACTGAAGTCCAGAAAATGTTGGAGCTAGGTGTAATTGAGCCTTCAGATAGCCCTTGGGCTAGCCCAGTAGTCCTGGTACCCAAGCCTCATACCCAGGGTGGTAAGAAAGAAATGAGGTTTTGTGTAGACTACAGAGGCCTCAATGCAGTCACTAGGACTGATGCCTATCCCATACCAAGGGCAGATGAGCTGATTGATACTTTGGCCTCAGCCAAGTATCTAAGCACGTTTGACCTAACAGCTGGCTACTGGCAGATCAGATTAGCTGATGATGCAAAAGCCAAAACAGCATTTTCGACCCCTGGTGGGCACTACCACTTCGTGGTGATGCCCTTTGGATTGAAAAATGCACCTGCCACTTTTCAGAGGTTGGTGAATAAAGTTCTGACAGGGATGGAAACTTATTGCTCAGCTTATCTAGATGATATTGCTGTCTTTAGTTCCTCCTGGCAGGATCACCTGGTCCACCTCAGGAATGTTTTGGAGGCCCTGCAGAAAGCAGGCCTCACTATCAAGGCCACTAAGTGCCAGATAGGGCAGAGTCAGGTTGTATACCTGGGCCACCTTGTAGGTGGAGGCCAGGTTCAGCCTTTACAGAGCAAAATCCAAACCATAATGGAATGGGTTGCTCCAACCACCCAGACACAGGTGAGAGCCTTCTTAGGCCTGACTGGGTACTATAGGAGGTTTGTGAAGGGATATGGATCTATAGTGACCCCCTTGAATGACCTGACCTCAAAGAAAATGCCAAAAAAGGTTCAGTGGACAGCTAGCTGTCAGAAGGCATTTGAAGACCTAAAGCAGGCCATGTGCACTGCCCCCATCTTACAGAGTCCAGACTACACCAAAAAGTTCATTGTCCAAACAGATGCTTCTGAGCTGGGTGTGGGAGCTGTACTGTCTCAACTGAATGATGAAGGTCAAGACCAGCCAGTAGCTTTTATTAGCAGAAGGCTGACCCCTAGAGAGAAACGTTGGTCAGCTATAGAGAGGGAGGCCTTTGCTGTGGTGTGGGCCCTGAAGAAGCTGAGGCCATACTTGTTTGGCACTCACTTCATAGTTCAGACTGACCACAAGCCCCTCCTATGGCTTAAACAGATGAAAGGTGAAAACCCAAAACTTTTGAGGTGGTCCATTTCCCTACAGGGGATGGACTATACAGTGGAACATAGACCTGGGACCCAACATGCCAATGCAGATGGACTCTCAAGGTATTTCCACTTTGAACACGAAGACTCAACTGGTCAAGGTTAGTTTAGTGTCCCTGCGTTTGGGGGGGTTGTGTAGGAGAGTAGGATCTGCCTCTTATGTTGCCCCCACTTTTTTCTGATGTTTACACTGGTTTCTGGCTATAGTCTGGCTGGGTCCCTGCTAATCAGGGCCCCAGCCTCTCTGTTCTCTCTAAACGACTTGGAGTGCACTCTAGGTGCACTAGTGATTGGATGCTGTGGTTCCTTATGAGTCCCTAGTATATGGTACCTTAGGTGCTAAGGGCATAGGTACTTCACAGGCCTACCAGGGGCTGCAGCATGTATTATGCCACCCCTGGGAAGCAGACTAAATCTGACACCACAGGCCTGCTACTGCAGCCTGGGCGAGGAAGTGCTAGCACCCCTCACTGAGATATTGGTCCCCTATATCTCTCCTACACACACATATGAACCTATCAGTCACCCCTAAGGCAGGCCCTATCAATCCTGAGGGCAGGGTGCTTGGCTTCTATGTGAGGGGGTGCCTCTGCCTGAGCAGGGCCCCTCTGCAGCTCTCAGAGTCCATTCTCTGGTGCTGTTTGTGGATGCGGTTAAACCATATACTTTTAGGTGCATTATATCCTCGCGGTAAAATGCTAACTTTGGAATGGCTGCATCGAAACATGTCGTGTTTGGTGTCAAACATCTTGGAATACTACCCCCCCGCCAGTCCTGGCGGCGGGGGTAGCATTCCACCCTTCTAGAGGGATAGACATGTACCTACTGTGGAAACGCGGTAGAATCCTGCAGAGCCCTGGCATCACAAAATGGATGCCACCAGTCACAGACACTGGGCTGCCCTCCTGCTGATGACCAACACTCGCAGTGGAGGAAGCCCAACAATAGATATCCTGTCCCAAGGGGTGTGACCACCTTCCAGACAGGGTTTAGTGTATTGGGGCTGGGTGGGTGCACTCTTAGAGTGCTTTGAAGTCCTGCACTGGGGGAGCAGAAGGCTCCTCTGTGCATATGCCAGTTCAAACCGGCTCAGGGGCTACCTGCCCCTGCTCTGGTGCGAAACTGGACAAAGGGAAGTGGGTGTAGCCACCCACTCCCCTGACCCTCCCATAGGTAGGGTCATAGAGCTAGTCCCTCCCTTTCTTTTAGTATAAGAGGGGGAACCTGTGCATTGCACCCTAGATTTCCCTGGACGACGCTCTGAAGAAGAATCCCGGACCTTCGACGTTCCACTACCTTTGGAAGACTGAAGAATCTCCCTTGGAGTCAAGGAGTGACTCCCCTGCTTGGCAGGCACCAAAAACTACAAACGACGGTCGCAAACTACGCCGCTCCCGCCGGAGTCCGAAGTCCCTGCAGCCCAAGAAGTGGATTTCCTGACTTCTCAAAGGCCATCGTGAGTCCCCAGCGGAGCTGAGGCCAGTGGACCCCAAGAGTAACGAGGAACCGCGACCCCTGGGTACCGTGCACTATTGTCGAGTGCAACCCCTTCACAATGTTCCACGAACTTGTGCTTTGGACCACGTGTGGTCCCAGCCTCCAGCAGGAATCCCTCCGAAGATCAGAGGCCTACCACGTCCCGAGTGACCGTGGGCCCCTGTGAGCGAATCCTCCCGAGGCGTCTTTGCGATCCCTTGCCAGCCGGCTTGTGGGTCCCCAGAAGACTTTCTAAAGAAACCAAAGGGCTCCCCTGGTTGCTCCAGGCCTGCCCTGACTTACCCTCGCTGGGTGAGTCCCACAGACCTTGCTGGTCTGCGCCATTGTCTCCACACTTTCCCCGAGACTTGCTGTTACCAAGGCTTGTTGGCTCCGATCGATTCGCCGACACCGCAGTAAGCTGCAGACATCGTGGGACACACCGAATCCAGCTCCTAGTCGTCGTCGACGCCTCCTGGACCTCGTGGCTGAAGAGTCAAGGCAACCGCGAACGACCTGAATCTTGCGACGACGGTGGGCATCCATCTTCCTTGCCCCGAGTCACTGCCAAGTGACTTAGAACACTGTCCCCTCTGCTTTCAGGTCTTCCATCTTCCGAATCCAGGCTTGGATTCCTCCGGACACTTCTCCTGTCGCCGCAAGCAGCAAGTCTTCACTGGCTCCCATTGAAAACGACGCCGCGACCCGACACCAAAGAACACCTATGCACCCGGCTCCCCTGGGTGAGGTAACTTCAGCACTACGGTGCTCCTGTGGGTGTGGGCCCTAGAACTACTTACCCTGTAAGTGACTTGCTTGTAGCTTCACTCGAAGTGTCCTAAAACTCTAATTTTCTAAGTGCGACAATTGCGCTGACTCGTACAGGGTTCGCGTCTGTGTTAGACACACCGCGTCCATCTCCTTTGTAACACTATCTAGAACTGTATCCTTTGACTCGTACTGAGTCCGATCAGTGTTCGCCTCGAACACACAAAGGGCCTGTAACACTGAGATCTCCATTGCACTGACTCGCACAAGGTTCGCGTCTGTGTTAGACACAGCGCGTCCATCTCCCTTGCAACTCTATCTGTAACCGCGTCCTTCGACTCGTACAAGGACCGATCGGTGTGTTCGCCTCGAACACGCAAGGGACCTGTAACATTGAAATCTCAATCGCGTCTGAGCGCATAGACTCGCACAGGACTCGCACCGGTGCCAGGTCACCTCGTCCGTCCCCTGTGGGTCTCCTACAACTACCTGGGGTGGTTCTTGGGGGTCCCTCGATTCTAGATGCCCTAGACCTAGGTCTAGCAAACTAAGATTGTGATATTCGATTGTGCTAAACTTATTTTGATAACATTTGACTTGTACATATGTTCCTGACCTCTAATCTCATAAAGAGATTAGTAGAGAGTGTTTATTAATAAATACTTATATATTTGATATATATACCTGTGTGGTGTCTTTTCATTTGGTGATTCAAGAGATTGTGTGGTAAAACAAGCTGCTTTACATTCCTTCAAGACTTAGCCTGAAGGCTGCTCTCCACAGCTACCACTAGGATAGCTTTCTATAAAGGTTGTCTTAAACCTATCTACCATAAGAGTCGAATTGTTCTGGTGCAAGGTGTCCACTTTAATTAGTGAACAGCATATACCAGGCCAACTTCTCACACTTCTGCTTTCTATTTAGGGGCCTCACAGACGAGAGCCCAAGCCCAAAGAGCTGAGGCATCAGAAAATCTGAGCCACTTAGAAGAGGCTGTGATGCCAAGTAAGGTTTCTGTGCATGTATATTTACATCCAAGTGAAGTTGAAGCCATAGTACTTGAGACCAGCTGCTTGCTCCTATTGGCGTACGTTTTTAGTTGCAGCAATTATGTAGTGATGTTTGTGTGTTTCCTGCATGGCAATTGTAGTTTTCCCCATGTTAGCCTAACTGTGCACATTGTAGGCCTCATTTTCCTTTGCACACGTTACTAGATAAACATGCTTGCCTTTGTGCCATATTGTGCTTTCACACGGAACCTGTATATGTTTTTGTGTTCTGTACTTTTCCTGGGATTTAGTCGGAAGACCATAGACAAGGTCAAACAACAATGTCCCTTGTTATTCTTTCTGGCCAGGAGCTAGCACCTAGACATAACACAAGAATGCAGCTGTTGTTTATGTGCATACATGTCCTATCATGTAGATGAGCACAGGAACCAAAAACACACACATGGACCGAGAGTTCTGAGACAAGAGCACTACGTTCACTGGGTTGTATTACATCCATCTGTGAATGCTAAGGTATGGGGTCTGCCAGTAATCTCAGAGATCTTTGATATATAATCATTTAGCTTCCTTAGAAAGGGGGTGGGGGTTTAAGTTGCGCTGTCCTATAAAATGACAGGGCTTTTCATGATATATGGATTATTAATAAGGCTCCCGGGTTTTCCGTTTATACTGATTTTTACAGATAAATACAGACAGAAAACACTGTTTTTTCTGCCTGTATTTATTTTTTTTAAACGGAATAATACAAAAAATTGTGTTTTTTGTGAGTGACTCTCCATGCTGTCCTTCATGAATTCCAGGCCAGCAGCTGAGCAGGTCGAAAGCATGGAAAGTTAAAAAAACAGGATGAGATTTCCTTAAATACAGGCATTAGTTAACATATACTTATATATAATGCTATATTTACATGTGGGTGTAGTGTTTTTTTTATATTTGGCTGCTTAATTTGCTAAAACTTGACAAGCATCAAAGTATGAGTGCAGGTTTATCAGTTAAACAACTGTGGAAATATAAAATTTTACGACTCTGTTTATCCTCAAAACACAAAATAAATATGGATAAATACCAATAAGATGGCCCAAAAAGAAATATGGATAAATACAGATGGAAATGTTAAAAAAACAAAACATAAAACTGGGAGCCCTAATTAATATCCATGCTAACAGTATTTTTAGTATGTATATGTTTTCTAATTGTGGCACGTATACTGCATTTCAGAGCACGATAGTTTAAATAAATATCCTAAACTTCCGTCGTGTCTCCTGGTTATCTTATTGTGGACGAGTACGAGTGAGAGAGCGAAAGGGTGTGTCCTGTTACTGTGATCCCTGAGAGGGTTGTGTTCTGGGGTGCCAATTCACTTGTTACTCTAGTAAGGTTAGGAGGGCAAGTGAGGCACTATGGCTAGTTGGACTCGGACTCATAGATACTGAGGTGGTATGGTGACTCAGACCCTACATACTAATGTTCTATGGGTCTAAGCATAGTTCTGTTCCAGAGCAGAATCCCTGAATCACTGAAAAGTGCAGAGTGGTGTTCCCTGTGGTCTCCTGTAGTATCTAACATGTCCACAACCTTCTTTGGCCTAGGCAACAGGTACCTTGCCTCACCTGAGCCAATCACAGTCTTGAGTAAGCGCTAGAGCATTTGCATCCTAGAACATGGTGTCCTGGGTTCTGACCGGAGAGTGCCAGGGCCTGTCCATTAAACACCCTGAGGTGGGCACGTTCCCTCCAGCCATTGTTTCCATGTTCTTCCAAAAGACCGAGCTCTTATGGAAATGTAAGTAGCATGACACTGGCACTCTCCAAGAGATTCCACCTACCACCTAACTCTCCTACTCTGGACTCTGCAGAAAAAATGTCAATCAGTCGGAGAGAGCGGAGTGCCTCCTTGTCCCCAGTCTTCCTGCAGAGGTTTCTGGGAAGACACAAACATGCAACAAGGAATATATTGACAGGCGGCCAGAGGTAGGTGCAATAGGTCACTTGTCAGAGGCAGCAAAGCTACCACTTAATCTCACGCCGGTGCAGGCAGGAGAGGTGGACTTTACTTACCACAGACAGCAGAATTACTGACCACTCGTCTGACTAATCTCTGTCTATGTGCAGAGAAAAGAGTGATCTTTCTCTTGAAACAGACAGCAGAACTATCACTTGTTCAGTTGACTGATCTCTCAATCAATACAGATAGAGGAGCTAGTCCTCGCTTGCCACAGACAGCAGATCTACCACTTGCTGACCCGATTGATCCCGAGCTCACTGCGTACAGCAGAGCAAGCCTTAACTTACCACAGACAGCAGAGCTAGCCCTTGCTCAGCTGATTGATCCTTTGCTCCTTGCGGACAGAAGAGCTACCACTGGCTTTTCGTGGACAGTAGAGCTATTGCTCAGCTGATTCAGCCCTCACTTGCTGCATACAGCAGAGCTACCTATTATTTATAACAGGCAGCTTAGCTTTCCATCATTTGCCACAAAAAGCAGTGCCGTTGCTTGCTGAGCTGATTGATCACTTGCTCAGTGCCGACAACACAGCTGTCCCTCACTTGACAGAGATAGCAGAGATATCACTCACTTTGCCACAGGCAGCAGATCAATCACTTCTCGCTGACAGCAGAGCTATCTTTCGTGCGCAGGTCTGTAGAGCTATACTTTTCTCAGCTGATTGATCCCTCATTCACTGCAAGCAGAAGACTTTTCCCTTTTGCGTCGCAGACAACAGAGTTATCCCTCACTTGTGTTAGACAGCAGAGCTATTCCCCACTTGTTAAGGGCACTATGCTTTTCTCACTGACTTATCCCTCGCTATTTGCATAATAGTTTATCTATCTGTATCCCATTCATCCTTCGGTCCTAAGAAATCATGGGGCGGAGAACCTTCAATCAATCAATCAATTAGGAGCTTGTATAGCGCAGCTACTCACCCGTGAAGGTCACAAGGCGCTGGGAGGGGGCTGCTGGTCGCACTGGGTGGAGGATCATTCGAAGAGCCAGGTCTTGAGGTCCTTCTTGGATTGGGTCAGCGACACGGGTTGTCTGAGGTGGAGGGGCAGGGTGTTCCAGGTCTTGGCAGCGAGGTAGGAGAATGAACTTCCTCTGGTTCTGGTCTTGTGGATCCTGGGGATGGAGGCTAGGGCGAGATGGGTGGAGCAGAGTTGTCTGGCGGGTATGTGGAATGTGAGGCGGGGGTTCAGGTATTCTGGCCCTTCGTCGTGTTGAGCTTTGTAGGCATGAGTGAGGAGCTTGAATGTGATTCTCTTGCTGACTGGGAGCTAGTGGAGTTGTCGGAGGTGTTGCGTGATGTGGCTGCAGTGGGGGATGTCAAGGCCAGTCTGGCTGTGGCGTTTTGAACGTTCTGTAGTTTCTTGAGCTGTTTCTGGGTGACACCGGCGTAGAGTGTGTTGTGGTAGTCGAGTCTACTGGTGATGAGTGCGTGGGTGACTGTCTTTCTGGATTTTGAGGGGATCCATCTGAAGATTTTTCGAAGCAGGCGGAGCGTTTGGAAGCAGGATGAGGAAACTGCGTTGATTTGGCGGTTCATTGTGAGCGATGAATCCAGTATGATGCCAAGATTGTGTGTGTGGTCCGTCGGGGTGGGGGGGTCCCAGAGCGGCTGGCCACCAGGCGTCATCCCAGGCTGAAGGGGTGGGTCCCAGGATGAGTACTTCGGTCATGTCCGAGTTGAGCTGTCTTTCATCCAGGTAGCAACGACCTTCATTCCATTGTGGAAGTTGGTTCTGGGTTCGTTGGTGAGGGAGAGGATCAGCTGGGTGTCGTCGGCGTAGGAGACGATGTTGAGTCCTTGATGGACAGGGAGCGAGACACTGCCTAGCTTCAGTGAAAGAAGGCCTTAAAGACAACAACTTAGGGTGGGATAAGAAAAACAAAGGGAGAGACTGGCACAGAGGTATTTCTGGGATAGGCTATACCAGACACAAGGATTCAGGGACAATGGATATGAGGCTAGCAGGAGAAGAGCAGGAAGTGGACAGGGAAAGAGAGAGATAAGTCAGGATAGCCTAGGATCCATAATAATCAATGCACCTCAGACAAGAAACACTTCACTACAAAGACTCTGGCACACACCCAGTTAAGTTGTTTAGGATGGCACAAGGCCTGCCAACCTCAGAGAAATCTGTTGAGGCTCTAAAATATAACAGACAGAACTGCCAAAGATGAGTCTGGATGAGGGGGGACATAAATCTCACACCACCCCCCTGCGGAGCACCTTTAAGGATTAACACATGACATAAGTTGGAGGTCGCCACGACCCACTCTATTTTTGTGTGGAAAGTCCTGACCTAACACAAGCTATCACTCTCACTTACTCAAGCCGGGGACAGGTTTAAGGTGTAAGTAAGTCCGTTTTTATATAGCGCAGCTACTCACCCTTACGGGTCTCAAGGCGCTGGGGGCCGTCATGGAAATTAAGTGAGCTATTGCCCAGAGTCACATGGTGCTGAGCTGAGCTGCCGCCGGAGCCGGGGATCGAACTGTGAACCCTGTGCTCCGAAGTCAGCTGCCCTGGCCGCTGCATCACACCACACCTCTCCACTCCATCTCCAACCTCATAGACCTTCCTTCGGTCAACCTCCAAGAACCCAAAGTGCATTATGGCCAAGGAACTGAGGAAATCTGAGCAGTACAGAAACCTTATAAAAAGAAGGGAGTAGTATTTCCGATAGAGAGCAGTATACAGAGAATGGCAAAGGCAGAATGAGACACAGATGAGTGAGGCGATGAGAAATGCAGAGACATAGAGAAAAAGTTTGTATGTGAGAGAGAGAGAAGCAAAGAAAGAGAAGGAACATATGACAATGCTAAAGAGAGAGACAGAAAGAAGGTAAGAGACGAACAGTGAGGGAGAAATGAGAGAAGGAGACAGAGCCAAATTCTAGAAAAATACGATATTGAAAGGAAATGGAAATAACAAATGAAGGGAGAACAATTGGGGAATAAGCAAGGGAAGAGACAATATATAGACAGACGATTACAGATAACATTTGTAAATATGTGTGAAGCGGAGAGAGAGAGAGATACAGGAGAAGGTAGACAGAATGTGCGAGCAAGAGAGTAAGAGAAATTGAGGGAGAAACACAAAGAGTGGAAGAGAGAATGACAAAGAACAGGGAAAACAAAAGAAGCAAGTGACTGTGAAACTAAGAGGATGGGGCGAGAGATAGCAGGCGTGAAATGCAGTGGAAGACAAAGACTGAAAGAAGGTGTACTGTAGACTGACAAAGGAAGAGAGGGTCTGAATAGAATGTGTGTGCGCGTGGCTCCGTTAGAGAGAGAGAATGAAGGTGCAAGAGAGTGAGGAAGGGAGAGAGAGAGAAAAGATATAACATATGAAGAAGAATGTGAGCGAAGAGGCAGGGCAGAGAAAGGAGAGGGGTGTATTTAGATGGAATTTGAAACTTATCAGGTTGTGACCATTATCATGGGCCCAACTTGTTTAAATATACAATTGTGCATTAATGTTAGGAGTTCCCATGAGAGGATGTTCCAAACCCTTCTACTGAAACGTTCTTTAAAGTAATTTTACATTTTGGCAAATATCCCTGGTTGCAATTTTTTTACAAAAACAAAACAACCCTGGACGTGTTGCACACTATTAACACTCACTTATCAGAATTCAGTTGGGTGTGTGAAAGATCAGCGCGAGTGAGTAATGTGTCCAGGTAAAAACAGAGACAAGCGTGACGAACACACCATGGGAGCAAGGAGCAGAAGTATTGCTATGCTATCCATCTCATCACTGGTGCCTGTAGAACTCTCTTGCTTCCAGGTCAGGGTGAACAGATGAACTCACTACTCTGTAACCCTGTGTCTTACTTATCTTCCTAAGAAGTGAGATTAAACTGTTGTGCTGCCTATATTGTTTTTTTAACATTAGAACTGACCCTACACCTGTAGGCCTAACTGTTCACTCCCTGATGGAGGGTTACTATGCTTGCACGATTGAAAGACACAATAAATTGCATCCGGGCTGTGATTACATTTATTTATGCATACCAAATTTGGTAAACATTTAAAAACCAGGCATGCTCTTACCCACATCATGAAGGGTTAATACTTGTTTGCAAATCTCTCCATAATAGACCCCCCTCTAGATATTTGGCACTGTCCTATTAAACATGTGCACCCATACTGAGAAATACTGGTAGTGTACATGACAAGTGTAAAACCACCACTGAAAGTGTTGGCTCTCCCACTGTAAATGTGTGACAGCACTTCTGAGACTGTCTATGAACGACGGACTTTTGAACTGCCTCATTCCATGACGTCTCAGTTCAACTCCCACACTTAACTCGCTTTGTAGAGCTCCTATAGTGAATGATTTGCATTTATAGTGCAGAACAAAAACGCCAAGTCCGTCTATGCAACTGTAATTCAATTGTTTGCAGCTTTCACCATTGTTGCTGACTTATGGAACTGCACAACACATTAGGTGTAAATCATGTTAAAAAAGTCTTGAACATGAAGACATAACTCAGTTCTAAGTTGTCTTTAGATTCCATGAAGGTAGAACCTATTGAATGAAGGTGGTCCAGTGGGCGGTAAAACCTGAAATGTGCTTCAATTATTTTCATAAATTCATAACTTTTTGGGGCTTACCTGTAAAATGGCACCAATATTGCTGGCCAGCAGTGCATTTAGGGGCACTATTTTTAATTAATCTTCCTTAATACTCAAGGCAGAGTGATATCAATAATCAGCGACGCAACAAAATCTTAATGTGTGCTTAAAAGTTTGCTATTAGGTTACCCAATTGTACCGCATTCTGCGTGAGAGCCTTTTCTAACACCCCCCTTCCCCCCGCCCACACCCTCCTTTCACGTTGATGCCAGGCGCCCTAAAAGATCCACTCCTGCCTATGGGCCCTATCCCGACTATCCTCTCTCATATCTGATTGCTGGATTTACAGAGGTAATAATAAAACACAAAATACAGCGGAAGGCATCAGAAGGGCAAGTCCCCCCCCCTTTCCGGTTCATTCAATGATAAATACCCGCGCCCCCACCTTCGTCTTCTTTCCCTCACTTGAGGCAAGTCCGTCCTCCGAGAGCTAGCGAAGCATTGTAATTTAATAAGCGAGCAGCCGTGTACGGTTCAGAAGTGACGGAACTGTTATTTAAACGCCTGCGACATCCCTGTGAACTTCGTCTTAATTAATTATGATACAGCGGCGTGGAGTGCGCGCATCCTGCAAATGAGGCCGCGGTGCCTGAGGTAGCATGTCTGTCATAGGGTCGGCCGGCAACCGTATCCGAATTTGTAGAGCGCTGCACTCGGCCCTGAGTCATGGAGAGGGGGAGACGTTGCTTGCAGTAGACGTCATGTCTGCCTGAGACACCCTGCTGGCGCTGACTCGGTAAATCAATCAAGACCACTTAAAAGTGAGGTCTGCCATATGAGGTCCCCAGAGCCATCTTGGGTGCCATGTTGAAGTGGGCAGGTCCAAGTTCCACGTTAAGAGGGTGATACCTCAGGATGGGAGTAGGCATTTCAACGATCTTTACTCTGGGCTCCAACGACGTGGTAGCCGGGATTAGTAGACGCCTCGGTACTCCTTTCACCCCCCTTGCTATCCCTGCTCTCAAAGGGGATACTTTGAGTGGCCGAGACAGAAAGTAGCGAGAACCCCTTTTCCCGCCTATTATTTGGGCTATTTGCCTTTCTCCCACACCGTGCTTGAAATGGAAAAATAGAAGTGCGGGTATCTTATGTCAGAGTACCTACTTGCATCAGAGCAGTGCTGGTACTCTCCCTCTCAAAATAAAGAAGTGCTGGTACTCTTCCTCTAAAAATAAAGAAGTACATGTACTCAGTAGTCGATACCATTGCAAATACGTAAGTTTTGTAAATCACAGGCCTTCAGAGCATACATGCCAACATTTTAGAAGAGCAAAGTGGGAGATTAAAGAAAAAAAATCGGGAGAATGGGGCCTTGAATCGGGTTACTGTCATGTATGGGCTTTGCAAGTGTGCTGCTGCAGGATCGGACATTTGAAACGCAAATGCACGTTTTTTTCTTCCCTTTCAGAAGCATGGAGTGCAATGGCAGGCAGAAAGAGGGTGATGCAAGTGTTGTGCACTGGCCTGCAGGAGCAGGCTGCTGGCAGTGCATACACCACGTTACACAATACCAAGCCCTGTCAGCTGAAACCCCTGAGTAATCGGGTTTTTGCTTGAAGGAATCGGGAGGCGGGAGACTAGCCTTGAAATCGGTAGTCTCCCGCCTGAATCGGGAGGGTTGGCATGTCTGCTTCAGGGGGCCCCCCAACTCTTCAGGGTTGGGCTATTCAGCCCAATGCAAATGAATATTTGTGGAATGTGTAAGATTGAGGGGTCCCTCATCACATTCTGGGGGGGGTGAGGCATCATATTGTGTTACGCCACTGCATTACACTCAGCTTTACTACGCTCCCCAAATCATATTCATGGTGGAACATTTCCCAAAACAATTATACATGACTACCTTTAAACAATTAAATATTCAAGTTCAACACACAGGAAATGAAACAAGGTACCTTCTGTCGCCCAGGAGAAGAGAAGACTGCCTTTATAAATTGAGGTCATTCATTGGGAGGTCAAGGGGAGCTTCAAAAGACGGTGGAAACTTTCCCTTCAGTCTTCTCTGAAGTTAGCTCTGTTCCAGAGATAATTTAAAAAGGGGAAAAAGACAATATTGTCACAAAAGTAAAATTCACCAGGGAAGTGGAAATGGGGACTGTCCCTGCACCTGCTGTGTGAGAAATGCAAGATAATTGGTTCAAAGGAACAATTACTGCTTAAGACATCTTTCAAAATATTTATGTTTTGACACGTTATGGGAAGAAACATTTAGTGTATAATAAAACCAGCACACTGCAAATGGAAGCATCGTCATCATGTGCATATGTACCCTATACTTACTAAATTATGTGCGCATTTACCGTAATCTTTCGTATGTTGTACACATCGGCTGTATCTCTGTGATCTGGGTTGATGTGTGCCGGCAATTTTGATCTCTGTCACGTGGGACAGTACTGTTAAGGGCCTCTTTGTAAGGTCCACGTTAATCCCACTTCCGCCGGCACCTGCAGTTACCACTGCAATCAGGATGATAATACCAGGCAGTGGTAGCTCTGAAGATCTGTGGTTTTTCTCTCTGAGGCTCTACCTCAGCAAAATCACAGATGAGAGCGAGAAATTCCCAGGCAATCATCCTGGAGGTACTGATTTACTTGGTAATCCTGCATTACCTCCTCGTCCTGTCTTCCCGTCCCATTCCTTAACAGTGAGCAGCTAGTCTGCTCCACAGAAACCTACTACCTAGCAGAGCTTTTCGCACTTCCCCCAACATGGCGCCACCATCAGGTGAGGATAAAAGGGGGAAGTGCGTCACAGAACATCCTGTTCTTTTTTTTCTGCCTTCGCAGTCTACTGCTGTCCTAGCAGGAGCTGTTGGGGTAAGTTTTCTCTCCATTTTTTGTTGTTGGCGCGGCCTGCTTTAGCGTCGCCTTTTTTCTTTTTTGTTGCATGTGTGACTGCCGGAGGTTCGATCCCTGCACTTTGTGGCTCCGCCTTCCTGTACTTGTATGGGGGGGGCTATCACTTGCGCGGTCCGCTCTAGCGGCCGCTTGTGCCTCTTTTTTAGCCGCTGCTCACCTGTACCTCCTCGGCCTGCTCTAGCGGCCGTTTCTCTCCACGCCGGTCCCGATGCGCCCTGCTTTAGCGGGCGGGGATTCTTCGGCGGTGTTTCCTGCAGCGTGCGCAGCTCCCAGGGGATTTTTTTGGGCGGCCGGCCGCTTTTTCAGCGTCCTCCCCCTTTTCCTGGTCCCGTGTGTGGTCGGGGCCTCGGGACTTCGTGCCTTTTAAGGCGGGTCTCTTTTTCTTGGTCACCTCCTCTGGGTTCCTTGCGCCTGCTTCTTTATGTAGCGGTTGCTGCTGCCTTCCGGGCTCGGGAGGCTGTTGGCCCTCCTGCAGAGGTGCCTCGTGGGTCTGTAGATTCACCAGACGCTCCTGTTGACGGGGTGGGCCCTGATGATGAGGGATGTGTGTGTGGCAGATTTGTTCAGGGTGCGGAGCTCTCTGACTTGTTCATCCATGTGTGGGATGCTTTGGGATTCGCTCCTCCTGTGTCTGGTGTCCTGGAGGTTGACTTTTTTACTCAATCCCCTGCCGACTCCTGTGTCCTTCTCTTTGCATGGCGCTGTACGCAAGGTGCTGGATTGTTGGTGGACATGTCTGCCTTTCCTCGCTTTTTGTCTATGCGTTATCCTCTGGAGGGGTTTGCTGCTGAGTTCCCCCTCTTCGTCCTGGTTGGCTTTTGATGGCTGGCCTTTCCTCGCAGGGTTTGGTTTTGTCTGACGACGCCCTTCCTTCTGACGCTGTGGATAAGCGTGTTGAGGGGGCGGTGAAGCGTTCCTATGCTGCTTCCCTCTTTTCTGTCGGGCGACGGCCTGTTCCACTTACATGGTCCGTTCCCTTCTGTGTGATTTCCAGGCCCTGGCTCTTCTTTTACGGGATGGAGGGGATGCCTCCTCTCTCTTGGCCCTCCTGGAGTTGCAGGTGCGCTACTTGTCTGGCATTTCGTTTGGCACTCTGTGTGCCACTCCGGCTGCTTCTGGTGCTTCGATTGCTGCGAGGCGTCCTGTCTGGATGCGTTCCTGGAAGGCTGAGGCTTCTCAGTAGTCGGTCCTGCTTCTGTTGCCCTTTGTGGGATCCCAGGTGTTCGGGCCTCGGTTGGTGGACATGATCGTGCTGTCGGCATGGAACCGCAAGCTTGTGGCTCCTGTCCGCCCTCCTTCTCGGGGGCGTGGGTTTGGCTACCGCCATGCATTTGGGCGGGGTGCTTTGCAGCCCTTTTGTCCTGAAGAGGCCTAAGAAGAAAAGGCTGAAACGTGGTCACGTCGACACTGTTTAAGGAGGAGTCCTTGGATTTATAGTGATTTCTTGTAACTGTGAGGTGTCACACTAGAACTAGGCCAATTAGTTTACAAGCCTAATAGTGTTTCACTCTGACTATCTCCTAGTGGTTCACCCAGAAGTATAGGGGGACACTATATGTATATTTGCTTGTGGGGTATTGTTATATGTTCTCATTTTTTGATGTATAATGTATTGTGATTTATGTCATTTGTTGTTTTTTCCTTCTTTGAATAGGCGCCCTTGTTTGTGATATTATATAAAGCATTTGATATATTCATTGTGAATAATTATTTCAGAGAGGGTAATTAAATGTGCTCTTCTCAAAAAATTATTTAGTATTGTTTCCTTGATACCATTGTTTATTTGTAATAATTGCAGCCCTTTTGTGGCAGGGGTCGTGGCCAGGGGGCCCCTGGAGGTGCCTAGTCCCATGCCCCTGCCGGTGGTGCTGCCCCCGCTCCTACCTCTGCGCAGTGACTGTCTGCTTTTTCCGGTTGGGGGTCGCCTTCGTTGTTTCCTGCCCCAGTGGTTGGCGGTTCCGGTTGCCTGGGCGGTGCAGGCTGTGTCCGGGGGTTTTCGGGTTGAGTTCTCCTCTCCTCCCCCCCTGGTCTTCCGGGTGACCCCCCTGCCCCGTCATCCTCTACGGCGGGAGGCTTTGCTGGTCGGTGTGCGCCTCCTGTTGGTGTAGGCGGCTATCGTGGATGTTCCTCCTCTGGAGAGGGGCATGGGTTGTTCTTCATTTCTCTTCCTGGTCTCCGAGTACGATGCTTCGGATCTACGCCCTGTCTTGGATCTGGTGGGGGTCGTTCTCTTCGTCCCCCGCCGAACGTTCCTGATGGTGACTTTGTTGTCCATCCTGCCTCTGGGGCTTCCTGGGGGCTTCCTGGCGTCCTGGTCCTGATGGCTGCTTATCTGCACGTCTGGATCCATCCTGCGGATCAGCGGTTTCTCCGGTTTCCGGTTGGTTCCCGGCGCTTCCGGTTCCGGGTGCTTCCTTTCGGCCTTTCCTCGGCGCCACGGGTTTTCACGCAGCTCTTGGCCCCTCTGGTGGGTATTCTCCGTTCCAGAGGTCTGCATCTGTCGGATGTGGACCGGGTGTGTCGTCTTCTGGGGTCCTATGGGTTCCTCGTCAATCACCGGGTGTCCGCCCTGCTGCCCACCCAGACTCTGTAGTTCCTGGGTGCTCTGTTCCGCATGGATCTGGGGATGGTGTTCCTCTCCCGGGAGCGCCTGTTGACTTTGTTCCGTCACCTTTCTTGGGTTCTGTCCCAGTCCCGGGTGTCTGCCCGTCTCTGGTTGCGGAGTCAGGGGTGTTGGCTTCCACTCTGCCTCTCCTCCCTTGGGCCCGGCTGCATTTGTATCCCCTCCTGCTTCATGTCCTGTCGCACTGGGATCCTGCCTCTCTGGTCTACGATGCCCTGATTCCCGTCACACCGGGGATTCGGGATGCTCTCCAGTGGTGGTTGTCCCCTCCGTCTCTTTCCCGGGTGCGGTCCTGGGTGCTTCCATGGCTCGGGTCGGTGGTCCCGTTTCGGGTCTCTCCTGTCCTCGTACTGGAAGGAGTTACAGGCGGTTTGGTTGGCTCTTCAGTGGTTTGCGCCTCTCCTTCTGGGCCGTGCTGTCTCGGTTCTGACCGACTACCGGGTTGTTTGGGCTTCTGTCAATCGCCATGGGGACATGTGCTGGTCTTTGTTTCTCCTTTCCAGGGTGTTCGGTCTTTGGGCCGAGCGGAATCTCTGTCGGCTGTGTATCTTCCGGGGACGGAGATTGGGCCTGCGGACTCTCCGAGCGGAGTGTTCCCTTCCTCTGTGACTATGTGTCTGTCCCCGGCTCTGTTCGATCTAATTGTTGGCCTGGGCGATTGACGTTTTCTCTGTTCCGTGGTCGCTGGGGCTCCTGTTTGCCTTCCCTCCGTTTGGTTTGATTCCCGGGGTCCTCCGGTTGCTTCGGTTGGCCCGGGCGGAGGTTCTTCTGGTTGTGCCGCAGTGGTCCCGTCAGCCTTGGTTTCCCCTGCTTCTGTCCTTGTCAGTATGCCCCCTTTGGCGGTTCCCACTGTGTCCCTACCCTCTGTGGGCTCCTCTTCTCCGGATTGCCTCCCTGCGCCGCCTCCGGCTGGGGGTTTGGCACTTGTGATGTTGAGTTTGTTGGGTCAGGGTTGCTCTGCTGAGGTTGCCCGGTGCGTCCAGTTGTCTCGGCGCCCTTCCTCCTTGGAGTCCTATGTCTGTCATTGGTGGACCTTCTCCTCCTGGTGTCTTGGGTAGGGTCTCTTCTTCCTCCTGTGAGGCTGTGAGCGTGCTGGACCTCTTGCGGGATGGGTTCGTCCTGGGACTCGCTGTCTCTTCGCTCCGTGCGCTTTGGGCTGCCATTCTTGCTTTTCGGGGGTTCCTCTGTGTCTTCTGTCTCCCCTTTGGTGGCTCGCCTTTTGCGGGGTTTCTTGATTCAGCGACCTGTCTCTCGCTCTCCTGTGCCGGCCTGGGCTCTTACCCTGGTTCTCCAGGCCTTGACGGGCCACCTTTCGAGCCTTTGGTTTCGGTGGACCTTACGTTCCGTTCTGCTGAGGTTCTTTTCCTGGTGGCCTTTACTTCTGGGCGGAGGGTTGGTGTGCTTGGTGCTTTGATGGCTTCGCCCCCCTTTTTGCGTTTCTACACTGACAAGGTCATTCTCCGTCCCGGTCAAAATTTTCTGCCCAAGGTTTTGTCCTCTTTTCCATGTCAGGGGGTTCTTGTTCTCCCTGTTTTTTTTCCGGACCCTGCCTCCCCGGAGGTGTTGGTCCTCCATTCTTTGGATGTTCTGAGGGCTCTCCGCATCTCTTTGGATCGGTCCTGTGGTTTCCGGAAGGTTGGTTCCTTGTTTGTCTCCTGCGGCCTCTCTGGGAGGGGTCTTCGTCCTTCCTTGTCTACCTTGACTCGTTGGGTCAAGGATGCTGTTGTTTCGGCCTACGAGTCCGCCCGCTGTCCTCTCCCTTCTTCGGTTCGGGGTCGGTCTACCAGGGGTGTCTCCTCCTGGGCCGTGTTCACAGGGGCCTCCTTGGGGGACGTTTGTGATGCTGCCTCATGGGCTTCTCCCCATCCTTTTGTTTCCCATTATCGCCTTCAGTTGGGGATGGCGGGCTCGGCTGCCTTTGGCACCCATGTTTTGTCTGCTGTACATGGTTTATCTTTTGTACTGCTTTGTGTTGAATACATGGACCTGCTTTTCGCATTTCTGGTCTGTTTTCTTACAATCACAGTGTGCTTGGGTATGGGCTCACTGTTAAGGAATGGGACGGAAGACAGGACGAGGAGGTAATGCCCGGTTACTCACCGGTAATATTCATTACTCCGAGTCCTGGTCTTCCCGTTCCATTCCTGAGCCCTTCCCTCCCTCCCTGAGTTTTGTGTTTGGTGATTGTTTCCTTTCTGGGTTTTCTTTGGTATTCTCAGGATGTTCTGTGACGCACTTCCCTCTTTTATCCTCACCTGATGGTGGCGCCATGTTGGGGGAAGTTTGAAAAGCTCTGCTAGGTAGTAGGTTTCTGTGGAGCAGACTAGCTGCTCACTGTTAAGGAATGGGACGGGAAGACCAGGACTCGGAGTAATGAATATTACCGGTGAGTAACCGGGCATTTCTAACGGGTCTTTCGGAAGTCCACTTGCAGTCCCCAGTAACTCCAACAGTTACTGATTCCCCCACGATCAGTCACGCAGGGGGCGGCTTCCATGGGTCATAACAGGAGGACCATGATTGCTTTTGTTGCTGTGGTTTGGATGCAGCATGGTGTAAGCATGGACTACATTATATTGTTGTTTATGTGAGGGATGCAGGTTGTTGCTACCTGTCAGGAATGGCTTGTACCATTGTAAGAGTGTGTGTGGGGATATCTCACGTGCTAGTATCTCTCCTGTGATGAGGCCTGTTCTGTATTCTGTATTTTTTTCTTGCAGTTTCATTAGGAGGGTTTACATAATGAGGAGTATGTTAAGTGCCCCACTCGTTCCTCTTTTTTCTTGTGTGTGGTTTCCTGCGGTGTGTGGGATGCATAGATTTGTTTGGTGTGAGTGTGTGCTGCGTGCTCCGAGGAGCCTTTCGTCTGTTCACCTGGTGGAAGAGACGTGTAGCTGACACATATCATGTGGATCTGTAGTTATGGAAGGAGGGAGGTGTGTGCTGTTCTGTTCCCTCTTCCCTGTGTGGGGTCTGGTGCATGCTGCCTGTGTGATGTCACTGAGGTAACAGCTCCCTTTTGCCTACCTCTACCACTGTTGTTTCCCCAGCGCGAAGACCTGAAACTGGGCAAGAAAGCAGAAACTCCTTATGTGATATATGCTACTATATAATGACTTCTATAAACCATCTTTATGGCATATTCAAGTTGTACACTGTCAAACATAGACAGTATACCATTTAGACTAAATATCGAACATCATTTAGTGGGAAGTAGCATTAATCAGGTCTTAATTGGAAATCTTACGCCCCGGGCAGCTTGGAATATCTCCTAAAGGGTAGTCATTGCTTCCTGTCTCCTAGTGTGTCTCTGATACTGACCTAGCAGTAGGACAGCTACACTCAGAGTTGTATATAGCGGGATCTGTACCTCACAAGGATTGCCATTCCATACTATAGATTACTCAGCACTGCAACAGTCCGCCGTAAAAAATAGAACTGCAAATAAATTGCGTCTTTAAGGCCCAAAAGTGATTGGGAAGGCTCCAGTGCAGAGGCACTGTCTGCGAGGTGCAGATAGTCTAGTCAGGGTGGGTAATCTTGGTATAAAAAATC
This sequence comes from Calotriton arnoldi, assembly GCA_963921515.1. NCBI lineage: Eukaryota > Metazoa > Chordata > Amphibia > Caudata > Salamandridae > Calotriton > Calotriton arnoldi. Next base: position 62,239 of record CAWUFW010009795.1, read on the forward strand.
GCAAAGAAGGGACTGAGGGCTTTTAACAGGTCCAGCATACGTGCCCAAACTATAGTAAATACAAAGAGTATGCAGTTCCTAACTGATAAGCGGGGGGACAGGAGGCTTTAGTGGTCATGGGTTATAGGGGGAACGGGGGGTTCCTCCTGTTGGAATTAGGGCCCTCACACACCTGGCTGGGTGTCATGCTTCATCATAGGGCGTGCTCCTCGTCAGGTCGGCGCTGCAATACCTGACGGGCTCCCTATGAGGGGCTCTTTGGCGGAGATCTTTTATTCCAAATTGCTGTTTGGTGCCGTGGGGGTAAGGGTCAGATAGTCTAGTCAGGGTGAGTAATCTTGGTGCCACAGTTAGTGGGGTTCGGGGAGGATATATCTGGGCTCAACATCGTAGTTCCCATGGGGATGCCCATTCCTGAGTATTCAGGTTCTGGTACCAATACCAATAATGCATACCATGACTTCTACTTGCAATCTAATCCTTGAGGTAAAGCTCTTCAAGCAACATGACAACTATGGGCCTGAATTAGGATCTGGCAGACAGTACTCCATCCGTCAGGACGGTGGAGGACATTGCCTCTGATGCCCTGACAGACTATCATCCGCCAAATTTAGAGGTGACCACCGGCCCAGCGGTCATCTCTGCACATTGAAAGGAACCACCGTCACAGAGGTTTCCTTCAATTTACAAGAAGTTTGTGGACTGGCAAAATCAGTTTTGACGGCTGTCCATTATACTCTTACAAAGCATTTGTTTTTCAGAAACAAACTCCCAAAGTGGGAGTTTATTTCTGAAAAAACACTTTTTCATTTGTCTATCACTCTCTGTCAGCGACGGACAGAAAAAATGACTTTTACACTGTCCAACAAATATGGCAGCCAGTGTAGTGCTGTAGGAAGCTGGCTCTGTAAATACTATACCAAAGTAAGGTATAGTGTGCACAGTGTCCAGTGGCTCCCCAGAGGCTTTACAGAGGCTAAAGTAGATAATACCGTACTCTCTTTTGTGGTAGTGTGGTTGAGCAGTCAGGCTTATCAGACGGTAGTGTTAAGCATTTGTTGTACACACTCAGGTAAGAAATGATTACACACACTCAATGACTAAATCCAAGACCACTTATTTGTAAAAATATGACATTTTGTATGTTATTACTTAGAACCAAAGATACTTTGTTGCAGTAAAATACGTTTTGTAAAATCACAGTTTTTAAGTCTAAAAAGTGGACACTGCATTTCTCAAACAGTTCAAGTTTATCTATGGAGGAAAAACAATGTTGTAATTTCACAGGTAAGTACACGACTTACAATTCCAGTCTTCGGGTTTTAGGACCAACACTGGGCAAGGGTCAGGTAAATGTAGAGACTGCATCACCAGCGGCACGGGGGCGGCCGGGTGCAGAGGTCAAATTCGGTCACTGGGGCCCAATGTTAGTCAATGGAGACTGGGGGCATGCCAAAAGGTGCCGGTAGGTAAAATCGAAGTTAGGGGTCAATCTCCAGGGGCTGGGACCAGGACTAGGGGGGCCACAAGGCAGCACCAAACACACACCCCTGCGGCACAGAGGCGGCTGGGTGCAGAGTGCCAACACAGCGTTGTGCGCCCACTCAAAGCAATGAAGACTGAAGATTTTGAACAAAGGCTGCAGGCTCGGACCAGGAGGCTGGACGAAGGGAACTGGTGGCTCTGGAGGTATGTTGGGATGTTGAGGGACACCTGGGCACTGTCGGTCAGGCCCCCCAAGGCCTGGGGGTTGCGGGTTCAGGGGTGTCCTTTGAGGTCTGAAGATCCTTACTGAAGCCGGTTGTGGCTAGGGGCTGTGGAGTCCAGGAGAGGTCACTCTGGGGTGGGCTCGAGCTCAGGACCGCTGGGGAACCTCCTTGGGACCAGTAGGCCACTTCGACTTGGACCAGAGGCGTCGGGTGCAAAGGTGGGTCCGGAGGTCTGGTTGTGGTGTTCAGCAGGGCACTGGAGCTTTTCTTGTTGGTTTCTTTGTGGACAGTGCCGCTGTCCTCAGGAGTTCTTGGTCTTTAGGGAAGGCAGGCTGTCCTCCCAGGTTTGTGTAAGTCACTGGGCCTGCAGGACGAGTCGCTTTTCGGCGCAGGTTTCTTTGAGGGCTGTAGACAGCCTGGTACGGCTGGGGCCAAGTCAATTGTCGTCTGGAGTCTTCACTGCTGGTATGGCTCTTCGGTCCTTCTTCTTTAGGTCACCAGGAATCTAAGGATCAAGGTTCAGAGAGCCCCTAAATACTTAATTTAGGGGCGTTATAGGTGCTGGGAGGTAGTAGCCAAGGGGATGCTTACCTTTCGGGTGACTACACCCTTTGTATGTCCACTCCCTTTTCGACGGGGGCGTACCCATATTCCTATTGGCTGAAATCCTCACAAACAATATGGAGGATTTTCAAAGAAGGAAGTCACTTCACCTCAGGACACCTTAGGGGTGGTCCTGGCTGAGAGCCGACACGCCTCTCCTGCTAACTAATTTTCCAGCCGACCTTGCGGCCAAAAGTGGGGCTTGGTCAGGGGGGTGGGCATCTCCATTAGCTGGAGAGGCCCTGGCTAGCATAACAAAGGGCAGGAAGCCTTTGAGGCTCACTGCCCTTTTTTTTTTAACAGAGTTTTATTTAGCGCGAACTTGACCCGAAGGTATCAGGTATCAGAGCGCTTTACACGAGCACCAGTTGCATTACATGAGGACACATTCATTTTTGTTAGGCACGGGGAGATTAAGTGATTTGCACAGAATCACAGGATGTTGCACGTCCTTGCCGAGACCCGAACCCGGTTCCCCAGATTTGAGGTAGACTGCCCTAGCCGTTAGGCTACATCCTTGAATACTCAAGGGACTTAACCAGGGCCCTAACAAGAATTTTAAAAATGTGGAAAAATTGTAAATTCAAAAAAACTGTTGAATCTAAAGGCAATTTTGGATTGTAGTTGTGTGCTCACTAATTATCATAGAAGTCAAGCAAATGTACAGTCGAAGACCCCACCGCGGATCCACCAATGTAGGAAGCTGGCTCGGTGTATATATACTTTACCAAAGTAAGGTATATGGTGCACAGAGTCCAGTGGATCTCCAGAGGCTTTACAGAGGCTAAAAGTAGAAAATACTAATGCTCTCTTTTTTGGTAGTGTTGATGGAGCAAGGTTTCATAAATGAAACTTGCTTGTATTCCATCCTCCTCACAGTATTAATTTATTAAACTTGTATTGTTAATACTAACCTTTGCATTCACAACACAAAAGAAAAAGATGCTTGCCTCTGTGTTTTACTAATGAATAACGCTTGTTTGTAATTCAAAATGGGCGCTATGCGCAGGAAAACTCAATGCGCATGTCTCAACCATATCACATGGTGTGACGTCTTTCTTTGCTTGGAGGGAAACTTCTGCTTCTGCGCAGTGTGCATTAAAATGGCTGCTTGATGTTTTCACATGCTTCAGCTTGCTCTCATGTCATTACTAAATTGTCGTTTCCTAACGCTACTAACGCGGGATAGTATATATATTTAATTGGGAATAGAATAGAAATAGTGGGTATACAGTGAAACATTTTATTTGTGATTCTAATATTTTCTTCTTGCACTTTTATTAGTTCGTAAACTTGGGCCTGGGTTGGTGACCTGAAACTCGAGAGGCAAATGGTTCTGCGCATGTGCCTTGTGTGCCTGCCAAATGAAGTCAACCTGGACGAAGTCCAAGGCCGTAACCTGATGGCCGAAGATGTTGTACTAGTGCTCAATGTCTATGAAAATTGGTTTACATTTGTCATGAGACGGGTGGGAAATAAAGCGAATGTATTAATTTGAAGGGGTGGGAACGTAAAGACAATAGGCTTTACAATTTAGGCCAAATCAACATGGTGCGAGAATCCACCTCCTGTCCCTGCCAATCAGAAGTAGTGGCCCCATATTTTAGCAACATTAAGGGGAGGTACATGGGCGTAGAAGGGTATAACAGATATAGAATTAGCTAATTAGCTAGAGCTGACTCTCAGAACACACAGAAGAGCCCCAGACTGCCAAGCTGATCGGTTGCAGACCGAGTCCCTGTCCAGAAGAGGTCCTGAGGAGGGGGCGGCGGAGTCCATTAGAAGGAAGGCACGAGAGAATCGAGAGAAGTCGAGTATCAGAGAGGGGAACGACGCAGGCGTCGTTGTAGAGAGGTCACCGGTCCGGTCCTGATCCTGGAAGAAGTCTTTGCTCTTCATCCTTCCTGGGTCCTATTCTTTCAACTCCTTGGCTAAGGGGTTTGGTTCTCGCACTTAGGTAAATATAATGCAACCTTTAGTTGCGCTGCTGTCTCTATCTTCTTCTCTTCTTTAAACACCGTCATTGATTAGCAATAATCATTTCTATGCTTAATCTTGGGTATTGCGATTAAGTACCATGTGGCTCTGTATTTTACTCTGCTAAATCTTTAGATAAACATTTTTAAAACTTCCTGACTCAGTGGTTATTTCAGGATTTTGTATTATAATGAATGTCACTCATTTTAAATTTCCCAATTAGCAAAGGATTCATTGGTAAGTCATTACTCTTCAATCAGAAGGTAATTGGTAGCAGGGATTTTGATAGAGAGTAACAACTGATAAAACCCAGCGTAAGTATTAGCGTAGTATGAATGTATGGGCCCAAGTGAGTATCTAGTGTATGAATGCTGTTTGCTAATATCGCGCTGGATCAGTTTTCTGGTAATCAGAGGATGGTTACTTTTTGTTAATTGGGTAATGAGAATTTTATTTGTATTTTTATGAACTAACATCCGCTTAAATTTTGAGTTTTGTTTTATGTTGTCCAGAATACCCCGGGTAAAAGGAATAGCGGATGGTAAGTGGAAGCCATACTGCAGTGAGGTTATCTGCCAGGCAGAAATAGTACTGAAAAGTTAAGCAGGACTTTCAGTACTCGTTAGGGACTCTATGCGTGTGAGTAATAGCAAAAGAGTACGCTGGTAAAAATTTGATGTTATATCACCTAGAAAGGGTAACATTGGAGAAGTAACAGGTACTTCTGGAGCTTGTGTGAAGAGTAGACGGAAGTGTTTTACTCGTAGTGTATGTTTAGTAAACGGAAAGGTTTTACTAAGTGTGAGAGAAAACTATCTTTTCTATTTTAGAGAAACTGGCACGACAGCGAATGTTTTATGTTGTTACTGAAATTTAATTAAGAATTATAGAGAAAATAAGTTTGCGTACGAATTTGTAAAGGGAGGGTCAGTTGCCGGAGAGGGAGCTGACGTCACAAAACGCCGCGCTGGGATTGGTTGAATCAGCGGGTGTGGAAAAACCCTTGTAAAGGAGGGGTCAGTAGTCAGGCGTAGTACTGACGTCACAGGTGCCGCGCTGGGATTGGTTAAACCAGCAAGGACAGAAAAGAGCAGATTGTAAAGGAGGGGTTGACAGATAAACGTCACCAAAAGGCCGCGCAAGGATTGGTTCAGAAATAAAAGTTAGCAGAGACTTGATTGGTTGATATTTTAGAAGCTAAAATCTTAGTGGATAAAGATTGCATGTTAAAACGCGATCCGACTTTAACAGGAACTCGTCCGGATAGGAGATTCCTAGGTTTTGCAGAATATAATTTTGTACACCGAAGATTAGATAGAATGTACGGAGAGAAGAGAAAAATGTCCTTTCTGCAAAAGATTAAGAACTATTTTAAAAAGTATAAACCACTCAAAACTAGAGAAGGAATTATTATTCCACCAGCTAAAACGCCCGCTTCATTCATGATGATGGAGAGAGGTTACCATACTTGTGTATGGATGAAGAATTGGATAGAATATACCAAAAATGATGGAATATTAGCATTTCCCGAGAATGGTACCTTCAATGGAAGGATTCTTCAAAACTTGAGATTGAGGATGAATGACTTAGAACCCAGACCTAGATTAACTCAATACGAAGCTCTAGAAGAATGGGAAACCGAGGCATTTGAGCGGGATAGATCTAGAAGTAATAGGAGTTATCCAGGATTTTTTCCCAGATATATACGTGAGTCTAGGGAAGGTCAGATGAAACAATGGAGAAGGGCAATGATTACAGAAGGATTATATCCATTGTTTTCAGCAGAGGAGAAATTAGGAAGTAAATGCACAGAAAAGACAAAACATTTAATGAGAAATGAGGAGTCTGAAGACGAATTTATGGAGGAAATGTTAAGAAATCCCCCACCATATCAGGAAGGGACAAGTGGATGCACCCCAAGTGCACCACCGAAAACTCCATTAGTGCCACAGGTAATGCATGAATTCACCACGAGTAGAATACTTCATGGCAAAGAAAAAGAAGCCCTAGAAAAGACCAGAGCAGAATTAATACAGAAAATAACCCAGATAAAAGTACATCCTGATTCGTTGACCATACCAGTAACAATTGGTCCAGTAGTTCCATTATATGGTACTCAGGAAGCTGTCCTCCACCGATACTTACACCTACTGCTGTGAATAATCCAAAACCTGAAGCTCCAGTTATAATTGAGGATCAATTTAGTGACTGTGAATCCACAATATCACTTATGGACTTGCCTATTCGAGGTTCTGTAAATAGTACTCCAAGGAAAGATGTACCTGGAGGTTCAAAAGATGTAAGTTTAATAACTTCATCAGGAGCAAAAAGTGCCACCATAGTAACACCTGAAGATCTAGAAAGATGGGTGCAAGGGTCAGTTAAACAGTGCACACCTCCGAAAATAATGGACATTCATAAATGGAAAGTCGAATTAGAAGAAATAATAGCAGGAAATGTAGTACTAGAACGATGAAGAAGAATTATTGTTCCTATGCAGGAGTATCACCAGAAATGTAAGGTTATTTCATGAAAAATTATCCAATTTAGCACTACAGATGGGAATAGAAATAGGGAGATCAAAAGTACTACAGAAACCCTATAGAGCAGAATTTTCAGACAAAGATTTAGAAAATATGAATGCCTCTGGAAGAAGATTGCAAATAAGAGAATTAATGTTAGTTTTGCAAAAATGGGGAGACCTAGATAAATGGAAAACTAGGTGGGCCAAGAAAAAGGAAGAAGCCCGAACAAGTAGAACAGCATCAGAATATGTGATGAAGGAAACTGGGAAAGCAGACCAAATGTATCCCATGCGAGAAGTTGCGGGAGGAGGATATGTACATGTCCCATGGAGCAGACAGGATATTTTATCTTTTACGAATGATTTTCCAAAATTGAGAGAAAAACCAATTGAATGGTACAAGCAGGTTGACAGGTTTGTGAAGGTGTCAAAAGTATTGTTGAAGGATTTGGATGGTTTGTTTGACATAGTGGTACCTGCCGATTTGTGGACAGATTGTAATATTACAGTTGATTGGCCTAGTGATGAATATCCTAGAGATCCGAAAACAGGTGCCCCGTCAAATGATGTAATGAAAAAGTATCACCAAGTGATAACTTACTTGAAGGGAAAAATACCACCGAAAGAAACAGATTGGGTAAACATAGATCGAACTGCCCAAGAAGCTAATGAATCAGTGCATTCCTACTATGAGCGTCTATTGCAGGTATTTAAACAGTATAGTGGATTTGAGGACATTGGAGACAAGAACATGAGTCAGTTTGTGTATCGATTTGTTTATGGTTTAAAGCCAGAAATTTGTCAGATGATTAAACAGCATATGCTGTGTTGGCAGGGAAAACCCATAGATGAGATTCTGAAGTATGCAAAATATTGTGGAGACGATATTGAGGATAGACACAAGAAATTGCAGGAAAAAGTGATGTGGGCTCAGGTGAAAATGGCTGAGAAACAGGGAATTAATTTGGAAAATCCCAGCGAAAATCCAGGAAAAGATTCTGGAACGAATGGTGATGCTGGGAATGGTGGAAAGTTTAGAGGACGAATGAGTAGAGAAGAAGCTAAAAAGAAATTTCCTTGTCATGGATGCGGAAAATTGGGGCATTGGAAGGATGAATGTAAAAAGATTCGGAATAATAATGGCCCAAATCAAAATTTAAATCCACAGACGCAGAATGACTCACAGCAGGGTGCAAATCCTCAGAGTCAGTTGCCACCTGCACCTTTTCAGGGTAATGTAAGCAGAGCAAAGCATGGTACAGACATCGGATATCCAGGAGGAAGTGGTAAGAATGATTATATGACATCACAATTTCTTTTGCAGGACGATTTCTGTCAATACAGTCCATGACGGTGCCTAGGAGAGGGGAAGAAGGAGTGCATACTTGGCGCATCCTTACAGGTAGATCAGTCAGGTCCATATGTTGAAGGGAATGTGAAAGGTAATAATATTACTTTCCTTTTGGACACTGGTGCTACCCGGTCTACTGTGAGAACAGCAGACATTCCAGACCTTCCTCTCTCTGGTGAAAATATCCAAGTAGTGGGGGTAGCTAATCAGCGGATTAGAACACCTCTTACCGAACCAATGGAAGTTAAAATTGGAAACTTCAGAGAAATGCATCAATTTGTAGTGTGTGATTCTAGTCCAGTAAAGTTATTAGGTAGGGATTTGTTGTGCAAGATGAATTGTACAATTTTCTGCACACCGGATGGTGTGGCAGTTCAGACACCAGATGAAGATCATGTATATAAAATTATGATTGCAAAACAAGGTACAGAAGTAGACGAGATGTTTTCGTTAATAACAAAAGATGAGTTGCCAGAAGAATTAAAAGATACAGTAAACCCCATAGTATGGGATTTCACCGGAAAAGAAGTAGGACTTATGGCAAAAATAGATCCAGTTAAAATTACTGTAAAGGAAGGTGCAATTTTCCCAAATACTAGACAGTACAAAATGAGTGCAGAAGTAAAAGCAGGAGTCATTGAAGAAATAAATCGAATGGTAGAACAAAACATACTAAAAGAAGTAATGAGTAGCCCATGTAATTCACCAATAATGGGATTAAAGAAACCTAGTGGAAAATATAGGATTGTTCAGGACCTGAGGAAAATAAATAAGATTGTAGAACCATGTTGTCCCATAGTACCAAATCCTGCAGTAATTCTATACCAGATTCCGTGGAGTGCAGGATGGTTCACAGTAATTGATTTGTGTCAAGCGTTCTTTTCAATACCATTACATCCAGACAGCCAGTATCTTTTTTCATTTAAATTTGAAAACAAGGTTTATGTGTGGAATCGTGTTCCTCAGGGGTACACAGAAAGTCCTTCTATTTTCAACCAGATACTGAAAAAGTGCCTTGAAAAACTAGTGATGCCAGGAAGCTCAGTCTTAGTCCAATATATCGACGACTTATTGGTGGCATCGAACACCAGAGAGGACTGTGTTGTTGATTCCATAGCATTATTAAATCTTTTGGCAGAAGAGGGACATAAGGTTTCACCTGAAAAATTGCAATTCTGTACAACAGCTGTTAAATATCTGGGACACCAAATTGAGAGGGGAAAAAGAAGAGTAACAGCTGAAAGAGTAGCTGTTGTAAATTGAAAGTCCTTGAGCCAGGTATATAAAACAGGTTGGATTTATTGAAGCTTAGTTCCAGGTTAAGTTCATTAGAAGAAGATAGGTAGATGGAAAGTAACCCCACCAGGAGCAGCCTCCCTGCCGCTCAGCCTGCCTGCCATCAACTGCCACTCCACACACCCACCAGGCACTCAAACATTCCATGAGGTCATCAGGCATTCTGACACTCACACTAGCTGAGCAGCGGGAAAGACACAAGTCAATTATAACATATCCCCCCTTCCTTAGGGAAACAAAAAGCAGAAGTGAAGGAAGCAAACACAAACAACAATATATACAATGCATTCTGAAAGAAAAGCATTTACATTGTAAAGGAAATAATTTACATTGCAGTCTCAAAAATAAAGACATTAATATTAACCCCATCCCCCTCCCTTGGGAAAAACCCACAACACACAAGACCACCCAGGGCAGTGGAACAGAACTGGGGCACACACCGCACCATAACCAACACGTAACAGGGTACACACCACCCTTGAAGGCCAGCACTGGGGCACTCACCACCCCACAGCCTCAACACAACAGGGTACTCACCACCCTTGAAAACCAGAACTGGGACACTCACCACCCCTGAAAACCAGAACTGGGGCACTCACCACCCCACAACCACAACGTAATAGGGTATTAACCACCCTAGACAAAAGAACTGCGGCACTCGCCACCCCACAACCTACACGTAACAGGGCACACACCACCCTGTAGAACATAACTGGGGCACTCACCGCCCCATGAACCAGAACTGGGGCACTTAGCTCCCACAACTTCACAAAATAGGGGAACACACCTCCCTATGATCCCAAACTGGGGCACTTAGCTCCCAAAACTTCTTAAAATCTGAACTGGGGCACACAGCTCCCACAACCTCCACGTAATAGGGAAACGCACCTCCCCATGATCCATAACTGGGGCACTTAGCTCCCAAAACTGAACTGGGGCACACAGCTCCCACCACCTCCACGTAATAGGGAAACACACCTCCCTAATAACAAAACTCACCACCCTGCAACCACCCCCACAAAACAGTATTATAGTAATAAAATGAATAAAAAGGAAGTCTCTTACTCCGGTGAGCGATCTCTCACCCGAGGTCCTCACCCGAAACTTCATGTGGCTGTTGGCATCCAAAGCAGTGAGGCGCAATGACTTCTTCTAGACTAACGTCCCACAAAGCTTGTGAAGAGCAGATATAGAGTGTCCTTCACCCGAATGACGCCTCACCCGATTGCCATAATTCGGTGAAAGTAAACTCCAACGTCGTAAATCTGCCCAGAGACACGAATTGCTGGCAACAACACAACGGCAAATTGCATGCGAAAAGAACACCGCGAAGTTCAAGGACGATCTTGTTGAACTTTATTGGGCAAACAAAGTGATTGGCAAAATGTGTAGCAGGCTGGAAACTGCTAGGAACTGCGGAATCGCAAGATGACTGCATGCACTGGTGACGCCGCGCCGGATGGTTCCCGGCATCACCGTGCACCAAGCACGCCCAACAGCAATGAGCCTAACAAACGTCACAGTGAGGAGGAATCGCAGGGCAGCAGGTAAGGGTGCGCGAGCTCTGTGTGTGCTCGAGGCATCTTTTAAATATGTGGCAGCGGTTCAACTGCCAAGGTGCAGCCGTATCCAGATTATGCATCTAAAGCGGCAAAAATGAACAAAGTACTCACAGTCACTAAATAAGACACAGCCAGCAGTCACTGCATCATTAATCAAGTGTATGGGCTCACAAGCGGTGCCAATATTCTTACAACAAGTCACTAGTGCCACTTCTCTTGGGGTGTAACTTTACAGAGTTACTTACTGTCACCGGTTATCAACACTAGCACTTCCAAAATGACTCTTGAAACACAGATCCTGTCACCGGCTCCACCCAAAGCACTTCCCCGAGCACAGACCCAGACTTGCTTGCTGCGAAGGAAAAAAAACACACCTCCTCTGTTGTGCCTGTCAGAACACACCACCAGTCTCTGTAGATGGAGCGCGGTAATATACACTTCTGGTTCCTGATCCAGCGCTAACAATAAAAATTATTCTCCTATATGCTTCGGTCATCCAGGTGCAACTATTCCTCCAACACACAAACTATATCCATATGACGGTGGGGCCCATAACACCGCATATACATTCACTTACTCATTTATTCCCTGGATTTCCTCCGTCCTTAACCTAGGAGAAAACGATTCGCTGGAAGGAGACGGGATACCTCTTTTAACATGACATAATGTTTCTCATTTGCTTTAAGGTATTCCGCTCATTGGTCGATGGACCAACTAGTAGGAATCAGTTGATGGTGATTGGCACACATTTGCTCAGAAAGGTAACAATAGCCTTGACCATACTTCCGTCTTAGCCTCTCAGCACGAACACGTGGTCATCCTTTTTCACAGCCTCTCTCCTCTACCACACGGCTTCTTGGACATGCGTACTCTAGCTTATGGCGGCCATTTTATATCGCTGCTCGACAGGCCTAAGCGCACTATTTTCAAAGATAAACAAAATATTGTTAAAATAAAGAATATAAACCCTTTCGTTTCCCTCCCGTCTTTCTACGTACCCCAATTAGGTATTACCTAGCAAAAAGCAACATATAAAGCTGTCCCTTACTTACCATCGCTTTATTTTGCCACCACACGTTTTATTTAAAAAGCACAAATCATGCGTTTATTATTTATTAGTACGCAAATATTACGTTATGTTAGACACGTAAACAATTATAAGTTGATTAATTTGCACACAAAATAGCGTGTTACCTTTACCCTTTACATGTAACATACATTGTTGGTTATTTACTTAAACGAACATGTTTATTAATTATTTTACGAAAATTATTAGGAGGTTAAAAAATTTTCATTTACCCTGCTCCATCAACTCCCCCTTTGGTGATTTTTAATATCACCACAAAACCCAAGTTATACATTCTTTCAGACAGCATATATCTTTTATCCGTTTGCTTTTGTTAGTTTACACAACTGTATCCCTTTCAACTTGTCTCTTCGTCTTCTTGTACATGTTCTCTTTTATTTCTTCTAACTCTATTTCACCCATTTCTCTCTCTCTCCTTGTTTATCATGTTTTCTTTTTCTATTTTATTCTGTCTTCTTCTTCTCTTTATACATGTAATTATAAGTTTCAGCACTAAAATTATTATTATTATCATGGTTGCTATTATTATAACTTTCCCTATTATTAATCCACTCATTCTTGTTAACCAATTTATTACTGAAGAAAACCCTTTACCAAGTTTTCCAAAAACACTTTCAACCTCCAGTGGAACAAGTTCTTTGTGCAAACCTGTAATATTTGTTATATACTTTTGTATATTTTCACTTTTATCTGGAATGTAAGTGCAACAATGTTGAACTTTCAGCATTCCACAGACTCCGCCCTCTTTTGCCAAAAGAATGTCAAGGGCAAGTCGATTTTGCATCACCATAGCTCTCATGGCAACCATCTCGGTATTTACCATCAAGAACCCTCCAGCAGTATCTAAATAATTTCCGAATTCTAAATGCATTCAAAGATATTCCCACTGCTGGTATCAATGCAACAAAAATATCACCTACTATTTCTGAAAAACTTTCCCTTTTTCTACGTGTAAAGGTATTTATCATTTTGTGTGTTCCTTTTTCTTTTCTATCCATATGAAAAATCTTTGGAAAGACCAGGCCTAAATAACATGACCCATACCAATGGTCCGGCAACCTATAATAAGCCCTATTTCCGCAAACATAATAGATCCCTGGAAATATTGGATCTTTTCCCCCTTTGAATCCCCATCCACCTAAAATTTGATAATTGTCATGGCAAATACTGGAACCCACAAAATAATTGTCATATCTTGTCTTATTTCTTCTAATGAAGAGGGGTGAAACCCCGAAACCGGTCCTAGGATGCTTGTTCCCAGTCCAGGGAGGACCTGGCTTGGCAGTTCGGGCTGGACTGTTCCCATGAGGCACAGGGTCAAGACTGATTTGCATATGGCTGGGTTCAAACTGGAATGGCATGGTGAGCAAAAAACGATGGATTTAGGCCCAGATCTCTGTACTGGGGTGAATGTATGACATTGTTCTGCATTCTGTCCATCAACTGTTGTTTTTGCATTTGTCACCCCGAGTGGGACGGGTATGCCCAGACGTGGGTCCCGTGCTCTCCATGCTACTGGAATCAAGCTATCCTGGCTGAAGAGGGGTGACACCCCGAAACCGGTCCTAGGATGCTTGTTTCCAGTCCAGGGAGGACCTGGCTTGGCAGTTCGGGCTGGACTGTTCCCATGAGGCACAGGGTCAAGACTGATTTGCATATGGCTGGGTTCAAACTGGAATGGCATGGTGAGCAAAAAAACGATGGATTTAGGCCCAGATCTCTGTACTGGGGTGAATGTATGACATTGTTCTGCATTCTGTCCATCAACTGATGTTTTTGCATTTGTCACCCCGAGTGGGACGGGTATGCCCAGACGTGGGTCCCGTGCTCTCCATGCCACTGGAATCAAGCTATCCTGGCTGAAGAGGGGTGAAACCCCGAAACCGGTCCTAGGATGCTTGTTTCCAGTCCAGGGAGGACCTGGCTTGGCAGTTCGGGCTGGACTGTTCCCATGAGGCACAGGGTCAAGACTGATTTGCATATGGCTGGGTTCAAACTGGAATGGCATGGTGAGCAAAAACGATGGATTTAGGCCCAGATCTCTGTACTGGGGTGAATGTATGACATTGTTCTGCATTCTGTCCATCAACTGTTGTTTTTGCATTTGTCACCCCGAGTGGGACGGGTATGCCCAGACGTGGGTCCCATGCTCTCCATGCCACTGGAATCAAGCTATCCTGGCTGAAGAGGGGTGAAACCCCGAAACCGGTCCTAGGATGCTTGTTTCCAGTCCAGGGAGGACCTGGCTTGGCAGTTCGGGCTGGACTGTTCCCATGAGGCACAGGGTCAAGACTGATTTGCATATGGCTGGGTTCAAACTGGAATGGCATGGTGAGCAAAAACGATGGATTTAGGCCCAGATCTCTGTACTGGGGTGAATGTATGACATTGTTCTGCATTCTGTCCATCAACTGTTGTTTTTGCATTATTTCTTCTAATGCACAACCTTCCCTGTTGGGGCCAATCCAGAGTCATAGCTGCATTTGTCTTTTTCTTGTCATGATTGTCTTCCTCAAACGCCCAAAGAGGTGTTTTTGTCTCTTCTATTACTTTTCTTTGAAATTTCACTCTTCTTTCTTCAACCATCTCTAAAAATACTTTTTCTTCCTTCTTTAACTCACAGGTAAGGTTGTATTTAACTATATTATCTAATGTTAAAATCTTATCTTCTAAAAAATATTCACCAAACGTTTTTCCCTCTTTTATTTTGTTTAGCTCGGGAACTACAGAAACTTTTGCAAAAATCTTATCTATGTCAGTGTAATAATATTCTAATCTACCTGTTTTATAAAATAAACTTGCTAAAACACTACATGTTATTCCATACGTCAAAGGAAGGTGATGATAAGACACACCCTCTGCTACAGATGCAGGCAATTGCATACAAACATAGCAATCTCTTACATCCATTGTTTCTACATACTCATATAATAATTTAGTAAAAACATTCTTAGAAAAATCTGTTATTGATTTGTCCTTATGTAGTTCTGCACTACTTTTTAATATAACTGGTTCTTGAGTGTTAGCTCCTTTTTCTTTCTCTGTTTTATTAGACGTTTCTACTACAGCTAAACTAATTGGAATAGTGATTGCTAAAACCACCCATACTGTCATTAATAATCCTGTATAAAAACAGCACATCTTACACCATCTACTTAAAAACTCACATTTACATTTTCTATCTCTAGTATTCTCCATTTTGTTTTATAACCTTATTTATTTGTTTTCCAGAAAATTGTGTCACTACACCTCAGAAATGACTTATTTGCCACTCTGCACTCCAATGTTGTTGTCTTTGCTTGGTACTTTCTTTTAATTCTTTTCAGAATTCTTTTCTTTGTCAAATCCGGTAGAAGTTCGTCAGATCCAGTGTTTTGTCAAGTCCGGTAGAAATTGTTTAAACTTCTTCAAGTTTGTTGCACCTCACCTTCACCCATTAGGTTTCTGTGTTCTGAGTTCTCGTGAGTGTTCTTCTCTTCTTTGAAATCAGTCAAAGCAAGATACAACCATTCAGGCGATCTATACTTCGGATTTACCTTCTTTACTCTTTTTGTTTTCTGCAAGTGTTTTCCACCTTGTTTTTCTTGCTCTTTCTGACTTGTTATTTCATTCACTTGTTCAGCACTTTTTCCATCTAACCTTATGATTCTGTATCTTAACTTTCTTACTTCGTTGGGCCAATTGTCTCCTTTTCTTGGCCTTTTTGCCTCACTTCCTCTTTCCTCTCTTTCTGTTTTCCAATTCCTTTTTCTTGACTCTAGTTTTTGGTTTCTTTCTTCTCCACTTTCTTCAGACTCTGTTTCAGTTTTTTCGTTATTGTCTCTTATTTTGAATTTTATAATTTCTTCTTCCTCTACTTGTGGTTGTTTTCTTATCTTCCTTCGTTCACCTATTTCTGTCCCTCCTCGAGGTTCTTCCGAATTTGTGTCAGTCTCTCTATCTGTTTCTAAATTTCCCTGTTCTTTTTTTTGACTATCTGTCCCTATTGCTCCTCGGGGATTTTCCGATTTTTCTAACTTTCTGTTTGAAACTCTCCCTTCTTCATCTATTAATATTATTTCCGAAGGATTTTTACCACAACTTGTACTTGGTTGCTCACTGTTACTATCTTCTGGCTCAGTTTCTTCTCTTATGCTTTCAAATTTCCAATTTCTTTTCAGAGTTTCTTCACAATCCGAATGATCTGTATCAGATTCTGAACTGGTATCTGATATTTCCAGATGTCGACTCACATGTCGATCTTCAAGTTCTGGAACTTCAGCTATTTCCTCTACTTCTTCTGTCGTTGCACTTGTAGTTGGGTCTTCTAGATGTCGACTTACAGGTCGATCTTCAAATTCTGGCACCCTGTTAGTTTCTTCTTCCGCTTCTGATGCTGAACTGTTATCCAATATTTCCAGATGTCGACTCACATGTCGATCTTCAGGTTTTGGAACTCTGATGGTGTGACTGGCATGCACCCAGTGTTTCACTCCTGCACATTTGACTGCAGTGGTTGTCACCAGGATCACTTGTCGTGGTTCGTCCCAGCGAGGAACCAAACAGTTTCTTCTCCTGTGGACTTTTATGCGGACCCAATCTCCTGGATTCAAGTCGTGAGCTGGTTTTCTTTCAAGAGTGGTCGCATCCGGTCCAACCTGATGAAACACAGAACGCACCACATCAGCCAATCCTTTGCAATAATCCAGCACCAGATCATCAGTTATAGTCAGTAGTTTGTTGACAGGTACATATGCTTGTCTCATTGCTCGTCCCATAATTATCTCATGGGGACTGAGTCCAGTTTTCCTTTCCGGAATACTTCTGATTGTCATTAAAACTAATGGCAAGGCATCTGGCCACTTGAGTCCTGTAGCTTGACACATTTTTCCTAACCTGTTCTTAATTGTTCCATTCACTTGCTCTACTATCCCAGAAGCCTCTGGTCTATATGCACAATGCAGTTTCTGTTTCATACTAAGTGCTTCACAAATCAGTTTAACTAATTCATTTTGAAAATGTGTTCCTCTATCTGTTTCAATCGTGACTGGAAAACCATACCTCGGAATGAATTCTCGCAGCATAAGTTTTGCTACCGTGATTCCATCATTCCTTCTGGTCGGGTATGCTTCCACCCAACGGGAAAACAAACAGACGATCACAAGGACATACCTTAGTCTGTTGCACGGGGGCATTTCAATAAAATCCATTTGCATTCTAGTGAAAGGACCTCCTCGTCCTATTGTTCCTAGACTCACTACTGTCTTCCTTCCTGGATTTAACTGTTGACAAATAAGACATCTTTGACAAAGACTCTCAGCTATGGCTCTGAATTTTGGATTATACCATGTTTGTCTAAAAAGTCTGATCATTGAATCTCTCCCAATATGGGCTTGTCCATGGTACATCCGTGCCATGTCAGAAATCATACTATCAGGCATAACTGGTCTTTCATCTCTGTAAACCCATACATCATTTTCTTCATGTTTTCTACATCCTGCTTTTATCCATGTATCTTTTTCCTCATCATCTGCTGCTTCCTGTAACTGCCTCACCTCATCCCATGTCTCAACAGGGTTAGTAAAAAGCAAAGGACAAGAAATATGCTCTCTTTCTCGGTTCCTGTTTAAAGAAACCACATTCTTTGCACAGTACTGTGCAATCTCGTCAGCATATTTATTACCGACAGTTATGTAGTCTTCCCCATTTTTATGTGCATTGCACTTCACAACAGCAATCTGTTTAGGCAGCTGTATCGCCTCAAGCAACCTTTTCACAAAATCTCCATTTCTAATTGGCGTTCCTGCACACGTCAAGAAACCTCTTTGTGACCAAATCTGACCGAAATCATGCACCACCCCAAAGCCGTACTGGCTATCTGTCACAATCGTAACCCGTACATTTCTTCCCAACTTGCATGCTTGAATCAGAGCTACTAGTTCTGCGACTTGGGCAGACCGTATCCCTTTCAGACAAGATGCTTCCATTACAGTTGCTACTGTGCAAACCGCATACGCTGCACTTAGAACTCCATCACTCGTTCTCAAACATGAGCCATCCACAAACAGAATATAATCTGATTCCTTTAAGGGCTCATCTCGTATGTCTGATCTCGGTTTCGTACAATATTCAAGCACATTCAGACAATCGTGATCTACTTCATCCATTTCAATTACACTCTCTTCATCTGGTAAAGATGTCGAAGGATTCACATTCATACATCTGTCAATGGTCACATTATCTGCACTCAAAATTACTTTTTCATACCTAGTCAGCCGACTATGTGTCATATATTGGGTTTTCGTTCTTGTCAAGAGAATTTCCACAGAATGGGGAACATATACTCTCAGTGGATATCCCATCACTATGCCTTCACTCTGTTCCAGACTCACACAAGTAGCAGCAACTGCTTTCAAACACCCAGGCAACGCTTTCGCTACAGGGTCTAAAACAGCTGAAAAATATGCAATGGGTCTTTTCATAGTTCCATGTCTCTGTACCAAGACTGAAAATGCACATCCATCTCTTTCACTGCAATACAACTCAAAATCTTTCTCATCGTCAGGCATTCCTAATGCTGGAGCTTCACATAATTTCTTTTTCAGCTCTCTGAATGCTTTCATTTCTTCATCATTCATTTCAAAAGGATCTTTAACATCCTTCTTTGTCAGTTTTTGCAACGGTTTAGCAATCAGCGAAAACCGCTTATCCATTGTCGACAATATCCAACCATTCCCAGAAACATTCTTACCTCTCTTTGCGTCATTGGAGCTCTCATTCCTTGAATCATTTTTATTCTTTCAGTCGTTACCTTTCGCACTCCTTTCTCAATTTTATGCCCTAAATACTGGACTTCTTGTTGACAAAACTGCAATTTTGATGGGGACACTTTATGTCCTCTTTTTGCTAAATGATTCAGCAAAGCAATTGTATCATTGACACATGCTTCCTTCGTTTTTGATGCCACCAGTAGGTCATCAATATACTGAACCATCACTGACTTTTCTGGCATTTTTAAATCTTCCAACGATTTCTTTAGAATCTGATTAAAGATTGAGGGGCTTTCTGTGTACCCTTGAGGAATTCGGCACCATGCCAAAATACGCTCTCCAAACCTAAACGCAAATAATGGCTGGCTATCTGGATGCAATGGAATAGAGAAAAATGCATGACATAAATCAATTACTGTGTACCATTCTGCTTCACGTGGAATCTGGTATAGAATCACAGCAGGGTTCGGTACTATTGGGCAACAAGGCACTACAATTTTGTTTACCTTCCTCAAATCCTGTACAATTCTATATGTTCCGTTTGGCTTTTTCAGTCCCATTATTGGCGAATTACATGGACTGCTCATGATTTCTTTTAGAATCCCTTGTTCCACCATTTTGTTTATTACTGGCGTTATCCCTTCAATTATTTCTGGTGTCAATTTATACTGAGGCGTATTTGGGTAACTCGTTCCTTCTTTTACGGTTATTTTAACGGGATCTACTTCTTTCATTAATCCTATATCTTCTCCTGTAAAGTCCCACACTTCTTCTTTCACTGTCTTTTTTAATTCAATTGGGATTTTCTCTGCATCAAATGCAGGAAACAAATCATTTACTTCTGGTTCCAAATTTACCATTGTCATTTTATACAGCACATCTTCATCTGGGGTCTGAAATGCAATTCCATCTGGAGTACAATAGATAGTGCAATTCATCTTGCACAATAGATCGCGTCCTAATAGGTTCACGGGACTACAATCGCATACCACAAATCGGTGCATTTCACTAAATGGACCAATCTTTACCTCCACTAATTTAGTAAGAGGCGTCTTAATTTGCTGAGTTGAAACTCCAACTACTTGGATATGTTCACCTGAGAGAGGAAGGTTTGGAATTTCCACTGACCTAACAGTAGAACGGGTAGCTCCAGTGTCCACAAGGAATGTTACATTTGCACCATTCACTTCTCCATCCACAAATGGACCAGACTGATCTACCTCTAGAGTTGCGCCAAGCACGCACTCTTCTCCCTCTCCTAGGCACCGTCAGAAACTTTCATCCGTTTCATCCTCATCCTGTCGTAACCAATATTGAGAAATTGCAGCTGCACGCGGCAACTGTGTTACCTGTTCTCCTCCGTAGAATCCTGTTTCTGCACTGTATTTCTGTTGGTTAACACTCTTGGGAAGTGGTGGTTGTGGCACCTGACTCTGTTGAGTAACTACCTCACTCTGCACCTGTGAATTTAATGATTGATTTTCCACATTAAGTTTTCGAGGAAATTTACACTCGCTTTCTCCAATGCCCTAGCTTTCCGCAGTTGTGGCATGGCCACTTTTTCTTTGCCTCATCTATGCTCATTTGTCCTTTTCCTTTACCTATATTTGGTCGAGATCTAGCCTGACCAGCTTCATTACCTGTATTACTCAATTGAGCTTCTTGCTTCTCTGCAACTTTCACCTGTGCCCACATGGCTTTTTCTTTCAATTTACGCTGTCTACTCTCAATATCATCACTGCAATACTTAGCATATCTCAAAACTTCGTCAACTGTGCTATTCTGCCAGCAAATCATATGCTGCTTAATCATTTCACTTATCTCTGGTTTCAATCCATACACAAATCTATATACAAAATGACTCATATCCTTCTCATTTAGTGTCTCATAACCACTGTACTGTTTGAAAACCAACAACAGCCTTTCGTAATAAGCATGCACTGATTCTTTACTTTCCTGCGTTGTTCTGTCTATTTTTACCCAATCTGTTTCTTTAGGTGGAATCTTATTCTTCAAAAAGGTAATTACTTGGTCATACTTCCTCATCACTTCTGGTCCTGGCGCTCCTGTTTTAGCATCCCTTGGATATTCTACAGTTGGCCAATCAATAGTAATCTTACATTCTGTCCACAAATCAGCTGGCACTACTATATCAAACAATCCATCTAAGTCTATCCACAACACTTTTGAAACCTTAACAAATCTTTCCACTTGTCTGTACCATTCTACTGGCTTCTCTCTCAATTTTGGGAAGTCATTTGTAAATGACAGTATATCCTGTCTAGTCCATGGAACATGCACATAACTACCACCTGGAGTTTCTCTCATCGGGTACTCCCTTACAACTGGTTCCTTATCTGTCACTGCAAAAGCCAAAGATGCTTTATCTGTTGTTTTCTCGTTCTTTTTCGTCCATCTATTTCTCCATCAATCCACATCACCCCATTTTCTCAGTAAAACAATTAACTCTTTTATTTGGGTCAGTCTTCCTGATGTGTTCAAATTCTCTATATCTTTCTCACAAAAATCTACTCTGTATGGTTTCTGCAACGTTCACACTTTTACAAATTCTACTCCTAGTTCACTTGCTGTCTCTTCCAATTTGTCATGTAAATTCCTAGCTCTCCATGTAAGACTTTTGCACAAAAACATGATTTCATCATCCTGATAATTTTTTAATTTTTCTGTACCAATCGTTCCTAAAATCAATTCTTCCATGTCTATTTTCAATCTAATTACATCTAATGGTTTTACTTCTGTTTCTTTCGTTTTTATCGTTTTCATCCATTCATTTAACTCATCTGGAGTCGGACCTACAGGCGTACTATTTAATTCTATCCAATTGCTACTTCTCTCTGGTGTCCCTGATGCAGACTCCGTTACCATAGGTATTCTCCTAATTTCATTCTCATTTATCGTCAAATTAGTAGGTGGGCTTGGTCTATAGGTACTAGCCAAATGGTGTGCACCTTCATTATTCAGTTCCATCCCTTCTCTTTTTCTTTGCAAATGTGAATTCATGGGAATCACTAAAGAACGTTCATCAATTTTCTGATTCTCAAAAATTGGCATTACTGGACCTATCGTCACTGGTACAGTTACAGCTTCCATATTCTTTGTCAATGCTCTTATTTTCTCAGTCAATTCTCTTGTTGTTTTTGCTAATTCAGTTGCATTGTCACTTTCTATCTCTTTATTTTGTGAAGTTTTTAATTGATCTTGTGACCTATTTATCTCATCTCTTCGTTCGGGATTTTTATTCCTCCCAGTTTCCATTGGCGGTGCATTAGGTGTCACCACCGCAGAAGTCTGTTGGTATGGAGGTGGATTTCTGTTTAAAATATCTTCCAGCAATTCGTCATCCGTTTCACTACCACCATACACATACTTTTCTATAACTACATGTTTCTTTTTCTCTGTACACTTTCTTGTTGCTTCTTCCTCAACTGTAAAAGCTGGAAACAAACCTCCTGTCATATTAGCACATCTCCAACGCTTTATTCTGTCCTCATGATTTACTCCCCATAACCTTCCAGGCACAAACTCATGATTCTTTAATCCTCTGAATCTCTCTCGTTCATACATCTCATCTTCCCATTCAGTTAAAGCTTCAAACTGTGTCGGTCTAGGTCTAGGTTCTAACATTGCCATCTTTTCTCTCAAATTCCGTAGTACAGCTACATTAAATGAACCATTCTCAGGGAAAGCCAAAGCTCCATCATTCTTGGTATATTTTGTCCAATTTTCTAACCATATGCATGTATGATATCCATATTTCAGCATCATATGTGAAGCTGGTGATTTCGGCGGAGGAATTATTTGTCCCTCTCTAGTCACTACCTTTTTGTCTTTCTTAAAGAAGTTCTTAACTTTCGACATCCATGACGTTTTCTCTCTACCATATTCATAATACGACATGATTCACAATCGCTTTTCTCCTCAAATGATCCGCAATTCAACACTGTTCTCTATGTGTTATTCCAACCAATACTAGCGCGACTCACACTAACACTCCAATCACAAACTTCCACGTCACTAGGCTATTCGACCAATCCTAGCGCGACTCACACCACAGCTCCAATCAGAGCGATTTCTGTCTACAGCGCACTGTCCAATCCCAGCGCAGCTTTTGTCTACGTCAATTCTGCTCTTGACCCCTCCTTTACAAAATTTATCGGCAATTTCTTTTTCAACAATTCTTCGTTAGTTACAACATCTAAAACACATTTCCATTGTCTGATTCGCTAAACAAAAGAGATAGCTTTGACCATTTACACAAGAACTCTGTTTTTCCAGTAGGCAGCGCTTACCTCTACCCTACCACAGAATGTTTCTGTTTCGCCGATAAAGTAGCACTTCCCTCTACCTTACACTTCTTTCAAGCAAGCAGTAAACCCGTTTCTCTGGGGATAAAACACATGTGGAGACTATACTGCTCCTGAGAATTAAGGCCAGAGTTTCACAAGAAAACCGATCACTATTTCACTTACACACCTTTTATACGGAAAATGTCCCTATCATAACACAACCTGTGTTATCACCAATATGAACTCAGACAATGCACCATCCCATGTGACTTCTCTTGTCACACGTGTTCCACTTCCTACTTCCCAGAAGCGTGAAAACTTACATATAACATAACGCGACTCAACATAAAGTGTTAGACATGAACTTATCAATAATCAATAATCACCAAACTAATCTGTAGTAACCATCCTCTGCTACCAAGAAATCTGATCCAGCGCTAACAATAAAAATTATTCTCCTATATGCTTCGGTCATCCAGGTGCAACTATTCCTCCAACACACAAACTATATCCATATGACGGTGGGGCCCATAACACCGCATATACATTCACTTACTCATTTATTCCCTGGATTTCCTCCGTCCTTAACCTAGGAGAAAACGATTAGCTGGAAGGAGACGGGATACCTCTTTTAACATGACATAATGTTTCTCATTTGCTTTAAGGTATTCCGCTCATTGGTCGATGGACCAACTAGTAGGAATCAGTTGATGGTGATTAAGACCAGCTCAATCACAATAAACTCTTTAACATTTTACCTTAATCATTAAGCTAAAGAATCACTGAGTCATTTGTTTAAAGAATAATAGAGTTTATATAAAGTTTTGAAGCAAGAAATAAGTTTTAGCTTATTATTCAGATAATTACAATTATCATTAATATAAGAATAAATTGAAATTGCAATGCATATGTATTAGACGGAAAAATAAGGTTGTCATAGCAAGAACTCCAAAAGATCAATCTATCTGTCTTGGAAAATCTAATAGTTCTAAATGAAAAATCTATCAGGAATAAAAAGGTTCTCCAAAAGCAGCATCTTATACTCAACTAGAAATATAAAATAGCAGCAGCAGCATCAGCTCGTCAGCATCAGCAACCGCAACTTCACCCATCTGCAGCATCTACTTCTCCAGCATCTAACTCTCCAGCATCTAACTCTCCAGCATCTAACCCCTCCCACCAAGAGTAGGTCTTCTTATACCCTAATTCTAGCTTACTGAATAAAAATGTTGCATCTCTATGGCGTGATTCTTTCTCATTGGTCCATTCAGGTCCATATACATTTTAATCAAACTTCCTTGTCTTAACCAGTTCTTTGTGGAATGTCCATGCTTGCATCGTTTCCCACAGTTCATGACATTGCTCATCAGTTTCGATCAGTCCAATTTGTATCTTTTTCTGCTACTTTTTAGATTCAACAGTTCCGTCCATTTATTCAGTTTGACTTCTCACGCTTTTTGCTGATCATCTTGGCACACATTTGCTCAGAAAGGTCACAATAGCCTTGACCATACTTCCGTCTTAGCCTCTCAGCACGAACACGTGGTCATCCTTTTTCACAGCCTCTCTCCTCTACCACACGGCTTCTTGGACATGCGTACTCTAGCTTATGGTGGCCATTTTATATCGCTGCTCGACAGGCCTAAGCGCACTATTTTCAAAGATAAACAAAATATTGTTAAAATAAAGAATATAAACCCTTTCGTTTCCCTCCCGTCTTTCTACGTACCCCAATTAGGTATTACCTAGCAAAAAGCAACATATAAAGCTGTCCCTTACTTACCATCGCTTTATTTTGCCACCACACGTTTTATTTAAAAAGCACAAATCATGCGTTTATTATTTATTAGTACGCAAATATTACGTTATGTTAGACACGTAAACAATTATAAGTTGATTAATTTGCACACAAAATAGCGTGTTACCTTTACCCTTTACATGTAACATACATTGTTGGTTATTTACTTAAACGAACATGTTTATTAATTATTTTACGAAAATTATTAGGAGGTTAAAATTTTTTCATTTACCCTGCTCCATCATTCCTCACAAGTAAGCGCTACTTTTAACATCCATTGCAGCGCTAGACTTTATGGGTGTCAAATTCACGCTGCTGAGTAGACAGCCAGGCACTGACAGACTTTGCAGATGGGTTGTTTAATGTGTTGGCATACTCTGTAAATGAAGGATTCATGCCATGAAAGTCACAGTTGGTCGCTGTTCAACTGCAGCTGTGAAGTTGAAAGTCAAACGCCCTAGGCTGTTAGAAAACCAAGTGTAATTCCTCACAGGGGTGCCGGTTTTCCCCACCACACATCGCTGGTGCCAATTCCCAAGCACCAGTTGCTACAGACAGCAGGGCAGGAGTAACACATCCAAGGTAGTAGGATGGCAGGAATCTCCACAGTAGCTGCACGAATACCGGCAGTAGAAGGTCAAACGCCCTGGGCTGCAGGCTGTCCAGATGATGAGGGACACTGGTGGGGCTGACCAGGGCATTTCCGTTGCTACATTGGACCCAGTAGCAGCCGCATTGCCAGGATGCCTAAAAGCAGTGGCGGCTACTTGTTTGAGCATTGAACAAAGTGAGTCAATTGTGATGGGACACCCTGTAAAAGTGTATGTTCCACATGCAGTTGTCATTCTGTTGACAAGAACCCGAACTCAGCATCTTACTCCTAGTAGGCTGACTAAATATGAAAGAATAATAATGGGTGCTGAAAATGTGAACATGGTAAGGTGTACTATAATAAATCCAGCAACCTTACTACCAGACCCACGTCATGAGAGAATTAAAGATGATGAAGACGATGAACATGATTGTATACAAATTACAGAATTATGCACAAAACCACGCCCAGATATAGAGGAACAGCCTCTTAAAAAGCCAGACAGGGAGCTATTTGTTGATGGTTCTTGTCAACGACATGAAGATGGTAAACTAACTGCTGCCTATGCGGTATGTGAATTAACTGGAATAGTTGAAGCATCCTATTTACCAGGAGTCAAATCTGCACAAGTAGCTGAATTGATTGCGTTGATAAAAGCTTGCAAAATTGGGAGGAATCAGAGAGTGACCATATTTACAGATAGCCAATATGGTTACGGGGTTGTGCACGATTTTGGCCAACTATGGATGCAGAGGGATTTCATGACTTCTTCAGGATCCCCATTAAAAATGGACAATTCGTAAGGGAATTGCTAGAAGCAATACAATCACCAAAAGAATTGGCTGTGGTGAAATGTGCCGCACACCAGTCAGGAGATGACTGGGTGGTAGTTGGCAACAGATATGCAGATCTGGTGGCTCAACATTGTGCCAAAACCAGAATGTCAGTCAATAAGAGGGTGGAAAGAATGGGAATCAGCTGCCAACTTATGCTGTATATGCCACCTGAAACTTGGAATGAGGTGAAGAAATTGCAAGATGAGGTTGATGAAAGTGAGAAGAATTTGTGGATCAAAGTGGGTTGTTCCCAAAGAGGAGATGATGAAGTGTGGATCAGTGCTGATGGCAGACCAGTCATGCCAGACTGTTTACTCTCACAAATGGCTAGAATGCATCATGGAGACACACACATAGGGAGAGATGCAATGATTAGGCTGTTCAGACAAAATTGGTACAATCCCAAATTCAGAGCTGTTGCAGAGAGTCTTTGCCAGAGATGTCTAACTTGCCAGATGCATAATCCGGGGAGGAAGACAGTAATTGGATTTGGGAAAATTGGAAAGGCAGAGGGTCCATTTATGAGACTTCAGTTTGATTTCATACAGTTACCACCATGTAGAGGGCTGAAATATGTACTAGTCATAGTGTGTCTGTTTTCAAAGTGGGTGGAGGCTTACCCTACTAGGAGAAATGACAGCATTACAGTTGCAAAACTGTTGCTACGAGAGCTCATTCCTAGATTTGGTTTTCCAGTAACTTTGGAATCAGATAGAGGAAAACATTTTAACAGTGAAGTGAGTCAAATAATCTGTGAAGCATTTCAAATAAAACAGAAACTGCACTGTGCATATCGTCCAGAAGCTTCTGGAGTGGTTGAACAATTGAATGGCACTATAAAGTCAAGACTGGGAAAAATGTGTGCATCAACATCATTAGAGTGGCCAGATGCATTACCACTCGTTTTAATGGGACTCAGAAGTATACCTGACAGAACCACAGGATTGAGCCCCACGAAATAATGATGGGAAGAGCAATGAGACAAACACATGTTCCCACAAACAAACTGGTGAATATATCTGATGATATGGTTCTGGACTATTGCAAAGGATTGGCTGACCTAGTGCGTTCTGTCTCTCATCAGGTTGGAGAAGACGCAGTTTCCAGGCAGCCCGAACAAGAACATGGTCTGAATCCTGGTGACTGGGTGGTAGTGAAGAATCACACCAGAGAAACGTGTCTATCACCTAGATGGGGCAGACCGTGTCAAGTCATACTGACAACGAATACAGCAGTGAAGTGTGCCGGATTTCCTAATTGGATCCATGTAAGTCACACCAAGAGAGTACCAGATCCCGAGGAAGAGAATCTCAGACAACGCCAATCACTGAAGAAGCTGAAGGTTGCCCAGCTGAAGGATCTCAGGTTCGAGATTCCGGAGAAGCTGAAGAAGAACAACCGAGCACAAGTCAGGATTGGATACCAGTGGTAGAAGTTCCTGAAGTATACCACAGAACAAGAAGTCAAGCGAAATTGGAAGAACTTGAAGAAGATCAGATAGGTGAAGAAGAAGCAGTTCAGGAACAAGAAGAAAAGACATTAAGAAATCCTGAACAAGGTCAGATAGGGAAAGAAAACTGGACTCAAAACAGTGAAGACCTAATAGACTTTGATCAGGGACAGACAGGTCTAGAAGAATCCGGTCAGGCTGTAGAAGTTCACAGTGCAATAAGCCCTGATCAGAACAAGTTAGATCAAGAAGAGTACACAGAAGAAGAAAACCTTGAAAAACATGAACTTGAAGAAATAAACAAAGAACAAGGTCAGTTATTAGAACCTCACAGCGGAGCTGTTACAGAGAAACCAATCAGGCCTGAAAAAGACAAAACAGAAGAAAAAGTAATTAAAGAAAACAAAGCAGTACTAAGCAGTGAAATTAACGAGATCTCTAAAGACGAAAACAAAGAAACAGTGCCAACAAAGAAAACAAGAAAAGGAGATCATTGGCCGAGTGTCATTAAAAGAGTAAAGTACCACATAACAACCAGAAGTGAAGATCCAGATCAAGTGAATGAAGTGACAAGTCAAACTGAACAAGAACATAAAACTGCGAAAAGAAGAAGCAAAAGACTCAAACTTGTGAATAACAAATTCAAGGGTCCTGATTGGACTTACATCATCCTTGAAGATTTTGAAAGCTCAGAATCAAGTGACAGTGGTGGCGAAGGAACAAGTGCAGAATTGACGTACGAAGAAGAAACAAGACCACCCTGACTAAGCAAAAGAATAAGCTAAAGAAAAGAAGAAAAGATAAGAAGAGCAATCTTCCTTGTCGAAAAATGCCTGACGATAGAGTTACTGGGAGACCAAAACAGAAATGTTGTAGAAGATGCTGTGCAATATGCATATGTAGTCTAGTAATGGTGCTTATAGTATGGTTAGTCCTGATTGTAGCAATTCCTTACCTTATGATAATAGATAAAAAGATTAATAATGAAACTAAGGAGAGGACAGCAAACGTGAAGGGCAATAGAGTAGAACTAATGGCAGAAAGTGAACCAGAAATTCATCATGAAGTAGCTGACAACAATACTAGTTTAAACGTTTTCACAAAGTTATTGTTTCAATATGTAGACACCATGGAAGTTAGTAATTGTTACGTCTGTATGAAGTTACCCGAATCAGTAGCAGAAGGATTAACATACCATCACTTACCACTGACATATGGCATATCATGTAGTGTTTTGTCTAGTTTATTTTATAGAACAGGGAGACTTCAGTATTATTATTCAAACTTAGATGTGATATTTTCTGAGGTTCCGATTCGTAAGAGTATGAACCCAGTGCTAAGTAGTCAAGACGCACAGTTTATGGGAGAATTTTTCTTAACCATGAAATCAATAGACATAACACATGCACATAGACACAATCTAACATGTTCTTTACTTGAAGAAGAAAAGATATTTTTGAATTTAGTAGAAGATAGAAGACAAGGTTTTCAAAAGAAAGCTTCTGAGCATAAGGCTCATTTACCACCTTGGGCTGAGAAAGAAGGTAGTTACACACCTGGCAAGGCTCAAGCTGCTATGGCTCTGGATTTCGTAAAGACAGGGAAAATTTGTCTTCATAGGTTAAAGACTGATTATAACAATGTTTTCATCGGTACCAGTGAATGTGAACACAATTTTTTAATTCTTGGAGGTTGGGGACTCAAAGGAGGAACAGATTCAGTTTTTCCTGGAATCTATTATGTGTGTGGGAATAAGGCTTACTTTAGGCTTCCTGCACGGTGGTATGGAAGTTGTTATTTTGGAATAGTATTTCCAAAGATATACCACGTAAAAAGAAACACTGAGAGCAATGAAAACAATAGCGAATTAATACGTAGTAAAAGAGCTAGTTTTTCAGAAATTGTAGGTGATATATTTGGTGCATTGATACCTTCAGTGGGAATAATTCTGAACTCAAGGAAAATATGTAAATTGTCTACAGTAGTTGATCGTTTATCAACGGATACTGCTGGAGGGTTTCTAATGATTAATGCAGAAATGGTTGCGATTAGATCTATGGTGATGCAAAATCGACTTGCTCTTGATATTATATTGGCAAAAGAGGGCGGAGTCTGTAAATTATTGAAGACGAAACATTGTTGCACTTATATTCCTGATAAGAGTGCAGAAATTGGAACGTATATACAGAATATAACTAAACTTGAGAAAGAACTTAAACCACTGGAAGTTGATAGTGTATGGGAAAGATTGACAAATAGTATCTCGTCAATTGGAACCTGGTTTGCTAATATAGGGAAAGGACTTATAGGTCAAATATTAATACCCTTAGCAGGGATAGCAATAATAATTTTGGCAATAACAATATGGTGCAAATGCTGTAAAAGGAATGGAACGTATAAGGTGACAGGAAGAGGAAAGTGGAGAAGTGAATTATACAAGAAATTAAAAGGAGATTGTAAAAATAGAAAGAATAAAGATGAGAATGAAGTAAATTGCTAGAAGTTGGCATCTGATTGAGGGTAATGTTTTTGATGGCTCAGAAACGCCATCAGAGAGGGGATTGATGGAGCAAGGTTTCATAAATGAAACTTGCTTGTATTCCATCCTCCTTTCAGTATTAATTTATTAAACTTGTATTGTTAATACTAACCTTTGCATTCACGACACAAAAGAAAAAGATGCTTGCCTATGTGTTTTACTAATGAATAACGCTTGTTTGTAATTCAAAATGGCCGCTATGCGCGGGAAAACTCAATGCGCATGTCTCAACCATATCACATGGTGTGACGTCTTTCTTTGCTTGGAGGGAAACTTCTGCTTCTGCGCAGTGTGCATTAAAATGGCTGCTTGATGTTTTCACATGCTTCAGCTTGCTCTCATGTCATTACTAAATTGTCGTTTCCTAATGCTACTAATGCGGGATAGTATATATATTTAATTGGGAATAGAATAGAAATAGTGGGTATACAGTGAAACATTTTATTTGTGATTCTAATATTTTCTTCTTGCACTTTTATTAGTTCGTAAACTTGGGCCTGGGTTGGTGACCTGAAACTCGAGAGGCAAATGGTTCTGCGCATGTGCCTTGTGTGCCTGCCAAATGAAGTCAACCTGGACGAAGTCCAAGGCCGTAACCTGATGGCCGAAGATGTTGTACTAGTGCTTTCCTGTCACACATTGATACAATGTCTATGAAAATTGGTTTACATTTGTCATGAGACGGGTGGGAAATAAAGCGAATGTATTAATTTGAAGGGGTGGGAACGTAAAGACAATAGGCTTTACAATTTAGGCCAAATCAACATGGTGCGAGAATCCACCTCCTGTCCCTGTCCAATCAGAAGTAGTGGCCCCATATTTTAGCAACATTAAGGGGAGGTACATGGGCGTAGAAGGGTATAACAGATATAGAATTAGCTAATTAGCTAGAGCTGACTCTCAGAACACACAGAAGAGCCCCAGACTGCCAAGCTGATCGGTTGCAGACCGAGTCCCTGTCCAGAAGAGGTCCTGAGGAGGGGGCGGCGGAGTCCATTAGAAGGAAGGCACGGGAGAATCGAGAGAAGTCGAGTATCAGAGAGGGGAACGACGCAGGCGTCGTTGTAGAGAGGTCACCGGTCCGGTCCTGATCCTGGAAGAAGTCTTTGCTCTTCATCCTTCCTGGGTCCTATTCTTTCAACTCCTTGGCTAAGGGGTTTGGTTCTCGCACTTAGGTAAATATAATGCAACCTTTACTTGCGCTGCTGTCTCTATCTTCTTCTCTTCTTTAAACACCGTCATTGATTAGCAATAATCATTTCTATGCTTAATCTTGGGTATTGCGATTAAGTACCATGTGGCTCTGTATTTTACTCTGCTAAATCTTTAGATAAACATTTTTAAAACTTCCTGACTCAGTGGTTATTTCAGGATTTTGTATTATAATGAATGTCACTCATTTTAAATTTCCCAATTAGCAAAGGATTCATTGGTAAGTCATTACTCTTCAATCAGAAGGTAATTGGTAGCAGGGATTTTGATAGAGAGTAACAACTGATAAAACCCAGCGTAAGTATTAGCGTAGTATGAATGTATGGGCCCAAGTGAGTATCTAGTGTATGAATGCTGTTTGCTAATATCGCGCTGGATCAGTGTGGTCGAGCAGATAGTCTTATCAGAGGGCTGTGTTAAGCATTTGTTGTACACATTCAGGCTAGAAATAATTACACACACTCAATAACTAAATCTGAGACCAATTGTTTGTAAAAATATTACTTTTTATATATTTATTACTTGGAGCCAAAAATACTTTGTTGCAGTAAAATACGTTTTGTAAAATCACAGTTTTGAAGTCTAAAAAGTGGACACTTAGTGCATTTATAAAACAGTTCAATGTTAACATATGAAGAAAAAACAATGTTGTAATTTCGCAGGTAAGTACACGACTTACAATTCCGGTCTTCGGGTTTTAGGACCAACACTGGGCAAGGGCCAGGTGAATGTAGAGACTGCACCACCAGCGGTAAGGGGGCGGCCGGATGCAGAGGTCAAATTTGGTAACTGGGGCCCAATGTTAGTCAATGGAGACTGGGGGCACGCCAAGAGGTGCCAGTTGCAGGTAGGTGAAATGGGAGTTGTGGGTTAATCTATGGGGGTTAGGACCAGCACTGGCGGGGCTACGAGGCAGCACCAAACACACACCATCAGCTGCACAGAAGCTGCCGGGTGCCCAATGCAAAGCAACGGAGACTGAAGGTTTCAAACAAAGGCTGCAGACTTGGACCAGAAGACTGGACGAAGGGAACCAGTGGCTCTGGAGGTAAGTTGGGATGTTGAGAGACACCTAGGCGCTGTCAGTCGGGCCCCCCAAGGCCTTGGGGCTGCAGGTGCAGGGGTGTCCTTTGAGGTCGGAAGATCCCTACTAGAGCCGGTTGCGGTTATGGGGATCCTATCTTCGTGGAGTCATGGAAAGGTCACTCTGGGGTGGACTTGAGATTAGGACCGCTCGGGAACCTTCTTGGGACCAGGTGGCCACTTTGACTTGGCCCGAAGGCATCAAGTGCAGAGGTGGGTCCGGAGGTCTGGTTGTGGGGTTCAGCAGGGCACTGGAGCTCTTCTTGTTGGTTTCTTTGTGGACAGGGCCCCTGTCCTCGAGAGTTCTTGGTCTTTAGGGATGGTCCTCCCAGGGTTGTGGAGCTTGCTGGGCCTGCAGGACGAGTAGCTTTTTGGTACCAGTTTCTTCGAGGGCTGCAGACAGGCCAGTAGGGCTGGGCCCAAGTTTGTTGTCATCTGGAGTCTTCACTGCTGGTACGGCTCTTTGGTCCTTCTTCTTTAGGTCACCAGAAATCTAAGGAGAAAAGTTCAGGGATGCCCCTAAATACTCAGTTTTGGGGCGTTACAGGTGCTGGCAGGTAGTAGCCAATGGGCTACTTACTTGTAGGGTGACTACACGCTTTGTATAACCACTCCCTTTGGGGAGGGGGTATACCCCTAATACTATTGGTTGAAATCCTAACAGACAATATGGAAGATTTTCAAACGAGGGGGGTCACTTCAGCTCAGGATACCTTAGGGGTGGT
The DNA here is from genome assembly GCA_963921515.1 of Calotriton arnoldi. Classification (NCBI taxonomy): domain Eukaryota; kingdom Metazoa; phylum Chordata; class Amphibia; order Caudata; family Salamandridae; genus Calotriton; species Calotriton arnoldi. Next base: position 95,639 of record CAWUFW010009795.1, read on the forward strand.
CGTACTTACTAATTCCCCCCCGACCTTGCTGCCAAAAGTGGGGCTTGGTCAGGGGGGGCGGGCATCTCCTCTAGCTAGAGAGGCCCTGGCTAGCATAACAAAGGGCAGGAAGCCTTTGAGGCTTGCCACCCTTGAATGCTGTTCCTGCTTGGGGGTAGGTGTGAAGCACCTCCGCCCAGAGCAGGCTTTGTTTCTGACCCATGACAGCACAAGGCTCCCACCTCAGGGGGTCAGAAACATGTCTGGAAGTGGCAGGCTGGTGCAGACCAGTCAGCCACACACTACCGATTTGGTAGGTTTCAGGGGCACCTCTGAGGTGCCCTCTAAGTGTTATTATTAATGAATCCAACACTGGCATCAGAGTGGGCTCATTAATCTGAGATGTTCGATACCAAACATCTTGGGATTTGGTGAAGCCATCATGGAGCTGTGGAACTTGTATTGACAAGCTCCCAGCCAATGAACTCAGTATGTCTTCTCTATGCACTTAAAATGCATAAGAATGGACTTAGACTCTATTGGGGCATATCTGCTCATGCAAGTATGCCCTCACAAGAGGTATAGGGCACCCTGCCTTGGGGCTGCCAGGCCTGCTGTAGGGATGACTTACCTATGCCTCTTCCAGTGCTGGCAGGCCTGGCACACAGAGATGTGTGCCAAGTCGCCTCTTCACTTTTAGCTGCACCAAAACACGCAGGCTGCAGTGGTCATGTGTTTGCCAAACGGTCTCTTAGGGTGGCCTAATACATGCTGAAGCCCTCACAGACCCTCGCCTGCCACAATGCCCTTGGTACCACTGGTACCTTCTACAAGGGGCTTATATGTGGGCCAGAGGTGTGCCAATTGTGGAAACAAAGGTACAGTTTTGGGAAAGAACACAGGCACTAGGAGCCTGATTAGCAGGAACCCAGTGCACATTCAGTCAAAGTTGCATGCAGATACCAGACAAGAAGTGTGTGTGTCTGTTGGGGGGAGGGGGGTTACTGAAACAGAAGCCCATTTTCCTACAAATGTCCTTCCTGATGACCCTTACTCCTTTGGACTGTCTGACCCATCTTTCTGTCAACAGAGCCAGTGGAGGTTCCGTAGACTTAAAGCTTATGGTCCGCCTGACTCTAAATGAGGCAGGCGGGCCGAGGGTTTGCTGGACAGAATACTCTAAGTCAGGTCCGAATTCCTTTGTGAACCATTTAACACTTTGCTTTATGACCATAATAGACTCTGCACTAATGAAACCTCACTCACTTAGATGTAGATGGTTGTGCTTCTTCAACCTAAGTACTTTCTCTGACCTGACTTAGTAAACCCCCACATCTCACGATGTCCAAATTTGTCTGATACTTCCACAGACTTCTTTTCCCCTTCCTTCTCAGCAGCAGGCTATTCCCTGTGTATTTTTCTTAAGGCAGCAGCACTAGACCGCTCCACCTTTTCATTCAGCTGACTTGCTGACTTGGCAGCCATGAGCCTTGCTTGGCCTACTGGCTGCGGAACCATGTAAAACTGTATTTTACACGTATGAATGGGTGTATCTCTTGTCGAACAGCCTTTATGAAGTTGTGCAACAGGAGACACACTCATATGTGTAACATGCACTTTTAAATTGTTACTGAGTAAATTCCCAGGCTGAATGGAATGAATCTCGTTGACACACAAAGTGTCCTGTAAATTAAATGCTACCAGTGGGCTACAGCACTCATTTTGCCACTCCCTAATGTAGCTCTGTAAAACATGTCTCAGGTCTGTCACTGCAGCCTATAGGGCCATTTTAAACTGTCCTTTTGCCCTGAAAATAACCTTTTGGCAGGCCTAACACCCTCCTTTTCAATACTTATAAGTCACCCCTAAGGTAGGTCCTAAAGACTCACAGGGCAAGGTGCATGGTATTTAAAAGTAAGACGTGCACTTACGTTTTACATGTCCTGGCAAAGAACACCCCCAAAGTTGTTTATCACTGCAATAAGGCTAGCTCTTCCATAGACTAACATTGGGTTACCTTATTAAATTTAATAAGTGATAACTTGAATTTGGGAACTGATAGAAATACTTCTTCCACTCATTGGAATTGGAATTTAAAATCCTATTCAATGGTAAAGTCAGATTTTAAATTACTAATCTGAAAATGGCACTTTTAGAAAATCCACATTTTTCTGCCTAAATCAAATGTGCCTTTCCGCCAGCGTAGAGTGTCACATGACTGTTAATGGCTTTCCTGTGGTGTGGTGTGTATTCCTTCTAGACAGGGGACAAAAGGCACTTGGGTGTGGGAAAGGGTGTTCTTTTCCTGAGCAAAATGGCCTGGGGGGTTGTACTTAGCCCTTCTTGAGCTTCAAAGGGTAGCCTGAGGACTGTACCCAGTCCCTTCCTGACTTCTGAAGATTCCTGCCCTGTCACTGGCAAATGTATGTACTCACATAAAAGGGTCTGATAGGAGCATTATTCCACCCAAATAACCGTACTGTTCCAATAGGAATAAACACACACACTATGTACATGGATAGATGGAAAAAAGGGGGAGAAAAAAGAAGAAAGATAAGGAGCACTGCTCTGTTAGGATAAGAACCCTCACTCACCCAAAAGTGACATGCTTCATCATAGGGTTCCCTCCTCACACTGGGACCGCAAGGAACACAGTGTGGGCTACAACTTCCCCGAGGGGGAGGAGCAGAGGTGTTTTAGGAAAGGATGAGTACTAAAGATGTAGGGAGCGATGGGTAGAGTGCAAGTGTAGATAGAAGCAATGTGAGTAAAACTATCTCCTGCTGGGCAAAAATAGTCCTTTAATTCTGGTCCCCCCAATGGATAGGATTTAAAAGCTATGTGAATATGGATTATGGATATTACCCTATATTATATGGTCAACATGTTTCTGCCAAATGGGACTTAAAGATGTTCTAGGCATTCCTCAGGACCAAAATATATATGTCACTCTGCTAATGTGAAAAAAATATATATAAACATAAAAGCCATACAGTCAGCTTGATGGCTAATCTGGTCACCCCATCGTTGTAGTAAGGTCCACTAGATACTGTAAAATAAACAGATAAAAGTTCACATACCTGATTCACACTGCGGTTATGGAGACTTGTAATCATTTTTGGTTTGTGGATGAAATACCTGACATGAATAACGATAGCCAAACTACCTAGGAGGTACCTTTCACGTTATGAAAATAATATAATTCATAACACAGGGGTTTTTTAGTCATGTGGTTGTGCTATATAAGAGGTTAGGAATAACGAGAGTCAATCTGTTTTTAATTTTGTTCTGTGTATGCACATTTAGCTCTGCACTTTGAGAGGGGACTGATGATGGTTGAGCTGATCCTTGCATACATGCCCAGGGTAAGAATTCCCAATGCTCACTGGGAATATAGGTCCCCCCAACAAATTTTGAAGTGTTGGTGATGGACACAGTTGTCATTTGATTTGAGTGTTTTGCATGAGTAACTGCTTCTGTTTATTTTCCAGCATCTAGCGGATCCTACAACGACGATGGGGACACCAGAATAGCCATCAAGCTGACTGTATGGCTTGTATGTTTATATATATTTTTTCCACATTAGCAGAGTGACATATATATTTGGTCCTGAGGAATGCCTAGAACTTTTTTAAGTCCTGTTTGGCAGAAACATGTTGACCATATAATATAGGGTAATATCCATAATCCCTATTCACTTAGCTTTTTAATCCTATCCATTGGCGGCACCAGAATAAAAAGACTATTTTTACCCACCAGGAGATAGTTTTACTTACAATTTTTCTATCTACACTTGCACTCTGCCCCTCGCTCCCTACATCTTTAGTGCTCAACATTTCCTAGAACACCTCTGCTCTTCCCCCTCGGAGGAGCTGCAGCCCACACTGGGTTCCTTGTGGTCCCAGTGTGAGGAGGGAACCCTTTGATGAAGCATGTCACATTTGGGTGAGTAAGGGTTCTTGTCCTAACAGAGCAGGTCTTCTTTTTTTTCACTAGCAAATGTATCCCATACCTGAGCCTGTCTGCCCTTTGTTTCCCTTAACAGATTGGTGCCTACCCAGGAACCAGGGAAGAACTGACCAGAACTAGTTTAGGGAACAGGGACGAATTTACCAGAATAAGTTTAGGGACAGAAAAAGGCCCCCCACACATAGGCTGTATTGGGCATAAAAGTGGCAACCCTATAACCTGTTATTACAATTCTTCTAGACCTTTGGGGACTCAGAAGAATGACTGCCCTGCTATCCCAAGCTTGAATGAAGACTGGACCTGCCTGCTTTGAACCCAGGGCCTCATAAGTGACTCCAAGGGTCTGTTGGCAGACCTCCTGTTTAAGCTACAGGGACACCAGAAGCTACTAGAGGCTTTTGATCATCGACTAGCTCTTTGTGCCGTCGATGATGACCACACTGCCAACGCGAAGCTCTAAGCGAGGCCTGGGACTTCAGCAACCCACAAGATTTCAAAGAGTGCTTCTTGCGTGAAATGGGGTTCCGTTAAAAGGTAAACTTTTCACCAGGACAAACCGGTCCCTATAGCCAACATACGCTCCATTGTGGTGGGCCTTAACTTATGATTTTGACCCGGTCCAGTATGACCAGATACCCACGATTGGCACTTTGTGCTTTTAGGCGCTAATTCTACTGAAAACTTTAAAGATTCATAACTCTGGTTCTACTGGTTGCATTTTTTTCGTTTTTGTGTTATTTTATTTATTAAAATGAACTCTTATTTTTCTAAGTTGGTTTGGGATTTTTCTTGTGCTGTGTTTTCACTTTATTACTGTTTGAATGATCCATACATACTTGCACATTGCCTGTAATTTAAGCAGACTGCTTTTGTACCAATCTACCACAGAGTGACTTTTGTGGTTCACCCTCACAAGGATTGTGATTATTATTTGAGGTGGGTTCTCACCCTCCTCAACTAATACACAACGTAAAACACTTTTTTCACTGCAGCATATGAAATGAAGGCATTTCAATGTGTTTCTGTGGATTTCCTGCATTGCAGCTGTGTCCAAAGATTTCTGTTCTAAATCTCCTGGTTGTTTCTCTACCCTTTCCCTGGTGCTGCATGGCATGCATTTCTTTTACACGTTTATCTATAAAGTCCTGACACATGCAGACATAGACATGCACAAATGCAGTTTGCATGTATTGGCACTTACATTCTAGACCTATTGGTGTTGCCAATGCTTGTTATAGCAGTGAAAAAAGGGTACACAAAACAATGAAAAAATATAAGGACACCAAACTTACCTGAGCAAAGCTAAGTTCTTCCAAACGTATCTGTTAGAAAGATACAACAGGAATCGATTGTGGGAGAAGGGTGAGATTGTTATACTTCCATTAGGAGAGGGGTTTAAGCTAAGAGAGGATCCAACTTGTGACAGACTTAGCTCAGTGCATAAGGTCCGCGACAAAGAAGAAGGACAAAGTGGAAATATGTGCTGTGCCAAATCTGACAAAGACTTTCCTTTGTAGACTTGAATTCAATACATTTAGGGTCTGATTCACAAAGGTAAACTTACACTTTGGTGTAAATTTATGATTGTTTGCTATTCACAAAGGTATATTACTTGTAGTATCTTTACAACTGCAGAGCCTCCACACATTCAAAGATAGGACTGTTTTATCTTTTTGTAAGTTTAAGATTGTTTGCTATTCACAAAGGTATTTTATTTGTAGTTTCTTTACGACTGCAGAGTGTCCACAAATAAAAAGAAACAACTGTCCTATCTTTTTATGTGCGGAGACTCTGCAATCGTAAAGATACTACTAGTAAAATGCCTTTGTGAATCAAAAACAATTATAAACTTACACAAAAGTGTAAGTTTACCTTTGTGAATCAGGCCCTCAGTGGTTAAAATTTATTAACTTTTATTCAGAGATTGAGTTGATTTTTCTCTGCTTACTTAAATTTCTTCAGGTTTTGAAGTATCAAAATCTAGTCAGTAGTCATTCTTCAACCTGCTCGGATTTTACTGGTATTATAATCTCTCTCACTTGATCAACTTGTGTTTTACCCGCAAATACATTGAATATTGACTGTTATGATTTTCATATTTGTAATCAAATGTACATGTTGATCAATTTAAAATGATCAACTCTAGTAACTGTAACAGCGCTCATAAATAGTTTCCCTCCTGTATTTCTAGAAAACTAGGTGCTTACACACCAGAACCCAGCTTGAACGAGTTCCAGTACATGATGGTATCCAAAGATAACATAAGATACTAACAGGCACATGCATCAAGTAAACCGAGTCGCAAACGGGCAGATTCTCAGAATCTGCCCCTTTATGATCGGTATTTTTGCATTTGGGATGCATCATCCCAAATGCAAAAATCGCAATTTAAGTAATCTCTAAATTGCGATTACTTAAATTGCGATTGCATTTAAGGAATCGCAAATTGTGATTCCTTAAATGCAATGCAACAAAGTAAAAAAATTAGCGATTTCGCTACTAGGGGCGCAATTTACCATGAAGTTGAACTTCATGGTAATTTGCAAAATCTTTGAGAAATGCACTAAAGTGCATTTTTCAAAGTTGAAGGTTACACACACATGTCCTTGGGACATGTGTGTGCGCAACTAATGTGCACGGATCAATTTCAGGGTGCAACAGGGTGTCCTTTGACACCCCTGCACCCTTGAAATTAGCATGCAATTTGCGAGTACCTATTGGTACTCGCAAATAGCGTCATAATTTCCCATTCATTCCTATGGGCGTGTAGGCCCATAGGAATGAATGGGAAGCCATTCCTTATTTGCGACTCGCAATTTGCGAGTCGCAAATAAGGAATGTGAAGGAATCGCTATTATTATAGCGATTCCTACATGCATAGGATTTTGCGAAGCCTTAATTGCGAATCCTTAATATTCGCTAATAAGGACTCGCAAAATCCTAGCTTGATGCATGTGCCAGTTAGGGTCTGAGTTAGAGTTTGAGACAGGTTACTTTGTCAGAAATGTGGTGGATATTTCAACCACCTTATTACAAAGCCCATAGGATATAACATATAATGCACTTGTAAAGCGGGAGCAGAAAATCTGCCACGTTTGTGATGGAGTAGCCCATCTGTCAAATTCTTAATCAGGCCCAAAGTAACTATGCTGCAGTTTCACTCTCATACATCCATTGTACACAGCTCTGTTGATATAAAGAATATCAATACATCATAGTCTAATAATCCTCTGTAGCTTGGACCAATGCCCGACAATTGTATAGTTGTAGCAGGTTGTTTGCCCACACTGTCTCAGTCGAAAAGGGAGAAGATGAAGATGCCTGGGACATTTATAATTAAATCAAAGAGGGATTTAAAACACATTTATACCATAATGAACATCTTTTTGGAAATACACAATTTCATCTACCAATATCTGGCTGTGGGGGAGACCGTTGAGGCGTTAACTGCCAGTTTTAGACTATTGTCATCAAAGTGTTCCTTCCTGGATGTTGACAAGATGTTACATGATCAGATAGTAATACTTGTTACCACTTATGATCGAACAGCCATATTACAACATTCAAGGACTGCAAAGTTGCTTGCAAGGAACGCAGAACTAGTAGAAGGAAGGGACACTTTCCAAAGTGCGTTTAGAACCCACATCCATGGCACAAGTGGTTTCACTCCAACACACTAGTATGTATTAGAATTTGATTTCCAGTCCTGGTGCCTCATCCCCAGGGTTGAACTGCCATACAACCCCCATATGCACACGTAAATAGCACTCAACAAATGGGAAGCACTCAGAGCTGATTAGAGTCCAATATCAACCTATTCACTAGTCCAATTAAATTACGTTCCCAGGATCCAAGATGATGAGACAATGTATTGTGATGCAAAATCTAAAAAATAAGGCACAAATGTCGTAGTTTATAAAATAATATGGCTCATTTTTATTCTTCACTCTTCATCAAACAAGACAGTGCCAGCCTACCTAAAGCATTTCGCTCTCGCATGGGACTTCATCAGGGCTGCAAAGAACATATATAACAATATTTACAATTTAAAATTAAAAAACAACCAACCGACCTAATCCCAAGAAATTTAATCATATTCAACAATACATTCCCACCAATGATCAAGAAATCCAGAATGTTGTGTATCAATGGGGATACCCGAAAGGCTACCAGACCCGGGTCAGTATTGCAGTACAATAGAAAAATGGTCACAGTAGCAACAATATTTTTAGAGAACAAAAATTAAGCAGCATCCACAGTACCAATTTAAGTTCAGATTTGCAAGGAATGCAATTTATTTCAAACGTGAATATGCAATTCAGTTGTGGCAACGCAGTTGCTCTTTCATCACTAAATGATTCTAATATTTCAGAAAAGATGCTCAGGTGTGGGAAAGAGAAAAAAGGAGTGTTTATGGTTAAAGTGAAACCGTGAGGGTGGTGGACAAGGAAAAGGTAGTGTGACATATATCCATCACATTCTCATAGTGAAACTAATCCGGCCTAACAAAGGTCAGTTGTTCCAAATGTATCACATAGCATTACATGAACACTGTTAATGAATTACAGTTGTCGAGGCTTGTGAGCTAGTTGTAGTCAACGTTTCGACCCCTATGTAGTTAACTAGGTGAATCCAGCCTTAGGGTGGGGTCTTCATCAGGACTGTGAGGATGAGGGGCACCTAGAGGTAATATGATACTCCGTGTTAGGAGGGCAAGGTATCAAAAAAGGTAGTGAATGCTCATAAACAAAGGTAAGGATTACCTAATTTTACATCCAGCGTGTGACTATGGGCTGGGCGGTCATGTGGTATTGGGCTCACCAGAGCTCCTAAATGCAGAGAAAACACAGATTCAACATATAAACTCAAGAGCAAATCAGGACATAAAGATTCTAGGTCTTTGGTCCCCTGCTGAATGAGCACTTACTGAAAAAAGGGGTGGAGGTACGGCCATCCGTGCACGTACGTGGAGGTGAACTGTAGGTCAAAAGATCCTTAGCAGTTTCCAGACAATTTTATCTAAAAAATAATAATAATAATAAAGGACAGAAAGGGTAGGCGTCAGATGAGCTTCAGACGTGGAGGATAGGAGAGAAGCCTACATTGAGAATCTTACTTGGCACACACAAGAGATTGAACAGTTGTGGTCCTGTATTGAGAACACAAAACATGGCTAGCAACCTCCATTTAATATCATAGGGCAGTGGTTCCCAATGTGTGCGCCGCGGCACCCCGGTGCGCCGTCAGAACTAGCCAGGGGCGCCGCAAACAGATGCGCAAAAATTATATAATTGCATTCTATTTAGAACGTTTTACCATAGCAGCCCATTCTCCCAACAACCACACGGGGGTGCTGGTGACCGCATTATCATCTCCTAACGGTCACATCCTCTCTGATTCCTCCTGCCTTGTTTTATTAAGTTTTCTTTTAAGTTCACCGCTGTAACTAACCCTGTAGGTAGGGACCACCCTCCCTACCTGCTGTGTGACATGTTTCACACTGATCCAACCGGCCCCGGCTTCCTGACAGTCTTTGAAGTGAAAATAAATTAAATTTAATTGTACCCCGGGACAATGATCTAACAGTGAATGTGTCCCCAGCCCTCCAGCCAAATGTACTTTAAATGATCTACACAGATAGCCTTGTGAAAAAGACTTGGACAAAGTGGGGCCAACACTGTGACAATTAATATAGTCTGACATTTACCTGTGCCCATAATCGTTTCAAATAACAGAAAGACTGCCATTATCGATTTTCTGTGTGTGTGTTTGCTCTTTATTCAAATGTATGTTTGGAGGTTTCACTTTGCATTGATCAAGTTATTTTGTGTCCATTCTCAGCTGTCCCTATTTTTAACTTAACAATTGCTGAAAAAAATCAAAATATTTCCGTTCTAATGATGTCACTACTTTGCAAAAGATGTTATATGACACACAGATTCCGCGGGTGCGTTCCTTTCTTTTTAGCATCCTTGTGAACGGGGCTGTGGAGGGACACCAAAGCAGAGCGAGGAAGGAATCAGGCGACAGGCTGGGCTCTGAAATCAAGAGACTCCTCTTTTTGTTACATCGCTCTCAGCTCATGTCATGACGTTATGAGGCTTGTGATAAAATCAGGAGTTACAGGGGATCAGCTTTTGTTTGCATGCTTGTTACTTTACTTTTACCTCTTGTCTGGCCTAAAAACAAGTATTGGGGACTTTAAAGGGACATGAGAGGAGAGAGGGGGCACTGTCACATCCAAGAGGGAGCATGAAGCGCCTAGCACTTCTGCACCCTGTTAGAAGCTTCTGTGAATTGCTGTGTGCAACTTTATTGTGTTGTGAATCTATACAAAGTGCACCCACCTTCTTTGACCTCAAAGATATATTGACATTTTAGGCCAATTTCAAATGGTCGTTATATGACAAACCTGTTAGAGGAGGTGGTGACATCACAGTTGCAATCATTTGTGCAATCTGTCAATTAGGTGGATGATCCTCAGGCTGGCTTCAGGCTCAACAAGAGCTCTATTTCGGCATCATATGTATTTTGTGTGATCTGCATCTGTAGAATGACCAGGACAGTATTCTTACCATGGTTCTCCTGCATTGGTTGACCTCTTTGACTGCATCTCACCCCCCATGCTAGGTCATCGCCCGGCACTGCCAGGGCTAACTGAAAACACACTGGCAGTATTTTCTGATGATTGCTTAGTTGGCATCTATCTGTCCTTCATTCATATCATCCTTCACTAGCCTGCATGTGGAGTCTCCCAGAGTTCTGCTCTTCCCCCACACACTCCTTAATACTATCCTCACACACCCATACCTCTTCTTAAACCATTGCGACTATTTCCCCATAACTGTGGTGGTGACACTTCACTCTCGATCCACTGCCTCCTGTCTGTGGTGCTTCTCCAGACTCCATGCTATCACCAGTGGTGCTTAACTCCTGTATGACTCCTCACACTGTGGTCCTAAACTCCACTGGTTTATGATATCATATGTATGCTGCTCGCTCCCAGCCACATCTCAAGGTTCATGAGAATCCTGGCCACTCACTGAAAGTTTCACACTGTCCCTCCCAGGTTTATTGTTGGGGCAGAGAGAGTGGTTATGCCTGAGTAGTGAGAAACCACAAGTCCTGCGTCCTGCTCCTGGGGTTGGTATCTCTGACCTACAGATCTGTCTTCTGGCCTGAGTCCCTGGCCCCTCCCCCCCCCTCAGCCAGTGATAGAAGTCTGCAATTTGTGTATAATGTTCGATGGCGAATCTCTCCTTTGTATCTGAAATCAAAGCGGTCTCCATTAGCATCTACTAAAAGGTGTACTTTGATTCTGACACTTCTCCCAGAGTATTTTAATCACCGTCGCAGTGGTGATCTCCCAGAAGCACCAACATCTGTGATTCGGCTCACTGCTGGCACTGTGGGGCCTGCAGGCAAGAGGGAAGCCGTATTATTATATTTCCTTCATTGGCTTCATCCCAGTCATTTTCAGGGAGAAAAATTGAAGTACTCCATAGGCAGGGCTTACATCCCCCACCTGCTGAAAAAAAGTAACATAATGGGGAGCCACGGCCAATGGCCAATAGGTCAAGGGAGCCGCGGGTCGAAAAAGTTTGGGAACCACTGTCATAGGGGGAGCGAGGGCGAAGATGTACTGAAAGTGTGTTCTACCAAACAATATACCAAGCATAATGTGACCAAGGGAGAACGAGAGGCACTTGAAACCCTGAAGCACAACCAGGCTATAGTGATAAAGCCGGCTGATAAAGGTGGAGCTATTGTTGTCCAAAATACACTGGATTATAAGGCTGAAATTTACTCTCAACTCCAGGACAGCGTAAGCTACACCAGACTCACTGCGGACCCCACCAAAGATGTCAGGAAAGTGATTTTGACCATAACTGAAAAAGGCAAACAAGCAGGATTTGTTTCAGACCATGAGATTGAATACCTCAACATCAAACAACCTCGCCTCCCAACGATCTACACTTTACCCAAAGTGCATAAGAACTTACAACGACCCCCTGGTAGGCCCATCATCTCCGGTTGTGGCTCTCTCCTGGAACCTGTATGTAAATACATCGACTTCTTTCTCAAACCACTTGCTGAACTAACCAAGGCATACTTGTGTGACACCATGCAAGTGATCAATCTGATTGACGTCATGCCATTTGATCAAGAGACTCAAATACTTGTGACACTAGATATAGTGTCTCTTTACACAAGCATCCCCCAACGACCGGCACTAGAAACTATGGCCAAAGCTCTAGACAGAAGATCACAACCGGCCTATGTCCCCACGGAATTTATTGTGGAACTACTGGAAGTAGCCATGATGAGGAACTTCTTTCTATTTCAAAGCGAGTTCTTTCTCCAGACAAAGGGAGTGGCCATGGGGGCAGCCTTCGCCCCGGACCTGGCCATCCTCTTTATGGATGACTTTGAAGAACAATTCATTTTCCACCATACCAACCCCTACAAAGCAAAGGTGACTCATTGGCGCCGCTACATAGATGATGTCCTACTGATCTGGACGGGAAACGAAACTGACCTCCAGGATTTCTTTTAATGGCTCAATACTAGATCCCTTGATATAAAATTTACCATCAATTGGAATAAGAATACCATCGACTTTCTAGATATCACCATCAAATTAGATAAGGACCATCTATATACTACACTCTACAGAAAACCAGCTGAGCGAAACACACTGCTAAGATACTCCTGCCACCACACAAGAGGCCTCCGCGACAACCTGCCATTTGGGCAATTCCTCCTAATCCGAAGAAATTGTTCTCTCAAAGATGATTTTTTTAGAGAATCAGAAGATCTGATCAACCGCCTCATTGAGCGAGGATACCCCAAAAGGCTAGTCAAATGGGCAAGGAAGAGAGCCTGGTACTACGACCGAGATGCGTTCCTTACACCCAAACAACGTCCTACAGACATGCCAAGGATGATATGCGTAACCACGTTCTGCACCAGGAGCAATGAAATTAAGAGGATCATTAATGGACACTGGAAACTCATATCGGACGATCTTGAGATTCCAGATCCCCCAATGCATTTCTTCAGAAAAGCAAAGAGCGTCAGAGACCATGTGGTCCGGTCTCTGTTGGATACACCCTCGCAACCCACTATCCAAACACTCTGGAACCTGCCAGAAATAGTGGACCACTTCAAATGTACTAAATGCAAAGCATGCAAGCTGACCATTGAGACCAAGAAATTTTGTTACAAACAGCACACCATAGACCTAAAAGTTCACTCTAACTGCAACACAACAGATGTGATCTATGGCATCTTGTGCCCTTGTAATGAGCTGTATATAGGTCAAACGAGACAAAAAGTTAAAACAACGATACTCCAACACTGTAGTAGGATTAGGTGCGGAACAATAGGTGCCCCACTTGTTGAACATTTCACCGCTAAACTACACAAACCGGAATCACTGAGATGGCTAGTCTTGGAGAAAGTGTCTTTGGGGAGGAGGGGAGGAGACATTAACTCCATCTTGAATGTACGAGAATGTAAGTGGATGCATAAGATGGACACTGTGAATAATGGACTAAATGAACTTGATGGTACAAATGCTCAACTTTCCATTTTCGCCACTGAATAATGCTCTCTTACCTCGACACTGGGACCCAGCTGTTATCATGATATGAAGGACCCCTTATGCTTTTATTTTATTTTGCACAGTACATCAAGATGACGAGGCCGAGAATCCACTGTTGCGCCAGCTACTAACTATGCATCATGTGATTTTCTTATTGTCTTTATATAATGAATACACACAACTCCTAGGCACACTTTGCTACAAAGTGAGACTAACTACTGACACAAATACAGGGGGACAACATGGTATGCCCATCCGGTCACTCCAACCTTAATATACTCCTATAACGTGGTTATAACAATAACGTATATGCTCGTTTTGCTACCCTTAAGATTGTTCATGTCATCCCACCTGAATTCGACATCTGAGTATTACATTAATGTGTGTACCTGGTCATTCCTAACCTGTTGGTTCCCGTAAATGTTTATAATCTACTGTATGTAATGTTTCCCCAACATATGTTATCCTGGAGGGGCTTGTTTTTTTTCCCTCGATCGGATTGTTTTTTGCTTCCATACATCTTTCAATTGGTCTTCAGATACAGTAAAGAACTACTGGCAGGCACAATGTGTTAATTTATATATTTAAGTTAATTTGACTTTTATAGCAACAACACACGTTTTTAGACATCCTCAACCGTGCCCATGACTAGCACTCGAGACCGCTTTTTTGTTATCCCCTAATTGCTGCAGGCAAGTCTTTCCGTGTCTCACGTTACAGTACGTGAAGACATCCAGCAGCTGCACCCTACGTGCACGCCTCCATCCGCGTTTTAAATACGTGATGATGAACCGCAAGCCCATTCTGTCAGCAGAATCGGAGCCGGACGGTTGCGTTCCAAGGTATGACACAATCGCTGCATCCAGGCTTTTCTTAACTATCCTTTTCAAACACGCTGGCCTTTGCCCGGCATTTACTAAGGGATTTTCCCTTTTCTTCTTTTTCAAAGACAAGTAATGCGATCGCTAACGCGTTTATTAGAGAACAGACGCTGGGGCCCGCATGGTTTATCTAACTATTTTATTAAACACACGCTGACCTTTGCCTTATATTAACTGAGGGAGATTCTTTTTCCTTTCTCTCTTTTTATAGATAATCAGCGCGACCATTAATGCGTAATTGTGCCATCCTACACAGGGGTGAGAGCGAGTCCATGTAATTAGCCCCCTTGTCCCTTTCTTCACCCTTGCTCCCCCATGATATTAAATGGAGGTTGCTAGCCATGTTTTGTGTTCTCAATACAGGACCACAACTGTTCAATCTCTTGTCTGTACCAAGTAAGATTCTCAATGTAGGCTTCTCTCCTATCCCCCACGTCTGAAGCTCATCTGACGCCTACCCTTTCTGTCCTTTATTATTATTATTTTTTAGATAAAATTGTCTGGAAACTGCTAAGGATCTTTTGACCTACATTTCACCTCCACGTACGTGCAGGGATGGCCGTACCTCCACCCCTTTTTTCAGTAAGTGCTCATTCAGCAGGGGACCAGAGACTTAGAATCTTTATGTCCTGATTTGCTCTTGAGTTTATATGTTGAATCTGTGTTTTCTCTGCATTTAGGAGCTCTGTTGAGCCCAATACCACATGACCGCACAGCCCATAGTCACACCCTGGATGTAAAATTAGGTAATCCTTACCTTTGTTTATGAGCATTCACTACCTTTTTTGATACCTTGCCCACCTAACATGGAGTATCATATTACCTCTAGGTGCCCCTCATCCTCACAGTCCTGATGAAGACCCCACCCTAAGGCTGGATTCACCTAGTTAACTACATAGGGGTCGAAACGTTGACTACAACTAGCTCACAAGCCTCGACAACTGTAATTCATTAACAGTGTTCATGTAATGCTATGTGATACATTTGGAACAACTGACCTTTGTTAGGCCGGATCAGTTTCACTATGAGAATGTGATGGATATATGTCACACTACCTTTTCCTTATCCACCACCCTCACGGTTTCACTTTGACCATAAACACTCCTTTTTTCTCTTTCCCACACCTGAGCACCTTTTTTGAAATATTAGAATCATTTAGTGATGAAAGAGCAACTGCGTTGCCACAACTGAATTGCATATTCACGTTTGAAATAAATTGCATTCCTTGCAAATCTGAACTTAAATTGGTACTGTGGATGCTGCTTAATTTTTGTTCTCTAAAAATATTGTTGCTACTGTGACCATTTTTCTATTGTACTGCAAGAAATCCAGAAGTCACACATAGGTGATAAATTGTCTCAGTCAAATGCATCAATATATCTGTGTTTCCTCTTTATTCTTATGTACATGACTATAGCCCTGATTTAGATCTTGGCCGACGGGTTACTCTGTCACAACGGTGACGGATATCCCGTCCGCTAAAATATAAATCCCATTGGATATAATGGGAATTATGTTTTGGCGGACGGGATATCCGTCACCATTGTGATGGAGTAACCCATCCGCCAACATCTAAATCAGGACCTATATAAAAATCATACTAATCAATTAGAGTGCGTATAGACCAAAATACTAAAAGGATCGATTCTCTAGAAGACATTGACTGAAAGACTGGAGACTGAAAATTCAGTGGAACAACTGGTACTATTTGTCACAATGCATAATATGGAGGAAGATGAGGAATCATCCCACATGGGCTGTCTAGGGTGATGGAGTACCCGTGATATTTTCAGTTGACACAGGGTCAAGAGTTAGCATACTTTGAGGATATGTCAATGCTACCTTGAGTAAGTCTAAAGTTTCAGCAGGGGAGAAAAATCCACATACTAGTGATGAACAAAGGTGTGAATATCCAGTGGCAGACTAAACAAAATAGTCTGTTATTCTGTCTGTGTGTATATAATATTTCTATAGCGCAAGCCTAGTCAAACGGCAGTGGAGTTCTGTCCATGGTTAAAGGCAAGCTTAAAGTCAATGTGTAACAGGAGAGGAAGCTGAGTTGTGGACGGTTAATGCATTGTGATGTAGTGTTCTTTAAAGAGGTGAGCCTACAATTCTTTCCTAAATTAGAGCAGCATCGGGGCAGTCCTGAAAGATAAGGGGATGTTGTTCCAGATCCTGAGTGCATAGATGAAAAATGCCTGTTGTCTTGTTTTTACATTTTTACACTTCTTCATCTGCAATCTGATAGTGTCCTATCTCGACACACTGTGGGTGTGCTGAGATCCACCAGAGTTTGTGAGCTTGTCTGCAAGATAAGCAGAGGTGCTTGTCCTAATGGCTTTGTCAATGAAGCAGCTGATTTTGAAAATAGTGTGGGCTAGCATGGGGAGCCAGTGGAGTTCCATCAGGATGTGGGGGATGTGATCATATTTCTTACGGTGCTGAGTGCATGTAGATCCAACCACTTTTTCAGCGTTGCTGAGGAGGAATTTACAGATATACTTCGTGAGTACAGTTGTGTTTTCAGGAAAGAGTTAGGAATGTTAACACGTTTCCAATATGAAATACAATTGAAGGATGATGTATGGCCTGTTCAGCAAGTTAGGATATTCCAGTTTCATCTCAGAAGGAGGTAAAAGATATGCTTGGTGGGTGGCATTAGACAGGTGTGATAGAACTAGCCAATGTTTCAAAATGGACTCTGCTTGTTTCCATGCCTGCTGCACGAACGAAGGCCCTATTATCCATATCATCATGATGGCTGACAAAGTTCCTGAAAAGCAAGCTGAAACAAAAGAAACAGAAACAGTGTTATGAAACTTAAACAGGACCCACAAGCCTATCTTTTGCAGCAATTAGAGGCCCATCTACGCAACCGCTGTATCTCAGATTACAAAAAAAACAATCTTTCCACCTTACTAGCTGCTCAAACCTAAATGAATGAGTACAAGATTGATTGATTGATTGATTGATTTGGCAATTTATAAAGCGCGAACAAATGCCCGAAGGCGTCAAGGCGCTAATGCGGTTAGTATACTGAAGAAGGAAAAGTGCATAATCCCTTACCTAAAGGGGATATTGCAAAGCAAAGAGCCAGGTCTTCAGGGCCTTATGGAAAGGAAGATGGGCTTCCAGGCAGGAGGTGGAGTAAGGAAGAGTGTTCCAGAGCTTAGATGCAGCTGCAACAAAAGCTCTCCCTCACCATCTTGCCCTCCAGAAATTGGGAATAACCAACAGATGCTTTCCCACAGAACGCAGCTGTCTAGATGGTATATTTATCGCTGAAACAGGTTCTTAATTCCCTCAGGGCCTGTATAGTGAAGTGCCTTATGAACAAGGCATAAGGCTTCAAAGGTGATTCGTTCATTGGCTGGAAGCCAATGCAATTTCCGAATCACAGCAGAAACTGAATGATATTTAGAAAGATCCAGAATGAGTCTTGCCGCCGCATTGTGGATGAGCTACAGCTTGGCTAAGACTGTCTTATTAATGTCCAGGTAGAGCGCGTTGCAGTGATCCATCCTCAATATAATCAATGCCACGGCCACTTATTTGCATGCAGAGAAGGAGAGAAACGGAAACATCTTCCTAAGGGTCTTAATCACCCAGAAACAGGATGATACCGTCCTGTTAACCTGGAGATTAAAGGACAAGTTGTTCTCAACCAGAACGCCAAGATTTTTTGCGGCATCAGCAGAGTTGGGAAGTTGACCCAGCATTTCTGGCCACCAGGAATGGGTTCAAATGGATTGATGGCTAACAAAGAGTAGAACCTCAGTTTTATCACCATTGAGTCTGAGGTCGTTTTTTTACCATCCAGATGGCCACAGGCTGCATGCAGTTCTTAAAGTTGGTGGTGGAAGCCTCTATGTCCTTTGTGATAGACACAATTATTTGTGTGTCATCAGCGTAGGATAAGACCTGCAACCCAAAAGATCTAATAAGTTTGGCCAACGGGGAGACATATAGGTTAAACAGTGTGGGGCTCAGGGATGAGCCCTGCTGAACTCCACATGGAGTAGCTATGGGTGCAGAGTAGAACTGGTCCACTACCACTGCCTGTGATCTATCAGTCAGGAAGGATGACAGGAGTGTGCAATGTTGGCTCTGCAACACCCATATGCCAGGAGAGGGCCATGTACTAAGTGCCATGCAGGGCTAAATCTGTGATCCCGGTTTCCTGTAGGGGATCAACCAGCCTGGTAGGAGAGATGGTGTCAAAGGCTGCGGATAGATTCAACAGATCAGCACTGCAAGCCTGTCCAGCATCTACCATGGAACGGATGTTATGGACCGCGGATATCAGTGCGGTCTCGATCCCATGGTTATTCCTAAATCCAAACTGAGAGGTATCCAGAAGATGCTGTTATTTCAAATAAGTCATCAACTGGATATTTAGATGTTTTCCAATATCTTAGTGGGAACCGGGAACAAAGAAATGGGCCAAAAAAAAATCAAATTGGAGGGGCCAAATTCGGTTTTTTAAGCTGAGGCTTAACGATTGCAGTTTTAGAGCTTTGGGTATGACATCCAGAGGATATAGCCTTATCAAGAGTTTATGTAAGGTTAGGAATAATGATATCCGCTCCAAACTGCATCAAGTTAGGAGAGCAGGATTCAAGTGGGGAGCCTGATTTAACACTTCAAAGAAACTGTTCAGTCAGTTTGTGGGTTAGAGGGGAAAAGGCAGAAAGACAGGAATCACTGCTCTTGTACTGAAAAGGGCTGGGAGCTGCATAGATATTTTCTTGAGCAGAAATGGAGGGCTCAGAATTGAGACTGTCCAAGATAGGGTAGACATAAAAAAATTTGGAGTGAAAGACTTGTGCCATACGATTACTGATAGCCTGAGAACTCTCAATATTGGGAGAAGCAGTAGGTGCAGATAAAAGATTAATCAATTTAAAAAGATCCCTAGAAGAGTTGGCCGATGCAATCTTCATATTGCAGTAAAGAGATTTCCCTAGCCTAATGGCTGCTTTATATTCAGCCAGGATGGCCTTATAGCTAGCTCTTTCGAGCGGTTCATAGTGTTTACGCCATGCGCGCTCTTGGCAGTGACAGGCTTGTCTATGTATTCTTAGCTTCTCTGAGAACCAAGGAGAGGTCCTACATACGCAGATTCTGTAAGCGGAGCAAGAGAGTCAATGGCTGCCGTGATCCACGAAGAAAACTCTGTGGCTGCCAGATCAGTGTCGTTATGACCTGTCCAGTTATGATTCTTGAGAGCCTGTGAAAAGGATTCCTTACTAATGCTTTTCCAATTCCTTTTGAGCACCTTATTGCTACCCCCGGGGGCAGTTTCGTGTGTAGAGGGAAAAGAAAGGGAAAAGGGAACAGCATGGCGGTCAGACCAAATAAGGGTAAGGGGTTCATCAACCCCATGAACGTGGTCATTGGAGAAAATGCCACCAAGAATATGGCCTGCTTCATGGGTAGCTGTCCTTACTAATGGTGCAAGTCCACAACATAACATCGTTTCTTGGAAAATCTGCGAGACTTTACAAAGTTCGCTTTCTAGATGAAAGTTTAAATGTCCCAAAATGGTGAAGTTTGATTTTCCAAGATAGGTTTCTAGTAGGTGGCCAAGAATAATCAGTGAATGACGTAAATATCGAATCAAAAATATTGTGTCAAAAATATCGTCACTACGAAAATATCAAGCAGCAGAATACAGAAGGTAAGAGTATTATTTTTTATGTATACAATATTGTTTTAAATTACTATTTTAATGATATTCTCAGTTATTTAAGTTTTTGGGGGTTTAGTGGATTTGTTTGGGTAGAAGGAAGGGAAGTGTATTTGTTTATTTTTATATTATTTCAATTTATTTATATTGTATTTATATTTTTACCATGAATAGGTTTCAATAATTTTATGTTGTTAGCTAGTTAAATGTTTGTTTAATAATAATTATAAGTAGAAATGGTATATGTAACCCTTCCTAAGTCCAACACTTTCCCTGCTTTTCCTTACCTTGAATGGGAACAGTAAATTTAACCCCTCTGAAGTCCGATACTTTCCTGCTTTTGCTTATGTTGGGGTTGGAATGGTAAATGTAACCACTTAAAAGTCCAACATTGACTCTATTGTTGTTTAGATTGGAGTAAAGATAGTAAATTTAACTAGGGCTCCCGGTTTTATGGTATTTTTTTTTTTAACATTTCCGTCTGTATTTATCCATATTTATTTTTTGATCATCTTATTGGTATTTATCCATATTTATTTTGTATTTGAGAAGAAATGGAGTTGTAAAATAGTGTATTTCCACATTTATTTAACAGATAACCATGCATTTATACTCCGATACCTTTCGCATTTTAGCGAATTAAGCAGTCAAAGATAACAAAACACTATACCCACAGATAAATATTAGCATTACACTACAAATATATGTTTATATATGCCAGTATTTAAGATAATTCCATCTTGTTTTTTAACTCCCCATGCTGTCTATCTTCTCAGCTGTTGGCCTGGAATTTACAAAAGACAGCATGGAGAGTCACTCACAAGAAACACAATTTTGAGTATTTTTATGCTTTAAAAATAAATACAGACAGGAAACACATTGTTTTATGTCTGTATTATCTGTAAAACTCAGTAAAAACTGAAAACTAGGAGCCTTAAATATAATCCTTCCAAAGTCCAACACTTTCCAGGATTTTATCTATGTTGGAGTGGAAATAATAAATGTAACCTCTACAAATTCCAATGCTTTCCCTACTATAGCTTAGATTGGAGTGAGAATAGAATATCTAACTGCTCCGAAGTACAACACTTTCCCTACTGTTGCTTAGAATAAATTGAAAATAGTAAATCTAACCCCTACAAAGTTCTACAATACCCTTGCTTTTGCTTCCGTCGGCTTGGGAGTAGTAAATCTAATCCCTCTAATGTCCAACACTGTCCCTATTGTTGCTTAGATTGGAGTGGTAATAGTCACTCTAAACCCCCCCTCCCAAAGTCCAACACTTTTTCTGCTTTTGCTTGAATTGAAGTTAGGTTAGCTAATCTATCCCCTGTAAAGTACAACATTTTCCCTAATTTTGCTTACATTGGGGTGGCAATAGTAAATGTAACATATCCAACCTCCAACACTTTCAATACTTTTGCTTATGTTGGAGTGGGAATAGTAAATCTACCCCCCCCCCTCAAGTCCAACACTTTTCTTACTTTTGATTAAACTGAAGTTAGATTAGCAAATTTGTTGAAGTCCACCAATTTTGTTAGTGTTGTTGATTTTTGATCTGTGTTATTTTTTTAATATTGTGTATTTTCATGTTTATATTACCTTAAAAAAATCTTATTAACATTTTGCTTTTTATATTTTATTTTTTAATTAATTGTGATATGTTTTTTTATTGAGGAAAAAAGAAGAGAAACCAGTACAAATACAAAGACATCAGATCAACATTATTATCAACGACTTCATCCAGATAGATTTAATTCTCATTAATTCATAACTCAACCATATCCCATTACCAAAACTTAAATAATAATGCATGATTCATTTCTTAAATACTACCTTAAGAAATTATAGTTAGCCTGAGAGATCATGTACCAAAGTAGCCTCTTCCTGCCCAGATCTCCTGCCCAAACCAAAAGACATTACACAGTGTTCAGCCATCTATCCACTGGTGACCAGACAACAGCTCCTCTAACCCTTGCTCTCCTACTTTTACAGTGATATAAGGTCCCTTCTACATGAAACATTGCCAGGAGTCTAGATATCCACTGCTGAAATGAAAGAAGTCCGGGTCCAGCCATGCTACCGCAATGCAAATTTGCTCGAAAGCTGTGGCTACAAAGATAGGATACACTTTGCGTCTGTTCTTCATATGATAAAGATCTATCCCTAATAACATCTGCTGGGGTGTGATATTAACCTGAGTGATTAGAACCTTGCTCAATAATTTGCACATTTATATTACTGAGATCTCCTAATTTCACACAAGAGAAAAACATTTGTACAATATCTGCATTGCTATCCCCGCATCGCAAAAGTTTGAATCCATTATTTTACCCCAGCTGCACAGTTTCTGAGGGGTATAATATAGAATATACAGCATTCTATATTGTTGACTTTTCATCCTAGCGCTTATCAATATCTCCTGCCCGAGATTTAAAACTTGCGGAAAGCATATGTCCTCAGGAGCAAGACCCAGTCTTCTGCCCCATTTCCGTTGATGTACATCTGAGTCATCTGGATTGAGTTCTTTGAGCAGGACTTTATGGCTTAACTGTTCATAAGTTTGACCAGAAAATGATTAATATACAGGGCAAACAACAAAGGAGAGCATGGACAGCCTTGCCTTGTTCCCCTTGCAATCTTGATTCTATTGGATTCCAAGTCCATCAATTGTATGATAGCTGTCAGGATTTTATACATGATCCGTATAGCTGCCGAATAACCAGGCTCCACTCCCATTCTCTCTATTACCTCCCATAAATATAACCATCTGACCCAATCAAAAGCCTTTTCTGCGTTGAGCAGGGTCATTGCCAGAGGGGCCCTCCTAGTTTCTGCCATCTCAAACAGAGTTATAACCTGTCTAATGTGGTCTTTCATACCCCATGATTCTGGAGCAGATTCCCCCCTCTGCACATCCAAAAAAGATGCTAAGCATATCAGCTGACAGGGCCGAGAAGAAGATACGATACAATTCTAATGGAATTTTTATTCAGCCCATCTGCCTTCCCAGGTGCCATAGAGGTCTCTGCTTCTCTTAAGCCATCTATTGTGAATGGTGAATCAAGATCAGTCCTGCCCTCTTCATCTAGAGCCTCAACAGCTATGTGATCCAGATAGTGCTTACTAGTGTACGCTCAGGGGTCCAACTCCTCCTGAAACAAAATGCTATAGAAATCAGCGAAAACCCCAATAATACCTTCCGGGCTAATAACTATCTGGCCTTGTCTGTCCTTAATAGCGTTAATTCCGCCCTGTGTTTCTTTATTCCTTACTCTCAAAGCTAGGTGCTTGCTCACGGTATTGCTGTATTCATAGCTCTCAGCCATATGTGATTGGTACTTCTCTGCCGCCCTCCTAGTTCGCAATCTGTTGCTCTCTGCTTTAATGGCAGCTCTCCTTAGAAAGATCTCATCTTCCGTCCACCACTCTGTCTGCGCTATCAAATTTAGCCTTAAATGAGTCCCTTCCAGGCTGGTTAATTCTGTATAGAGTGCCTTAATTCTGTTATTTCTAACTCTGGTTGTTGAGACTAAAACATAGTGTTTCGTCCCTGATCCATGCCTCCTGGACATCCCATACTATCCCTGTGGAAGCACTGCCTCTGTTAATGTTTAAGAAGTTACTTTGCTTCTGCCGCATGTGCCTGATGTAGTCAGGGTTCAACAATAACACTCTATCGAAAGACTTGATCTAGCCCCGCCAGCGTAACTTAATTCCAGGAGCAAAGGATTTGATCAGAAAATACTCTTGGATATTTTGATATTCCAGCCTGACACAGGAGAGAGGATGATACCAAAAAATAATCCAAGCGTACATGTTTTTTATGGGGAAAAGAATAATACGTAAACCTTGGCTCTAGGGCTGCCCAGATGTTGATCAACCCATTGCAATTCCATCAGTTGTTTTAAAGCACCATAGACCTTGAGTTTCTCCTGCTATATACCGACGTAGAAGGGTGCGTCAAGCCCATGTGACTCCACACAGTACTATAGGTGCCGGCCAGGGTTATCAGATTATCTATAACTGCTGCCTCATCAAGATTGGACCCATAAATCAAACAAATTGTAACTGTAAATTAGGTTATATTATGGAACCCCGCATGAATTTACCCCGCATGCCTTTACAATGCAGTCATTACCCTGCTTGCGACGTTACCACGCGTTACTTTACCAAGCAAGCTGTTACAATAACGTGCCTTAGGGTGGCGCTGAACTTTGTAATAGTATAAATTACTATTCCAACTCAGTCTACGCAACAGTAGAGAAGGTGTTGGACTTAAAATCCAACACCAGTCCAACAACCCGCCCCGTAAAGCAAGTCGTTGTAACGACTTGTAGGTTAAAGGAACGCGTGGTAACGTTGCAGTCGGGGTAGTGACTGTGTTGTAAAGGTAGGTCGTTGTCCTGACTGCGGGGTAACTGAAGATGCTTCTCTCTAAATTCCCATATTTGATATTCAGCTAGAATCCATTTATCTGAGGCACTCCTTTTAATACTACGAATTCTGGGAAATAAAGCTACCATCCTCACAGCACTCCCCTGTGTAGTATGGGCCATCAGTATAAACCCTAGGGTTCCCAATAGATGTTTCTTATCTGCTGAAATATGCATTTCTTGGAGGAAAATAATATCAGCCCTCATTATCTGCAGTCACTTGGCCACAATAGCCCATTTAGCCCTATCGTTTACAACCTGGACATTTACTGACAGAATACGAATCACTTTCGTTGAGGTTCAAAGGAAAGAGACAAACATTAGACTCTGACAGAAACAAAGAAAGCAAAGCTCATCATAATATGACCTATTTCCAGGCAGTGTCCCTCTCTCATAGACCAGAGACCCACTCAATCTAACACAGTCTTCTTAAGGTGGTTTCCTTCTTTCCTCATTTTTCTTTTTCCTGCCCAACCCTTCCCTTCCCCTAGCCCTCCCACCACCTCCCTCCCCATGCTACCCCCAAACCTCAAACCCTGCACACACTTGCCCCCTTGAAAGCAAGCAGACCCTCCATGGACAGTCCTAGTAATGAAAGCGCCCTTCCCTCCACCCGCAGCATGAAATAAACGTGTGAATTTGTCAAACTAACCACTTATGCAAGTACCTTCCCTTGAAGAACAATATACTTGTGAACACCAGATATCCCAACAGCAAAATAAATATACATAAGGATGCAACTCTATTATTCCTGTACATAGTACACTCATTCTTACAAGACCAATCCTCCCATCAGATCATCCAGGAATTCCTTAACCTTCATCTCTTAATTAAACATATAAATGTTCTGATTTTATATTATTTTAAGTCTAGCGGGGTTGAGAAGATAGACCTGAGCTCCTTTGTCCTGAATAGGCTTGATCATTTGGCACAGCCTCCAGCACAGCTCCACTGTTGTATGGCAAAAGTCCGGCCCCGCAAAGAATACCTGACCTTCATAGCTCTGGACGTGCTTTTTCAAAGACAAATTGCCTCAGCAGGAAATTACCAAAGAAAACCAGAATAGCCCTTGGCTTGGAATCAAGAGAAGCATCCTTCTGTGAAGACTGTTGCGGCACCAGGGGAAACCTATGAGCCCTTTGTATCTCATGGTTCCAATCCCAGCCCTCTACCTCTGAATACACACCCTGAAATAACTTGATGACAAATCAACGCACATCCTGTTCCTCTGTCCCTTTCATGATCCCAAAAATCCCTAAGTTGTTTCGGCTTTGGTGATTTTCAAAATCTTCCAGCTTCCACTGGACTTCCGCCAGTCAAGACTTGTGAGCCATCGACTGTTCTCTTATTGAGGTGACCTCTGTCTCCAGCGTGGTAGTCTGCCCCTCAACTGCCGAAATTCTTTCTGCTATTCCACAGCAAGTATTCAAGATTTTCCATCCCGTGTCCTGCAGCTTCCTAGAGGCTGCCCGAGCCTTCTGACTATCTGCCCAAGTCTTTTCCAGATGAGCCTTTATGCCTTGATATATGGCCTCTAGAGTATGGGGAAACGTTCTCTTTTTGGGAATACTGAACAGGCCCTTCATTAGTGCCCAACTGATCTGTAGTAAGGTGCTGAGTCCCTGAGTCATCCCATTTCAGATCGCTCTTTGAACCTCTCTTCTGTATGAATTTTAAATATCCCTTTCGAACAATGGCCCAGGAAGCTCAGGCCCAATTTTCTACCTCAGCGGCAGACAGCTGGCATCAGAAGAGAAGCTGCTTGAACCCTCCTAACCGTGCCCCTCAAATTCTTTGGCAGGAACAACAGTAAAAAGGGATCTACCACATTATTATCTGAGACAAGGGCTACCAGATTTACAGGGATTGCTACCCGCCTTTTCCTGCCAAGAGCAGTGTTACTGTTACAGCTCGGTTTCCTCGCTTGATGGTTGTTAATTGCAAGTCTTCCTGCCTGCCATGAAGGGCAATGCTCAGGGTGGCTCCCATGTTTGCTGGCTGATTAAGACCTTAAGTGGTAAGGGGAGCAATAGCCGTGAGGACTTCCTGGGGAGACCAGGGGGATACTTAGACCCTTCTGTAACCCCAGAGTCAGAGTTAACAGCAACACTTTGACCTGTTACAAAGCAAAAGCCTTCCTTCCTCAGAGAGATCTTGTGCACCCCCAAAGTCACTCCTGTAGTACCAGCCCCCCGGCATCGAGACCAGCGATAATATGCAAGCCAGTCCCAGGTACCTCACAACATTAACTTGTGTATTGTTGCCTCTAACCTGTAGTCCAGTGATAGGTTCCTGAGACACCAGCTCCTGATCCGCCATACCTTATTGTTGAGCTGTTAAACTATCAGGGGGTCGCCCTCCACCAACATCAGGCTGGATCACTCTTTAAAGGGCTCCTTGGATCATGATGCCACTGCTGATACTGAATAGCCAGCATTGATACGGGCTGTGTACTGAATTTAGTACTAGCCTTAGTGCTAGGCATGTGTGAGTGTGAATTTTATTCTCCGCTCTCTGTTCTGCCTGTGGTTTGGTGGTATTTGTTGATCATATCCCTTATGGTGTACAGCGCACCACCAGTCCTTTGACCTGCAGACGAGCAGAAAGCATGAGAGGCAAAGGCCAATGTATCTTCAGCCTCAAACACTGAGGTGGGGATAGTCTTTGTCTTCCTCAGCCACCTTGAAACCATTGCACTACCCCTGTCTTTTCCCAGATGAGCTTCCCGTCTACCTCTGGTTCTGGACATGACCCAGACCTTCCAACAACAGCTGCTCCCTTTGTAGCCTTCCCGCCTTTCATAGATCCTGTTGTCTCCCCAGCAGGGGTCAAACCAGATGCTCTGGTGATGCCCAGCACGTTCTTCTTGGATTGAACATCTTGTCATTGGGTGGAAACACAGTAGGGTCGTGTTGACCCTACTGAAGGACGAGTTACATATGCTGCAAGTGGGAGGCGAGCAATTCCATTTTAATGAAATAGAACAACTAGTTAAAGAAATGAGAGACCAAAAGCCTAGATTGTAAACTTCTCCCACGTACCACACCCAACATGTTTAATCAGGAGAACACATGATGACACTGATTAACTTACAGGTTGAAAAATCTGAAGGAATGCAACTTGGGGGTATGTTAGATCTCTGCATATGTCATGCAGTTAGCAAGGGGTATGATCAGTTGCTGTTCCGTCCCTGCCTTCCAGTGGATCCACTCGAGTCTCAGCCTCATAGTGTGCATTAGCCTGGAAGTCGATCGGGATAATATCCCAGTTCGTGGCTATGGGCTGTTTGCACAGTCCTAGACTATCTTCCCTATGCAGCCTAAAGCTTTCCGCCTGTGCCCATGTGAGGAGAGATTGTGTCCAGGCTACAAGTTGAGGGGGCTCAGGTGATTTCCACCGACGGGTGATGAGACGTTTGGCTGTCAGTAATCCCTGATCGAAAAAATGAGAGGTAACTCTGTATTTCTTGTCTCTGTGGTAGAGACCCAAGAGACATGTTTCCCATTAGTGTAGTGCTGGACTTCCTGTGCATGTGGACAGTCTAGACATGACACCTCGACAGTAGTATTGGAGATGGGGGCATGCCCATTGCATGTGGAGCAGGTCTGCGTTGACCAAGCAACATCAGGGCACGCAGCATCTGCTCAGTGAAAGTAGTGATTGATATTGGCAGAGGTGAGGTAGGCACTGTGTATAATGTAGACTTGGAGAAGGCGTATTATGAGCATTGCGCGGAATACATGTGGGGCTTTCCAATAAGGCAGCCCATTCCTTGTCTGTGCAGTGGCGGGCCAAGTCGCCCTCCCAGCTGCAGCGCAGGGCCGTAAGGTAGCGCAGTACGATTTTGCAGTGACTCCGCGAACCAGTGTATTAAGTGTCGGCCCTGTCCCATGACATGTAAGTACTGTATGGTGAGATGGGTCGGATGTTCTTGTGTCATATTGCCCCATGTGTTTGCCAATGACGTGAGTAGTGAGTTATGTAATAGGAATTGGCCGAGTGGTAAGCCTGAGTCCTCCATTAGTGTCTCATATGGGATGAGGACACCATCTTAGTAGAGAACTCCCAAGGTAGGCAGACGAGGTGCATGCCAAGTGGTTAGCTCTGCTGTTAAGGTGAAGTTGCAGCCTCTAGGTGTACTTAATAGGGCTAATGCTGGCGCATAAGGGATTACTAACTGTGTGAAATAGAGGCTCTGGCGATAGCAGTGATATGCCACTTCCAGCAGCACAGAAAAGAGCAATGGGGATAATGGGCAACCTTGGCGAGTACCTCTGTGTATGTGGACCAGTTCCAGAATGAGAGAGCCTGTCTTGACCCTGACCAGTGGTTGGGTATACAGTAACTTAACCAGTCAAAAAAAACGATCTCCAACCCCATAACATGGCAGTGCATCAAACAAGAAGGCCCACTCTAGGGAGTCAAAGGCCTTCTCAAGGTCTAATACCATGCACCCTACTCGGGCCAACGCTGTGGGGAATATTTCAGGTCATGGAAAAGTCGTCTCAAGTTTAAAAAGTGTTAGTTGCTGGAACAAATCCATTCTGGTCTGGGTGGACCAGCGTCAGGACAAGGGGCACTAATTGGTCTGCAAGGATTTTGGCTAGGACTTTGTAGTCTGTGTTAAGTAAAGTCAGAGGCCTGTATGATCCCAGCATGGTAGGGTCTCTGTCTGGTTTAGGGAGGGTGATGAGTAGTTCCTCGCACTGTGATGCTGGGAGATAGGAGGCTGTATGGGCCTCCTAGTAGATACTTTGTAGGTGGGCAGCAATAAGTGGGCCATCAGCTTTATAGAATTCGGCAGGCAGGCTATGCGGACCCGTGGTTCTGCCTGTAGGAAGGGCACGAATAGCTTCTTGTATTTTGAACAGTGTGATGGGGGAATCTAGCTCCATCCGTTGTTCAGGTGTAATACAGGGTAGTATTACCGTAGAGAAAAAGGAATCGAGTTTATTGGGATCTGCGTTAGATACAGATTGGTATAGTGATCCATAATGTTGCATGAGCTCATCATGTATTTTGCGTTGGGTGTAAAGCAGTGTGTCGACAGTGGAGCGCAGTGCCTTTATAGGCTGTCTCGGCTTCTCTTGGCGTATAAGCCATGCCAGCAACCGTTCAGATCGGCAGTGGCATGCGTGCAGGCTGAGTGGGTAGCGTAAGTAAGACAGCGCAATTTCTCTAATAATGAAGCGTGCTTACGACATTTAACTGCTAATTGGTGATGTTTGGCTGGGTTGTGCGCCGCTAGGGTTTCACAATCAAGAAATGTGTATTCAATGAGGGAGACGCAACCATCAAATTGCAGGTGCATATTCCATTGTGTCTCCAGACAGTGGCCTCTAATTATCACCTTAAACACAACCCATTTGATTGGTCTCAAGGAGTCTTTGTTATTGTTTTGTTCGAAGTAGTCAGCAATGGCCATACCAAGGGAGGCGGTCTAGGGAGGTCTTCCAACGCCACCATCTGCAGTCGCCAAGTGGGATGGTATTTATTTTATTTATTTATTTAAACAGTTTTATATAGCGCTGGCTAGACCCAAAGGTATCAGAGCGCTTCACAAGGGTTAAGAGAGGAGCAAGTTGCAATATAAACATTTGTACAAAAAGCAGTGCCAAATAATCAAAACCATAAGCCAAGAACAGTAAATACAAGGTCGAGAAAGTCAAGGGTACAATTAGGCCATAGCCGGAGTTGGTTGGGAAGACTAGCATGGGTTAACTGGGAAGGGGGGGAGACAGTAAAGAGGTAGGGGGGAGCAGAGGAGGGTGAAGGGAGAGGAGGTGGCATGTGGGGCTAGGTCATGATTATAGGAGGACTAGTAAGGGGGGAGGTGGAAGTGTATGTAAGGATGGGAGGAGTGGGGTGCAGTGAGTCAGGTATAAAGTGGGGAGCACCTGACAATAGCATGGGTAGGATGTGAAACCCCGTATAGTGGTAGGCTTAAGGACCCCAGTATTTGTTGAGAAGGTGCCTTTTAAGATCTCTTTTGAAGCTGGGGTAGGAGGGATTGCAGCGTAGATCTTTAGGGAGTGAGTTCCAAATAGTAGGTGCATTGCCGGAGAAAGAGCGGATTTGGGTGGCTTTCTTATTAACCAAGGGGGGGACTAGCGTGAGAGTATTTGTACTCCTCAATTCTCTTGAGCAGCCCGTTTTGTGGAGTTTATCCAAGAGATACGCTGGGGTCTGATGGTGCAGGGCTTTATGCGTAAAGCAAGCATTCTTGTAGGTGGATCGGCCTTCAATGGGAAGCCACTTGAGCTCTTTGAGGATGGGTGAGATGTGGTCATACCACTTACAATCTGAGATAAGCCTGGCTGCGAGGTTAAGGACAGATTTTATTGGGGCTAAGTAGACTTTTGGAGTTCCAGAGAGAATGGCATTGCCATAGTCAAGTCTAGAAAGTACTAGTGATTGAACAACTAGTTTGAAGTCATCAGCAGGAATGAAGGGTTTGATTTTCTTGAGGTGAAGAAGAGAGAAAAGAGCGCCTTTGGCAGCGTTTTTATGTGGGGAGAAAGGCTGAGGTTCTGATCAATGCTTATTCCGAGGGATTTAACTGAGTTAGAGGTGGACAGAGAGCAATTGAGAGCTTTAAGGTCAGAGATCCAGTGAAGAATGGGGAGTCGGTTGTTTTTAGGAGCGAAGAGAATGACTTCCGTTTTTTGGGGGTTGAGTTTAAGGTGATTGTGATTGAACCATTGTTGTATCTTGGTCAGGGCATCATTAAGGTGAAGAATATCAGATTGGGATTTGATCTTATAGTAAAGCTGGGTATCATCCGCATAGAGGTGGTAGTTGATTCCTGCTTGCTTGAGAATGAGGGTGAGGGGCTCCATGAAGAGGTTAAATAGGGAGGGAGAGAGAATGGACCCCTGGGGAACGCCCAGTGGGACAGGGGTGGGTTTAGAGAGGCACTGGCTGATCTTAATTTGTTGTGTTCTGTGGTGAAAGAAGGAGGAGAACCATTCAAGGACAGGACCATTTAGGCCAAACCGATTTTCGAGGGTGTTCAGTAAGGCGGAGTGGTTGACAGTATCGAAAGCCGCAGAGAGGTCAAGAAGGATAAGAAGGGAGGCTTCTCCTTTGTCAAAGGAGTGGTGGATGTCATCAACAATGTTGAGCATAGCAGTTTCGGTACTGCAGCCTTTTCTAAAGCCTGACTGTAATGTATCCAAAAGGCTGAAGGAGTCAATGTGCTTGTCTAGTTGGCGCAGGGCACATTTTTCGAGGGCCTTGGATAGAAGCGGCAAATTAGAGATAGGGCGCAGATTATTAAGGTCGGTGGGGTCAGCATTAGCATTTTTGAGGGTGGGAGTAATTTGGCCGAGCTGGAGGGAGACAGGGACACATCCTGTGGCAAAGGAGGAGTTGATGATGTTAGTCCAATAAGGAGTGTTGATATGTTTTCACTCTTTAACAAGGTTGGCGGGGAGAGGGTCCAAGGTATGAGAGGAGGGTTTAAGCTTAGTGATGATGTTGTAGACTTTCCGCTCAGTAACTGGGCTGAAGTTAAACCAGGATGCATTATTTTTTGGCTGTGGGATGGTCTGGAGATGAGCCGGAAGGGTGACGATGGAAGGGGGATGGACAGAGTCAGGAGGGGGCGGAGGTGTGAAAGGAGACTTGGGCGGGGGGTCAAGGAGGGGTAGGGAGCACAGTGGCGGGGGGATGGAGCAAAGGATAGATCAATCTTCGCGATTTTTTCGGAAAAGAAGTTCGCGATTTCTTCACATCTTTCCACAGAGGCCATTAATTTGGGGGGGGTAGAAGCTGTTTGATTTTTAATAATGCTGAATAGTTCCCTGGGTCTATTTTTAGCCCGATCGAGTTGTGTGCGGAAAAGGAGGCCTTTTCATTGAGGATGTGTTTTTTGTAATTAGCCCTTGCGGTTCTAAGGAGGGCAAGATTTGGTGGCGAGGGGTGTTGTCTCCACGTGCGCTCGGTCAGCCTAAGTGAGCGTCTTTCATTGTTAAGATCAGCGTTAAACCAGGATTTAGGGGGTTGTTTTTTGTGGTTTTAGTTTGGCAGGGGCAATTTGGTCAAGGACCTCAATGATGGGTTTGTTGTAGTGTTCGGTAAGGTCATTAGCATTTTGTGAGGGAGGTGACAGTTGAAGTTTTGCTTTAATCTTAGTCTCCAGAACGCCTGGAGGAATAAGGTGAAGATTTCTAGTTAGTTTCCAGTGTTTAATGTTTTGAGAGGCCGGGGGAGGTATGGAGCTATTGATAGTGAAGAGGGTAAGGTGATGGTCTGACCAGTCGATGGGGACAATGTGGGAAAGGGAAGCCAGATCTTTGCTAGTAATGATAGCATCAAGGGTAGCCCCTTTGGAATGTGTTGGTGCGTGGCAGAGTTGCTTCACGTCAGTAACATCGAGGAGGTCATTGAGGATGATGACCGAAGGATCATCATTATTGTTCCAATGAATATTAAAGTCTCTGAGGAAGAGGTTTTTAGAGTTAGACATCGAGGCTTGGGAGAGCAGGTCAGAAAATTCCTCCACAAAGGGCATAGGGTCTTCAGGGGGATGGTAGATATTTAAGTTCGGCTCCCATGTATTCGAAGGTGGTTTGCTCGGAGTTCTGAACAAGGGAGATTTGTAGATCGTCTTTATAGATGATGGCTAGACCCCCTCCAATTTTATCAAGCCTATCTTTTCTGAGGATGGAGTAGCCCGGAGGAGAGAGTAGGTCAAGAATAGATGAAGAGTGAGCTTTGAGCCAGGTTTCTGTAAGAAACGCGATGTCAATGGCTTCACTAAGGATGGTTTCCGCAATTTCTGTTGCATGTCGTGAGGCCGATCGGCAGTTGACAAGCATGCAGTTGATGGGTTCAGGATTGACTTTGGGGGACAGCCGGAATGGATGGAGGTGAGTTGCGGGGGGTCTGGGTGAGCCAGGGGAGGTCGGGATACGGCTTCTCCCCATGATCACCGGAATAGAGGAGTGTAGAGTGGGGGGGTCAGAAGTTATGGTGATCTGCGGAGGAGGCCTGGGCGGGACAGGGGAAGTAAGGCTGTGGCTTCGCCCCTGGGTTACCGGGGCCGTAGAGTGAGGTGCATGAGGGTCAGTAGTCATGGGGGTAGGGGAGGGGGTATTTTTTAAGTCCCCGGGGTTCAGGGAGGAAAGATGGATCAGGGATTGGGGTGGTAATAGGGGGCAGCTATCGGGGGTTCATCGCTGGAAATATCGTAAGGGGAGTTGTTCATTTGTTGGAGGAGAGTAGGATTAGTTTGAGTAGCGCCCATAGAAAGGGTATGGTTGACAAGGATAGTATCGGAGAGGGCGTTAAAGTCGTTCCTAAGAGATGAAAGTTCCAGCGACAGGATAGAGAGGTGGAGGTCAAAGTTAAGAAGCGATTGGGTTAAAAGTGTGGAAGGAGGGGGGCAAGGAGGTCAGGGGGGAGGGGGGCATGTTCCGAATTAGGCCGTAAGAGAGGCATGGGTAGTGGAAGTGGAGGGAACCCAGGTGGTGGGAGGTGAGGGGTGTTCCGGGTGCTAGGCTGAGGATGGGTTGTAGAGTGAAAGCCAGCGTACCAAGGGGTCTGATGGGTACTGAGAGAAGAAAAGGGGGCATGGGGCGAGTGAGGGGGGGAGCAATCTTGTCTGAGGGGGTGGGAGTCACTTAGTTTGCGAGAGATTGGTATCCCTGGTGGAGCAGCAGGGGGGTCAATGTGAGTGGGCGCAGTGTATATGGGGAACGGAGGAGGGGGATCAGTCTGAGGGGGGATGGAAGGATGAGAGGTAAGAAGGGAGTGATTAGGGTTGAGTGGGAGAGGGTCATGAGGAGGGGTGAGAAGGGAGTGATTAGGGTTGAGTGGGGGAGAGTCATGCTGAGGGGTGAAGGATTGGGTGGCTGAATGAGATGAAAGAATGTCAGGAGAAGGTGGAGAGGCAGATGAGGGGGGAAGTGGGGGGGGTTTGAGTGGAAAGGGATGATGTGGAAGTGTAACATGAGGGAGAGGACACTTCGGGAGGCGGTGGGTTCCAAGGTCTGGGATTGGGCAACTTTATTGGTAGTTGCCGAATCAAGAAGCGGCAGGGTTGATGTCGAAAGTGGTGAGGCCGGGGGGGCATCCTGAGAATGAGAGGCTGCGGAGATCTGGGAAGGGGAGTATAGTAGAGCTTGCAAGGTGCTGAAGTGGTGTTCGAAGATGGTGAGATGGTTTTCAGAGGCTTGTATGAGGATATTTCCGGATTTAAAGATAGAGATGTCAATTTCACCTGAGAAAGTGGAGGAAGGGGTGGTGGACAGTTTCAAGCCATATGGTATTTTGCAAGATTTCGTTATGGGGAGGTAGTGGAGGAAGATACTTTTCCATTTCGAGGGGCGTCTGGAGTAAAAGATGTAGTTAGTTTTAATAATGGAGGTGAGGCTAAGATAGTTGTCAACAAATAAGGTTTCTTGGTGACGTTTTAATGTTTTATGTTTCAGGTTCTTCTTAGCATTTTTGGAAAGGTTGGGAGGGTAAAGGATAGTCCAAGAATTGGGGCTGCTCCTAGCGATGTGTGTGTCCGGTGCTGAAGGGGTATCATTGAGGGGAGGCATGGTAATTCTGCAAGGATGGTCAATTGAGCGAGCAGGAAATTATAAGGAGGCATAAGGGTGGGGGAGAATGGAAGCGGGGGGTGGTAGAAAGTCAGTGGGTGGGCGATTAGCTCAATGGTAGGAGGGTAGGAGGGGTCTGCATCCCATGCGAGTTATAAATATTGGGGGATGTGGTCAGAGTGGGTACAACCTACATTTTCAGCATGGAGGACAGATGGGAGCAAATTGGCTGAGCAAACCAACCTGTTAATCCAGATATGTAGGTGATGCAGTGAAGAGAAAAAGGAGAATACTCTTGTGTTCGCATTGCGTAGAAGCCAAATGTCTGCTAGCTGCCAGTGCTGGAGCCAGTCATGCAGTGTCGTGGGGCGAATAGTCAAGATCAATGCTGAGGATGCATTTAAAATCACCCCCTATGAGCCATTGAATCCCACTCCAGCAGGATAATGTGTCGGACAACCTATGAAGAAATAAGGCTTGTTCCGCCTTTCGAGGCAGCCTTTAACAAACACTGTATCTATGTCGACCTCATTTGCTACAAAGGAGGTTCCTGGTTTAATCCAGATCAATATGTCCCTAGCATAGGTGGAAAAACTTGTTGTGAACACTCAGGGCCGGCTTTAGTGCTGGTGGCGCCCTGTGCGACAATGTCTGTTGGCGCCCCCCAATGACCACCTCTGCCACGGATTCCCTCACTAGCACCCTTTAACAGTGCCTCTCAAGTCTCCATAACCCCTGTCTCTCAGATTCATTTAGTTTTATAGCGCCACTCATACCAGTGCAAGGTGTCAGAGCACTTTACACCACACACACATTGCACAGAGACAATCATATGTGTGTAAATCAGTGTATAGGAAATGTAACATCAGACAGTACTACAAGGTATAGTATAGGAGTGACATGTCATCGATACTGGTAGGCAATATAGTTTAAGTTCTTATTCAGGAAAAGCACAAATTCAGAATTTAAAACGTAACATCATTGTTAGGGGTTCTCTTTCATAAAAAGAATTGTTTTCTACCCAAATGAACCCTTTTGGCAAGATTAAGATAATAAAAGACTGGGCAAAAAAACATATAGCTCTAACATATTCCTTGCAGTTTACATGCAGCTCTAGGGTGACAGTTAATAGCTCAATGTTCTATATTAGGATTTTGACTTATAAAGGACAAGTAACAAAAGGAGCTCTCTTACAGAAGCAGTAACCCACTGACCTATTTACATTATATGCCCTTCCTTATCTGCATGGTACACGTTCTTAGCAGCAGACATTTTAACCCACTGCGCTACCTTAGGATGAGTCAAAACTTCCACAAGACAAACCTCCGGTCCCTTTCCCGGAAGACGATTAATCACCGGACTTCTCTTGACATTTTAATTGATGTCTGAAAGTTGCTGGAGGCCAGGAACGAGGCAGCAGGTGCTTTTAAAATGATAATACACATTTGCAAAATTGACGCCCCCACCCCAAGTCAATGCCCGGTGCGGTCGCACCGATCGCACCGCCCTAGAGCCGGCCCTGGGTGCCTGTGCCGAACACTGGAAAACACTTGCTCAAATTAAGCACTGCCAGTACAGCAGATAAGGAAATCATTTGAGGCAGGCAATAAGAGTTAAGGTCCAATAATCTTGTTACTTTATCCGGCAAACTGTAAGGAAATTTTTCAATCAAAAAGCTTTCGCTTTGTTTCCTGGTAGTCAGCTGGGTGAAAGAACAAAAATCTCTACAGATTAGGACTGGGCAACATCACAACCCTGAACACCACCACCACACCAATACAGATAAAACAAAGTTGAGTTGATAACCATTCAGAAAAAGATGATATACTAAACCGACATTGGCAGATCCCACAGAGATACAACGAAGATGTGAATCTTCTGACTGTGAACAATCTGTGTCAGTGTGCCCCCTGAATATTGAAGCTAGAATATCGAGGAATACAAATATTAAGGACAAACGATAGAATTAAAAAAAATTCTATACCTAACTCCACATATGGTACCTTGACAGTATATATATCTTCAAGGTATGTAGATGTGAAGTTAGAAATTGTAAATCTATACTTCGGCTATATGCACTTACCTTCGATATTTTGTCCATGATATACTTGTATCACAATATTCATATCTTCGATATTTATTAGTACAATCATCCATGACTATAATGTGTAGCAAGGGATCACCAAATCCAGGTAACGAAATAGGCCGAACAGACAGAGAAGTCAAAACTTAAACGACACAGACACTTTTATATCCTAATGCGGCCTGAAGGAGGTTTAACCAACGGTGCAGAGACAGAATATTGATGCAAAAATATCGACCTGCACAAATATCGAGGTAAAAATATCGTGGGTCAGAAATATCGACAGACAAAATATCGTGGTCAAGAATATCGATTTTAGGTACGTAATATCGATGTTTAAAATATCGAAGCGTTTAAGATAGTTTGCAAAAATATAGGGGGTCATTACAATGACGGGCGGATCGCCACCGCCCGTATGGCGGTGGTGATCTGCCCGCCATTTCACACCGCCCGCATGCCATTTGCCCCCGCCATATTACGATGGCGGGGGGGAGCCCGGCGGACAGAAAGACCGTCCGCCGGTTTTCCGCCGGTCCCCAAGGGGACCGGGCGGTAAAGGACCCTAATATGGTGGCGGTGTCTGCAAGACACCGCCATCCATATTAGGATGTAGGCGGAAAGCAGTCTTTCCATGGCGGTGTTGCCGCCATGGAAAGGCATGTGTTCTTTGCTTCAGGGGGCCCGTTGCGGGCCCCCAGGATTTGGGGTGGGTGGGGGGTGCACATGGGGGGGTACCATATGCACAAGGTGGCAGGCACCGCGCGGTGCCTGTCATGTTGTGCATTCAAATGCACAACATGCGTTTTTTGCATTGCGGCGAGTGCTGGTGACAGCACCGCCCGCTGCAATGCGAACAATACGGGATGCCACCGCCACCGTGGCGGTGGCATCCTAATACCCATGGCGGGACCGCCGCACCCCTTGCGGACGGTCCCGCATTCCGCTGCGGTGGCGGGCGGACTTTGTCCGCCCGCCATCGTAATGTGCCCCATAGTTGTTAAAAATATAGATTTTTTATTAATGTTATGTATTTTAGTATATATTTTATATGTATGTGATGTATGTTTTTTTGTATAAGAATTGTTTGTATTTTTGTTATATGTGTTAAAATTTTAGTAGTTATTATTATTTTTTTATTTTAATTTTGTGGTTTTAGTTCCATAGCGGGGTGTGGGTTTATAGGGGAATAGGGTGGGAAGTAATTTAATTATATAAAATTTATAGATAATTTTTAGTTGTTATTAATATTTTTTGATTTGAATTTTGCGTTTCTAGTTCCGTAGCGGGTTGTGGGTTTATAGGTGAATAGGGTGGGAAGTAATTTAATTATATTAAATGTATTTAATATTTTTTATTTATTGATATTTGTTTAATTGAGATGTTATAGTGTTACATGTGTAAAGTAATTTATTATGAATTAATTAATAATTTGTTAACTAATTTTAATTAATTAATTGGCAATTATGGTAATTGTGTAATTATTTTTAGGTGTGTGTTGTGGTGTTTATAGGTGTAAATGGTGGGAAGTAATTTATTTTTAATTTATGAATTAATAATTAGTTGTTAATTAATTATAAATAATTAGTAATTAATTATGGTCATTGTGTAATTAGTTTTAGGTGTGTTTTGTGGTGTTTATAGGTGGAAATGGTGGAAAGGGTGGGAAGTAATTTATTTTTAATTAATGAATTAATAATTAGTTGTTAATTAATTTAAATTAATTAATTAGAAATTAATTATGGTAATTGTGTAATGAATTTTAGGTGTGTGTTGTGGATATTATAGTGTTAAAGCATGTGTATTTAATGAATGTTTATTATTTTTTTATTAATAATATTTTTTAATTGATTATTAATTATGTTAATTATGGAAATACATTTTAATAAAACTTTTGAAGTGTTTTTTTATTGGTGTGGTGTTATAGGGTAAGAAATAAAATAAATACATTTATGTTTTAAATAATTTTTTTGTTTGTTAATATTCGCTCCTTTTAAATAATTATTGTTTATAAATGTATTTATTGATTTATTTTATATAATATTTGTAGCTTTTTGTGATATGTAATTTATATTATAATATGTGTTCTTTTTATATGTTTAATATATTTAATCGTATATTTTTTTAATATTGTTTATTTATTTTTATGATTTTTCAAATTGTTTCTATTGTTTAAATGTTATTAGTAATTTTTGTTTCTCTGCTATTCAACACTTTCCCTAATGTTGCACTCACTGGAGTGGAAATAGTAATTTTTACCCCTCCGCTATCCAGCACTTTTCCTACTGTTGCACTCACTGGAGTGGGAATAGTAATTTTTACCCCTCCACTATCCAACATTTTCCCTACTGTTGCACTCACTGGAGTTGGAATAGTACATTTAATTCCTCTGCTATCCAACACTTACTCTACTTTTGCAC
Organism: Calotriton arnoldi; assembly: GCA_963921515.1. Classification (NCBI taxonomy): domain Eukaryota; kingdom Metazoa; phylum Chordata; class Amphibia; order Caudata; family Salamandridae; genus Calotriton; species Calotriton arnoldi. The sequence continues at coordinate 135,253 of CAWUFW010009795.1, forward strand.
TCACTGGAGTGGGAATAGTCATTTTTACCCCTTCGCTATCCAACACTTTCCCTACTGTTGCACTCTTTGGAGTGGGAATAGTAATTTTTGCCCCTTCGCTATCCAACACTTTCCTACTGTTGCACTCACTGGAGTGGGAATATTAATTTTTACCCCTCCGCTATCCAAAACTTTCCCTACTGTTGCACTCACTGGAGTTGGAATAGTAACTTTAATTATTTTTCTATCTAACATTTTCCCTACTGTTGCATTTATTGTATTGCGAAATGTAAATTTCAATTTTTTAAAATAATTTAATGTTTTAATTTATTATAGAATGTTTTTATTTTATTTTAAATTATTGAGATATATATATATACATATATATATATATATATTTTTTTTTATATCATTTTAAAGTTTAAAAATTAAAAAAAGATAGTTAAATATATGTATAAGTACAAATTATTATGTTTGTGTGTTTATATTTTTATAAATTTAGTATATGTGTTATATTTAGTTAAAATGTATATTAAATATTATTTACTTTGTTAAAAATAATATTAATATTTAATATATTTCATATATTTTATTTTATATATATTTTTTAATCGATATTTTTTACATCTATATTTTTTACTTTGATATTTTTGATTCGATATTTTTGTACTTACCTGTTTAAGTATAGGGAGTCGATATTTTTGCATTCTATATTTTTTCATCAATATTTTTGTCATCCATATTTTTAACATCAATGTTATGTCAGTGAACCATAACCAACGCTATCAGTTACAATTGGTAAGACTGTCAATATACTGGAACATGGGAGTTTCTGACGCTGAACTCTGCAAAATATGGACGCAGCCGCGGCCCGTGCAGGTAAGAGCGGTGGGTCTTACCATTATTATTTTACCCTGACATTTACTGCCTTAACCCCATAAAATATTTTAAAATGCAGACTTTGCAACCAATTAAGTTGAATCGATCTACTATCATGCTTCTCCTTGTTGCCAATTTCTTTGTGACAGGGTTTAAAACAAGATATAAATATATTAGTTGAGGCCTAGATTTTGCGTCGGGGTTGCGCCACTTTTGGCACAACCCTGACACAAAATCTTATTTGTTAAATCTTCTAATGTGCTTAAATGTACTCATGATGTACCTTATAAACATATGTGTGAGGTCTTAATATCTAATGTCTCTTCTTGTGATGTCACTTTCAGTGAGGTAACTTCTGGTGATGCCACGTGTGATGTCACGCGTCGTGACGTCACGTGCTGTGATGGCACACGCCATGATGTCACTTGCATACTGCCTAACTTGGTTAGTCCCCCACTTCTTTTTTTTAGGACTTGTGCCTCGGGAATAGATGATGCGAGTGCTGGAGTCATAGGGCTGGCAAATGTTGGGGAGTATTTTTGGTGAATGGGGTTAGGTCACAGGTGATTTATTAGTCAGGGGATTATTTTTAATTTTATTGTAATTGAAAGGTAGCAAACAGACCTGACCTTATAAAACAGTCTCTAGTCTCTTAATCTATTTTCTACGCCGTCTCTTTGACCTTGAATCTATCAACCACTGTAGATACTCCAGTCGGGTCACAGCCTGGGCCCCGCAGCTCATAGCTAGCCAGCAGGGCAAGTGCATGCCTGTGCCAGATGCGGATCACTGCTGATCACGGTGCTCAGACCGTAGGAGCTGCAGCCTGCACCTGCAGGGTAGTGCCAGGCTTTGCCACCTGACTCAAAGGACCAATGGGCAGTGGGTGAGCAGTTGTTCTGGATTGTGAGGGGCAGGATCAGAGGCATTGTCCTATGGGCAGTCACACACCTTTAAATCCAGTACACTGTTGAAATAAGGTCATGGCCGGCTTTAGTGCTGGTGGCGCCCTGTGCGACAATGTCTGTTGGTTCCCCCCAATGACCACCTCTGCCACGGATTCCCTCACTAGCACCCTTTAACAGTGACTCTCAAGTCTCCATAACCCCTGTCTCCCAGATTCATTTAGTTTTATAGCGCCACTCATACCAGTGCAAGGTGTCGGAGCACTTTACACCACACACACATTGCACAGAGACAATCACATGTGTGTAAATCAGTGTATAGGAAATGTAACATCAGACAGTACTACAAGGTATAGTGTAGGAGTGACATGTCATCGATACTGGTAGGCAATATAGTTTAAGTTCTTATTCAGGAAAAGCACAAATTCAGAATTTAAAACATAACATCATTGTTAGGGGTTCTCTTTCATAAAAAGAATTGTTTTCTACCCAAATGAACCCTTTTGGCAAGATTAAGATAATAAAAGACTGGGCAAAAAAACATATAGCTCTAACATATTCCTTGCAGTTTGCATGCAGCTCTAGGGTGACAGTTAATAGCTCAATGTTCTATATTAGGATTTTAACTTATAATGGACAAGTAACAAAAGGAGCTCTCTTACAGAAGCAGTAACCCACTGACCTATTTACATTATATGCACTTCCTTATCTGCATGGTACACGTTCTTAGCAGCAGGCATTTTAACCCACTGCGCTACCTTAGGATGAGTCAAAACTTCCACAAGACAAACCTCCGGTCCCTTTCCCGGAAGACGATTAATCACCGGACTTCTCTTGACATTTTAATTGATGTCTGAAAGTTGCTGGAGGCCAGGAACGAGGCAGCAGGTGCTTTTAAAATGATAATACACATTTGCAAAAGTGACGCCCCCACCCCAAGTCAACGCCCGGTGCGGTCGCACCGATCTCACCGCCCTAGAGCCGGCCCTGTGAACACTTAGGGGCCGATTCCGATTCGGGCCGGAAAAAATACCGACCGACTCGGTACTGGAATTTAGTCCGACCGACACGTACCGGCGCCGTCCGACCCGGGTAGTAAGATGAAATGCATGGGAATCACGACCGTCTCGTACGGAACACAAGGCGAACGACCGACCCAGACGGAAACAAGCTATCCGGCCGGGAAACCACGCGAATTGAACCGACCGACACGCATCAGGAAATAACCCGAACGAAACGTACCCGCGAAATCCGACCCGCGCAGTACGATGCAATGGGTGCAAATTCAGACCGATTCGTACGGAGCCCAAGCCGTACGACCGACACGCATACAAAACCCAGCCGAACAAACACAATACTCCGCGACCGACGCGTACGCCGCATATGAAACTGAGCTGAAACACAGCGGGAATGACTCGGAGAGGCGCGCACGAGACAACTGCAACGTCCTACTCGGTCAGAAGAACGACTCCTACATGCACAATAATCACAAATGAAAAAATACAAAAAAAAAGGGCCAAACAAGCAATGACAAAGCCAATAAATACAGGGGGTGAAAAAAATGGAACAAAGACACACACCCAACTCCAGCTACATAAAGCCCACAAATCCCTACCATGATCCTTTGCAAATTCCACTGACCTGCCAGCACAGAACACCATCACACAGCAAACACAGACACACACACAGCTCATCCAACACAAAAGCCACACACCATTAGCACCTCAACAAATAGCACCCTCACACATACCCAGCAAAACCTACACACACACACCCTCACTTGCACACACACACACATCAATCACCACCACCACCACCCATCACCATGCCCCTAAAGAAGAATCCAAAGTTCCTAGATAGTGAATTGGAAGTCATGGTAGACGAGATCCTGAGGGTAGAGCCACAGTTGTTTGGCACATTGGTCCAACAGACCCCCATGTCGCAGAAAACCAAGATGTGGGCGAGGATCGTCGACAGGGTGAACGCACAATCACCATGTTTGCGCACAAAGGAAGACATCCAGAACAGGTGGTATGATGTGTGCAGGAGGGTCAGAGACCTACTCAAGAAGGATTACCTCCTGAGCCAGCACACCGGCAGTGGCCCTCCTGCAAAACCAGTATACCTCAGGCCCTGGGAGGAGAAGGTGCGGGCCATCCTACCACCAGTGAGCGTATATGGACTAACAGACATCCCAGAGCCTGGTGAGTACACAACTAATATACACAATATTGTGTGCCAAAACACACACATCACTGTCAAGGGGACAGTCAAACCATCCACCCCTAGCAAATCAACAGCAACCAAAAGATAATCATCCCAAGATGTGTATGTCAGTTAGATAAACACAATACATGCCATCTCATAGTGATATGTAACTGTGTCATGACATGTACAAACCTAACAACAAATAGAGCAAGGCAGTGGCACAAATATAACCAACAAACACTGCCTGATATTTTGCCACCACTAGAACACCACCTCACAGGGAAGCTCACTTAAAGGAAGGAATTCTGTGTATGCTGGTGAAGTCAGTGTAGCCAATAGCATGATGGGAGTTGTAGTCACAGATACTGCTCACCCTCACAATTGGCCCATCAACACCACTCTGAACCATGCTCACATCACAGGAAGTGGATAAGGACTGACAAGATGGCTGACACTGGCTACTGCTGTGGGGAGCACAAGGCCCTGCTGGGAACTGTGCACCAACAAACAGCACAACACCACTGCCTGACATCCTGAAAGCCAACTTGCACTCTCTGCAATGCAAGCACGTTGCATGGTGGGATATCTGGCTGGGTGGGAAGGAGGACTCACAGCACTGACCATAGTTACAAGCAGCTCACCTCACACACCCCCTCAACACAAACTCCACATAACCCACCTGGGAGAATGCAATGCCTCACATACCAAATGAAGATCCCACAAAGAACAACCACCCTGGGTAATGCTGTGTGAAGCACAGGGACACACCTGGGACTTGTAGCCAAACAAACGCAAGGACAACACTGTCAGCCTTCTTGTCAGCACAGGCACACTACCCCACAGGGAAGCAGAGTCAAAAGGAAGGAAGTACGGGCATGCTGGGAAGGGGGGTGTAGGCAATAGCATGATGGGAGTTGGAGTCACAGATACTGCTCACCCTCACAATTGGCCCATCAACACCACTCTGAACCATGCTCATATCACAGGGAGTGGATAAGGACTGACAAGATGGCTGACACTGGCTACTGCTGTGGGGAGCACAATGCCCTGCTGGGAACTGTGCACCAACAAACAGCACAACACCACTGCCTGACATCCTGAAAGCCAACTTGCACTCTCTGCAATGCAAGCACGTTGCATGGTGGGATATCTGGCTGGGTGGGAAGGAGGACTCACAGCACTGACCATAGTTACAAGCAGCTCACCTCACACACCCCTCAACACAAACTCCACATAACCCACCTGGGAGAATGCAATGCCTCACATACCAAATGAAGATCCCACAAAGAACCACCACCCTGGGTAATGCTGTGTGAAGCACAGGGACACACCTGGGACTTGTAGCCAAACAAACGCAAGGACAACACTGTCAGCCTTCCTGTCAGCACAGGCACACTACCCCACAGGGAAGCAGAGTCAAAAGGAAGGAAGTACGGGCATGCTGGGAAGGGGGTGTAGGCAATAGCATGATGGGAGTTGGAGTCACAGATACTGCTCACCCTCACAATTGGCCCATCAACACCACTCTGAACCATGCTCACATCACAGGGAGTGGATAAGGACTGACAAGATGGCTGACACTGGCTACTGCTGTGGGGAGCACAAGGCCCTGCTGGGAACTGTGCACCAACAAACAGCACAACACCACTGCCTGACATCCTGAAAGCCAACTTGCACTCTCTGCAATGCAAGCACGTTGCATGGTGGGATATCTGGCTGGGTGGGAAGGAGGACTCACAGCACTGACCATAGTTACAAGCAGCTCACCTCACACACCCACTCAACACAAACTCCACATAACCCACCTGGGAGAATGCAATGCCTCACATACCAAATGAAGATCCCACAAAGAACCACCACCCTGGGTAATGCTGTGTGAAGCACAGGGACACACCTGGGACTTGTAGCCAAACAAACGCAAGGACAACACTGTCAGCCTTCCTGTCAGCACAGGCACACTACCCCACAGGGAAGCAGAGTCAAAAGGAAGGAAGTACGGGCATGCTGGGAAGGGGGTGTAGGCAATAGCATGATGGGAGTTGGAGTCACAGATACTGCTCACCCTCACAATTGGCCCATCAACACCACTCTGAACCATGCTCACATCACAGGGAGTGGATAAGGACTGACAAGATGGCTGACACTGGCTACTGCTGTGGGGAGCACAAGGCCCTGCTGGGAACTGTGCACCAACAAACAGCACAACACCACTGCCTGACATCCTGAAAGCCAACTTGCACTCTCTGCAATGCAAGCACGTTGCATGGTGGGATATCTGGCTGGGTGGGAAGGAGGACTCACAGCACTGACCATAGTTACAAGCAGCTCACCTCACACACCCCCTCAACACAAACTCCACATAACCCACCTGGGAGAATGCAATGCCTCACATACCAAATGAAGATCCCACAAAGAACCACCACCCTGGGTAATGCTGTGTGAAGCACAGGGACACACCTGGGACTTGTAGCCAAACAAACGCAAGGACAACACTGTCAGCCTTCCTGTCAGCACAGGCACACTACCCCACAGGGAAGCAGAGTCAAAAGAAGGAAGTACGGGCATGCTGGGAAGGGGGGTGTAGGCAATAGCATGATGGGAGTTGGAGTCACAGATACTGCTCACCCTCACGATTGGCCCATCAACACCACTCTGAACCATGCTCACATCACAGGGAGTGGATAAGGACTGACAAGATGGCTGACACTGGCTACTGCTGTGGGGAGCACAAGGCCCTGCTGGGAACTGTGCACCAACAAACAGCACAACACCACTGAATGACATCCTGAGAGTCAACCTGAACCCACTGCAAGGGTGGCATGCTTCATGGTGGGATAACTGGGCCAGGTGGAGAAGGATGGCCGGATGTCCACCAAATACAACCAATGCTGGCCATGCACACACCTCAACATTCATATTGAAATGCCCCAGGTATGCATGACAATGTGCTACACCAATATCAACCTCTTACTGTGACAACTTAGGACAATGCAATGTACATGCCCGCATCCAGAGGTACAGTCACAACTGTCAGGTGTGTGAACCATTGATGCCTGTAGAAACATTACATACAATGTGTGTCTCTTCCAAATACAGGTGATGATGATGGGGACAGAGCAGCAGGCGAGGAGGAGTCCCTGTCCCAGGCTCCGGGGGACACAGAGCTCACTGGTGTGGAACATCCTCTGCCCTCCTCGGATGGCGAAGACCTACCTGGCACCTCCGGTGTGAGTCATCATGCAGCACCAGCTGGACCAACATCTGCACCCCCTGCACCCACCCCTCCAACAACTGCCAACATACAGACCACCCCCGCCGACACGGACAGACCAAGGACCACCGCTGACAACAGCACAGGGCCCCAGGCCCACCATGGAGCAACGGATGACAACACCACTAACAACCCCCAAGTGGGCCTCGGGTCCCCTGTGCGTGCCACCGCAGGTCCTGCACGTGTCACCAGGGGTGGTGGGAGGGGTGGTAGACATAGGTCGCTGCTTGCAGAGGGGTCTGGACTGCATGATGACCCACAACTGGCACGCATCGCTGATGCGTACCAGGATAGCACCGGAGAGGTCAGACAGGTAGTGGGGATCCTCAAGGACATACAACAGCAGCAGGCTGCCCATCATGCCCGCTTGGACTCCCACATGTCCCGTGTGGAGACACACATGTCTCGCATGGAGTCCAAGTGGGACACATTGCAAGAACTCACAGCGGTGCATAGGGACATATTGACATGCCTCCGCCAGATTAGCACCAACATGGCCACACCTCCCTGTGTGCCCACAACATCTGGTGCTGCAACAACTGACACCGCCACAGGGAGGGAGGAGGACTCTGGCGGAGACTCCCCTGCACCACAGCAGCCTGCACGTGAGGATCCCCCCCCAAAGAAGAGGGGTCGTCCGAGGAAGGAAAACTGAGAGGTTGATGGCCACGTACATGCCCCAGGAAGCCAACACCTGTTCCGGAAATTATCCTTTGTGTGCAAACGTTTCACGCTGTCGAATGCAACAGTACTTTCCCACATGACATGGGGAGTTCAAGTTGGACTAATGTATCATATGACTGTGGACTTCACTCAGGACATTTCTGCTACCAAGACTTCCAACTCATCTGGGAACTTTGGATCACAATCCCAATGTACAGCACCCACCATCCTGTGCACTATACATACACACATTTCTGTAAATAAAATCACTAGTACACCATACTTGCCACTGTTGTTATTCAAATGTGGATACTGTTATGGTGATGATGTTCTGTCAAATTACACTGTGTATGCTAACTGCTACAGCAAGTACAACACCGTTGTGTGAGTCATGGTGACGAGACACATATGAGGGAGACACACCACTAGGGCTACACAACACAGACACCAGGGCCATCGGACTCATCGCCCACAGTGATGTTGCCAGGAATTACAGTGGAATGCACAGACACCATACCTATTCAGAGTCTGTGTCAACTAGCCCACAGGTGCAGTAAGCAAATGTCAGTCAGATGTGTGACCACAGACAACGCACATCCCAAAGTGAAGCACAGGTTTATTACACATTAGCAACATGTTGTTTCCACTACAAATGCAAGGTTTACCCACGTGGCAGTGGCCACACAGTCAACAAGTGCAGAAGATATGAAGTCCAGGGGTGTGTGGCACATCACTTGTAGGGAAACTACTGCTGCCACCCTGAAAGCTGAATCATGGTGTCGGGGGATCCAAGTTGACCAAAGTACACAGTAAGCACCCTGTGAAGGAAAGACATGACACACAGTTAAAATCACTGTAGAACAGGACAGTACTGCAATACTCATGCCCAATACATGTCACAAGACAACTACACAAAACCAAGTTAGCATGTCAGAACTGTTGGGGAGTTCAGACTACCTGGAAGGACACATTGCTGCACGCATCCAGTCAAGTAGCACATGGCCACACTCAAACAGCACCAGAGCACCACCCACACATATCATGCAAACTCACGTCATTCACATTACATCTCCCTGGATACTCACATTCAGCTGAAGAAGTTGGTGATGAGCTGTGTGCGGACATCACCATCATCATCATCATCATCACTGGCATCGTGGTCCAGGCCAGGATCCTCCACAGGTGGCGGACGTTGGTCATCGTCATCCAGGATGTGAGGCAACTCCTTCCGCACTGCCAGGTTGTGTAGCATGCAGCAGACGATGACAATCTTGCACACCTTTGCTGGGGCATATGGGAGGGCCCCTCCTGTCTTGTCCAGGCAGCGGAAGCGGCTCTTCGGGAGACCAAAGGTCCGCTCTATCACTCTCCTGGTCCGACCATGTGCCTCATTGTAGCGCATCTGGGCTGGTGTCACAGGGTTCCTGTGGGGTGTCAGCAACCACAGCATGTTGGGGTATCCGGAGTCACCTACGGACAGACAAGTGCACATTAGCTGATTTGGAAAAGTGGGTGGAATACTACAGATCAGAACACACACAATGGTACAAAGTCAGTACACACCGACAAGCCAGGCACGCTGGTTCTGCATCTGTGCCATCATCCTCGGGATGCGACTACTCCTCATCACGTAGGCATCGTGTGCTGAACCAGGGAAACGGGCACACACATGTGTGATGCTCATATCTGCTAAACATACCACCAGAGCATTGATCGAATGGTAATGTTTACGGTTCCGGTATGCCTGCTCATGTGCCTGTGGTGGTATCAAAGCCACATGTGTCCCATCAATGGAGCCAATGACATGTGGCATCCTCCCCAGGGCATAGAAGTCACTCTTGACGTCAGTGAGTTGTTGACGTGTAGGGAAATAGATGTACTGGTTCAGGCATCTCAACATTGCCTCCAAAACATCGCGTAGCACACGGCTGAACATAGTCTGTGACATCCCACCGGCAGTCGCAACAGTGTGTTGAAAGGTACCGGTGGCAAAGAAGTGTAGGGCTGCCATTACCTTCACCTTGGGGGTCAGCGCCGTAGGGTACGTCCGGCCAGGTTGCAAATGTGGTGCCAAGCGCACTGCCAAATCCTCAATCAGCTGCCTGGTGAAGCTGTACCGTCGGATGCTGTCACGTTCCACCATCGTTGCCAGGTCAGGGAATGGTCTATGGACAGCTGGAGCCCTGCAGTGCATAGGTTGAAGGAAAAAAGATTGTCAGTCACCCCACATATGTGCCATTCACCAAACACACTTTTTACATGAAACCTCATTACGTGACACAAGTACTTGATGTGTGTGCCGTTCTGTCGGACATAACTCGCACCTACATGGCCATCATCTAACTTCTCAGTACAACATGTGTGCACAACCGGTACCAGGTTGTGCTATGGGAAACCATTAGGCTGTGTCACAGTACCCATTTACTGCTGTCACGTTCCACACACACACCACAGTGACATGTCTGGACAGATGCGCCACAGGCATCACAGCTCATTGACAGGTAGATTCCCAGTGACCCTGTCTTGCCACATGGACACTGGCATGACATGGCGTATCATGTACACGTCAGAAAATGAAACATGACTCCCACAGGTAGTGGCCCCTGTCGCATCCGCAGGACAGACATGGACGCCAGTGACGCACAACATCAAAGTCCATGCACAAACAACGTTGATGTGGAGACTGTCTCCCATCGTGCACATGGAATCAGAGACATCGGAAACACAACATGCACACAGACTGTGGAGGGACATCACTATTGTGGCAATGGGTCATCCTGTGACGTACATGCCTTCCCACATGGGACCCTGGGGGTATGTGACTTGTCATACACATACACAACCTGGAAATGTGACCATGCCACATGCTCCAAAATGAACTGTTGCACATCACAGTGGTCTTGTGCACAACACACAAAGGACCCTGTCCCCATGAACACATGCACAGCCTGGGTGTGGCTGCCCACAAGTGCCACCACAGAAACCACATGTTAACCCCCATACACAGAGAAGGAAATGCAGCCTTACATGCCTTAGGAAACATTGTGGACTGGGTGTGGTGTTGTAGGTGTGCCCCTGGGTCTCTGGCAGGTATATGTGGCTGGCATACGTTCACCAGTGACAAGCATAGTGACATATGTGACTGACCTGTATAGGGACGCGTTGTACAGCAATGGACCGATCGGTGTGCCCGGCCGGCCCATTGCATGTGTTGGGAGCGGGTACGCGTTGTACAGCAATGGACCGATCGTTGTGCCCAGCCGGCCCATTGCATCTGTTGTGAGCGGGTACGCGTTGTACAGCAATGGACCGATCGGTGTGCCCGGCCGGCCCATTGCATCTGTTGTGAGCGGGTACGCGTTGTACAGCAATGGACCGATCGCTGTGCCCGGCCGGCCCATTGCATGTGTTGGGAGCGGGTACGCGTTGTACAGCAATGGACCGATCGGTGTGCCCGGCCGGCCCATTGCATCTGTTGGGAGCGGGTACGCGTTGTACAGCAATGGACCGATCGGTGTGCCCGGCCGGCCCATTGCATCTGTTGGGAGCGGGTACGCGTTGTATCCCGAAATACGCGTTGTACAGCAATGGACCGATCGGTGTGCCCGGCCGGCCCATTGCATGTGTTGGGAGCGGGTACGCGTTGTACAGCAATGGACCGATCGGTGTGCCCGGCCGGCCCATTGCATGTGTTGGGAGCGGGTACGCGTTGTATCCCGAAATACGCGTTGTACAGCAATGGACCGATCGGTGTGCCCGGCCGGCCCATTGCATCTGTTGTGAGCGGGTACGACTTGTACAGCAATGGACCGATCGATGTACCCGGCCGGCCTATTGCATCTGTTGGGAGCGGGTACGCGTTGTATCCCGAAATACGCGTTGTACAGCAATGGACCGATCGGTGTGCCCGGCCGGCCCATTGCATGTGTTGTGAGCGGGTACGCGTTGTATCCCGAAATACGCGTTGTACAGCAATGGACCGATCGGTGTGCCCGGCCGGCCCATTGCATCTGTTGGGAGCGGGTACGCGTTGTAGCCCGAAATACGCGTTGTACAGCAATGGACCGATCGGTGTGCCCGGCCGGCCCATTGCATGTGTTGTGAGCGGATACGCGTTGTATCCCGAAATACGCGTTGTACAGCAATGGACCGATCGGTGTGCCCGGCCGGCCCATTGCATCTGTTGGGAGCGGGTATGCGTTGTATCCCGAAATACGCGTTGTACAGCAATGGACTGATCGGTGTGCCTGGCCGGCCCATTGCATGTGTTGTGAGCGGGTACGCGTTGTATCCCGAAATACGCGTTGTACAGCAATGGACCGATCGGTGTGCCCGGCCGGCCCATTGCATGTGTTGTGAGCGGGTACGCGTTATATCCCGAAATACGCGTTGTACAGCAATGGACCGATCGGTGTGCACGCATTGGCTGGGGCCTGGCATGGCAACGGACGCGTTTTCGAAGCTCCAACGAGTCTGATGCAGTGAATTCAGTTGGCCAGCCACAACAATGTTGCAAAATCATGGGTGTCATGAAGTTGAAGATTTGAAGGATGCTGTGGGCGTGTATTAGTGCTGCTATTCCATGAATTGGTCAGATTCACAAGATGCAAACGACTTGGACCTATCACTTTGGACACATGGGACAGTATCTGCCTCTGCAGCACACATATAGTGCTGGCTGTTCCCCTGAGAGCTCACTTGCCTGCACTACATGCTCCAGGACGACATCTGCCACCAACACCGCTGCTGTTTCTGCATCCTCTGGCTACTGCAATGGCACGTACTGTGGAGAGAGCCCCAGCCTTCAGCCTTGAGGAGAACCAGGCCCTGCTGGACAGCCTCCTTCCACAGTACAGCAAGCTGTATGGGAAACCAGGGGAGCAGGTGAGTGTGCTGTCCACTGCCTTACTAATTGTGCATGTTGTCTGACTAGCAGGACTTACAGTGTGCACACCACTGGCTAGCATGCTCACTGAGTAGTTGTCACACCCCAAAGTGTGTAGTTACATGCACTGAACTGGTACAGTGCAGTAACAGTGCATTCCAACTAGGTTTACTTCCCATGCAATGATACCATGTAGTGACTGCTGGCATACTGTTCATAGCCATTGTTGCACTGCCTGTGTACATCATATGCCCCTGTGATTGAGACATGTATATCCAACTGTGTGATGCACGTATATGTTGCATGTGTAGTAATGGCCTTTTCACTTTGTCATCCTCACAGGTTGATGCCCACCAGAAGCAGGAAATCTGGCTGACCATCGCCCGGGAAGTAAGATCCGTGGGGGTCTACAGGCGCAGGATCCGCAACTGCCAGAAGAGGTGGCAGGACCTTCGGGGCTGGACCCGGAGGATCGAAAGGGTCCAGCTGAAGCTGTCGCCTCCTCGCAGGAGGGGCGGACACCGGACCCTGACCCCCCACATGCTCCGGATCCTGGCGGTGGTCTTCCTTGACCTGGATGGGCAGCTGAAAGGCAGACAGCAGCAAGGAGGGGGTGAGTCCATGACTGCACTGTGCACTTTGTCTGACATGCTATGTGCCCTCCTCTGGCCTGGTTAAACTTCCACAGTACATCAGTCATGTGGTCCAGGGCCCATGTCCCTCATTTGTGACATGCCCACTTCTCCTCTGATACGCATATGTGTGGCCCTTATAGTCAGGAAATTGTGTCATTTGGGGACTGTGTCATTGCATTTAGCTTTGCTCAAGGTGGGGGACAGCATTTGTTCCCGTGACTATGTTGTGCGACTCATGGGTGGGTCAATTGCTTACACAATGCCTAAGTTCTGACATGTAATCTGGGTGTAACTTTGATATGTGGTCCACTTGCTGATCTGAATCACCACATGTCCCTGTGGAATTTGGCACACACCCATGCTGCTGGTGGGAACAATGTTTGGGCCTCAAGAGTATGTGTATCAAGTGTGTCACACATGCTTAGCCACCTGCCTACTGTCCAGGACTCATCCCTCTTACAGGTGGAGCTGGACAGTCATGCCTACTCCAGGGCATACAATACACTCTGTACTCCCACTCCCGTGTATCATCTGGCATGTTGTGATCAGTGAAATGTACCCTCAGGTGTCTGCCTCTGTCTCATTGTGCTGTGTCTTCGTTGTCAGGACTACTGGTATGTTTATCGGTTAGGGCTCAGCATTCCATCGGAGATGTGACCATGATAGACGATACTTCTGTGACTTATAGGTGTCTGATCACTTGACTGTGCACACAGGTGTTTGCGACTGTGACTTTCAGGCAGCTGTTTTTCATTCACAGCACACTGTGAGGTGCTCATGTTCAGAGAGTTGTGTTTCATGTCCCCCATATGTCCAGTTGGTATGACGTGGACAAATAGTAGTACAGATGATGTGGTTTATGGGGGATGGACATGTGCACTTGTCAGTCACATAACTTGCATTCCCCATGCCCTCGGATTGTGACACAGTGCAGACTGTTGTTGGCTGGCTGCCATGGCCATGTGACTGGAGACAGTAATGTATGACTTTGCACGCATTCCTGTGTCATGGCATTAAACTTCCTGAGACTGATCCTGCAGGGGAGTGACATGTTCAACATGCACCCCATTGTGGCATTGACTATCCGGACATGGGTGCATCATGGTGTCTGGTGCTGGTATGCATCACATGCATTTCTATTTAGACTCTGGCCATCCCTTTCATCCGGACACCTGCACTGACTCAGTGGCAAGAGATGTGATGTGTGCATGTTCACATGCTTCACCGTGTTCCCTGCAATGTCCAACAACTGTGTAGGTGGTGCATGTGTCCACACTGGGGTCTTACCATCAGACAGGCACCAGACAGATGGGTGCAAGGGCAGGAGGGGTGTGAGTCCCATGGTTGACCATCAGACTGACAATTGGCTTCCCGAATCTGTGTTAGGACTTTAGGCAATGTTCAACTAAGGATGCCAGGGCTTGCTCTGTGATGTGCTGTACTTACTGTGGTGTGTGCGGTCAGTGCAGGTGACTGATGTTTGTCTGTTTCCCTAATTGTTTGCAGATACATCCACGGCCACAGGAGGGGACAGCTCCACGGACCAGGAGGAGCAGCGGAGCCAGACTGGGTCAGCATCCGACGAGTGGTCAGAGGGACCCAGTGGCACGGAGGGCGAGGGGAGCCACACCGAGGAGTCCTCAGCACCATCCACCTCAGCTGAGGACCACAGCAGCTCGGAGGATGACTCCCTTGTGGAGGCGGGTCTCAGCAGCCACCAAAGGCCAGCTAGTCTGTCTGGCCCCGCCACCACCACCACCACCACCGCCCTCCCATTGGCTCCCATTACTGAGGTCCGTGGAGGCTCCCGTGCTCGGGAGCGTGTCTCCTTCGTGCCAGGCACCGCACCCCCTGCCCCTGTGTCCCCTGCTGCCCTGAGTGAGGAGTCTGTGTACTTCCTTCGGCAGCTCCATGTACAGCAATGCTGAGTGTCCTCCATGAACACACCACTCTGTTGACACAGCTGGTGTTGTTCATGGAGGGCATCTCGATGGGTATGTCTGCCCTACAGAGGAGCAATAAGTCCATGGACTCCTCCCTGACGGCAGCAGTGTCCCTCCTCCAACAGTCCCTCACCCCTCCCACCTCTGCCCCATCCACACTTCCTGCCACCCTACCTGTCCAAAGCACATGCACACCTGCACAATCACCCAAGCACACAGACACGAGCAGCACAGACACACCCAAGAGAAAGGCAAGACGTGCACACAAGCATCCTCAGGGGACTGATACCACACACACAGGGGATGGGGAACAGACACACACACAGGCATCCACAGTCACTCCGCAGTCCTCCAAATCCTCTCCCTCCAAGACCCCTTCCCTTGCCTCACCTGCTACCTCACCTACACAGCAGATCTTCCTGTGTGACCTCGGCCTCTTCCCCTCCAATCCTGCTGATCCAGCATACCGGGGGAAGAGGAAGTCCACCCACACAGAGGGAGTGCCCCTCACCCCCGGACACCCTCCCCCAGGCGCAGGCAGACACAGGACCCCATTCGGAAGCCCCCCGGACCAGGAAGAGCAAGACCCCACCACCACGCAGCTCCACCACCCAGTCTCTCTCCTCCATCCCCCAGGCCACCACTCCACAGGTTCCCCCGCCACACCCTGCCCCAGGTTCCCCCGCCACACCCTGCCCCAGGTTCCCCCACACACCGATACCGCATCCCCAGACTGCTTAGGCCCTCCCCCCCTGCCACTTGCTCTTCCACCCCAACCCAGACACTCTGCCTGTTAGTGCCACTGGTGTGGAGACCGGGTCCCCCCCCTCTGTCCTGCCCACCTCATCTGCCCCCCCTTCCACTCCCTTGGAGTCATGCACTGCAGTGGAGTCCACAACCACCCCGTCTGACTCGGGCACTGCAGTGGGGACCAAGTCCACTACATCAGACCAGCCCACTGCAGTGGTTGCAGCACCCACACCAACTGACTTGTGACCACAGTGGTGCCGGCCCCCCCTGAGTCAGACACCTCCACTGCAGTTGCCGGTGACACTCCTGCACCCACCACCCCTTCACTGCCTCCTTCTGCCATCCCCTGATCCTGTCCCTGCGGTGCCTGGCCTGCCCCTTGTATGCCCCTCCAAGGAGGATGTCCCCTGTCCGTACAAGTACAGGCAAGCAATGGGTGACCAGTTGTCACTTATCACCCTGTTGGGACTGTGATTTTGGACTGGCCATTGGCCTTAGTTTCTTTGGGACTTCAGAGTTTTCCTTGCCATTTGCTGAATAAAGCCTCTTTTTGTTTAAATGTGGCTTTTCTTTTGATGTACATGATGTGGATGAGTAGCATCCTGCATTTGCAGTTGTAATAGTGTTCATATCAGGAAAATGAAGTGTTGCTGTGATGGACTCCATGTGGTCCATGGGATATGTGTCCTGTTGTAGTCTGGATCTATGGCATCCTTTGCTGCAGTCTGAGGGTGTAATGTTCAGCATTTGACACAGGGATGTACATTTTGCATTTGTAAATGAACATCTTTGTCTTACACTGATGCACATCTGGTGGGCTTACCACTGTTCAATGTTCCGATTTCCCTGACTGTGTGCCCAGCTCCACTGGACATGCAGTTTTGCACATCAATGTCGAAGGACTCATCTGTGTATACAGTGCAACTTGCTTGACACGTGTTTTGTGTGTATGCAGATGACTGACGTGACACTCCCGTACCCAGGCTGATGTGAGCAGAGGCTTCTGTGTGTTGTGGTTGTTGACTCACTGACGGAGTGTTCTGCTGACATGTTTGGGTCGTGCACAGACAAGGTTTGGCACAGCGGACCTTCCACAGGAGTGGAGTGCCCTCATGGCAGTGTGTAATCCCGTGACATTGCGTGGGCCTGTGTTGTGTGTTGTGTTAGCATGTTTGTGCGTGTTCCCTTCCCTTTTCCTACACAGGCTGTGTCCCTAGGGATGTTCCTGTTTGTGATGCTTGCTGAGTTATTCTGTGTTCATCCAGCATCTTGGACCTGGTTTCTCCGTGATGTGGGTGCATGGCAAACTAATGTTCATGAGGTTGTCATACCAGGTTGTCTTTGTTGTCAGGCCTGGGGATGTGGGCAAACGCAGATGGGACACATTCAGGATTCCCCTTTGCACTTGTTGTTTACACAAGTCATGTGATTTTCAGTTTGTGGTAGCTTTCAGTGATTGTGACACGTTGTGTGTGTGACTGCTGCCACTCCTCAGGGTCAGAGCTGCAATGTTGGAAGTTCTGTACGTGTGTTCTTCGTGTGTCACCTTGGCTTCTTCGTTGGTGTGTGACTATGGCCAGGATCCCATTGATTGTGGTGGATTTCACATCATGCCCATGTACGGCATACTGTGCTGTGTGTCAGACATTCACGAGTCTTGTTGACTGGCCATGTGTGATGGGTTTCTGCACCTTAGTTCCCACCACCACCCCTGGTATTGTCATGGGTGCATGTCCAATGTCACCAGTCCATGTGAGCTTCACTGCTGCACATTGGTGGAGATCAGGGTGTGTGGTGTTGAGTGTGTGCAAAAGTGAGTTGTTGCACGGCTAGACCCCTACCTCCATATTGGCCTTGGCTGGCAGGCCGTGCTGATTGATTGGAGCTTGTGTAGGTGTGATGGTAGTTTGTTGCTCAGGACACATGGCTGTGGTTCACAGTGTGAACGACATCTACCTTTGTCATCACAGTGGGATTATCATGCAGGCTAGTGTCAGCACAATGTGGGGTCCCTGGGGGTAGTGCTGTGGTGGGTCTGTCTCTTGCTGTGTTAGTTGCTGTTCCTACAAGCTTGTGTGACATGTGTAATTTGGGCTCACTCTCATCTAACAATGCCTGATTGCCCACATAGGGGTATCCGATCCATGAGTAACTTTTGTATGGCACTGTATACACATCTGTGTGGTTGGAATTCAGGCCTCCTCATGTGTTGTGTGGTTGCCTGGGGACACTGACACACCCCCCCATCACCTGTTGTGTTTGATATGCAGTGTAAGTCTGCCTGTTTGTGTTTGTGCCTTTGCACCACTGCATTGGCATATCTTGAGTGTGCCATTGGCTGTATGTTGTTTGGTGGCTTTCCCCTGCTGTCCCTGGGACTCCTAGGTCATCAGTCAGCACAATAATCATGGTTTGTATGTCCCATTGATGCCATGGTATGGTATTTGTTCACCTGACATCTACAGTCTCCACAGGATATCTACATTTGTGTGTCCATTGGTGCAGATATGTGGGTCAGCATTATGATGGTCACTTCTGTCATTGGGTTATTTGTGAATGTTGACAATGTGGGCCCCCATGGGTGATGTTTGTATGCACATGGCCAAAACGATGTTTCAGTGACACTGCACTGTTTGCCTCGACCAATCTATGTTGCTATGGGACACAAGCACTACTATGCCACTGATGTGTTTGTTGTTGTGTGACCAGGATTCATCCATGCAGTTTGGCTTTGGCAGCTTTTACCATGACTACACTTCCCTTTTGGTCACTGTGGTGATGGGGCTTTAGGCCACATTGCCACACTGTTCAAAATATGCATCAGCTATGGACACCACACTTCCCTTTTGGTCACTGTGGTGATGGGGCTTTAAGCCCCATTGCCACACTGTTCAAAATGTGCATCAACTATGGATACCACACTTACCTTTTGGTCACTGTGGTGATGGGGCTTTAGGCCACATTGCCACACTGTTCAAAATGTGCATCAGCTATGGACACCACACTTCCCTTTTGGTCACTGTGGTGATGGGGCTTTAGGCCACATTGCCACACTGTTCAAAATGTGCATCAGCTATGGATACCACACTTCCCTTTTGGTCACTGTGGTGATGGGGCTTTAGGCCCCATTGCCACACTGTTCAAAATGTGCATCAGCTATGGACACCACACTTCCCTTTTGGTCACTGTGGTGATGGGGCTTTAGGCCACATTGCCACACTGTTCAAAATGTGCATCAGCTATGGATACCACACTTCCCTTTTGGTCACTGTGGTGATGGGGTGTTCGAGCGCATTGCCACAGTGGCCATGGTCTGCTTGCATTGTGGAGGCCACACACATTTATGTGTGACACATGTGCTAGGGGGTCACATTGTATGTTCAATGTCATGTTCAGTGTTGTAGGCATTTGACACAGACTACACACACTTGTCATGGTGTTGGGGGGGGATGTAATTTTCTGTCATTCCTTATGTGGGAGTATGCTAGTTGTGTCATTCATTACCCGTCCTATGAGTAGGGGTGGTGTTAGTGGTAGGCATCCATCCCCCCATGAGTGGGGATGGTAGTAGTCACAGGCATCCAGCCCCCCTGAGTAGGGGTGGTGGTGGTGGCAGGCATCTAGCCCCCCCTGAGTGGGGATGGTAGTAGTGACAGGCATCCAGCCCCCCCTGAGTAGGGGTGGTGGTGGTGGCAGGCATCTAGCCCCCCCTGAGTAGTGGTGGTGGTAGTGGTAGGCATCCATCCCCCCATGAGTGGAGATGGTAGTGGTGACAGGCATCCAGCCCCCTGAGTAGGGGTGGTGGTGGTGGCAGGCATCTAGCCCCCCTGAGTAGTGGTGGTGGTAGTGGTAGGCATCCATCCCCCATGAGTGGGGATGGTAGTAGTGACAGGCATCCAGCCCCCTGAGTAGGGGTGGTGGTGGTGGCAGGCATCTAGCCCCCTGAGTAGTGGTGGTGGTAGTGGTAGGCATCCATCCCCCATGAGTGGGGATGGTATTAGTGACAGGCATCCAGCCCCCTGAGTAGGGGTGGTGGTGGTGGCAGGCATCTAGCCCCCTGAGTAGTGGTGGTGGTAGTGGTAGGCATCCATCCCCCATGAGTGGGGATGGTAGTGGTGACAGGCATCCAGCCCCCTGAGTAGGGGTGGTGGTGGTGGCAGGCATCTAGCCCCCTGAGTGGGGGTGGTGTTAGTGGTAGGCATCCATCCCCCCATGAGTGGGGATGGTAGTAGTGACAGGCATCCAGGCACCCATGAGTAGTGGTGGTGGTAGGCAGCCATCCCCCATGAGTGGGGATGGTAGTAGTGACAGGCATCCAGGCCCCCATGAGTAGTGGTGGTGGTAGTGGTAGGCATCCATCCCCCATGAGTGGGGATGGTAGTAGTGACAGGCATCCAGGCCCCCTGAGTAGGGGTGGTGGTGGTGGCAGGCATCTAGCCACCCCTGAGTGGGGGTGGTGTTAGTGGTAGGCATCCATCCCCCATGAGTGGGGATGGTAGTAGTGACAGGCATCCAGGCACCCATGAGTAGTGGTGGTAGTGGTAGGCAGCCATCCCCCCATGAGTGGGGATGGTAGTAGTGACAGGCATCCAGGCCCCCATGAGTAGTGGTGGTGGTAGTGGTAGGCATCCATCCACCCATGAGTGGGGATGGTAGTAGTGACAGGCTTCCAGGCCCCCTGAGTAGGGGTGGTGTTGGTGGCAGGCATCTAGCCCCCTGAGTGGGGGTGGTGGTAGTGGTAGGCATCCATCCCCCATGAGTGGGGATGGTAGTAGTGACAGGCATCCAGGCACCCATTAGTAGTGGTGGTGGTAGTGGTAGGCATCCATCACCCCATGAGTGGGGATGGTAGTAGTCACAGGCATCCAGCCCCCCCTGAGTAGGGGTGGTGGTGGTGGCAGGCATCTAGCCCCCCCTGAGTGGGGATGGTAGTAGTGACAGGCATCCAGCCCCCCCTGAGTAGGGGTGGTGGTGGTGGCAGGCATCTAGCCCCCCCTGAGTAGTGGTGGTGGTAGTGGTAGGCATCCATCCCCCCATGAGTGGGGATGGTAGTGGTGACAGGCATCCAGCCCCCCCTGAGTAGGGGTGGTGGTGGTGGCAGGCATCTAGCCCCCCCTGAGTAGTGGTGGTGGTAGTGGTAGGCATCCATCCCCCCATGAGTGGGGATGGTAGTAGTGACAGGCATCCAGCCCCCCCTGAGTAGGGGTGGTGGTGGTGGCAGGCATCTAGCCCCCCCTGAGTAGTGGTGGTGGTAGTGGTAGGCATCCATCCCCCCATGAGTGGGGATGGTATTAGTGACAGGCATCCAGCCCCCCCTGAGTAGGGGTGGTGGTGGTGGCAGGCATCTAGCCCCCCCTGAATAGTGGTGGTGGTAGTGGTAGGCATCCATCCCCCCATGAGTGGGGATGGTAGTGGTGACAGGCATCCAGCCCCCCTGAGTAGGGGTGGTGGTGGTGGCAGGCATCTAGCCCCCTGAGTGGGGGTGGTGTTAGTGGTAGGCATCCATCCCCCATGAGTGGGGATGGTAGTAGTGACAGGCATCCAGGCACCCATGAGTAGTGGTGGTGGTAGTGGTAGGCAGCCATCCCCCATGAGTGGGGATGGTAGTAGTGACAGGCATCCAGGCCCCCATGAGTAGTGGTGGTGGTAGTGGTAGGCATCCATCCCCCATGAGTGGGGATGGTAGTAGTGACAGGCATCCAGGCCCCCTGAGTAGGGGTGGTGGTGGTGGCAGGCATCTAGCCCCCCCTGAGTGGGGGTGGTGTTAGTGGTAGGCATCCATCCCCCCATGAGTGGGGATGGTAGTAGTGACAGGCATCCAGGCACCCATGAGTAGTGGTGGTAGTGGTAGGCAGCCATCCCCCCATGAGTGGGGATGGTAGTAGTGACAGGCATCCAAGCCCCCATGAGTAGTGGTGGTGGTAGTGGTAGGCATCCATCCGCCCATGAGTGGGGATGGTAGTAGTGACAGGCATCCAGGCCCCCCTGAGTAGGGGTGATGTTGGTGGCAGGCATCTAGCCCCCCTGAGTGGGGGTGGTGGTAGTGGTAGGCTTCCATCCCCCATGAGTGGGGATGGTAGTAGTGACAGGCATCCAGGCACCCATTAGTAGTGGTGGTGGTAGTGGTAGGCATCCATCACCCCATGAGTGGGGATGGTAGTGGTGACAGGCATCCAGCCCCCCCTGAGTAGGGGTGGTGGTGGTGGCAGGCATCTAGCCCCCCCTGAGTGGGGGTGGTGTTAGTGGTAGGCATCCATCCCCCCATGAGTGGGGATGGTAGTAGTGACAGGCATCCAGGCACCCATGAGTAGTGGTGGTGGTAGTGGTAGGCAGCCATCCCCCCATGAGTGGGGATGGTAGTAGTGACAGGCATCCAGGCCCCCATGAGTAGTGGTGGTGGTAGTGGTAGGCATCCATCCCCCCATGAGTGGGGATGGTAGTAGTGACAGGCATCCAGGCCCCCCTGAGTAGGGGTGGTGGTGGTGGCAGGCATCTAGCCCCCCCTGAGTGGGGGTGGTGTTAGTGGTAGGCATCCATCCCCCATGAGTGGGGATGGTAGTAGTGACAGGCATCCAGGCACCCATGAGTAGTTGTGGTAGTGGTAGGCAGCCATCCCCCCATGAGTGGGGATGGTAGTAGTGACAGGCATCCAGGCCCCCATGAGTAGTGGTGGTGGTAGTGGTAGGCATCCATCCGCCCATGAGTGGGGATGGTAGTAGTGACAGGCATCCAGGCCCCCCTGAGTAGGGGTGGTGTTGGTGGCAGGCATCTAGCCCCCCCTGAGTGGGGGTGGTGGTAGTGGTAGGCTTCCATCCCCCCATGAGTGGGGATGGTAGTAGTGACAGGCATCCAGGTACCCATTAGTAGTGGTGGTGGTAGTGGTAGGCATCCATCACCCCATGAGTGGGGATGGTAGTAGTGACAGGCATCCAGCCCCCTAAGGGTGGGGATGGTAGTAGTGACAGGCATCCAGCCCCCCCTGAGTAGGGGTGGTGGTGGTGGCAGGCATCTAGCCCCCCATGAGTAGGGGTGGTGGTAGGGTGGTGTTGGTGGTAGGCATCCATCCCCCTATGGGTGTGTATGGCATTGGTGTTGGCCATCCCACCCCTATGGTTCTGCTGTTGCTAGTGTACGTTATTTGTGCAACCAAATGTGTGTGTGACATATTTCGGGTACGTGTAGTTTGTTTGTATTGTTGGTGTTTGACTTACCTTCTGCGCCGTACGCGTCCGGGCCGGTCCCGGTAATAGATGTAGAGTATAGGTAGGACCTGCGCAATGGGATTCATGCTTGGATCGTCTCGTTCGGGTTTCTCGTGTCTTCGACTCGTACTCGTCGCTGGCTTGTTCGTCTCGTAGCCGTGGATCGTCTTGTGGCTCGAAACGGAGCTTATGTACGGCTCGCCCGGATGCTCAAACGTGCCGGACGTAGCGACGGGTTCGGCGCGTACGGATTGCGCATCGTACTAGTCCGGCCGGAAGGTGCTGTGTATTTGCTTCCGTGCGGCCCGATTCGGCGTTCACGGATCCGGCTCGGGCAGGGAACAGGAGCTGTATTGGGTGAGTACGGCTCGCTCGGAAACTGGGTTGTTATACGCATCGTACTTGTTCGTCCGGACGAGTGTACGAATCGGTCGGGAAACACGCATTCGGCTTGTATTTTTTCCAGACGAATACTGTTAGGTGCCCTACCGGCCGAGATCGGAATCGACCCCTTAGCCTCGCCACCAACTCTGGAGCCTGCTTGCTTCAGTAAGGGTTGAGTGTGTTTCCTGCAATAGTGCTATATGAGTAGAGTGGCGCTTAAGATCTGAGTAGGTAGAATAGCAGTGCGATGGTCTGTGCATTCCCCGCACGCTCCATATGATTATATTAGTGTGGGTCATGTGTGTAGTGGAATAGATTGTAATGGCAATCGCTACATAATGGTCTGGAGAATAGCCTGCAAGCGACAACAATTGTATGCAGGCGCGGGCAGCAGGGTTGGGCTTCAAAGAACAATAACATAAAACCAGGAAGAAAACCAAGAAAGTAAAACTGTGGATACTATTAGAGCAGAGTGACAACATGTATCCGCCCAAACAGCCGGTCTGTATAGATCAGCAACAGCAAGGAAGAGGGGAAGGAGGGGGGGAGCGCAGCAACCAAAGATGAGACACCCCATATAGTAAAGATGAACAGGCAGCAGCTTGGGCAAGTGGTGTACCATCAATCTGGGCATCTCAATAGACGGAGCTTACCTCAGTGTTGCGGCTGTGTATAACGAAGGAGTACCTAATCATAGTTGCTGCATGGCAGCTGTAAAGGAAAAGTTATTGAAAGAAACATAGATAGACCAGCATTAAGTGTCAGTGTCTCATACGATGCCATATGCCATCTGTGGTGTCACATCAGGGGGAGCAACCAGGTCCATCCTGGAAGGCCAGGTAGCTGAAGAACCATCATCACTGATGAATTTGGTGGAGTCTTCATCAGGTTCCGAGTTCTGTGTGTCTTCTCAGATCGTAGCAGCGCTCTGCAGGGCCCAGCGCCTCTCCCATATAAACTGCTCCAGATCAGGAATGGCCTTAGGTTGTGGGTGGCTTTCTGAGCGGCATCGGCGTTCAAGACAGTGACTCGCGAGGGGGTCACGAGATCCCCAGATCTCTTGTGTGGATTGGCTTGAGGTCGCCAGGCCAGACGAGTCCAGCCATTCACAGGTGGATGCGTTGTCCCCTCCACAACAACCCGCAGGCGTGATAGGAACAGGAGTGAGTATCATAAGTCTATGGCCCGTAATCGACGTTTAACAGCTAAGGGGCCGATTCCGATTCCGGTCGTAAACCGTACCGACCGACTCGGACCTGGAATGGAGACCGACCGACACAGACCTGCGCTGTACGACCCGCGCAGTACGATGCCTTGTGTGTGAAATACAACCCACCCGCACGGAACACAAGCCGCAGGCCCGACCCGTTCGGAAATCATTGATTCGCCCATAAATTGACCGGGAATCGT
The DNA here is from genome assembly GCA_963921515.1 of Calotriton arnoldi. Classification (NCBI taxonomy): domain Eukaryota; kingdom Metazoa; phylum Chordata; class Amphibia; order Caudata; family Salamandridae; genus Calotriton; species Calotriton arnoldi. The sequence goes on from CAWUFW010009795.1 coordinate 160,367, forward strand.
ACCGACCGACACGCATTAGGAATTGACTCGAGCGAAACGTACCCGCGATGCACGAGCCGCGTATTACGATGCAATACGTGTGAAACGCAACCGACTCGCACGGAGCACGAGCATGAAAACCGAGACGTACAGCAAATAGTGACTAGCAAACAATAGAGCCCTTCGCGTCCGAGGCGTACACCAAAGTCGAAACACAGCAGATTGTCAGTGTGACAGACTCGGATCACCCTGCGCGAGCCACAGGCAGCGTCCGACCCGGTCAAACGAACGTCTCCATCATGCACAACAAAAGCAAAGGAAATAAGACAACAATTTTTGTTTAAAAAGCAATGACAGCCAATTTATAAATAAAAAATAAAAAAAGGAACAAAGACACACCCACAACTCCAACTATATAAAGGCCAGAAATCCCTACCATGATCCTTTGCAAACTACAGGCATAGGACAGCAGACAACCCCACCACACTGCAGAGACACACCACAACACACACAAAACACAACTACACCATTTGCACCACTCAAAAACCAAATCACATATCCACTGACAAACTCACACCCACCACACTCACTTACACCCTCACACACACATCAATCACCACAACCACCCAGCACCATGCCCCCCAAGAAGAACCCAAAGTTCACAGATAGTGAGTTGGAAGTCATGATAGACGAAATACTCAGGGTAGAGCCACAGTTGTTTGGCACATTGGTCCAACAGACCCCCATGTCACAGAAAACCAAGATGTGGGAGAGGATTGTCGACAAGGTTAACGCACAAGCTCCTTGTCGGCGCACAAAGGACGACATACAGAACAGGTACTATGATGTGCGCAGGAGGGTCAAGAAGCTCATCAACAGGGATCACGCCTTGAGCACAGACACTGGCGATGGCCCTCCTGCCAGACCAACGCACTTCAGGACCTGGGAGGAGAAGGTGCGGGCCATCCTACCACCGGAGAGCATCCATCGATTAACAGCAATACCAGAGCCTGGTGAGTACACAAACAATATACTCAATTTTGTGCGGCAATACACATATATCACTCTCAAGGGGACTGTGAAACCAATTCCTGCCAGCAAAGCCATAGCAACATAAAGGCAAGTCTCCTGTGATGTGTATGCCAGTTACCCAAACACAATACCTACCATCCCACAGTAAAATGGAACTACGACATAACATGTACAAACCTAACGACAAATACTGCAAGGCATTAGCATAAATCCAGAACAAACACAGTCATCCATTTCGCCAACAACGTCACACCACCTCACAGGAAAGCTGAGTCAAAATGAAGGAAGGTTGGGCTGCTGGGAATGTGCATGTAGCAGAAAGCATGATGGGAGTTGCAGTCACAGCCAACAGTCCCCCCCGTCCCAGCAAGCTCACACTGAACCATGCTCACCTCACAGGGAGTGCAAAAGCACTGCCAAGATGGCTGACACTAGGCCCTGCTCTGGGGAGCACAAGGCCCTGCTGGGACTTGGGCTCAAACAAACAACAGGACACCAATGCCTGACAGCCTGAAAGGTAACTAACACTCCCTGCAATGGAAGCATGCTGCATGGTGGGATAACTGGACTGGGGGAGGAGTACTGCCTGCTCTGACCACATCTACCAGCAGGTACTTGCACACACACACCCCTTAACACAAACGCAACACAACCCACCTGGTATAATGCATTCCCTCAGAATCCATTGAAATATCCCACAAAGATTAAACACACTGGGTTCTGCAGTGTGAAGCACATGGGCTTGTTGGTACTTTTGTGCAAACAAATACCAGGACAACACTGCCTGCCAACTTGTCAGCAAAGGCACACCACCACATAGGGAAAAAGCTTCACAGGAAGTAAGGTCAGGTATTGTGGGAAGGTGGGTGTAGCCAAAAGCATGATGGGAGTTGAAGTCACAGCCAACAGTCACCACCCACATGCCCCAGTAAACTCCCACTGAACCATGCTCACCTCACAGGGAGTGCAAAAGCACTGCCAAGATGGCTGACACTAGGCCCTGCTGTGGGGAGCACAAGGCCCTGCTGGGACTTGGGCTCAAACAAACAACAGGACACCAATGCCTGACAGCCTGAAAGGTAACTCACACTCCCTGCAATGGAAGCATGCTGCATGGTGGGATAACTGGACTGGGGAGGAGTACTGCCTGCTCTGACCACTTCTACCAGCAGGTACTTGCACACACACACCCCTCCCACCAACACCAAAATACACACCTAGAATTATGCTCCACAAGAGAGTGAGTGAAAAGTCTCTACCAAGAACACAGACAATGGACTCTGCTGTTGGGAGCACAAGGCCCTGCTGGGACTTGTGCTCAAACAAACAACAGGAAACTACTGACTGACAGCCTGGACGTAAATTGTGACTCCCTGCAATGGAAGCATGCCACATGGGGGATTACCTGGCCACTGTGGGTGAAGGAGGTCCTGCAATGACTCCAAATGCCATCAATGCTGCATCAAAACACACCTTCTCTGCTCAAACAAATTGCACCCTGGGACCAGTCACTCCAAAAGTAAATGCCTTGGCAAGATGTCTGACACATGGTCCAGATGTATGAATTGGCTGCAAGTCACACCTACGCACTGGCCAATTCAAACACATTTACACTCACAGCCATTGGAACTGTAGGTATCCTCCCACTGTCTGGAGATTCAGTGTCCCTGGGGTGTCCCCTGACCTGCCTGTGAAGGTGTGTTTCGTAGATGACAATTGGGGAGATGCAGACATAGTACATAGCACCAAGCACACATAATGTCACATATACATCATTGACAGTGGACACCTGACAATGACTAGAATGGACACACACATATAGCTGACACTGTAGCATGGTGTCATACACAAAATGTGCAGTTGTGAGCTGCATGTCAATACCACATCGGTCTGCGTTGTACGCATCATTCACACAACACATCACTCACTGTCATGGACAATCCAAACACAATGACTATCCTGGACTGCATCGGATGACGCATGCAACTCACAGCAGCAGAACTGTAACACACACGCCTCTGCCCATCACTGTCATGAGCATGGAAAAGAAAGAGTGCTGCTGTGCCCAATCCCTCTCACTGTGGAGGAAATAGACAAGATAAAAGACGTTAGCACTGACAAAACTCTGCACCAACATCAGTAGGCACGGTAACACCATGACTTGTTTGTAATGAGATGTGAACTAGGAACACAGATAACCAGAAAGTATCTCACATTGGATCACAGGCATACCGGACTGTGACCATGTTGCACAGACCCACCAATGTGACGCACAGAGCAACGCAACAAATTCCACCACACATGCACCAAGCTTGATACATATCCTAAGTGTAATTGTACGTATGTCATCGTTATAGCACAAATGTGGACAGGGATGATACAGCTGTGTCAGGCATGTGATGGAACCTGAGTAGCAATGGACATGTACAGACAATTGATCAATACATGAGCTGGTCATGCACACAGCTTGACGTGCACATCGAAATGCTTCAGGTTGCCATGACAAAGTGCTCCAACAATATCAACCTCAGTCTGTCACAACTTTTGACAATGCAATGTACAGACTCTCATTATGATGTCCAGTGGCAAATGTCATGAGTGTGAAACGTTGATGTTGGTAGAAACATAACATACATTGTGTGTCTCCTCCAAACACAGGGGATGCTGGGGACACAGCACGACCTGAAGAAGAGTCCCAGTCCCAGACTCTGGCGGACCCTGAGCTCACCGGTGTGGATCAGTCCCTGTCCTCTTCGGACGACGACCCTGAACAACCTGGCACCTCCGGTGTGACTCATCGTGCAGCCCCAGCAGCAGTAACATCAGCACCCCCTGCAACCACACCTGCCACATCTGATACCACACCAAGTAGCCCTGCCGACACGGACAGGCCGAGGCCACTGAACAACAACGGAACAGGTACACAGGGCACCCTGGAATCAAGGGACAACACCACCGTCGCAAACACTCAAGTGGTCCCAGTGTTGCCTGTGCCGGCCACAGCAGCTCCCGCCCGTGTGGGTAGGGGCGGTGGGAGGGTGGGCAGGCAGAGGACACGGCCTGCAGAGGGGGCTGGACTGCATGATGAGCCACACCTGGCACGCATCATAGATGCGTACCAGGAAAGCACCGGAGGATTTGGACAGGTAGTGGGGATCCTCAAGGACATCAAAGAACAGCATGCTGCACATGATGCCCGCTTGGACTCCCACATGTCCCGGTTGGAGTCCGAGTGGGACAAATTGGATGAACTAACAGCGGTGCATAGGGACATACTGACCTGCCTCCGCCAGATCAGCACCAACATGTCCACACCTCCCTGTGCGCCCACAACATCTGTTGCCAAAACATCCGCAACTGCTACAGGGAGGGAGGAGGACTCTGGCGGAGAGTCCTCTGCACCGCAGCTGCCTGCACATGAGGGTCCCCCGAGAAAGAAGAGGGGTCGTCCAAAGAAGGGGAATTGAGACACTGATGGCCATGCATATCCCCCAGGAACTCAACACCTGTTCTGTATGTCGTCCCTTGTGTGCAAACCAATTAACCTTGTCGACTGACACACAAATATCCCACTTGACATGGAGGGTCAAAGCTGTGACAATGCAGCTAATGACTGTGGATTCTACTCTGGACATTTCATCTCTTAAGACTACCAACTCACTTGTGAACTTTGGATTCCCATCACATTGTACAGCACTTCAAATTCCGTTCACATGTCTGTAAATAAAATCACATTCACACAATACTTGCCTCTGTCGTGATTTATACTTTGTCTGTGTCATGGCGATGATGATCTGATAAGGAACACTGTGCATGCAAACTACCACAGCAATGTGAACACCGTAATGTGAGTCATGGTAATGTGACACATATGAGGGAGACACACCACTAGGGCAACACAAGACATACTCACCATGTCCAGCTAACTCATCCTCATAAGTGATGTCAACAGGAAATACAGTGGAATGCACATACACCACACCCATCCTGGGTCAGTGGCAAGCATTCCACAGGTTCAGGATGCTAATGACTGTCTGATGTGTAGATACACACGGAGCACATCCCAAAGTGAAGCACAGGTTTATTACAGATTCACAACGTGAAAAGCCCACAACTGATGCAAGTTAACCTCACGTAACAGTGAGCAAACATTAAACAAGTTGGAAACAAGGAAAGTCCAGGGGTGTGTGGCACATCATTGGTTGGGAAAAAGACTACTTGCACTCTGGAACAAGGATCTGGGTTTTGGTGTTCAGACCTCACCATACAGCAGCCAAAGTACCCTGTGAAGGACAGACAGAAAACACAATCAAAAACCTTGAATTACAGCATACAACAACAATATACATGCCCACAAATGTAACAAAACTACGTACACACAACACATCAATCAGCTAAACACTGTTTGGGAGTACAGACTACCTGAAAGGACACATCACAGCAAGCATCCTGACAAGTAGCACACAGTCATACTCAAGCAGCACAAGTGCACCACCAACAGATATCAGGCAAACACAATACTTTGAAGTCACATCAGTGTATACTCACATTCATGTGAAGAAGTTGAGGATCAGCTGGCTACGAACATCATCCACACCCTCATCATCACTGGCATCATGCCCCAGGGCAGGATCCTCCATGGCTGGCGGATGTTGGTCATCGTCACCTTGGATCAGAGGCAACTCCTTCCTCACTGCCAGGTTGTGTAGCATGCAGCACACTATGAAGATTTTGCACACCTTAGCAGGTGCATATGGGAGGGTCCCTCCTGTCTTGTCCAGGCAGCGGAATCTGCTTTTCAGGAGACCAAATGTCCGCTCGATCACTCTCCTGCTCCGACCATGTGCCTCATTGTAGCGCATCTCCGCCGGTGTCACAGGGTTCCTGAGGGGTGTCAGCAACCACGGCATGTTGGGGTATCCGGAGTCACCTACATAAAGACAATAGCACATTAGATGAGTCTTAAAAGAGGGTGTAAATAAACTTTATCAAAATCACATAATAGTAAACAGTCAGTACACACCGACAAGCCAGGCAAGCTGGTGCTGCATCTGTGACATAATCTTTGGGATGCGACTACTCCGCATGATGTAAGCGTCGTGCGCTGAACCTGGGAAACGTGCACAAACATGTGAAATGGTCATGTCGGCCAGACATACCACCAGTGCATTGATTGAGTGGAAATGTTTCCTTATCCAGTAGGTCTGCTCATGTGCCTGTGGTGGTACCAAAGCCACACGTGTCCCATCAATGGAGCCATTGACATGTGGCATCCTTCCCAGGGCATAGAAGTCACCCTTGATGTCAGAGAGTCGTTGTGGTGTTGGGAAATGGATGTAGTGGTTGAGGAAATGCAACATCGCCTCCAACACATCTCGTAGCACACGGCTGAACATGGTCTGTGACATCCCACCAGCAGTAGCAACTGTGTGTTGGAAGGTACCGGTGGCAAAGAAGTGTAGGGTTGCCATCACCTTCACCTTGGGGGTCAGCGCAGTAGGGTATGTCCGGCCAGGTTGCAAGTGTGGTGCCAACTGCTCCGCCAAATCTTCAATCAGTGGCCTAGTGAAGCGGTACCGTCGCATGCAGTCACGTTCAACCATGGTGGCAAGGTCAGGGAACGGTCTGTGGACAGCTGGTCTCCTGCAGTACATAGATGAGCAAAGACAGTTTGTCAGTTCCCCTATCTAGGTGCCAGTGTACATGCTAAATAGCACATGAAACAACAGGACACAAAGACATGGTGTATGTGCTGTAGTGTATGTGCACACATGTCAGATACATGCCCATCATCTGAAATCTCAGCTCTACAGGTCCACACAACAAGGTCCATGTTGTGCTGTGACCAATCTATGGGCTCTGCCACAGTACATCAGTATGAGTGTCACATACCAGACACACACCACAGTCACTAGTGAGGACAGATGTCTACCACACATCACAGGTTTTTGACAGACACACACAGGGACCTTGTGTCGCCACAAGGACACCATCCTGATGTAGCGTCTCATATACACACCACAACGCACACATGACACACACATGAAGTGCCACAATGTTTGTTTGCATCTCACACATGGTGTCTGTGACACACAGACGCCACATCAACTCACATTGACAATACACATGGATGTGGTGACCGTTTGACATTGAGCACATGAAATCAGAGTAATCTCCGTAGCTAAATGCACACATACTGTGGATGAACATCACAATTGTGGCACTGGGACACCCTGTGACACACATCCCATTCCACCTAAGAGTCAGGGTGTATGTCATATGTCATACACAATGTACCCCAGGAACTGTGTACATGCCTCATGCCCTGAGCTGTACAGTCGTCAATCACAGTGGTTATGTGTCCAACACACAGCGGTATCTGTCCCCATGACACCTTGCCCTGCATGGGAGTGGGTGCCACTAAGTGACACATACCAAATCACATGTTTACCCACATATGCACACACAGGTAATGCAGCCTGACATTCCCCTTGATATACTCTGTCACAGGCTGTATTGTTGTTGGTGTGCCCATGAGTCCATGGAAAGCTATTGTGGGTGGAACACTTAGCACATTGCCTGCAATGGTGACTGACGCGGGTGACCAATTCAAAAGACGCGTCGGACACCTAGGGAATGAGGCGAGTGCACGCCTTGCACACACGCCTTGCACATCGCCTGCAATGGGGACTGACGCGGGTGACCAATTCATAAGACACGTCGGACACCTAAGGAACGAGGCGAGCGCACGCCTTGCACAGACGCCTTGCACATTGCCTGCAATGGGGACTGACGCGGGTGACCAATTCAAAAGACGCGTCGGACACCTAGGGAATGAGGCGAGCGCACGCCTTGCACACACGCCTTGCACATTGCCTGCAATTGGGACTGACGCGGGTGACCAATTCAAAAGACGCGTCGGACACCTAGGGAACGAGGCGAGCGCACGCCTTGCACACACGCCTTGCACATTGCCTGCAATGGGGACTGACGCGGGTGACCAATTCAAAAGACGCGTCGGACACCTAGGGAATGAGGCGAGCGCATGCCTTGCACACACGCCTTGTACGATTCGTGTTGTGAAAAATCAGTTGGCTCCCTACAACAATGTATCAGACTCGTTGGTGTAATGGGTTTGAAATATTTGAACGATGCGGAAGGCGTGTACGAGCCGTGCAATGCGATGGATTGGCCAGATTCATAGGATGCAAACGTGTTGGACCTATCGCTTTGGACGCATGGGACAGAATCTGCCTCTGCAGCACAGATATAAGGCTGTCTGTTCCCCTGAGAGCTCACTTGCCTGCACTACATGCTCCAGATTGACATCTCTGCTACCACTGCTGCTGTCTCTGCATCCTCTGGCTCAAAGAATGGCACGTACTGTGGAGAGGGCCCCAGCCTTCACAGAGGAGGAGAACAAGGCCCTGCTGGACAGCCTCCTTCCACAGTACAGCAAGCTGTATGGGACACCAGGGGAGCAGGTGAGTGTGCAGTCCACATCCCTTTTTCATTGTGCATGTTGTCTTACTGGCACTAATGGCATTGTGTACACCAGTGGCTAGCATGCTCACTGAGTAGTTGTTACCCCCAAAGTGTGTATGTACCTGTAGTGGACAGGTACTGTGCATGAAAAGGGCATTTTAACACAGTTATTATACTCAGGCAATGTTTCAATTTTGTAAATGCAGAACAACTGTCAATCACCATAGTTGCACTACCCGTGTACATCATATGCCCTTGTGATGAAGACATGTATATCCAACTTTGTGTTGCACAAACATGTTGCATTTCTGGTAATGGACTTTTATCCTTGTCATTCTCACAGGTTGATGCCCATCAGAAGCAGGAGATATGGCTGACCATTGCCCGGGCTGTTCGTTCTGTGGGGGTCTACAGACGCCGCATCCGCAACTGCCAGAAGAGGTGGCAGGACCTTCGTGGCTGGACCCGGAGGATCGCCAGAGTCCAGCTGAAGCTGTCGCCTCCTCGCAGAAGGGGCAGCCGACGGACACTGACCCCCCGCATGCACCGGATCCTGGCGGTGGTCTTCCCTGACCTGGATGGGCAGTTAAAGGCCAGACAGCAGCAAGGAGGGGGTAAGTGCATGCCTTTTCTGTGAACTATGTCTCACATGCTCTTTGCACTCCTTCATCCTGGTTACACTCCCTCAGATCTCCTGTCTGCTTGAACAGGAGTCATGTTCCTAAATTAGTTCATGGCCCATCCTCATCTGATACACAGGTGTGGCCCTTTTAGTCTGTGACTTGTGTCACTTGTGTTGTGTGTCCCTGCTGTTGTCCAAAATTAAAGGTTGTAAACAGCATCTGCTACCGGTGCATTGTTTTGTCCTCATGAGTGAGGCAATTGATTGCCATGTGTCTGCACATTGCCAGAAATCAGACATGTACTCTATGTGGGCAAATGATATGTGTTCCAATTGATGCTTTGCCTCACCATATGTGTCTGTGATATTTACCACACAGCCATGCAGCAGGTAAGACAATCTTGGGGCCTCATAATAATGTACATCATGTGTGTCACACATGCATCAACACATGCCTAGTGTTCAGGGTAATCCCATGTTGCACATGGAACTGGACAGGTATGCCTACTCCGGACATGAGGAACACTCTGTGCTCCTACTCCTGTGTGTCAGCCTACATTTAGTTAATTGTGAAATATGCAATATGGTGTCTGCCTCAGTGTCATTCTGGAGTGGCCTAGCAGCTTAGACTCCTGTGGTGTTGAGCATTTTGGTTTTGGCAGCTAGCTGAGGTGTGGCTAATGGATCATCACAATGGGGAAAAACATAGGTGTGTGATCACTTGACGGTGCATAATGATGTATTATACATAATAGTGCAGGCAGCCTCAATTCGTTCTCATCAGACTGTGATGTTATCATGTTCACAGATTGGTGCTTGCAGTCACTCAACTGTCGCATTTGTATTACGTGGGATCATCATATGCCTTAAGATGTGTGTAGCAGTAGTGGAACATGTGCACTTGACAGCTGCAGGGCTTACATTCCCCAAAATGATTATGATTGTGACACAGTGCAGACTTTTTTATTTATGGATGCACTGCCCCTGTGACTTTATCCAGTGATGACTGATTAGCCAGACTGGCCCGTAGCATGGTATCCCACTTGCTAATGTGTATCCTGCCGTTATGTCAGTTGTACGGCATACACTCTATTGTAGCATTGACCATCAATACATGGGCACATCATGGTGTCTTGTGAAGGAAGCATATCCATTTTACTGACAATGAGTTTGGCCATCCCTTATCCTGACACATGTACTGAGTCAGTGGCAGGAGATGGGATATGTGTGTACTGACACATTTCATTCACAATTTGAGATGTTCTGAGATATGTCTATGGGGTGCATGTGTGCACATATAAGTAGTGGCATACTACATGCACCACACAGATGGGTCCATGGAGGGGAAGTGTATGAGTGGCATGGTTGACTGGCAGAATGACAGGTGTATTTTTCAATATGTGCCAGCACTTCTAGCAATATTTAGCAAATGCGGAAAATGCGTCATCTGTAATGTGCTGTTATGACTGTGATGTCTCAGGTGAAACAAGTGACTTATGTGTATCTGTTTATCCTGATTGTTTGCAGAAACATCTTTGGCTACTGGAGGAGACAGCTCCACAGACCAAGAGGAGCCGCAGAGCCAGACTGGGTTTGCTGGAGAGGAGTTGGAGGGACCCAGTGGCACAGAGGGTGAGGGGAGCCAAACCGAGGATACCTCAGCTACAACCACCTCGGCTGAGGAACACAGCATCTCCAGTGAGGACTCCCTTGTGGAGGCGGATGTCAGTAGACCCCAGACAACACCGAGGGAGTCTGTCCCCACCACCACAACCATCTCCCCCCTCCCATCTGCTCCCATCCCAGAGGTCCGTGGAGGCCCCCGTGTAAGGGAGCATGTCTCCTTTGTGCCAGGCACCGCACCCCCTGCCCCTGTCTCCCCTGCTGCCCTGAGTGTGGAGTCTGTGGACTTGCTGAAGCAGCTCCATGTAGGGCAGACAGCGATGCTGAGTGTCCTCCATTCCCACACCAGTCTGTTGACACAACTGATGTCCTTCATGGAGGGCATCTCATCAAACATGTCTGCCCTACATCGGACTATTCAGGCCATGGCCTCCACACAGATGTCAGCAGTGTCCCTCCTCCAACAGTCCCTCACCCCTCCTACCTCTGCCACATCCACAATCCCCACTGCCCTACCTGTCCAACCCACACACACACCAGCACCGGCACGCACCACAACAGACACAAGCAGCACACAGCCACGCAAGCCAAAATCCAGAGCCACAGGCACGCACACTCCGGGGACTGATGGCACACATACAGGGGATGGGTCACAGACGCACAAACAGACATCCACAAGCACTCCGCAGTCCTCAGATGCCTCTCCCTCCAAAACCCCTTCCCTTGCCTCACCTGCAACCCCCCCTTCCCAGCAGCTCTTCCTCTGTGACCTTGGCCTCTTCCCCACCAATCCATCTGCTCCAACTCACAAGGGGAAGAGGAAGTCACCACGCACAGGGGGGAGTTCCCCTGCCACACGGACACCCTCCCCCAGGCGCACGGACACTGAGGCCCCCATCCGCAAGTCCCCCCAGACTAGGAAGAGCAAGACCCCACCACAATCCTGCAGCTCCACCACACAGTATCCGTCCTGCAGCCCCCAGGCCACCACTCCACAGGTCCCCTAGCCACACCCTGCCCCTGGTTCACCCACACACCGATACCGCATCCCCAAAATGATTAGGCCCTCCCCCCCTACCACATGCACTTCCACCCCCACCTCACACATTCAGCCTGTTCCTGCCACTGGTGTGGAGTCCGTGTCTCCCCCCTCTGTCCTGCCCACCTCACCCGGACCCCATGACACTACTTTGGAGGTTGGCACTGCAGTGGAGAGCTCATCCACCCCGTCTGACTTTGGCACTGCAGTGGAGACCACGTCCACACCATCTGACCTGCCCACTGCTGTGGTACCGGCAACCACCCCATCTGACTTCATCCCTGCAGTTGTGACGGTGCCCACTGTGTGAGACACCTCCACTGCAGTTGCCAGTGACACTCCAGCACCCACCACCCCTCCCCTGCCCCATTCTGCTGTCCCCTGATCCTGTCCCTGCGGTGCCTGGCCTGCCCCATGTATGCCCCTCCAAGGGGAGATGTCCCCTGGTCGTAGCAGTGCAGGCAAGCAATGGGTGACAACTTGTCACATGTCACCCTGTTTGAATTGAGTAATGGACTGGCCATTGGCCTTTTGACATTGTGGACTCGAATTACCAGTTTTGAGGAGTTTCATTTTTTAATAAAGCAAATTGTTGTTATCCATTGTTGTTGCATCTAATGTACATGATGTTGATGATGAGTATCATGGACTTGATGTTGTACTTGTGTTTTGAAGGTACAACGGGATGATTTGTTGATGTGATGGACTCCATGTGGTCCATGGGATATGTGTACTTTTCTGCTAAGTATCCATGACATCCTTTGCTGCAATTACAGGGTGTAATGATTGCAAAATGTTGTAACCAGGAATATCTCTTTGGGTTTGCTACTTCACATCTTTGGCATACACTGTTGCACATATGTTGTACTTACATTTGGGCACATGGTGAGATTCCCTGACTGGGCCCACCTACACTGGACAGGCAGGTTTGTGCATCCATGGTACACAAGTCATCTGTGTCATCAGTGCAACTATCTCTACATGTGTATTGCGTATGTGCAGATGACTGAAGGGACACTCCCGTACACATGTTGCTGTGACCAGAGCTTTCATTGTGTTGTGATTGTTGGCTCACTGTGCAAGTGGTGTGCTGGCATGACAGGACCCTGCACAAACAACATGTTTCACAGCTGACATTCCCCAGGAGTGGAGACCCCTCATGGCATTGTGTCATTCCGTGGCATTGCCTGTGCACATGGTGTGTGTTGTGTGAGCATGTCTGTGTGTGTTGCCTGCCCTTTTTTCGACTCAGCCTGTGTTCCATGCAGATGTTCCTGTTATGTGCACTTGCTGAGTTGTCCTGTGTTCATCAGACTTCTTTTCCCTGGCTTTACTGGGATGTAGGTGCATGGCAGACTACTGGTCATTAGGTTGTCATCCATGGCTGTTTTAGTTGTAATTTCAGGGGATGTTGTCAAACGCACATGGGACACATTCAGGATTCCCATTGGCACTTATGTGTTTCCAACATCATGTTGTTTTCCCTATGTGGTATCTGTCAGTGTGAGGCTCACTCGTATGTGTGTGTGACTACTCCCACTCATCAGGGTCATTGCTGCAATGTTGGAAGGTGTCAACATGTGTTCTTTGTGGGTCTCCTTTGGTTCCTCATTGGTGTAGGTGTGTGGCAGGGTTCCCAATGAATCGTGTTGTCTTCACATTATGCCCATGTTCCGCATACTGTGCAGTGTGGCAGACATTCACAGGTGTTGTTGCCAGGCCATGTGTGTTGATTTTTGTGTACCTTAGATCCCCCCACCACCCCTGGGATTGTAATGGGTGCTTGAGCAATGTCAACAGTCCCTGTGTGCCTAGCTGATGCACATTGTTGCAGATCAGGGTGTGTGGTGTTGAGGGTGGCCACATGTGAGTTGTTTCATGTCTAGGCCCCTACCTACATTTTGCACATTGGTTGCAGGACATGGCCAGTGATTTGTGTTTATGGAGGTGTGATGTGAGTTTGTTGTTCTGGACACATGACCCAGTATGCACAGCTGACTGTGCTCCACAGTATAGGCAAAATAGACCTTTGTCATCACAGTGGGATTGGCGTACAGGCTACTGTCACCACAAATTAGGGTACTAGAGGGTAGTGCTGTAGTGGGTCTGTCTCTTGCTGTGTTGGTTGCTGTTCCACTCAGCTTGTGTCACATGAATACATTGCTATACCACTCATCTGACGATGTATGCTTGACCACAAAGGTGTGCCCAGTTCATTAGTTACTTTTTGTATGGCACTGTGGACACATCTGTGTGATTGGAGTTCATCCCACCGTCATGTGTTGTGTACTAGCCTGGGGACACTGAGACAGACACATGTGTTGTGTATGATATGCAGTGTGGGTCTGCCTGTCTGTGTTTGTGCATCTGCACCTCTGCATTGGTATTGCTTTTGCGTTCCATTGTGTGGATGTAGTTTGGAGGTTTTCCCCTAATGTCCGTGCATCTTGTAGCTCATTATCCTGCACATTGCTCATGTTTGGTATTTCCCATTGCTGCCATGGTATGGGACTTTGTCACCTAACATCGACAGTCTCCACAGGATTCCTCAGTTTGTGTGTCTGTTCGTCGAGATATGTGTGTATGCATCATGATGCTCACTTTTCACATAGTCTAATTGGACACTGTGGGCATTGTCAGGGCTCATGGCCAATGCTTGTCTGCACATGGCAGAGGGAGTTCTTGTGATACACAGCAATCTTTGCCTCTCAAATCTATGTTTGTATGTGACACAACCACCACATTGCCACTACATTGGTTGTGGATTTGGGACCAGTGAGCACAAATGCTGGTCTGGTGATGCTGCTATTATTTTGTCCACACTCACCTTCTGGTCACTGTAGTGATGTGGGCTTTGGAACCCATTACCACAATGTTCCTGAGATGCTCGAGTTTTGAACCCCACACTCATCTTTTGGGCACACATGTGATGGGAGTCACATTGTATGTTCACTATCAGAATCAGTGTTGTGGGCATTTGGCACACACATACATAGAATCTTGCAAAGATGGTAGGGGTGGGGGTTTGCTTAGTGACCCTATGCGTGTGAATGCTGGTGGTGCAGGGCATCCAGCCCCCTATGAGTGGGGATGGTAGTGGTGCAGGGCATCCAGCCCCCTATGAGTGGGGATGGTAGTGGTGCAGGGCATCCAGCCCCCTATGAGTGGGGATGGTAGTGGTGCAGGGCATCCAGACCACTATGAGTGGGGGTACTGGTATTGATGGGCATCCAGCCCCCTATGAGTGGGGGTACTGGTATTGATGGGCATCCAGCCCCCTATGAGTGGGGGTACTGGTATTGATGGGCATCCAGCCCCCTATGAGTGGTGATGGTAGTGGTGCAGGGCATCCAGCCCCCTATGAGTGGGGATGGTAGTGGTGCAGGGCATCCAGCCCCCTATGAGTGCGGATGGTAGTGGTGCAGGGCATCCAGCCCCCTATAAGTGGGGATGGTAGTGGTGCAGGGCATCCAGCCCCTATGAGTGGGGGGTACTGGTATTGATGGGCATCCAGCCCCCTATGAGTGGTGATGGTAGTGGTGCAGGGCATCCAGCCCCCTATGAGTGGGGATGGTAGTGGTGCAGGGCATCCAGCCCCCTATGAGTGGGGATGGTAGTGGTGCAGGGCATCCAGCCCCCTATGAGTGGGGGTACTGGTATTGATGGGCATCCAGCCCCCTATGAGTGGGGATGGTAGTGGTGCAGGGCATCCAGCCCCCTATGAGTGGGGATGGTGGTGGTGCTGGGCACCCCCCAGGTGTGGGCACTGCTGGTGGTGTGGACCATGCTACCCCTGTGGTTTTGCTTTTGCTGGTGGACGGCATGTCCCCCCTATGTGTGTGTAGCATTTCGCGTGTTCGTGACGTTTGTTTCTGTGGGTGTCTGACTTCACGTCTGCGACGTACGTGTCTGTTTCATGATCCGGTCATAGATATACAGTACTGGGATGGCCTGCGCGATGGGATTCATCATTGGTTCGTCTCGTACTTGCTGATTGTTGCTCCGTCTCGTACACGTTGTGAGTTGGTCCGTTTCGTAGCAGTGGATCGTGTTGTGGCGCGAATCGGACCTGCTATTCATCTCTCCCGGATGCTGTGACGTGCTGCTAGTGGCGACCCGTTCGGCGCGTAGGATTTGCGCATCGTACTTGTCCGGCCGGAAACTATTGTGGAAACTGCTTCCGGGCGACTCGGATGGGCGTTTGGATAAGCGGCTCGGACGGGAAATGTTGCTGGAATCGAAGCCTACGTGTCGTTCGGAATTGTGGCACTTTTGCGCATCGTACTTCATCGCCCGGACGGACCGGCTCCCAGTACGAGTCGGTCGCAAGGTAAGGCTACGGACAGCTCTCGGAGGGCTGTCCGAGCGAGATCGGAATCGGCCCCTAAGAAGGAGTTTCTCTGCCTCTGCACCGCCATAGTGTAGTCCGGGAAGAGCATGATACGGGCGTTTTCCACAGTTATGTCTCAAGGTTTCCGTGCTTCTTGTAGGACGGAATCCCTATTGCCATAGTGTAGCAGATGGAACAATAGTGGTCCAGGGCTGGATCCAGGTGGGAGTTTGCAAGAGCAGGCTGCGCATCCAGCTCCACATATACGACCGCGTCACGTACCCCCACTCCCTCCAGGAGACCAACCACACGGATGTTGTTTCTTCTGGAGCAGCCCTCCGCATCTTCCGACCTGCATTCCACGATATGCACTCGGTCCACTAGCGCCTGCAGTGATGTCTCTATCGTGCAGGATTTCGGTGTAAGTTCGGCTAGAGTTTGTTCCACGGAATGAACTTTATTGACTAAATTGCGGTGATCGGCGTGCAGCAAGGTGAGATCCACCACCACATTGTCAATCTTGTTTTCTAGGGATCCCGAGTATTCTCTAGGGAGGCCACAATTCTTTCAACAGCTGCCAGCATGGTGTCCAGTTTGTCCCCTATGGACATAGAAGGGTATGAGGGGTCCAGTATTTCTGGGCTGCTAGTGGGCCCGTCCGTGGCAACAGGCCTGCGTGAAGATGTATTATGGGTACCGGAACAAAGGCGGGCCATGATGGTGCATTGTAAATACGAGGTCCAGAAAAGGAGCACCAATCCACTCTATCGAGGGGCCGGCTTGCCGACGACTTACAATCCTGTGGGCATTGCAGCACAAGCAGCACCCATGTATCTGTCAATAGCTAGATTAGAGCAGGTTGTTGGGAGTGCGCCAGTACGGAATGATAAGGCTTCTAGTCAGGAGTTACTAGGTTCGAAGGTACATGGTCCGTGCGAGTGTGCCGCAGCAGAGGTGCGGGTATGATGGTTAACGGCGTCCACAGTCGGTCCACAGGCAGAAGGGCCCGCTTGTTTGCGCTTTTGGATAGAGGGCAGCACAGCAGCACGAGCATCCCAATGCAGCCCAGTGTCTCCAGCCTACATGGAGTAACAACGAAATGACCGAGGAGCTGTGAGATCTGGAGCCAGGGCCAAGGCATCTGGGAATGCTACGTGTTGCCCAGAGTAGAGGGGCGGCTGATGTGGCACCACTGGTCCAAGCGGGGGAGCAAATAGAGGTAGTTACAATGGGCTCAGTATCCCTTTTAGCGGTCTTGTCCAATGCTGTACAGGATGAGTATATTGGTCCTGGGGACAGCGTAGGGTGTATGCAGTAAAGTAGGCCCCACCCGATGGAAGCCTTGCGGGAGCACTCGTCCTGGCACTCCCAGTTAATTTCAGCTGTTGTGCCCATGCATTCCTGATGCTCCACCAGTAGTGTGGTTAGTGCTGATTGGGAGGGAAGAGTGGTGGGGGCACAAAGCTGCCAGATTTCACCTGAGTTACCTAAGAAACCTGAAACCCTTCCTCGACGCTTCCGACCTAAAAACGGCAATCCAGGCACTAGTCATTTCCAGACTAGAATATGGATGCTCTACTCTCGCAGGGCTACCCAAGAACTCTCTGGCCCCACTGAAAGCCTGCCTCAATGCCGCCGCCAGACTCCTAACTGGCTCAAAGAAATTCAACCACAACTCTCCCCACCTTAAAGCTCTGAACTGGCTTCCCCTTGAGGCCAGAATCCAACTTAAACTGGCCTGCATTACTCACAAAGCTCTTTACTCAAATTCCCCTGCATTTCTCGCCCAGAAACTCGTGATATCCGGAGGAGCCAGAAACTCCCGATCTGCCAGAGACCTTTTGCTCCAACCAGCACGCATCCGGAATAAAAATACCTACAATCGGGCCTTCTCGGGGGGCGCTCCAAGAATTAGGAACTCTCTCCCGCCCGCCATCAGAAGACTTCCGTCTTTGGCACGCTTTAAAAAGGAGACCAAAACTTTCCTTATGGGCAAATTCCTCGTATAACGATCACTTTACAATCACCTCAGCGACATGTTCCACCCACCTCTTCGGCATTATCCATGGCTTTTTACGGATGATACCTACCCTGCACTCCTGGGCATCCCACCCAAGAGTTGAGACTGCGTGCCTTCTTTTATAATGTATCTACCTGTTTTTTTTATCCCAAATATATCCGGGACTTTAGACTGCTTGCTTTTCCTTGTATAATGTATCTACCTATTTTACCCAATTGGTACCCTCCCCTCCTAATTCTTTTGTATACCACCCTTCAATCCTGTAAAGCGCTCTGATACCCTCACGGGTCTGGTTTGCGCTCTATAAAACTTTAAAATAAATAAATAAAAATAATAAACAAAGCTCAGATGAGTTGTCTATTGCGTGGCAGCTCCCCACGACCGGCAAGCCCACCAGACAGGGCCGGGAGAGCAAGGCCCAACAGGCACCGGGGTACCGGGTGCAACAGTCTCGTGGTGAGTTCAATGGCGGAAGGTGTCTGTAAGAGAGAGGTGAGCCAGGCCGCTCAGCGGAAGGACACCAGTCTATGGTAGCTCCCATGTGATTTCAGCATCTGCGCTCCCGGCCCCCCCTGCCAACAGCCACTTCTACCGGGAATCCTCAGGGTGTCCGCTTTGGGGCTAGAGTGAAGGCCTCCCATCTTGCCCCCTCCATCATCACCTCTCAGATTTGAGCCGGAGGTCCCTGAGTGCAAGTAGCAGGCGAGCAGGCACCGCCCATGGGTCACCGCTCATCGCTGGCAATATGCGACCTCAGACGCCCGGCTCGTGCTGCATCGGGCCCGCTCCCACGGCATCAGGCCCCACGCGATGGCGGTGTCCTCCCTCATCTTTGGTCTTCGCTGCAGCTCGTGGGTAGGGAGCAAACTGCGTTATCGATTGTATATGGGGTAGAGAGTGGGATGGGCTAAACTTCTGGTGTTCATGGCAAACAGACGGCAGAATATTTCATGGCTAATTGGAGTTGTGCAGCAGAGCCTCTTCAGAGTGCGACCGCCATCTTGGCCGCGCAAGCCACGCCCCCTTGTGATATGTTATTGTTAATATATATTTGCTATTTTTAATTTAAAGTTATTATTAATAAAATTAATATAATTTTAAAAATAGTTGTTTTAACTACTTTTTGATTTTTGTAATTTGTTATATATATATATGTATATATATATTCACTGAAAAAACCATAGGTTTCAGGCACGTTATAGTTTAGAAATTAGCATTTAAAAAACCATAGAAATTCACTGAAAAAACCATAGGTTTCAGGAACGTTATAGTTGGTTGGACATTTCACTCGTACAAAACCATAGAAATTCCGGCGTTATAGTTAGTTCAGCTAACTATAACTCGCGCCCCCGCAATGCACTGCTGATGATGTCACATATTACATCATTCATGACATGGTCAGTGACATCACTGATGACATCACTGATGACATCTCAAATGACATCACTGATGACATCATCCAGTGACTGTGTGTTTCTGTAAAGTTTAAATTTGTTTTATATATATGCCAAGCTGTATTGAAGAATGAGTGGGTGTATAAGTGTCTGTATGGAGGATTTAGTAGGTACGTGACTGACTGTATAAGTGAGTGATTAAATGTGTCTTTCTGAATGCATGGGTTAGTGACTAAACTATGTGAAAGTCTGTATCAGTCTGTCTGTTGTTGTGTAAGCTGCTGCATGGGTTGGTGAGTAGCTGCATGAGTGTCTATATGGGTTATTGATTGCTTGCCTGAGTATTTGTATGGCTGCCTGAGTGTGTGTGTGGGTGGGTGGGAGTTGTGTGACTCTGTGCATAGATGTGTGAGTGGTTGATTCACTGGGTGTATGGGTTCAGGAGTGCATGTGGAAACAGCTGTGTGGGTGAGTGTGTGTATGGGTGTGTTGGTGAGTGAATGGATGTCTCAGTGGTACATGTGCAAGTAAGTACATATGTAAAAGGCAGTATATGTGAGTGATGGTGTATATAAATAACTATATGTGAGAGTCAGTAATTGTGAGAGTGGCTGCATGGATAAGTGTGTATTTGTATCAGTGATTCTATAAGAGAGTAATTATGTGTTAGTATCAGTATGAATAAGTGAGGTGGTGTCTGTATAACTGTATAGGTGAGTAAATGGAAGTATGATGGATTCTTTGCATGACTGACTAGGTGTGTGAGTAACTCTGGATATGTGGCAGTGTGTGAGTGTCTGTATAGGTGTATGAGTGCATATGATAGTGTTGTATTGATGAGTGACTGCATGTATGAGTGACTGTATGGGTGAATGAGTGGATCTGTGTGTAGTCCTAGGAATCAGTCAGTGCGTATTTAGTAACTGGTATTGATGTGTCTTTTTTTCCGAAAATCAATCAATCAATCACAGAATGTGTAGAGCGCACTACTTACCTGCGAGGGTCTCAAGGCGCTGGGGAGAAAAAAAGGGGGGGGGGTGCTGCTACTGGTCGAACAACCAGGTCTTGAGTAGCCTCCTGAAGGTCAGCAGGTCTTGGGTCTGTCGTAGGCTTAGTGGAAGGGTGTTCCAGGTCTTGGCGGCGAGGTGGGAGAAGGATCTGCCGCCGGTGGTTGTTCTTCGAATGCGAGGGACGGTGGCGAGGGAGAGGTCGGCGGAGCGGAGCTGGCGGTTGGGGACGTAGAAGAGGAGTCGTCTGTTGAGGTAGGCTGGGCCAGTCTTGTGGAGTGCCTTGTGTGCGTGGATGAGGAGTTTGAAGGAGATTCTCCTGTCGACGGGGAGCCAGTGCAGGTTCCTCAGGTGGGGGGTGATGTGGCTGTGGCGTGGTACATCGAGGATCAGGCGTGCGGAGGCGTTTTGTATGCGTTGCAGTCGCTTGATGAGCTTGGCCGGGGCTCCCGCGTAGAGGGCGTTCCCATAGTCAAGTCTGCTACTGACGAGGGCCTGGGTGACTGTTCTTCTTGTATCTGTCGGGATCCACCTGTAGATCTTGCGAAGCATGCGGAGGGTGTTGAAGCCGGAGGAGGAGTCTGCGTTGACTTGCTTGGCCATGGAGAGCGTTGAGTCGAGGATGACTCCCAGGTTGCGTGCGTGGTCGGTGGGTGTCGGGGCTGCTCCCAGTGTCATTGGCCACCAGGAGTCGTCCCAGGCTGAGGGGTTGGAGCCGAGGATGAGGACCTCTGTCTTGTCCGTGTTCAGTTTTAGTCGGCTGATCTTCATCCAGTCGGCGGCGGCCTTCATTCCTTCATGGAGGTTGGATTTGGCGGCGAGGGGGTCCTTGGTGAGGGAGAGGATCAGTTGAGTGTCGTCGGCGTAGGAGATTATGTTGAGGTCGTGCTGTCTGGTGATGCGTGCGAGCGGGGCCATGTAGATGTTGAACAGTGTTGGGCTGAGGGATGATCCCTGGGGTACGCCGCAGATGATCTCGGAGGCTTCGGATCGGAATGGTGGGAGGCGGACTCTCTGGGTTCTGCCGGCGAGGAAGGAGATGGCCCATTCCAGGGCCTTGTCTCGGATACCTGCGTCGTGGAGGCGTGCGCGTAGAGTGCGGTGGCGGAGAGGTCCAGCAGGATGAGGGCTGTGGTCTCACCGTTGTCCAGCAGGATCCTGATGTCGTCGGTGGCGGCGATGAGGGCAGTCTCAGTGCTGTGGTTGCTGCGGAACCCTGATTGGGATGGGTCCAGGATGCTGTTTTCTTCGAGGTATCGGGTTAGCTGTTTGTTGACGATCTTCTCGATGACCTTGGCTGGGAACGGAAGCAGGGAGATGGGCCGGAAGTTCTTGAGGTCTCTCGGGTCCGCCTTGGGTTTTTTGAGTAGGGCGTTGATCTCTGCGTGTTTCCAGCTCTCTGGGAAGGTCGCGGTCTCGAAGGAGAGATTGATGACGTTGCACAGGTGGGGTGCGATGGAGCTGCTGGCTTTGTTGAAGATGTGGTGCGGGAAAGGGTCTGACGGGGAGCCGGAGTGTATTGTGCTCATGGTCTTGATGGTGTCATCGATGTTCACGCTGGCCCAGGCTGGCAGGGGGTCGTGGTCGATGGTGTGCGGCGGGTCTGGTGCATCGATCTTGGTTGGGGCTGTCTGGGTGTTGAAGCTGTCGTGGATGTCGGCGATCTTGCGGTGGAAGAAGGTCGCGAGGGAATCGCACAGGGCTTGCGACGGCGGGATGTCGTTGGTGTTGGAGCTGGGGTTGGAGAGTTCCTTCACGATGTTGAAGAGCTCCTTGCTGTTGTGTGCGTTGTTGTCGAGGCGGTCTTTGAAGGAGATTCTCTTGGCGGACTTGATGAGGTGGTGGTGGTTGCGGATGGCGTCTTTGTGGGCTGCGTGGCTGTCCGGTGTCTTATCACTGTGCCATTTCTTCTCTAGTTTCCGGCAGGTACGCTTGGAAGCTAGGAGTTTCCGAGGTGAACCAGCTGGCTCTTTTGGTGGTGTCACTGTAGGTGAGTTTTTTCAGCGGGGCGAGGGTGTTGGCACAGTCGTATATCCATCGTCTGAGGTTGCAGGCAGCGTCGTCGGTGTTGGATGGGTCGGAGGGAGGGCTGAGAGTGAGGTTTGCCCGTAGTTGGTCTTCTGTGACTTTGCTCCAGCAGCGGCGTGGGATCTGTTGGGTGCGGTGGTGTGTGGTGGGTTTCTGGAAGGTGAAATGGATGCAGCGGTGGTCGGTCCAGAGGAGTTCCGTGGTGTGGCTGAAGGAGACGTGGGAGCTTGAGGAGAAGATGGGGTCAAGCGTGTGGCCGGCGGAATGGGTCGGTGTTGTGACGAGCTGGCTCAGACCGAGGTTGGCGAGGTTGTCGATCAGGGTGGTGGAGTTGCTGTCGTTGTTGTTCTCCAGGTGAAAGTTCAGGTCTCCGAGGAGGATGTAGTCGGTAGAGGTCAGGGCGTGCGTGCTGATGAAGTCGGCGATGGAGTCGCTGAACTGGGGTCGGGGCCCAGGGGTCTGTAGACAAGGGTGCCTCTAAGGGTGGTGTTGGGGTCCGTGTGGATCTGGAAGTGCATGTGTTCGGCGGTGCTGAGAGTGTCGTCGGTGCTGGTCGAGACCCTGATGGTGTTCTTGTGGACGATGGCGATTCCTCCTCCTACTGCGTTGATGCGGTCTCTACGGGTGATCTTATAGCCGTCTGGGATGGCTATGGCGATGTCGGGGGCGGAGGAGTCGTTCATCCAGGTCTCTGTCAGGAAGGCGACGTCTGGTGATGATGTGTCGAGCAGGTCCCAGAGCTCGACGGCGTGTTTGCGTGCGGAGCGGGTGTTCAGTAGGATGCATCGGAGGTGGTTGAGGTCCTTCTTGGCGGGCGCCTCGGTGGCTCTGAGGCTGGTGTAGCTGCAGTTCCGGCAGGTGAAGGGACCATGGGTGCGTTTCGGGGCGGCCTTGAAGCAGTTGTGCGTCCGTCCGGGGTTGAGAGCATGGAGTGTGGTGGCATCGTATCGGCGTCGGTCCTCGAGGCTGGAGCGGGGGGCGCACGGCCCAGGGGTTCTGGCGCTGGGCGCGGTCCAGGCGCGGACGGGCGCAGACGGGCTTGCCGAAAATGGTAGTCTGTATTTTAGAGTGGGTGTATCAAAGGTTATATTCAGGTGTGTGGAGGTGCATCAGATTTTCACGTGGATGATGTCATCAGTGATGTCATCAGTGATGTCATTTGAGATATCATCAGTGATGTCATCAGTGATGTCACTGACCATGTCATGAATGATGTAATATGTGACGTCATCAGCAGTGCATTGCGGGGGCGCGAGTTATAGTTAGCTGAACTAACTATAACGTCGGAATTTCTATGGTTTTGTACAAGTGAAATGTCCAACCAACTATAACGTTCCTGAAACCTATGGTTTTTTCAGTGAATTTCAAAGGTTTTTTAAATGAAAATTTGTAAGTCTAATGTACCTCAATCCTATGTTTTTTTTATTTTCTATATATATATATATATATATATATATATTTAAAAAAAATTGTGAATAATTTTTAGTTAGGAAAACTATATTCATTCTTTTTTTTTTTAATATTATACAGAAGTCGCGCACCCTTCGCGCATCCTACACGATGGCTGCGCGCATTCCGGTAGCCATTTTGAAAAGTCGCGCTGGGGTCGCGACTTCGGCGTAATTTGTAAAGTATGAAATATCTTTAAATTAATTATAAATAAAAGTTTTCCTTTAAGTGTTTGTCTAAATTTAATAAAAGTATTTTTAAAGTACTATTTTCAATATAATTTCGATGAAAGTAAAGTTACGAAATGCGCGGTGTAGCCGCTTAATGTGCGCGACATCTCCCCGTGCGTATTTCCGGGGTCGTGCCGTGATCGCGCTGAGATCGCGCCGAAGTCGGGACTTCGGCGTATTTTTAAAGTTGAAAAAATGACTATAGAAAGTTTGAATATGATATTAGACTGAACAGTTTTGCTAATATACTTATTAAAAGTTTATAGAAATTTTTATTTATAGTGTATTATGATATATATGATTTTCACAGGTGCGCGAAGAGTGCGTGACAAGTGCGCGCACCCTACACGACTTCATGTCAGCAAAAGAAAAAAGGAATCTGATTGGTTGAAATCAATTTCATTGTGAAAGAGGGAGGATCCATCCTTCTGATATTTCCCTTACTTTTTGTCCTTGATAGAGAGAAGACCTGTTTCTTGCTTCTCTTTATATTGATATACCTTTTTTGTGTGTTTGTTTATTTTTAATCCAGCTATGGCTTCTAGTTTTGCCGAAGTTGATCCACTTGCAGTAGAGGAGGAAGAACAGATGATGCAGCAGAAAAAGAAAAGAAAGGAAAGCATTGTTTGGTCCTTTTTTAGTGTACAAGAGGACCTGCGATGAATGCCGCTTCTGCCTCCCGTACCCTGGAACGGCACGGTACGGTCATACTGCGGTGGGACGCACACTCGTTAAGCTCTCATGGCACTGCTCCACACTTCGGGGAGGACGCTTTCCATTAGCTGTGTTTTCTGATGACGTGTCGCGCCGGCCCCGTCCAACAACAGAACTCCTTTAGATCCAAACAGACTCTTCCACTCTCTCACCGGAAGTGAAACCAGGCCACGCGGACACTTTCACAATACAACAGCCGGGAATGCACTTTTCGGTAAAAAAACACATTCCTTCCTCCTAATTTATCAAATAAACGACTCACTGAAGAACAGGGGCCAGCTTAGATCGGTAAAAAGCCGTTACAACTACTTTTTTACTTCGCAATACCATTACAACGCATGCATTACCACGCATGCGTTGTACATCGCAAAGTCATTACTACGCATTTTTTTAGAATGCATGGTCATTTGCCACGCATGCCTTTACAACGAATTTCGTTGTAAAGGTATGTATGGTAAATGACCATGCGTTCTACAAAAATGTAGACGATCCACGTCGTTGTAAGGAAACAGAGGCTGTTCCGTTTCCTCACAACAACGTGCACCGCCCCTCAGAGATGACGTGAAGCAGGAACCATGAGGAGAGAGGAACCACGAGGAGTGAGAGGTAAGGGGGATTGGGCATGGGGTGGGGGTTACTTTTCTAGGGTTTAGGGTAGTGCAGTGGGGTTTGGGTAGTGTAGGGGGTCGTGCTGGGGGTAGTGTTTTAGGGTTTAGGGTAGTGCAGTAGTGTTTGAGTAGTGTAGGGGGTCATGCTGGAGGTAGTGTTTTAGGGTTTAGGGTAGTGCAGTGGTGTTTGGGTAGTGTAGGGGGTCGTGCTGGGGTAGATTTAGGGTTTAGGGTAGTGCAGTGGTGTTTTTGTAGTGTAGGGGGTCGTGCTGGGGGTAGAGTTTTAATGTTTAGGGTAGTGCAGTGGTGTTTGGGTAGTGTTTTAGGGTTTAGGGTAGTGCAGTGGTGTTTGGGTAATGTAGGGGGTCGTGCAGGGGTAGTGTTGTAGGGTTTAGGGTAGTGCAGTGGTGTTTGGGTAGTGTAGGGGGTTGTGCTGGGGGTAGATTTAGGGTAAGGGTAGTGCAGTGGTGTTTGGGTAGTGTAGGGAGTCATGCTGGGGGTAGTGTTTTAGGGTTTAGGGTAGCGCAGTGGTGTTTGTGTAGTGTAGGGGGTCGTGCTGGGGTAGTGTTTTAGGGTTTACGGTAGTGCAGTGGTGTTTGTGTAGTGTAGGGGGTCGTGCTGGGGTAGTGTTTTAGGGTAGTGCAGTGGTGTTTGTGTAGTGTAGGGGGTCATGCTGGGGGTAGTGTTTTGGGGTTTAGGGTAGTGCAGTGGTTTTTAGGGTTTAGGGTAGTGCAGTGGTGTGTGGGTAGTGTAGGGGGTCGTGCTGGGGGTAGGGTTTTAGGGTTTAGGGTAGTGCAGTAGTGTTTGAGTAGTGTAGGGGGTCATGCTGGGGGTAGTGTTTTAGGGTTTAGGGTAGTGCAGTGGTGTTTGGGTAGTGTAGGGGGTCGTGCTGGGGTAGATTTAGGGTTTAGGGTAGTGCAGTGGTGTTTTTGTAGTGTAGGGGGTCGTGCTGGGGGTAGAGTTTTAATGTTTAGGGTAGTGCAGTGGTGTTTGGGTAGTGTTTTAGGGTTTAGGGTAGTGCAGTGGTGTTTGGGTAATGTAGGGGGTCGTGCAGGGGGTAGTGTTGTAGGGTTTAGGGTAGTGCAGTGGTGTTTGGGTAGTGTAGGGGGTTGTGCTGGGGGTAGATTTAGGGTAAGGGTAGTGCAGTGGTGTTTGGGTAGTGTAGGGAGTCATGCTGGGGGTAGTGTTTTAGGGTTTAGGGTAGTGCAGTGGTGTTTGTGTAGTGTAGGGGGTCGTGCTGGGGTAGTGTTTTAGGGTTTACGGTAGTGCAGTGGTGTTTGTGTAGTGTAGGGGGTCGTGCTGGGGTAGTGTTTTAGGGTAGTGCAGTGGTGTTTTTGTAGTGTAGGGGGTCATGCTGGGGGTAGTGTTTTGGGGTTTAGGGTAGTGCAGTGGTTTTTAGGGTTTAGGGTAGTGCAGTGGTGTGTGGGTAGTGTAGGGGTCGTGCTGGGGGTAGGGTTTTAGGGTTTAGGGTAGTGCAGTGGTGTTTGGGTAGTGTAGGGGGTCGTGCTGGGGGTAGGGTTTTAGGGTTTAGGGTAGTGCAGTGGTGTTTGGGTAGTGTAGGGGGTCGTGCTGGGGGTAGTGTTTTAGGGTTTAGGGTAGTGCAGTGGTGTTTGTGTAGTGTACGGGGTCATGCTGGGGTAGTGTTTTAGGGTTTAGGGTAGTGCAGTGGTGTAGGGGGTCGTGCTGGGGGTAGTGTTTTAGGGTTTAGGGTAGTGCAGTGGTGTTTGTGTAGTGTAGGGGGTCGTGCTGGGGGTAGTGTTTTAGGGTTTAGGGTAGTGCAGTGGTGTTTGTGTAGTGTAGGGGGTAGTGTTTTAGGGTTTAGGGTAGTGCAGTGGTGTTTGTGTCGTGTAGGGAGTCGTGCTGGGGGTAATGTTTTAGGGTTTAGGGTAGTGCAGTGGTGTTTGTGTAGTGTAGGGGGTCGTGTTTTAGGGTTTAGGGTAGTGCAGTGGTGTTTGGGTAGTGTAGGGGGTCGTGCTGGGGGTAGTGTTTTAGGGTTTAGGGTAGTGCAGTGGTGTTTGGGTAGTGTAGGGGGTCATGCTGGGGGTAGTGTTTTAGGGTTTAGGGTAGTGCAGTGGTGTTTGTGTAGTGTAGGGGGTCATGCTGGGGGTAGATTTAGGGTTTAGGGTAGTGAAGTGGTGTTTGGGTAGTGTAGGGGGTCGTGCTGGGGGTAGTGTTTTAGGGTTTAGGGTAGTGCAGTGGTGTTTGGGTAGTGTAGGTTGTTGTGCTGGGGTAGTGTTTTAGGGTTTAGGGTAGTGCAGTGGTGTTTTTGTAGTGTAGTGGGTTGTGCTGGGGGTAGATTTAGGGTTTAGGGTAGTGCAGTGGTGTTTGTGTAGTGTAGGGGGTCGTGCTGGGGGTAGTGTTTTAGGGTTTAGGGTAGTGCAGTGGTGTTTGGGTAGTATAGGGGGTCGTGCTGGGGGTAGTATTTTAGGATTTAGGGTAGTGCAGTGGTGTTTGGGTAGTGTATGGGGTCGTGCTGGGAGTAGATTTAGGGTAGTGCAGTGGTGTTTGTGTAGTGTAGGGGGTCGTGCTGGTGGTAGTGTTTTAGGGTTTAGGGTAGTGCAGTGGTTTTGGGTAGTGTAGGGGGTCGTGCTGGGCGTAGAGTTTTAGGGTTTAGGGTAGTGCAGTGGTGTTTGGGTAGTGTAGGGGGTCGTGCTGGGGGTAGTGTTTTAGGGATTAGGGTAGTGCACTGGTGTTTGTGTAGTGTAGGGGTTGTGCTGGGGGTAGTGTTTTAGGGTTTAGGGTAGTGCAGTGGTGTTTGGGTAGTGTAGGGGGTCATGCTGGGGGTAGTGTTTTAGGGTTTAGGGTAGTGCAGTGGTGTTTGGGTAGTGTAGGGGGTCGTGCTGGGGGTAGATTTAGGGTTTAGGGTAGTGCAGTGGTGTTTCTGTAGTGTAGGGGGTCGTGCTGGGGGTAGTGTTTTAGGGTTTAGGGTAGTGCAGTGGTGTGTGTGTGTAGTGTAGGGGCAGGGTCGGTGCGTCCATTGGGGCATTGGGGCGTAGCCCCCCCGCCCGCAGCTCCCTCGGCGTCTTTGAACCTAAGTAAACAATCAGTTTACTTAAGTTCAAAGAGCCGAGGGAGAACTGACAATCATGTCAGTCAGCATGACGTCGGACCGCCCACCCCCTTCAGAGTCTGAAGGGGGTGGGCGGTCCTGCGTCATGTTGACTGACATGATTGTCAGAGGGACCAGGGGCAGCAGGCAGCACTGCAGCACAAGTGCGCATGAGTGGGGAAGGGCACCGAATTTTCGCGCCGTGCCCAGTCATGCGCACTTGTGTGTGCACTGGCTTGCGCATGCCCATTAGGAGAGCGAGGGTTGAGCAAAGGCTCAAACCTCGGTCTCCTGATGGGCAGGCGGGCGAGAGGTAACCGTGCCCTAAGCCAATCCTGCCAGCTGCGCCAGGATTGGCTGAGAGGGGCTGTAGGCAGGGCCAAACGGAGTCGGACCCGAGGCGGCGCGGACGGCGGACCTCCTCAGAGTCAGGTAGGATTTTCTTTTTTATTTCAAGAATCCCCCGGGCCCCCGGCACAACCCCCCCTCCCCCGCAAGCCCCCCGCGAGCCGCGTCTGGACGCAGGCAGCATCGTGGTGTGCAGAAAGGGAGAACGAAGGCATGAGAGAGAGGTTGACAGGCCAAGTGAGAGAGGAAGGGGAGGGAAGAGAAGCCATGAATGGGATAGTGAGAATGAGAGCGAGAGATCGGAGCAATACACAGAAAGGGTTGGCAGTTAGTAAAAGGCAGGCACCGCATGACAAAAGTGAGTGGGAGCCAACAAGAAAAGTCGGGGAAACTAGCACCAGGGTAGGGCACAGGCAGAAAGGCAGGTGTGCGGGATACGAATAAGCTAGAGCCTAGAGCGATAGAAATAAACAGATAGCGGTGGGGGAGAGAGAGGTGAGGAGAGGTAGAGGCGAGGATAAGCTGAAGCGTGAGCACACACCACCAGGCTTGGCAGCTTTATCTCCCACCTTCGCGCCTAAGTGGTAAGCTAGCGTCCAGGTTATGTTACCTTTCATGTTAATTATGCTCGTCACTGTGCAAGAGAGAGGAGTGGGAAGATCGACTGGGGGGTGTTGCGATGTGTTTCAAATAAAACCTGTTTATTTATATGGCGCATAAGGCGGATTGCAGGTTGTCTGTGCGCTTTGCAAAGCTCTAGAAATATGTCTATTTTTATCCTAAAAAACTGGCACATATTGGCTTGTCTTGGAAAGGATGAAAGGCGGAGTCACAGCACCGGACTCTAAGCCTGTGAACTGCAAGTTGCACACAGATCTTTGCAGCAGATGCCCTACCAGCTGTTGTATTTTTTAAATTTATTTATTCAGTGAGGTTTGTTTCGTGTCAGAATGGCAGCCTTGCGGCTCGTTGCAGAGGTTGAACAGCAGCCAACAAGATCAGGGCATGGCACTGGGGTAACTCAAACGAAATCTAAGAGTGGCACGGAAAGGCAAACTGCTGCCAACTTGGCCCGCATGAACACTCTTTCTCCCGGCTACAGTGCAAGTGTTATTTATCAAGGGATGATGTGAGCCTTGCAAACAAAATGAAATAGGGGTTCCGGGCAGTCACGTCGGCACATTTCATGCCTCGTCTTTGCACGGTACCTACATGTTGTATGTATCCCTGCTTTCTTCTTGATGCTATTGATTTAAGTCTTTTCTCGTTTTCGTTCTACTTCCCTCCATTGTTTGTTTTTTGATCCATTTTCCCAAAACGAAAGTCAGGTTTTGTGTCTAGCACTGGCCCACAAGGTTTGGTGTACAGCGTAGTTACACAAAAAGTGTTGCCTCACTTTTCCTCGTGGACTAGCGCTGGACACCCCTGCATCTTAAATAAGTTAAATGTTATTCTCAGAGAGGCGACTCTGGTGCGAGCTGTTTTCGTTTGTGACCTAGCTGGGACTTTCTGGGCATCTGAGGGAGCCATCTCCCTGTGTTTTTGTTAACACCACTGTGACAAAACACATGTTGAAAGAGCCCAGCCCCCATGGTCACAATTGTTTCAGTGCTGAAACGAATGTGGCCAGAAATGTGGGCTTGGGAGTCCTAGCATGAGCTGTCCTGCGGGCTATAAAGCCAAGATTTGATAAAGGTGCCCTTTGACAAATCGGAGTTGGCCCGAGATGCAGCTGGGATGAGGACGAGATAAAAGAAGTGAGCTGAGAGATGAAAAGGAAGAAGGAGATGTAGGAAAGGAATAGGGCAGCAGAGGCACAGAAGAAAAAATGTCAGTGAAAAAGTTGGCGACTGAGAAACGTAGATGAAGAAACAAAATGGAACATAATAGGGAGTGAGATGCTATAGGCAGAGTCACAGAGTGGGGAAAGGAGGAACCGCTGTTGGTGTAATATGGACAGAGAGTTAAAATAAAAGCGTAAGAGGAGAGAGAAAGGGAAAGGAAGAGTGGGAAGAAGTAGCCACGGATCAAGAAATGGAAAGGGCGGGAGCAAAGGGGAGTGCAAAGAGTGACAATGAAAGGTGGGGACAGGGAGTGCAGATGAGAGAGAGGTTCACAGAGAGGAGGGATGGACAGAGGGGAGTGCAAAGAGTGACAATGAGAGGAGAGTGACAGGGATGGAGATGAGAGACAAGTTCACAGAGAGGAGAAAGGGACAGAGGGGAGGGGAACTAGTGTCAATGAGAGGGGGTGACAGATGCAGATGAGAGAGATTTGCAGGGAGGGACAAAGGGAAGTGGAAAGAGGTACAGCAAGGAGAGTCACACGGATGGAGATAAAGAGCGTGTGATGAGGTTCATAAGGGCCAAATGAGAGTGGAAAGAATGGCAATGAGAGGAGAGTGACAGAGATGGAGGTCAGAGAGAGAGGTTCACAGAGAGGAGGGAAGGGCAAAAGGGAGTGGAAAGAGTGACAGCAAAGAGAGAGTGACACGGATGGAGATGAAGAGCGTGAGATGAGATTCATAAGGGCCAAATGAGAGTGGAAAGAGTGGCAATGAGAGGAGAGTGACAGAGAGAGAGGTTCACAGAGAGGAGGGGGAGGGCAAAGGGGAGTGAAAAGAGTGACAGCAAGGAGAGAGTGAAAGGATGAACATGAAAGAGGGTGCAATTCAGGCAGAGCTGTATGGGGGAAACAGGAGGTAGAAAGAGTGATGGGGGAGACCTAAAGGTGAGGGGGAAGTGCAGAGGGCAGCTGAGGAGAGGGTGGCAGAGATGGTGAAGGGTGTGAGACACAAACACACCAAAACACAGAAATGAGTGGGAGGCAGAAAAAGGAAGGTGGTCATTTTTGAACACAGAAAGAAACTCGACTTGCTGGGACAAGCACTCAGTATTTCCTCATCCAGCCCAGCGCGTCTCATGGAAGCTCCCAGAAAGGGGAAGGTGTGACCAGGGGTGCTTGTGAGGTGGCACCGGGCCCAGTATGTCTGGCTGCGGGTTTTGTGTTTGTCACTTTGTGAGTAAATCGAGTATTTCAACGTCTGCTTGCAGCTGCAGCAGTCTCTGTGTACTTTTTTGTGTACAGGTCTTTAAGCCTAAACAAATGTTTGTGACTCGTGCTTTATGTGTGTACTTGATAGTGTTTGAGTGTGTGTTTGTACTTGTGTTGGGGTGAAGTTGATGGATATAAGGATGTTGTTACAGATCCTGTCATAACACTTTCGCAAGTGCTTTATCAACCTTCCTGCTTCCTCAAATTTGCTTGAAAATGCTCCATTTATCCACTCTTTTTTCAAAATTTTCTCGGGGGGAGAACCCCCCCCCCCAGTGCAGTACCACGATAACTTTACGCCCACCACTTTCAAATGTCACCAGCCACCACTGCAAACTTTGCAGCCGGTCCTGATAGATTTCCTGGTTTACTTTACAGGTTCAGCAAGACCCTTTTACAGACAGAACAGAGGTTACTTGTTGACATATTGCGCTATTGCCTAACAGTGCGCATGTTCAGTATTGAGTAATAAAGGCCAAGCAGTTTGCAGTTCCCAAGTTCAGTGAGGAGCAGAAGCAGAGTCGAGGACATGCTCAGCCGTGCTCTTCGGTTAAAGACGCTTAGTAGCTGGAAATAGGGAATTACTGCAGAGAAACAGCCCTGGCAGCCTCTGCTCCACTACCTGCCCCCCCAGCTCCCATGTGGGTAGCCTCTCTACCCCATTCCCATCTCCCCCCAGCTCCCATGTGGGTAGCCTCTCTACCCCATTCCCAGCTCCCCCAGCTCCCATACGGGCAGCCTCTCTGCCCTATTCCTAGCTCCCCGAGCTCCAATGCGGGTAGCCTCTCTGCCTCATTCCCAGCTCCCTTGCGTGTAGCCTCTCTGCTCCATTCCCAGCTCCCCCAGCTCCCATGCGGGCAGCTTCTCTGCCCCATTCCCATCTCCCTCCAGCTCCCATGTGGGTAGCCTCTCTGCCCCATTCCCATCTCCCCCCAGCTCCCATGTGGGTAACCTCTCTGCCCCATTCCCATCTCCACCCAGCTCCCATGCGGGCAGCCTCTCTGCTCCATTCCCAGCTCCCCCAGCTCCCATTTAAATAGCCTCTCTGCCCCATTCCCAGCTCTCATGCAGATAGCCTCTCTGCCCCATTCCCAGCTCCCCCAGCTCCCATGCGGGCAGCCTCTCTGCTCCATTCCCAGCTTCCATCTAGATAGACTCTCTGCCCCATTCCCAGCTCCCCCAGCTCCCATGCAGGTAGCCTCTCTGCCCCATTCCCAGCTCCCATGCGGGTAGCCTCTCTGCTCCATTCCCAGCTCCCCCAGCTCCCATGCGGGTAGCCTCTCTGCTCCATTCCCAGATCCCCCAGCTCCCATGCGGGTAGCCTCTCTGCTCCATTCCCATCTCCCCCCAGCTCCCATGTGGGTAGTCTCTCTGCCCTATTCCCATCTCCCCCAGCTCCCATGTGGGTAGCCTCTCTGCCCCATTCCCATCTCCCCCAGCTCCCATGTGGGTAGCCTCTCTGCCCCATTGCCATCTCGCCCCAGCTCCCATGTGGGTAGCCTCTCTCCCACATTACCATCTCCCCCAGCTCCCATGTGGCTAGCCTCTCTGCCCCATTCCCATCACCCCTCAGCTCCCATGTGGGTAGCCTCTCTGCCCCATTCCCATCTCCCCCCAGCTCCCATGTGGGTAGCCTCTCTGCCCCATTCCCATCTCCCCCCAGCTCCCATGCGGGTAGCCTCTCTGCTCCATTCCCATCTCCCCCCAGCTCCCATGCGGGTAGTCTCTCTGCCCCATTCCCATCTCCCCTAGCTCCCATGTGGGTAGCCTCTCTGCCCCATTCCCATCTCCCCTAGCTCCCATGTGGGTAGCCTCTCTGCCCCATTGCCATCTCCCCCCAGCTCCCATGTGGGTAGCCTCTCTCCCCCATTCCCAGCTCCTTTGTGGGCAGCCTCTCTGCTCCATTCCCATCTCCCCCCAGCTCCCATGTGGGTAGCCTCTCTGCCCCATTCCCATCTCCCCCCAGCTCCCATGTGGGTAGCCTCTCTGCCCCATTCCCATCTCCCCCAGCTCCCATATGGGTAGCCTCTCTACCCCATTCCCAGCTCCCCCAGCTCCCATATGGGCAGCCTCTCTGCCCTATTCCTAGCTCCCCGAGCTCCAATGCGGGTAGCCTCTCTGCCTCATTCCCAGCTCCCTTGCAGGTAGCCTCTCTGCTCCATTCCCAGCTCCCCAGCTCCCATGCGGGCAGCCTCTCTGCCCCATTCCCATCTCCCCCAGCTCCCTTGTGGGTAGCCTCTCCGCCCCATTCCCATCTCCCCCAGCTCCCATGTGGGTAACCTCTCTGCCCCATTCCCATCTCCCCCAGCTCCCATGTGGGCAGCCTCTCTGCTCCATTCCCAGCTCTCCCAGCTCCCATTTAGATAGCCTCTCTGCCCCATTCCCAGCTCCCTTGCAGATAGCCTCTCTGCCCCATTCCCAGCTCCCCCAGCTCCCATGTGGGTAGCCTCTCTGCCCCATTCCCATCTCCCCTAGCTCCCATGTGGGTAGCCTCTCTGCCCCATTGCCATCTCCCCCAGCTCCCATGTGGGTAGCCTCTCTCCCCCATTCCCAGCTCCTTTGTGGGCAGCCTCTCTGCTCCATTCCCATCTCCCCCAGCTCCCATGTGGGTAGCCTCTCTGCCCCATTCCCATCTCCCCCAGCTCCCATGTGGGTAGCCTCTCTGCCCCATTCCCATCTCCCCCAGCTCCCATATGGGTAGCCTCTCTACCCCATTCCCAGCTCCCCCAGCTCCCATATGGGCAGCCTCTCTGCCCTATTCCTAGCTCCCCGAGCTCCAATGCGGGTAGCCTCTCTGCCTCATTCCCAGCTCCCTTGCAGGTAGCCTCTCTGCTCCATTCCCAGCTCCCCCAGCTCCCATGCGGGCAGCCTCTCTGCCCCATTCCCATCTCCCCCCAGCTCCCTTGTGGGTAGCCTCTCCGCCCCATTCCCATCTCCCCCCAGCTCCCATGTGGGTAACCTCTCTGCCCCATTCCCATCTCCCCCCAGCTCCCATGTGGGCAGCCTCTCTGCTCCATTCCCAGCTCTCCCAGCTCCCATTTAGATAGCCTCTCTGCCCCATTCCCAGCTCCCTTGCAGATAGCCTCTCTGCCCCATTCCCAGCTCCCCCAGCTCCCATGCGGGCAGCCTCTCTGCTCCATTCCCAGCTCCCATCTAGATAGACTCTCTGCCCCATTCCCAGCTCCCCCAGCTCCCATGCAGGTAGCCTCTCTGCCCCACTCCCAGCTCCCATGCGGGTAGCCTCTCTGCTCCATTCCCAGCTCCCCCAGCTCCCATGCGGGTAGCCTCTCTGCCCCATTCCCATCTCCCCCAGCTCCCATGTGGGTAGCCTCTCTGCTCCATTCCCATCTCCCCCCAGCTCCCATGCGGATAGCCTCTCTGTCCATTCCCATCTCCCCCAGCTCCCATGCGGGTAGCCTCTCTGCCCCATTCCCATCTCCCCCAGCTCCCATGTGGGTAGCCTCTCTGCCCCATTCCCATCTCCCCCAGCTCCCATGTGGGTAGCCTCTCTGCCCCATTCCCATCTCCCCCAGCTCCCATGTGGGTAGCCTCTCTCCCCCATTCCCAGCTCCTTTGTGGGCAGCCTCTCTGCTCCATTCCCATCTCCCCCAGCTCCCATGTGGGTAGCCTCTCTGCCCCATTCCCATCTCCCCCAGCTCCCATGTGGGTAGCCTCTCTGCCCCATTCCTATCTCCCCCAGCTCCCATGTGGGTAGCCTCTCTGCCCCATTCCCATCTCCCCCAGCTCCCATGTAGGTAGCCTCTCTGCCCCATTCCCATCCCCCCAGCTTCCATTTGGGAAGCCTCTCTGCCCCATTCCCATCCCCCCAGCTCCCATGTGGGTAGCCTCTCTGCCCCATTCCCATCCCCCCCAGCTCCCATGTGGGTAGCCTCTCTGCCCCATTCCCATCTCCCCCAGCTCCTATGTGGGTAGCCTCTCTGCCCCATTCCCATCTCCCCCCAGCTCCCATGTGGGTAGCCTCTCTGCCCCATTCCCATCTCCCCCCAGCTCCCATGTGGGTAGCCTCTCTGCCCCATTCCCATCTCCCCCAGCTCCCATGTGGGTAGCCTCTCTGCCCCATTCCCATCTCCCCCCAGCTCCCATGTGGGTAGCCTCTCTGCCCCAATCCCATTTCCCCCCAGCTCCCATGTGGGTAGCCTCTCTACCCCATTCCCAGCTCCCATACGGGCAGCCTCTCTGCCCTATTCCTAGCTCCCTTCAGCTCCCATGCGGGTAGCCTCTCTGCCCCATTCCCTGCTCCCCCAGCTCTCATGCAGATAACCTCTCTGCCTCATTCCCAGCTCCCCCAGCTCCCTTGCGGGTAGCCTCTCTGCTCCATTCCCAGCTCTCCCCAGCTCCCATTTAGATAGCCTCTCTGCCCCATTCCCAGCTCCCATGCAGATAGCCTCTCTGCCCCATTCCCAGCTCCCCCAGCTCCCATGCGGGCAGCCTCTCTTCTCCATTCCCATCTCCCCCCAGGTCCCATGTGGGTAGCCTCTCTGCCCCATTCCCATCTCCCCCAGCTCCCATGTGGGTAGCCTCTCTGCCCCATTCCCATCTCCCCCCAGCTCCCATATGGGTAGCCTCTCTACCCCATTCCCAGCTCCCCCAGCTCCCATATGAGCAGCCTCTCTGCCCTATTCCTAGCTCCCCGAGCTCCCATGTGGGTAGCCTCTCTGCCCCATTCCCATCCCCCCCAGCTCCCATGTGGGTAACCCTCTGCCCCATTCCCATCCCCCCAGCTCCCATGTGGGTAGCCTCTCTGCCCCATTCCCATACCCCCCAGCTCCCATGTGGGTAGCCTCTCTGCCCCATTCCCATCTCCCCCCAGCTCCCATGTGGGTAGCCTCTCTGCCCCATTCCCATCTCCCCCAGCTCCCATGTGGGTAGCCTCTCTGCCCCATTCCCATCCCCCAGCTTCCATGTGGGAAGCCTCTCTGCCCCATTCCCATCCCCCCAGCTCCCATGTGGGTAGCCTCTCTGCCCCATTCCCATCCCCCCCAGCTCCCATGTGGGTAGCCTCTCTGCCCCATTCCCATCTCCCCCAGCTCCTATGTGGGTAGCCTCTCTGCCCCATTCCCATCTCCCCCAGCTCCCATGTGGGTAGCCTCTCTGCCCCATTCCCATCTCCCCCAGCTCCCATGTGGGTAGCCTCTCTGCCCCATTCCCATCTCCCCCAGCTCCCATGTGGGTAGCCTCTCTGCCCCATTCCCATCTCCCCCCAGCTCCCATGTGGGTAGCCTCTCTGCCCCAATCCCATTTCCCCCAGCTCCCATGTGGGTAGCCTCTCTACCCCATTCCCAGCTCCCATACGGGCAGCCTCTCTGCCCTATTCCTAGCTCCCTTCAGCTCCCATGCGGGTAGCCTCTCTGCCCCATTCCCTGCTCCCCCAGCTCTCATGCAGATAACCTCTCTGCCTCATTCCCAGCTCCCCCAGCTCCCTTGCGGGTAGCCTCTCTGCTCCATTCCCAGCTCTCCCCAGCTCCCATTTAGATAGCCTCTCTGCCCCATTCCCAGCTCCCATGCAGATAGCCTCTCTGCCCCATTCCCAGCTCCCCCAGCTCCCATGCGGGCAGCCTCTCTTCTCCATTCCCATCTCCCCCAGGTCCCATGTGGGTAGCCTCTCTGCCCCATTCCCATCTCCCCCAGCTCCCATGTGGGTAGCCTCTCTGCCCCATTCCCATCTCCCCCCAGCTCCCATATGGGTAGCCTCTCTACCCCATTCCCAGCTCCCCCAGCTCCCATATGAGCAGCCTCTCTGCCCTATTCCTAGCTCCCCGAGCTCCAATGCGGGTAGCCTCTCTGCCTCATTCCCAGCTCCCTTGCGGGTAGCCTCTCTGCTCCATTCCCAGCTCCCCCAGCTCCCATGCGGGCAGCCTCTCTGCCCCATTCCCATCTCCCCCCAGCTCCCTTGTGGGTAGCCTCTCCGCCCCATTCCTATCTCCCCCCAGCTCCCATGTGGGTAACCTCTCTGCCCCATTCCCATCTCCCCCCAGCTCCCATGCGGGCAGCCTCTCTGCTCCATTCCCAGCTCTCCCAGCTCCCATTTAGATAGCCTCTCTGCCCCATTCCCAGCTCCCTTGCAGATAGCCTCTCTGCCCCATTCCCAGCTCCCCCAGCTCCCATGCGGGCAGCCTCTCTGCTCCATTCCCAGCTCCCATCTAGATAGACTCTCTGCCCCATTCCCAGCTCTCCCAGCTCCCATGCAGGTAGCCTCTCTGCCCCACTCCCAGCTCCCATGCGGGTAGCCTCTCTGCTCCATTCCCAGCTTCCCCAGCTCATTCCCATCTCCCCCAGCTCCCATGTGGGTAGCCTCTCTGCCCCATTCCCATCTCCCCCAGCTCCCATGTGGGTAGCCTCTCTGCCCCATTCCCATCTCCCCCCAGCTCCCATGTGGGTAGCCTCTCTCCCCCATTCCCAGCTCCTTTGTGGGCAGCCTCTCTGCTCCATTCCCATCTCCCCCCAGCTCCCATGTGGGTAGCCTCTCTGCCCCATTCCCATCTCCCCCCAGCTCCCATGTGGGTAGCCTCTCTGCCCCATTCCTATCTCCCCCAGCTCCCATGTGGGTAGCCTCTCTGCCCCATTCCCATCTCCCCCAGCTCCCATGTAGGTAGCCTCTCTGCCCCATTCCCATCCCCCCAGCTTCCATGTGGAAAGCCTCTCTGCCCCATTCCCATCCCCCCCAGCTCCCATGTGGGTAGCCTCTCTGCCCCATTCCCATCCCCCCCAGCTCCCATGTGGGTAGCCTCTCTGCCCCATTCCCATCTCCCCCCAGCTCCTATGTGGGTAGCCTCTCTGCCCCATTCCCATCTCCCCCAGCTCCCATGTGGGTAGCCTCTCTGCCCCATTCCCATCTCCCCCAGCTCCCATGTGGGTAGCCTCTCTGCCCCATTCCCATCTCCCCCAGCTCCCATGTGGGTAGCCTCTCTGCCCCATTCCCATCTCCCCCAGCTCCCATGTGGGTAGCCTCTCTGCCCCAATCCCATTTCCCCCAGCTCCCATGTGGGTAGCCTCTCTACCCCATTCCCAGCTCCCATACGGGCAGCCTCTCTGCCCTATTCCTAGCTCCCTTCAGCTCCCATGCGGGTAGCCTCTCTGCCCCATTCCCTGCTCCCCCAGCTCTCATGCAGATAACCTCTCTGCCTCATTCCCAGCTCCCCCAGCTCCCTTGCGGGTAGCCTCTCTGCTCCATTCCCAGCTCTCCCCAGCTCCCATTTAGATAGCCTCTCTGCCCCATTCCCAGCTCCCATGCAGATAGCCTCTCTGCCCCATTCCCAGCTCCCCAGCTTCCATGTGGAAGCCTCTCTGCCCCATTCCCATCTCCCCCCAGGTCCCATGTGGGTAGCCTCTCTACCCCATTCCCATCTCCCCTAGCTCCCATGTGGGTAGCCTCTCTCCCCCATTCCCAGCTCCTTTGTGGGCAGCCTCTCTGCTCCATTCCCATCTCCCCCAGCTCCCATGTGGGTAGCCTCTCTGCCCCATTCCCATCTCCCCCAGCTCCCATGTGGGTAGCCTCTCTGCCCCATTCCCATCTCCCCTCAGCTCCCATGTGGGTAGCCTCTCTGCCCCATTCCCATCTCCCCCAGCTCCCATGTGGGTAACTTCTCTGCCCCATTCCCATCTCCCCCAGCTCCCATGTGGGTAGCCTCTCTAACCCATTCCCAGCTCCCCCAGCTCCCATACGGGCAGCCTCTCTGCCCTATTCCTAGCTCCCCGAGCTCCAATGCGGGTAGCCTCTCTGCCTCATTCCCAGCTCCCTTGCGGGTAGCCTCTCTGCTCCATTCCCAGCTCCCCCAGCTCCCATGCGGGCAGCCTCTCTGCCCCATTCCCATCTCCCCCCAGCTCCCTTGTGGGTAGCCTCTCTGCCCCATTCCCATCTCCCCCCAGCTCCCATGTGGGTAACCTCTCTGCCCCATTCCCATCTCCCCCCAGCTCCCATGCGGGCAGCCTCTCTGCTCCATTCCCAGCTCTCCCCAGCTCCCATTTAGATAGCCTCTCTGCCCCATTCCCAGATCCCTTGCAGATAGCCTCTCTGCCCCATTCCCAGCTCCCCCAGCTCCCATGCGGGCAGCCTCTCTGCTCCATTCCCAGCTCCCATCTAGATAGACTCTCTGCCCCATTCCCAGCTCCCCCAGCTCCCATGCAGGTAGCCTCTCTGCCCCACTCCCAGCTCCCATGCGGGTAGCCTCTCTGCTCCATTCCCAGCTCCCCCAGCTCCCATGCGGGTAGCCTCTCTGCCCCATTCCCATCTCCCCCAGCTCCCATGTGGGTAGCCTCTCTGCTCCATTCCCATCTCCCCCCAGCTCCCATGCGGGTAGCCTCTCTGCTCCATTCCCATCTCCCCCAGCTCCCATGCGGGTAGCCTCTCTGCCCCACTCCCATCTCCCCCCAGCTCCCATGTGGGTAGCCTCTCTCCCCATTCCCAGCTCCTTTGTGGGCAGCCTCTCTGCTCCATTCCCATCTCCCCCAGCTCCCATGTGGGTAGCCTCTCTGCCCCATTCCCATCTCCCCCAGCTCCCATGTGGGTAGCCTCTCTGCCCCATTCCTATCTCCCCCAGCTCCCATGTGGGTAGCCTCTCTGCCCCATTCCCATCTCCCCCAGCTCCCATGTAGGTAGCCTCTCTGCCCCATTCCCATCCCCCAGCTTCCATGTGGAAAGCCTCTCTGCCCCATTCCCATCCCCCCAGCTCCCATGTGGGTAGCCTCTCTGCCCCATTCCCATCCCCCCCAGCTCCCATGTGGGTAGCCTCTCTGCCCCATTCCCATCTCCCCCCAGCTCCTATGTGGGTAGCCTCTCTGCCCCATTCCCATCTCCCCCAGCTCCCATGTGGGTAGCCTCTCTGCCCCATTCCCATCTCCCCCAGCTCCCATGTGGGTAGCCTCTCTGCCCCATTCCCATCTCCCCCAGCTCCCATGTGGGTAGCCTCTCTGCCCCATTCCCATCTCCCCCAGCTCCCATGTGGGTAGCCTCTCTGCCCCAATCCCATTTCCCCCAGCTCCCATGTGGGTAGCCTCTCTACCCCATTCCCAGCTCCCATACGGGCAGCCTCTCTGCCCTATTCCTAGCTCCCTTCAGCTCCCATGCGGGTAGCCTCTCTGCC
This sequence comes from Calotriton arnoldi, assembly GCA_963921515.1. Classification (NCBI taxonomy): domain Eukaryota; kingdom Metazoa; phylum Chordata; class Amphibia; order Caudata; family Salamandridae; genus Calotriton; species Calotriton arnoldi. The sequence goes on from CAWUFW010009795.1 coordinate 201,479, forward strand.
CCATTCCCTGCTCCCCCAGCTCTCATGCAGATAACCTCTCTGCCTCATTCCCAGCTCCCCCAGCTCCCTTGCGGGTAGCCTCTCTGCTCCATTCCCAGCTCTCCCCAGCTCCCATTTAGATAGCCTCTCTGCCCCATTCCCAGCTCCCATGCAGATAGCCTCTCTGCCCCATTCCCAGCTCCCCAGCTTCCATGTGGGAAGCCTCTCTGCCCCATTCCCATCTCCCCCCAGGTCCCATGTGGGTAGCCTCTCTACCCCATTCCCATCTCCCCTAGCTCCCATGTGGGTAGCCTCTCTCCCCCATTCCCAGCTCCTTTGTGGGCAGCCTCTCTGCTCCATTCCCATCTCCCCCAGCTCCCATGTGGGTAGCCTCTCTGCCCCATTCCCATCTCCCCCAGCTCCCATGTGGGTAGCCTCTCTGCCCCATTCCCATCTCCCCTCAGCTCCCATGTGGGTAGCCTCTCTGCCCCATTCCCATCTCCCCCCAGCTCCCATGTGGGTAACTTCTCTGCCCCATTCCCATCTCCCCCCAGCTCCCATGTGGGTAGCCTCTCTAACCCATTCCCAGCTCCCCCAGCTCCCATACGGGCAGCCTCTCTGCCCTATTCCTAGCTCCCCGAGCTCCAATGCGGGTAGCCTCTCTGCCTCATTCCCAGCTCCCTTGCGGGTAGCCTCTCTGCTCCATTCCCAGCTCCCCCAGCTCCCATGCGGGCAGCCTCTCTGCCCCATTCCCATCTCCCCCAGCTCCCTTGTGGGTAGCCTCTCTGCCCCATTCCCATCTCCCCCAGCTCCCATGTGGGTAACCTCTCTGCCCCATTCCCATCTCCCCCAGCTCCCATGCGGGCAGCCTCTCTGCTCCATTCCCAGCTCTCCCCAGCTCCCATTTAGATAGCCTCTCTGCCCCATTCCCAGCTCCCTTGCAGATAGCCTCTCTGCCCCATTCCCAGCTCCCCCAGCTCCCATGCGGGCAGCCTCTCTGCTCCATTCCCAGCTCCCATCTAGATAGACTCTCTGCCCCATTCCCAGCTCCCCCAGCTCCCATGCAGGTAGCCTCTCTGCCCCACTCCCAGCTCCCATGCGGGTAGCCTCTCTGCTCCATTCCCAGCTCCCCCAGCTCCCATGCGGGTAGCCTCTCTGCCCCATTCCCATCTCCCCCCAGCTCCCATGTGGGTAGCCTCTCTGCTCCATTCCCATCTCCCCCCCAGCTCCCATGCGGGTAGCCTCTCTGCTCCATTCCCAGCTCCCATCTAGATAGACTCTCTGCCCCATTCCCAGCTCCCCCAGCTCCCATGCAGGTAGCCTCTCTGCCCCACTCCCAGCTCCCATGCGGGTAGCCTCTCTGCCCCACTCCCAGCTCCCATGCGGGTAGCCTCTCTGCTCCATTCCCAGCTCCCCCAGCTCCCATGCGGGTAGCCTCTCTGCCCCATTCCCATCTCCCCCCAGCTCCCATGTGGGTAGCCTCTCTGCTCCATTCCCATCTCCCCCCCAGCTCCCATGCGGGTAGCCTCTCTGCTCCATTCCCATCTCCCCCCAGCTCCCATGCGGGTAGCCTCTCTGCCCCACTCCCATCTCCCCCCAGCTCCCATGTGGGTAGCCTCTCTGCCCCATTCCCATCTCCCCCAGCTCCCATGTGTGTAGCCTCTCTGCCCCATTCCAATCTCCCCCCAGTTCCCATGTGGGTAGCCTCTCTCCCCCATTCCCAGCTCCTTTGTGGGCAGCCTCTCTGCTCCATTCCCATCTCCCCCAGCTCCCATGTGGGTAGCCTCTCTGCCCCATTCCCATCTCCCCCCAGCTCCCATGTGGGTAGCCTCTCTGCCCCATTCCTATCTCCCCCAGCTCCCATGTGGGTAGCCTCTCTGCCCCATTCCCATCCCCCCAGCTCCCATGTGGGTAGCCTCTCTGCCCCATTCCCATCTCCCCCAGCTCCTATGTGGGTAGCCTCTCTGCCCCATTCCCATCTCCCCCAGCTCCCATGTGGGTAGCCTCTCTGCCCCATTCCCATCTCCCCCAGCTCCCATGTGGGTAGCCTCTCTGCCCCATTCCCATCTCCCCCAGCTCCCATGTGGGTAGCCTCTCTGCCCCATTCCCATCTCCCCCCAGCTCCCATGTGGGTAGCCTCTCTGCCCCAATCCCATTTCCCCCAGCTCCCATGTGGGTAGCCTCTCTACCCCATTCCCAGCTCCCATACGGGCAGCCTCTCTGCCCTATTCCTAGCTCCCTTCAGCTCCCATGCGGGTAGCCTCTCTGCCCCATTCCCTGCTCCCCCAGCTCTCATGCAGATAACCTCTCTGCCTCATTCCCAGCTCCCCAGCTCCCTTGCGGGTAGCCTCTCTGCTCCATTCCCAGCTCTCCCCAGCTCCCATTTAGATAGCCTCTCTGCCCCATTCCCAGCTCCCATGCAGATAGCCTCTCTGCCCCATTCCCAGCTCCCCAGCTTCCATGTGGGAAGCCTCTCTGCCCCATTCCCATCTCCCCCCAGGTCCCATGTGGGTAGCCTCTCTACCCCATTCCCATCTCCCCTAGCTCCCATGTGGGTAGCCTCTCTCCCCCATTCCCAGCTCCTTTGTGGGCAGCCTCTCTGCTCCATTCCCATCTCCCCCAGCTCCCATGTGGGTAGCCTCTCTGCCCCATTCCCATCTCCCCCAGCTCCCATGTGGGTAGCCTCTCTGCCCCATTCCCATCTCCCCTCAGCTCCCATGTGGGTAGCCTCTCTGCCCCATTCCCATCTCCCCCCAGCTCCCATGTGGGTAACTTCTCTGCCCCACTCCCAGCTCCCATGCGGGTAGCCTCTCTGCTCCATTCCCAGCTCCCCCAGCTCCCATGCGGGTAGCCTCTCTGCCCCATTCCCATCTCCCCCCAGCTCCCATGTGGGTAGCCTCTCTGCTCCATTCCCATCTCCCCCCAGCTCCCATGCGGGTAGCCTCTCTGCTCCATTCCCATCTCCCCCAGCTCCCATGCGGGTAGCCTCTCTGCCCCACTCCCATCTCCCCCAGCTCCCATGTGGGTAGCCTCTCTGCCCCATTCCCATCTCCCCCAGCTCCCATGTGTGTAGCCTCTCTGCCCCATTCCAATCTCCCCCCAGTTCCCATGTGGGTAGCCTCTCTCCCCCATTCCCAGCTCCTTTGTGGGCAGCCTCTCTGCTCCATTCCCATCTCCCCCCAGCTCCCATGTGGGTAGCCTCTCTGCCCCATTCCCATCTCCCCCCAGCTCCCATGTGGGTAGCCTCTCTGCCCCATTCCTATCTCCCCCAGCTCCCATGTGGGTAGCCTCTCTGCCCCATTCCCATCTCCCCCCAGCTCCCATGTGGGTAGCCTCTCTGCCCCATTCCCATCTCCCCCCAGCTCCCATGCGGGTAGCCTCTCTGCTCCATTCCCATCTCCCCCCAGCTCCCATGCGGGTAGCCTCTCTGCCCCACTCCCATCTCCCCCCAGCTCCCATGTGGGTAGCCTCTCTGCCCCATTCCCATCTCCCCCAGCTCCCATGTGTGTAGCCTCTCTGCCCCATTCCAATCTCCCCCCAGTTCCCATGTGGGTAGCCTCTCTCCCCCATTCCCAGCTCCTTTGTGGGCAGCCTCTCTGCTCCATTCCCATCTCCCCCAGCTCCCATGTGGGTAGCCTCTCTGCCCCATTCCTATCTCCCCCAGCTCCCATGTGGGTAGCCTCTCTGCCCCATTCCCATCTCCCCCCAGCTCCCATGTGGGTAGCCTCTCTACCCCATTCCCAGCTCCCCCAGCTCCCATACGGGCAGCCTCTCTGCCCTATTCCTAGCTCCCCGAGCTCCAATGCGGGTAGCCTCTCTGCCTCATTCCCAGCTCCCTTGCGGGTAGCCTCTCTGCTCCATTCCCAGCTCCCCCAGCTCCCATGCGGGCAGCCTCTCTGCCCCATTCCCATCTCCCCCAGCTCCCTTGTGGGTAGCCTCTCTGCCCCATTCCCATCTCCCCCAGCTCCCATGTGGGTAACCTCTCTGCCCCATTCCCATCTCCCCCAGCTCCCATGCGGGCAGCCTCTCTGCTCCATTCCCAGCTCTCCCCAGCTCCCATTTAGATAGCCTCTCTGCCCCATTCCCAGCTCCCTTGCAGATAGCCTCTCTGCCCCATTCCCAGCTCCCCCAGCTCCCATGCGGGCAGCCTCTCTGCTCCATTCCCAGCTCCCATCTAGATAGACTCTCTGCCCCATTCCCAGCTCCCCCAGCTCCCATGCAGGTAGCCTCTCTGCCCCACTCCCAGCTCCCATGCGGGTAGCCTCTCTGCTCCATTCCCAGCTCCCCCAGCTCCCATGCGGGTAGCCTCTCTGCCCCATTCCCATCTCCCCCAGCTCCCATGTGGGTAGCCTCTCTGCTCCATTCCCATCTCCCCCCAGCTCCCATGCGGGTAGCCTCTCTGCTCCATTCCCATCTCCCCCCAGCTCCCATGCGGGTAGCCTCTCTGCCCCACTCCCATCTCCCCCCAGCTCCCATGTGGGTAGCCTCTCTGCCCCATTCCCATCTCCCCCAGCTCCCATGTGGGTAGCCTCTCTGCCCCATTCCAATCTCCCCCCAGTTCCCATGTGGGTAGCCTCTCTCCCCCATTCCCAGCTCCTTTGTGGGCAGCCTCTCTGCTCCATTCCCATCTCCCCCCAGCTCCCATGTGGGTAGCCTCTCTGCCCCATTCCCATCTCTTCCCAGCTCCCATGTGGGTAGCCTCTCTGCCCCATTCCTATCTCCCCCAGCTCCCATGTGGGTAGCCTCTCTGCCCCATTCCCACCCACCCCCCCAGCTCCCATGTGGGTAGCCTCTCTGCCCCATTCCCATCCCCCCAGCTCCCATATGGGTAGCCTCTCTGCCCCATTCCCATCTCCCCCAGCTCCTATGTGGGTAGCCTCTCTGCCCCATTCCCATCTCCCCCGCTCCCATGTGGGTAGCCTCTCTGCCCCATTCCCATCTCCCCCCAGCTCCCATGTGGGTAGCCTCTCTGCCCCATTCCCACTTCCCCCACCTCCCATGCGTGTAGCCTCTCTGCTCCATTCCCAGTTCCCCCAGCTCCCATGCGTGTAGCCTCTCTGCCCCATTCCCTGCTCCCCCAGCTCCCATATGGTCAGCATCTCTGCCCCATTCCTAGCACCCCGAGCTCCCATACGGGTAGCCTCTCTGCTCCATTCCCAGCTCCCATGCGGGTAGAGTCTCTGCTCCATTCCCAGCTCCTCCCAGCTCCCATGCGGGCAGCCTCTCTGCCCCATTCCCAGCTCTCCCCAGCTCCCATGCAGATAGCCTCTCTGCCCTATTCCCAGCTCCCCCCAGCTCCCATGCAGATAGCCTCCCTGCCCCATTCCCAGCTCCCATGCAGATAGCCTCTCTGCCCCATTCCCAGCTCCCATGCGGGTAGCCTCTCTGCTCGATTCCCAGCTCCCCCAGCTCCCATGCGGGTAGCCTCTCTGCTCCATTCACAGCTCCCCGCTCCGATGGGGGCAGCATCTCTGCCCCATTTCCAGCTCTCCCAGCTCCCATGCGGGCAGCCTCTCTGCCCCATTCCCAGCTCCCCCCAGCTCCCATTCCCTGCTCCCCCAGCTCCCATGTGGTCAGCATCTCTGCCCCATTCCCAGCTCCCCGAGCTCCCATGCGGGCAGCATCTCTACCCCATTCCCAGCTCCCCGAGCTCCCATGCGGGTAGCCTCTCTGCTCCATTCCCAGCTCCCATGCGGGTAGCCTCTCTGCCCCATTCCCATCTCCCCCCAGCTCCCATGTGGGTAGCCTCTCTGCCCCATTCCCATCTCCCCCAGCTCCCATGTGGGTAGCCTCTCTGCCCCATTCCCATACCACCCAGCTCCCATGTGGGTAACCTCTCTGCCCCATTCCCATCCCCCCAGCTCCCATGTGGGTAGCCTCTCTGCCCCATTCCCATACCCCCCCCAGCTCCCATGTGGGTAGCCTCTCTGCCCCATTCCCATCTCCCCCCAGCTCCCATGTGAGTAGCCTCTCTGCCCCATTCCCATCTCCCCCAGCTCCCATGTGGGTAGCCTCTCTGCCCCATTCCCTTCTCCCCCAGCTCCCATGTGGGTAGCCTCTCTGCCCCATTCCCATCTCCCCCAGCTCCCATGTGGGGAGCCTCTCTGCCCCATTCCCATCTCCCCCAGCTCCCTTGTGGGTAGCCTCTCTGCCCCATTCCCATCTCCCCCCAGCTCCCATGTGGGTAGCCTCTCTGCTCCATTCCCAGCTCCCATACGGGCAGCCTCTCTGCCCTATTCCTAGCTCCCTTCAGCTCCCATGCGGGTAGCCTCTCTGCCCTATTCACATCTTCCCCCAGCTCTCATGCAGAAAACCTCTCTGCCCCATGTGGGTAGCCTCTCTGCTCCATTCCCAGCTCCCCCAGCTCCCATGGGGGCAGCCTCTCTGCTCCATTCCCAGCTCTCCCCAGCTCCCATTTAGATAGCCTCTCTGCCCCATTCCCAGCTCCCATGCAGATAGCCTCTCTGCCCCATTCCCAGCTCCCCCAGCTCCCATGCAGGCAGCCTCTCTGCTCCATTCCCAGCTCCCATCTATATAGACTCTCTGCCCCATTCCCAGCTCCCATGAGGGTAGCCTCTCTGCTCCATTCCCAGCTCCAATGCGGGTAGCCTCTCTGCTCCATTCCCAGATCCCCCCAGCTCCCATGCGGGTAGCCTCTCTGCTCCATTCCCACCTTTCCCCCAGCTCCCATGCGGGCAGCCTCTCTGCCCCATTCCAAGCTCCCCGAGCTCCCATGCGGGTAGCTTCTCTGCTCCATTCCCAGCTCCCATGCGGGTAGCTTCTCTGCTCCATTCCCAGCTTCCCCCAGCTCCCATGCGGGCAGGCTCTCTGCTCCATTCCCAGTTCCCCCAGCTCCCATGCGTGTAGCCTCTCTGCCCCATTCCCTGCTCCCCCAGCTCCCATGTGGTCAGCATCTCTGCCCCATTCCCAGCTCCCCGAGCTCCCATGCGGGCAGCATCTCTACCCCATTCTCAGCTTCCCGAGCTCCCATGCAGGTAGCCTCTCTGCTCCATTCCCAGCTCCCATTCGGGTAGCATCTCTGCCCCATTCCCAGCTCCCCCAAGCTCCCATGCAGATAGCCTCTCTGCCCTATTCCCAGCTCCCCCCAGCTCCCATGCAGATAGCCTCCCTGCCCCATTCCCAGCTCCCATGCAGATAGCCTCTCTGCCCCATTCCCAGCTTCCCCAGCTCCCATGCGGGTAGCCTCTCTGCTCCATTCCCAGCTCCCCAGCTCGCATGCGGGTAGCCTCTCTGCTCCATTCCCAGCTCCCCCAGCTCCGATGTGGGCAGTATCTCTGCCCCATTCCCAGCTCTCCCAGCTCCCATGTGGGCAGCCTCTCTGCCCCATTCCCAGCTCCCCCCAGCTCCCATGCGGGTAGCCTCTCTGCCCCATTCCCTGCTCCCCCAGCTCCCATGTGTTCAGCATCTCTGCCCCATTCCCAGCTCCCCGAGCTCCCATGCGGGTAGCCTCTCTGCTCCACTCCCAGCTCTCATGCGGGTAGCCTCTCTGCTCCATTCCCAGCTCCCCCTAGCTCCCATGCAGGTAGCCTCTCTGCCCCATTCCCAGCTCCCCCCAGCTCCCATGCAGATAGCCTCCCTGCCCCATTCCCAGCTCCCATGCAGATAGCCTCTCTGCCCCATCCCCAGCTCCCATGCAGGCAGCCTCTCTGCTCCATTCCCAGATCCCCAGCTCCGATGCGGGCAGCATCTCTGCCCCATTGCCAGCTCTCCCAGCTCCCATGCTGGCAGCCTCTCTGCCCCCTTCCCAGGTCCCCCAGCTTCCATGCAGATAGCCTCTCTGCCCCATTCCCAGCTCCCCCAGCTCCCATGCGGGCAGCCTCTCTGCTCCATTCCCAGCTCACCCCGCTCCCATGCAGGTAGCCTCTCTGCCCCATTCCCAGCTCCCCCCAGCTCCCATGCAGATAGCCTCCCTGCCCCATTCCCAGCACCCATGCAGATAGCCTCTCAGCCCCATCCCCAGCTCCCATGCGGGCAGCCTCTCTGCTCCATTCCCAGCTCCCCAGCTCTGATGTGGGCAGCATCTCTGCCCCATTCCCAGCTCTCCCAGCTCCCATGCGGGCAGCCTCTCTGCCCCATTCCCAGCTCCCCTCAGCTCCCATGCGGGTTGCCTCTCTGCCCCATTCCCTGCTCCCCCAGCTCCCATGTGGTCAGCATCTCTGCCCCATTCCCAGCTCCCCGAGCTCCCATGCGGGCAGAATCTCTACCCCATTCCCAGCTCCCCGAGCTCCCATGCGGGTAGCCTCTCTGCTCCATTCCCAGCTCCCATGCGGGTTGCCTCTCTGCTCATTCCCAGCTCCCCCTAGCTCCCATGCAGGTAGCCTCTCTGCCCCATTCCCAGCTCCCCAGCTCCCATGGGGGCAGCCTCTCTCCTCCATTCCCAGCTCTCCCCAGCTCCCATTTAGATAGCCTCTCTGCCCCATTCCCAGCTCCCATGCAGATAGCCTCTCTGCCCCATTCCCAGCTCCCCCAGCTCCCATGCAGGCAGCCTCTCTGCTCCATTCCCAGCTCCCATCTATATAGACTCTCTGCCCCATTCCCAGCTCCCATGCGGGTAGCCTCTCTGCTCCATTCCCAGCTCCAATGCGGGTAGCCTCTCTGCTCCATTCCCAGATCCCCCCAGCTCCCATGCGGGTAGCCTCTCTGCTCCATTCCCACCTTTCCCCCAGCTCCCATGCGGGCAGCCTCTCTGCCCCATTCCCAGCTCCCCGAGCTCCCATGCGGGTAGCTTCTCTGCTCCATACCCAGCTCCCATGCGGGTAGCTTCTCTGCTCGATTCCCAGCTTCCCCCAGCTCCCATGCGGGCAGGCTCTCTGCTCCATTCCCAGTTCCCCCAGCTCCCATGCGTGTAGCCTCTCTGCCCCATTCCCTGCTCCCCCAGCTCCCATGTGGTCAGCATCTCTGCCCCATTCCCAGCTCCCCGAGCTCCCATGCGGGCAGCATCTCTAACCCAATCTCAGCTTCCCGAGCTCCCATGCGGGTAGCCTCTCTGCTCCATTCCCAGCTCCCATGCGGGTAGCATCTCTGCCCCATTCCCAGCTCCCCCAGCTCCCATGCAGATAGCCTCTCTGCCCTATTCCCAGCTCCCCCAGCTCCCATGCAGATAGCCTCCCTGCCCCATTCCCAGCTCCCATGCAGATAGCCTCTCTGCCCCATTCCCAGCTTCCCCAGCTCCCATGCGGGTAGCCTCTCTGCTCCATTCCCAGCTCCCCCAGCTCGCATGCAGGTAGCCTCTCTGCTCCATTCCCAGCTCCCCCAGCTCCGATGTGGGCAGTATCTCTGCCCCATTCCCAGCTCTCCCAGCTCCCATGCGGGCAGCCTCTCTGCCCCATTCCCAGCTCCCCCAGCTCCCATGCGGGTAGCCTCTCTGCCCCATTCCCTGCTCCCCCAGCTCCCATGTGGTCAGCATCTCTGCCCCATTCCCAGCTCCCCGAGCTCCCATGCGGGTAGCCTCTCTGCTCCACTCCCAGCTCTCATGCGGGTAGCCTCTCTGCTCCATTCCCAGCTCCCCTAGCTCCCATGCGGGCAGCCTCTCTGCCCCATTCCCAGCTCCCCTCAGCTCCCATGCGGGTTGCCTCTCTGCCCCATTCCCTGCTCCCCCAGCTCCCATGTGGTCATCATCTCTGCCCCATTCCCAGCTCCCCGAGCTCCCATGCGGGCAGCATCTCTACCCCATTCCCAGCTCCCCGAGCTCCCATGCGGGTAGCCTCTCTGCTCCATTCCCAGCTCCCATGCGGGTTGCCTCTCTGCTCATTCCCAGCTCCCCCTAGCTCCCATGCAGGTAGCCTCTCTGCCCCATTCCCAGCTCCCCCAGCTCCCATGCAGATAGCCTCCCTGCCCCATTCCCAGGTCCCATGCAGATAGCCTCTCTGCCCCATCCCCAGCTCCCATGCGGGTCTGCCTCTCTGTTCCATTCCCAGCTCCCCAGCTCCCATGGGGGCAGCCTCTCTCCTCCATTCCCAGCTCTCCCCAGCTCCCATTTAGATAGCCTCTCTGCCCCATTCCCAGCTCCCATGCAGATAGCCTCTCTGCCCCATTCCCAGCTCCCCCAGCTCCCATGCAGGCAGCCTCTCTGCTCCATTCCCAGCTCCCATCTATATAGACTCTCTGCCCCATTCCCAGCTCCCATGCGGGTAGCCTCTCTGCTCCATTCCCAGCTCCAATGCGGGTAGCCTCTCTGCTCCATTCCCAGATCCCCCCAGCTCCCATGCGGGTAGCCTCTCTGCTCCATTCCCACCTTTCCCCAAGCTCCCATGCGGGCAGCCTCTCTGCCCCATTCCCAGCTCCCCGAGCTCCCATGCGGGTAGCTTCTCTGCTCCATACCCAGCTCCCATGTGGGTATCTTCTCTGCTCGATTCCCAGCTTCCCCCAGCTCCCATGCGGGCAGGCTCTCTGCTCCATTCCCAGTTCCCCCAGCTCCCATGCGTGTAGCCTCTCTGCCCCATTCCCTGCTCCCCCAGCTCCCATGTGGTCAGCATCTCTGCCCCATTCCCAGCTCCCCGAGCTCCCATGCGGGTAGCCTCTCTGCTCCACTCCCAGCTCTCATGCGGGTAGCCTCTCTGCTCCATTCCCAGCTCCCCCTAGCTCCCATGCAGGTAGCCTCTCTGCCCCATTCCCAGCTCCCCCCAGCTCCCATGCAGATAGCCTCCCTGCCCCAGTCCCAGCTCCCCCCAGCTCCCATGCAGATAGCCTCTCTGCCCTATTCCCAGCTCCCCCAGCTCCCATGCAGATAGCCTCCCTGCCCCATTCCCAGCTCCCATGCAGATAGCCTCTCTGCCCCATTCCCAGCTTCCCCAGCTCCCATGCGGGTAGCCTCTCTGCTCCATTCCCAGCTCCCCCAGCTCGCATGCAGGTAGCCTCTCTGCTCCATTCCCAGCTCCCCCAGCTCCGATGTGGGCAGTATCTCTGCCCCATTCCCAGCTCTCCCAGCTCCCATGCGGGCAGCCTCTCTGCCCCATTCCCAGCTCCCCCAGCTCCCATGCGGGTAGCCTCTCTGCCCCATTCCCTGCTCCCCCAGCTCCCATGTGGTCAGCATCTCTGCCCCATTCCCAGCTCCCCGAGCTCCCATGCGGGTAGCCTCTCTGCTCCACTCCCAGCTCTCATGCGGGTAGCCTCTCTGCTCCATTCCCAGCTCCCCCTAGCTCCCATGCGGGCAGCCTCTCTGCCCCATTCCCAGCTCCCCTCAGCTCCCATGCGGGTTGCCTCTCTGCCCCATTCCCTGCTCCCCCAGCTCCCATGTGGTCAGCATCTCTGCCCCATTCCCAGCTCCCCGAGCTCCCATGCGGGCAGCATCTCTACCCCATTCCCAGCTCCCCGAGCTCCCATGCGGGTAGCCTCTCTGCTCCATTCCCAGCTCCCATGCGGGTTGCCTCTCTGCTCATTCCCAGCTCCCCCTAGCTCCCATGCAGGTAGCCTCTCTGCCCCATTCCCAGCTCCCCCCAGCTCCCATGCAGATAGCCTCCCTGCCCCATTCCCAGGTCCCATGCAGATAGCCTCTCTGCCCCATCCCCAGCTCCCATGCGGGCTGCCTCTCTGTTCCATTCCCAGCTCCCCAGCTCCCATGGGGGCAGCCTCTCTCCTCCATTCCCAGCTCTCCCCAGCTCCCATTTAGATAGCCTCTCTGCCCCATTCCCAGCTCCCATGCAGATAGCCTCTCTGCCCCATTCCCAGCTCCCCCAGCTCCCATGCAGGCAGCCTCTCTGCTCCATTCCCAGCTCCCATCTATATAGACTCTCTGCCCCATTCCCAGCTCCCATGCGGGTAGCCTCTCTGCTCCATTCCCAGCTCCAATGCGGGTAGCCTCTCTGCTCCATTCCCAGATCCCCCAGCTCCCATGCGGGTAGCCTCTCTGCTCCATTCCCACCTTTCCCCAAGCTCCCATGCGGGCAGCCTCTCTGCCCCATTCCCAGCTCCCCGAGCTCCCATGCGGGTAGCTTCTCTGCTCCATACCCAGCTCCCATGCGGGTAGCTTCTCTGCTCGATTCCCAGCTTCCCCCAGCTCCCATGCGGGTCAGGCTCTCTGCTCCATTCCCAGTTCCCCCAGCTCCCATGCGTGTAGCCTCTCTGCCCCATTCCCTGCTCCCCCAGCTCCCATGTGGTCAGCATCTCTGCCCCATTCCCAGCTCCCCGAGCTCCCATGCGGGCAGCATCTCTACCCCAATCTCAGCTTCCCGAGCTCCCATGCGGGTAGCCTCTCTGCTCCATTCCCAGCTCCCATGCGGGTAGCATCTCTGCCCCATTCCCAGCTCCCCCAGCTCCCATGCAGATAGCCTCTCTGCCCTATTCCCAGCTCCCCCAGCTCCCATGCAGATAGCCTCCCTGCCCCATTCCCAGCTCCCATGCAGATAGCCTCTCTGCCCCATTCCCAGCTTCCCCAGCTCCCATGCGGGTAGCCTCTCTGCTCCATTCCCAGCTCCCCCAGCTCGCATGCAGGTAGCCTCTCTGCTCCATTCCCAGCTCCCCCAGCTCCGATGTGGGCAGTATCTCTGCCCCATTCCCAGCTCTCCCAGCTCCCATGCGGGTCAGCCTCTCTGCCCCATTCCCCGCTCCCCCCAGCTCCCATGCGGGTAGCCTCTCTGCCCCATTCCCTGCTCCCCCAGCTCCCATGTGGTCAGCATCTCTGCCCCATTCCCAGCTCCCCGAGCTCCCATGCGGGTAGCCTCTCTGCTCCACTCCCAGCTCTCATGCGGGTAGCCTCTCTGCTCCATTCCCAGCTCCCCCTAGCTCCCATGCAGGTAGCCTCTCTGCCCCATTCCCAGCTCCCCCCAGCTCCCATGCAGATAGCCTCCCTGCCCCACTCCCAGCTCCCATGCAGATAGCCTCTCTGCCCCATCCCCAGCTCCCATGCGGGCAGCCTCTCTGCTCCATTCCCAGCTCCCCAGCTCCGATGCGGGCAGCATCTCTGCCCCATTGCCAGCTCTCCCAGCTCCCATGCGGGCAGCCTCTCTGCCCCCTTCCCAGGTCCCCCAGCTTCCATGCAGATAGCCTCTCTGCCCCATTCCCAGCTCCCCCAGCTCCCATGCGGGCAGCCTCTCTGCTCCATTCCCAGCTCCCCCCCGCTCCCATGCAGGTAGCCTCTCTGCCCCATTCCCAGCTCCCCCCAGCTCCCATGCAGCTAGCCTCCCTGCCCCATTCCCAGCACCCATGCAGATAGCCTCTCTGCCCCATCCCCAGCTCCCATGCGGGCAGCCTCTCTGCTCCATTCCCAGCTCCCCAGCTCTGATGTGGGCAGCATCTCTGCCCCATTCCCAGCTCTCCCAGCTCCCATGCAGGCAGCCTCTCTGCCCCATTCGCAGCTCCCCTCAGCTCCCATGCGGGTAGCCTCTCTGCCCCATTCCCTGCTCCCCCAGCTCCCATGTGGTCAGCATCTCTGCCCCATTCCCAGGTCCCCGAGCTCCCATGCGGGCAGCATCTCTACCCCATTCCCAGCTCCCCGAGCTCCCATGCGGGTAGCCTCTCTGCTCCATTCCCAGCTCCCATGCGGGTAGCCTCTCTGCTCCATTCCCAGCTCCCCCTAGCTCCCATGCAGGTAGCCTCTCTGCCCCATTCCCAGCTCCCCCAGCTCCCATGCAGATAGCCTCCCTGCCCCATTCCCAGGTCCCATGCAGATAGCCTCTCTGCCCCATCCCCATCTCCCATGCGGGCTGCCTCTCTGCTCCATTCCCAGCTCCCCAGCTCCGATGCGGGCAGCATCTCTGCCCCATTCCCAGCTCCCCCAGCTCCCATGGGGGCAGCCTCTCTGCTCCATTCCCAGCTCTCCCCAGCTCCCATTTAGATAGCCTCTCTGCCCCATTCCCAGCTCCCATGCAGATAGCCTCTCTGCCCCATTCCCAGCTCCCCCAGCTCCCATGCAGGCAGCCTCTCTGCTCCATTCCCAGCTCCCATCTATATAGACTCTCTGCCCCATTCCCAGCACCCATGCGGGTAGCCTCTCTGCTCCATTCCCAGCTCCAATGCGGGTAGCCTCTCTGCTCCATTCCCAGATCCCCCCAGCTCCCATGCGGGTAGCCTCTCTGCTCCATTCCCACCTTTCCCCCAGCTCCCATGCGGGCAGCCTCTCTGCCCCATTCCCAGCTCCCCGAGCTCCCATGCGGGTAGCTTCTCTGCTCCATTCACAGCTCCCATGCAGGTAGCTTCTCTGCTCCATTCCCAGCTTCCCCCAGCTCCCATGCGGGCAGGCTCTCTGCTCCATTCCCAGTTCCCCCAGCTCCCATGCGTGTAGCCTCTCTGCCCCATTCCCTGCTCCCCAGCTCCCATGTGGTCAGCATCTCTGCCCCATTCCCAGCTCCCCGAGCTCCCATGCGGGCAGCATCTCTACCCCATTCTCAGCTTCCCGAGCTCCCACGCGGGTAGCCTCTCTGCTCCATTCCCAGCTCCCATGCGGGTATCATCTCTGCCCCATTCCCAGCTCCCCCCAGCTCCCATGCAGATAGCCTCTCTGCCCTATTCCCAGCTCCCCCCAGCTCCCATGCAGATAGCCTCCCTGCCCCATTCCCAGCTCCCATGCAGATAGCCTCTTTGCCCCATTCCCAGCTTCCCCAGCTCCCATGCGGGTAGCCTCTCTGCTCCATTCCCAGCTCCCCCAGCTCGCATGCGGGTAGCCTCTCTGCTCCATTCCCAGCTCCCCCAGCTCCGATGTGGGCAGTATCTCTGCCCCATTCCCAGCTCTCCCAGCTCCCATGCGGGCAGCCTCTCTGCCCCATTCCCAGCTCCCCCCAGCTCCCATGCGGGTAGCCTCTCTGCCCCATTCCCTGCTCCCCCAGCTCCCATGTGGTCAGCATCTCTGCCCCATTCTCAGCTCCCCGAGCTCCCATGCGGGTAGCCTCTCTGCTCCACTCCCAGCTCTCATGCGGGTAGCCTCTCTGCTCCATTCCCAGCTCCCCCTAGCTCCCATGCAGGTAGCCTCTCTGCCCCATTCCCAGCTCCCCCCAGCTCCCATGCAGATAGCCTCCCTGCCCCATTCCCAGCTCCCATGCAGATAGCCTCTCTGCCCCATCCCCAGCTCCCATGCAGGCAGCCTCTCTGCTCCATTCCCAGCTCCCCAGCTCCGATGCGGGCAGCATCTCTGCCCCATTGCCAGCTCTCCCAGCTCCCATGCTGGCAGCCTCTCTGCCCCCTTCCCAGGTCCCCCAGCTTCCATGCAGATAGCCTGTCTGCCCCATTCCCAGCTCCCCCAGCTCCCATGCGGGCAGCCTCTCTGCTCCATTCCCAGCTCCCCCCGCTCCCATGCAGGTAGCCTCTCTGCCCCATTCCCAGCTCCCCCCAGCTCCCATGCAGATAGCCTCCCTGCCCCATTCCCAGCACCCATGCAGATAGCCTCTCTGCCCCATCCCCAGCTCCCTTGCGGGTAGCCTCTCTGCTCCATTCCCAGCTCCCCAGCTCTGATGTGGGCAGCATCTCTGCCCCATTCCCAGCTCTCCCAGCTCCCATGCTGGCAGCCTATCTGCCCCATTCCCAGCTCCCCTCAGCTCCCATGCGGGTAGCCTCTCTGCCCCATTCCCTGCTCCCCCAGCTCCCATGTGGTCAGCATCTCTGCCCCATTCCCAGCTCCCCGAGCTCCCATGCGGGCAGCATCTCTACCCCATTCCCAGCTCCCCGAGCTCCCATGCGGGTAGCCTCTCTGCTCCATTCCCAGCTCCCATGCGGGTACCTCTCTGCTCCATTCCCAGCTCCCCCTAGCTCCCATGCAGGTAGCCTCTCTGCCCCATTCCCAGCTCCCCCAGCTCCCATGCAGATAGCCTCCCTGCCCCATTCCCAGGTCCCATGCAGATAGCCTCTCTGCCCCATCCCCAGCTCCCATGCGGGCTGCCTCTCTGCTCCATTCCCAGCTCCCCAGCTCCGATGCGGGCAGCATCTCTGCCCCATTCCCAGCTCTCCCAGCTGCCATGCGGGCAGCCTCTCTGCCCCATTCCCAGGTCCCCCAGCTTCCATGCAGATAGCCTCTCTGCCCCATTCCCAGCTCCCCCAGCTCCCATGCGGGCAGCCTCTCTGCTCCATTCCCTGCTCCCCCCGCTCCCATGCGAGCAGCCTCTCTGCCACATTTCCAGCTCCCCCCAGCTCCCATGCAGATAGCCTCTCTGCCCTATTCCCAGCTCCCCCCAGCTCCCATGCAGATAGCCTCCCTGCCCCATTCCCAGCTCACATGCAGATAGCCTCTCTGCCCCATTCCCAGCTCCCATGCTGGCAGCTTCTCTGCTCCATTCCCAGCTCCCTCAGCTCTGATGCGGGCAGCATCTCTGCCCCATTCCCAGCTCTCCCAGCTCCCATGCAGGTAGCCTCTCTGCCCCATTCCCAGCTCCCATGCAGATAGCCTTTCTGCCCCATTCCCAGCTCCCCCAGCTCCCATGCGGGCAGCCTCTCTGCTCCATTCCCAGCTCCCGAGCTCCCATCTGGGCAGCCTCCCTGCACCATTCCCAGCTCCCCCAGGCCCCATGCGGGCAGGCTCTCTGCCCCATTCCCAGCTCCCCCAGCTCCCATGTGGTCAGCATCTCTGCCCCATTCCCAGCTCCCTGAGCTCCCATGCGGGTAGCCTCTCTGCCCCATTCCCAGCTCCCCCAGCTCTCATGCAGATAGCCTCTCTGCCCCATCCCCAGCTCCCCCCAGCTCCCATGCGGGTAGCCTCCCTGCCCCATTTTCAGCTCTCCCAGCTCCCATGCGGGTAGCAGCATAGCGTGAACACTGGCCTGATCCTAGGATCTGCTGTGCTGCCAGAGGTCCCCAGGAGGATGTATGGCGTAAAGCCTAAGGTTTGCAGGATTGCAGTCTCTCTTCGTGACCACTGTCTGGTGTCGAGCTTCACTTGTACTGCCTGTGAGTCTGCCAGCTGCTGGTGGCATCTCATTGGATGGGCGCAGCTGCCCGCAGAGACTGAGCAGCAGCAGGTTCAGCCGCCTCACGAGGCTTGTCCAGATTGTGGCAGCTAACCCTTTGGGATAGAGGGGCAAAACTACCATTATTTAAAATCTAGAAATCAATGTATTCTTAAATGAAGTTAACACAGTTTAAATACTTCCCTGCTGGCAAAATGAGTCCCAGTGGAGTACCAGGGATGAAACTCAGGCCATCTGCTTTGCTCTGAGAAGAAAATAGAAGTCAGAGAAGGCAACAATATTTTTAAGAGTGCCAACCTAGGCACAGGAATGAAGTGAGGGCCTTTTTGAGACATATTCAAGACAATAACTGACCATCAGCAAAGGATAAGAATACATCCATTGCTCATAGCTGGAAATAATGCATTAAATATACTCCAGTCTAGGGATGTCTTTGATTCCTGGTTCATGTTGATGAAGTATATGGTCTTTTTCTGGATATAAACACGACCAAAAAGGACCGAAGTGAAGGACTGCTACAGGGACTGGTGTGAGAAGCTGGCCAGGTATATGATGTACACTTATGTAAGTGGACACCTTGCATCAGTCCAGACAACCCTTATGGTGATTTAAGAGGTCTTAGACATCCTTAGAAAGCTCTCTTAGTGGTAGCTGTGGAGAGTAGCTTTCAGGCTTAGTCCAGAAGGAGTGTAAAGCATCTTGTTTTACCAGAATGCAATCTTATAGTATAGATTAAGTGAAAAAGAACCACACCAAGTATTTATAAAAATGTGTATTTATTATATAATACTTTCTAACACATAGAAATATCTCCTACCTGGAGCTATGCACAATGCACACAATACTTTAGCAAAGAAATACAGTAAATAGCACAAAATACACAGTGGACCCTAAGGGGGGGCCAAACCATATACTAAGAAAGTGTAATAAGAACCACGACTCGGGTCAAGACCAGGCCAGGGGGACGTAGAAGTGCTGGGAACCCAAGGAACTACCCAAGGTGAGTAGATGGGGGCCCCACGGAGAGCCTGTGCAGTGTGGGAACACAATTGCGTGCTCCATACAAGTCTATGTGTAAGTCGTGGTTGGATTTTTAAAGATTAAGGACCCTTCCCAGTGGACCCTGAAGAAACCCTGTGGAAGACAGAAGGTTGGAGAGCCACCCCACCCATGGATACCCTAGTACCCACGTTACCTACACCAGGGAAGCCGGGTGCATGCGTGTGAAGTGGTGTTGGAAACCGCCATTGAACCCAATGGAGGACTTCAGGAAAGTGCTGCTGCTGAAGAAGGAGAAAGGGTCCGGTGGAATCCGAAGGTAGATTCTAGATGAGAGGTACCTGAAAGCAGAGGGGACAGAGTCTATGTCACTCAGGAGTGAATGTTTAAGGCTGGCGGCGGGTTGAGAGGCACGGCGTCTTACTGGAGCCATTGATGAAATAAACTTTTAATGTTTGGAGTCTCACCTATCATAGTGAATACAAGAGAAATTTAAATCTGGATTTCGCAACACAAATTGCGGATTTCACATATTTTAAGCAATTGGGAACCACTGATTCTAAGTGTCGAATAATTTGAGGAATTTTTCATATCTACTATTGGGAACTGATGAAAGATTTCGTACTGTTGCAAAGTGTATCAAGTGGTGATCGTGGTACGTCAGTGATTATTGTAAGATTGGAGGATTCCTATTTAGCCCTGAGGAAGCCCCATTGGGAAGAAACGCGTTGGCTGTATTGCGGCTGCTGTGTTCAATCATCTTGCGACATTAAAAAGAATATACCGCATACTACTGAAGAGTCTGGATTGATTCACTTACTGTGCATTTGTGCAATTTTGTAATATTGTGTTGCCTCTCTGTGTGCTTTTTAAATCACTCAGGAGTGACCAGGAGACTTGGAAGACGAATGTCCTCCTATGCCGGGTGTTGCAGGAGAGTTGACGATGACCTTGACTCTGCAGCTGTGAGGATCAGGTGATGCTGAGGAGGACCAGGAGCCATGCACGAGCTGTCCCACGAAGGATGTCAAGTGCTATGGGGTCGTTGCCCGGCGGGAGCACCAACAAGCCTTGGCAAATGTAACCAACGCAGGAATTGAAGAAGGAGCAACGTCGGGACCAGCAAGGTCCAGGGGACTCACCAAAAGCAGGGGAGTCAGGGCAGGCCCGAGCAATTAGGGGAGCCCAAAAGAAACAAGTGTGACCCTCAAGTGGACCCACAGGACGGAGGCACTGGAGTCGCGAGAGGACCTCAAGCAGCTCACCAAAAGATGCAGGCCACGATGCACACGATGCGGTGTGGCCCAAGATTCTGGTCACAGGAGATGCTCGAGATCGGGGCTACTTGGAGCCCGAAGATCTTCTTGGAAAGAAGTCAACAAGCCTTTGCAACTGCAAGTTGATGCGGTGCACAGGGGTTCGGTTATTGCAACCCCCACAAGGGATACTGGCCTCAAACTTGGTGAGAGGGCAGGCCTAGGGAACCTTGGAAAAATCACCACCTGTAATGCAGAGCCTTTGGAGTCCTGAGGAGCTCAGGATCAGCAGACCGGTCGACATAGTTGTGGTGCCTGCGGATGCAGAGAAGTGATTCCTTCACTTCTAGGGACATTTCTTCCGGTGTCTCTGATGCCCACAGGCCTTGGAAGGTTCCTGTATGGTGCACAGGCACAGACGATGCAGCAGACTGGAAGGGGACGAAGTTGAGCCCAAACGAAGTCCAGCGAAGCCCAGAGTGCCCAGACGGTAGAAGTAGAGGTGGTGTCTGATCTGAATCTTATCCCACGACGAATCTAGGGACCTACACCCAGGTAAGCCCTTAAGTACCCTAGAGAAAGGGTTAGGAAGATTCAGGGGACCCTCCCACGGGAGGGTCTGGACAGGGGGGAGGTTACTCCCAAGTCCTTTGTCCAGTTTCGCACCAGAGCGGGAGCCAACGGCTCCCAGGACTGGTTTGAACTGGGCTATGCACAGGGACACCAAATGTGCCCCTCATGCAGACTGAGTGGTGCTGGCAAGCGCACCCACCCCACCCCAATACACTAAATCCTGTCTGGGAGGTGGTCCCACCTCCCTGTGACAGGATGCCTATAGTTCTGCCTTCCCCTGCTTGAGCTAGGCTCAGCAGCAGGAGGGCAGAATCGTGTCTCTGGTTGGCAGCAACCATTTTGTGCTGTTTGGGTCAAGAAGGCTGGTACCGGGAACACTGAGGGCCTAACGGAGGGCTCTTCCAGTGCTTGGAATCATACCCCCACACTGTTTACGTTGTGGGGGGTATGATTCCAACATGTTTGATTCCAAACATGATAGGATTCGATGCAGCCGTTTTCGAGATGGTCATCGCGTAATTACGCAGTGCCACTCTATATAGTATATGGCTGCTTCATTGACAACCCAGGAGAATGGACTCCGTAGGCTGAAGGGGTGTCCTGCTCATGCAGGGGGATCCTCTCACTTAGGACCAAGCACCCTGCCTTCAGAATTGCACAGGCCTGCTATAGGGGTGATTAAGTACTGAACATAACAATTTAGGGAGAAAGCAGATAGACTGGGGTCCTGATTAGTGGTAACACAGTCAAACTAGTCAAATACAGCTTAGCACCAGGCAAAAAGTGGGGGTAACCATAGAAGCAGATCCTACTTTCCTATAACTGGCATGAAGAGATCCATGGGTGCGCATTGGGCCAGCGCTGGCAGAACCCTATAAAAGTATACAGTACTCAAGCCAAGATGCCTTTCAGTATTGAATACAACGTCTGCTGAGCTGGACCTGTGCTGGAAGTCCTGTTGATGTTTGGTGCTGATCGGTCCAAGACCTGGACTTGTGTAAGTACTCTGTGACCTGAGGAGTTGCTTTGCTGTCAAATGTTACAACATGTGAGATTGGTGCACTGCGTGGCATAGCTTGCTGTTAAGTACCCGAGTCTGCAGCCTCATCCGGTTAAATATGTGTACTCTGAAGGGTGGTTTTCTGATAGTTGAGTGTATTTGACCCATATAACCTGATGGTCTGTTTTTCTTTGAGACATTTGCCTGTAAGATTTCTCTAACTTGTAGGATTGATTTTTGAAAGAAGCATGAGACGTTTGCAACTTGTCTCATAGCCCTGCTGTCTGAGTTGGGGTAATTTCTGTCACCTCTGTTTTTTTTTTAACTCAGACCCTTGACATCTGTGTGAACTCAAACTATTTAATGCTATAAAGCCCTGCTCGGAGGCTGGAAGTGGAAATGCCAGAACCACAGGGCACTACTGCAACTCCTATTGTACAGAAGTGTCTGACTCCATGCCTCAGTTTGCCCTACAATCACAGGATCATTTCTCACCATGGTCATGGCTGTTTTTCCCTTCAACGAAGCTCGTGCCGCTATAGTGGGAGGTGTCTCGCAGTATAAAATCTGTGACAGCAATTCCACAAACCTAGATTACATCGTGGAATCGCTGCCACAACTTGCAGGTAATAACATTGTACCTCCAAAGTCTGGTATGTTTTCAACATGCATTAAACAAAAAAATGTTTTCAACATGCATATGACAAGTGTCCGTGATGTGCATGGAGCCCCAGCCATGGTGTGCATGGTGGGATTGGGGGGGTGGGTGGGGGGCTTCAGTGTATCTCAGGCAGTCCCCAGTAGAACCAGCACAACAAGTGAAGGAGGGAAGGCCAGGAAACCGAGCAGGGAGCAGTCGGGCATGGTACTGCAAGGAGTCTTCACCCCCCAAAACAGTGGTCGCGGCGGAGGAAGTATTGGCGGCCGGTGCTCGAGCTCCTCCAAAGCAGGGTGAGTCCAGTAGGCCCAAGGGATGCCATGGGAGAGCGTGAGTTCCTTCTGTTTCTCAAACTTGCCAAAGCATTGAGAGTGTGGCCATGGCAACTATCAGGGTGGTGAGAAGTGTTGGCACTGGTATCACAAAAGAGCTCAAACCAATTTGAGGGTTCACTGGCTGATGCTTCTTGGCCTGCCCGGGTGCAGTAACAAGGTCTGGCAAACAGTCTTAGTTAGGTGTTTCACTGCTCCAAGTATCAACAGGGACTCAATCTACAGTTCCTAACGTGGGTGATACGCTGGAGGAGTCAACACCCCTGGTTTGGTAGGAGCAAGCAACAAGAGTGGGCTAATAGAGGGATGGGGCAGGTCATGGGGGAAGGCCCACAGGCAACAGGTAAACAATGCATTATGCACATCCAGTCCCCTATTAGCATGGGGCGTCTCAGCCTCAATATCTTAGGCAATTGAGTTAACATTGTCCCCCCTGAATAAGGACACCTTATTTCAGGTGATGTTTTAGCATTAAATCATCCTTATGTCAGGTTACATCCTCATATCGCGCCCTCCTTAAGTCATTTGCCAGTGGTTATATCAAACATCACTAATGTGGGTAGTGGGTCGGCATTATTTTGGGAGTCATGCTCCTACCTTTTTGTCTTACTTTCTTTAACTTGGCACACCCTTTTGGAGATAAAATAAGCAGAGCAATATACTTTCTATCTTCAATTCAGGGTTTAAGAAGAACAAGCCAAGGTCTAGACAAGAGGGCAAAATTAAGGTAAAAAAGGCCTGGGTTTATAAAACCACAGGAAGTTGGGCTATAGGGTTAATGAATGCCTGTGTCATCTTGGGGAAATACACAAAGCTATTCTCACTGCTCTCTGCTTAGTTATCATTGATTCATAGTATTCAAATTTGGTTCCCCTGCAACGGCCAAATATTTAGGCAGATGGAAGGCCAAAAGGCCGGATGTAAGCGACGATTAAAGGGAGGTGAAATGTATGGCTAGTAGAGAAGAAATCTGCTTCGAAAGCACCAAATGTTGGGCATTTTTGTGTGAGGGAAAGAGAGCATAGTTTTAAGAGCAATGAATGGCAATTCAAAAAGAAGACCTCCTCAAAGGGAGAGAGCAGTAAGTTCAATATGCCTGTGTTTTCTGTGTGCTGCAGGGACACCTTGAGTTCAAATACACCAAGATGCAGGAGAGTGTAAAAGCCGCTAGACCCCAAAACCTTAACGAGAACCCAGTAGAAAAAGCCCTGTCTCCCCTATGATTGAACATTGTAGTGTATCACCTCACTCACTGTCGTGCCCACAGGATGGCACTAAGACCCTGGGGCTCAGGGTCGGGGGAGAACAGGGGACACCGGACACTACATCCGGTCAAGGGCGGGGGATGGGAGATGCATTGGATACAGGACCTCGAGGTGAGAGGCCGGGGCACGGGGAACGCAGCGCCATACTGCCGATCACGAGAACCAAATAAAGACGTGAAACTACTCACCCTGTCGCGTCCTTGATGTGCTGCGAGCCGCGCGACGCGACAACTGGCGACGAGGAGGGATCGTGACCTCCGTGAGCCTGCACGGCTCGGCGAAAAGGATCGTAGTGCCCAGAAAAGAAAACGGAGCACAGCGACGCGGGAGCCCACCCCGGCCGCTGTGAGGAAAGACTGCCTGCACCGGTAAGCGCTGCAACAACAAGCGTGAAGACACAGAATCTGCCGCGAGCTCTCGCGAGAGTCTCGGCGGCCACTACACAGTCAGGCGAAAGGGCCAATCAACGAGCGGAAAAGACTCGGCGGCCATTTTAAAGTCAGGCAAGGTTCCCATTGGCCGCGAAATCTCACGAGATCATCGGCGGCCATCTTAGAATCAGGCGAATAAGCCAATCAGAAGCAAGAGTGACTCGGCGGCCATTGCAAGGCCAGGAAAAATCGATCTGACCAGAAAAAGGGCAGAATTTCTAAAGAAAAAGAGGCAAAAGTGCACAACAAGCACCAGTAACGAAATAAAAGAGGAAAAAGAGACAAGAGGAAAGAAATAAAGGAAAAAAGAGAAGAAGTTAAAAGGGCACAAAAGAAAAGACAACAAACAGCCTAAAGACATCAAAAGACGAAATAAAGAAAATAAAGGCAACAGAACAAAGGAATACAAGGAGCAATGGCAGACCAGAAACAAAGTGCGCAATACAGGAGACCACTGCCGTTTAGCCTATCTGAACCACAAACTGGGATACGATGGGAGAAATGGCTCAGACGTTTTGAAAATTATGTTGAAGCAACAGATGTCATAGAGACCAAAAAACGGGGACTATTCATAAATCTAGTGGGCGACGAGATCGAAGACCTACTGGTGACACTGCCAATTGCAGACACTGACACCTACGACAAATTAACAAAGTGCCTGACGAATAAGTTTGATCCGCAACGAAATACTGATTTTGAGAGGTACAGCTTCATGATTTCCTTCCAACAGGCCGAGGAGTCACTAGATGACTTCGCAACAAGGCTAAGGAAACTAGTGACTCACTGTGAATTTGATAAATTTGACAACGAGCAGGCCATTCGACTACTAATCATCGCAGGCTGTCGAGACATAGACTTCCGAACAAGAATACTTAAAGAACCGATAGCGCTGGAGAACATCCTGGCACTAGGAAGAGCGGAAGCACGAGCCACAACACACGCGAAAGAAATGGAACGTGGAAAGGGAAGAGGTGGAGAACAAATCAATAGGATGGCAAGCAACAACAAAACAGGAAACTGGAGACAAGACAGAGGCGGCCAGACTGGGAAGAAGCAACAAGAAGGAACGTGCTACAGATGCGGACTCGAGTTCCCACACCGAGGGCCATGCCCAGCATTTGGCCAGACGTGCCGAAAATGCAACGGACGAGACCATTACGCAAGTGTATGTCAAGGGGCGCAATTCAGAAATGACCGTGGAAGAACAAGCAGAGGGAGGATGCCGACACCCAGACACGTCAGGCATGTCGAGACTGAGGTGAGAAATTCGTCCGCAGAATCAGGGGAAGAGGGTGAAGAAGACAAGACTTCGCAACAAACGGGGCGGTTATACCTCATGACAGAGGTCAGCACAGACTCAGAAGAAGACGAAGAAGAGCGAGATGAAACAATATGCCTGGTGGACAAGAAGAAGATAAAGAGAACGGAGTCCGTAACAATAAAAGTGGGGACACACGATACCACGTTTGTGCTGGACAGTGGCGCAACGTGCAATATCATGTGCGTCTCTGAATATGAGAAAATGAAAGTGAAGCCGACTCTAAAGCCATCCAGAGTGAAAGTATTCACATGGGGGCAAAGCGACCAGTGATCAACTTGGGGAAATTCAAAGAGGAATTACGATACAAAGATCAAAGGCTAACGGAACAGATACATGTGCTCCAAGGAGACATGCCAGCGCCATGTTTGTTGAGCAACGTCACGGCACAAGTGATGGGGCTGATGGAAATGACGTATCAGATGTCAGAAGAGAAAAACATTCTAAAAGAATACCCCAAACTAATAGAAGGACTAGGGAAGCTGAAAGGACGGCAGATCACGTTGCACATAGACGAAACGATAAGACCAGTTGCGCAACATCACAGAAGGGTACCCATACACCTACAGCCACAAGTTGAGGAAGAACTAGAGGCCCTGATGAGACAGGACATCATAGAACGAGCAGATGGGCCGACGCCATGGGTGTCACCAATTGTGGCCGTCCCAAAAAGGACAAATCAAAGATAAGAATATGTGTGGACATGAGAATCCCAAACAAGGCGATTGAACGTGAGCGACACCCAGGCCCACATCTAGACGACATGATCAGCTGTCTCACAGGCACGAGAAGATTCTCAAAACTGGATCTCTGCAAGGGGTACCACCAACTTGAACTAGACCCACAGTCCCGATACATCACGACATTCTCCACCCACCTAGGACTATTTAGGTACAAACGTTTGAGCTTTGGGATCTCATCGGCCGCAGAAATATTCCAGGAGACAATTCGTCAAGTCATCAGACCGGTCAAGAACAGCCTAAATTACAGTGACGACATCCTGGTGTTCGGCAAGTCGGACGAAGAACATGACACGGCGTTAAGAGAGGTATGCTCACATCTAGAAAAAGCAGGCCTAACATTAAATGAAGAAAAGTGCGAACTGGGGCGGAATGAACTAGTGTTTTTCGGTCACATTTTTTCCAAAAAGGAATGCGGCCAGACCGCAGTAAGGTAGAAACGCTGGAAAAGGCAAAGAAACCGACTGATGTGGCAGAAGTGAGGTCATTTCTGGGGTTGGCAAGCTACTGCGCACGCTACATTAAGGACTTCGCCACTGTCAGCGCACCACTGAGAGAGCTGACGAAACAAGGACACAAGTTTCAATGGACCAGCGAGTGTGACAAAGGGTTTGAAGAGATAAGAAAGGCAGTGACAGCAGTGGATCATCTGGCCTACTTTAACCCGGACTTATGCACAGAGCTGACAGTGGATGCAAGCCCCGTGGGCTTGGGAGCAATTCTAGCACAACATCAACCGGGGAGAGACTCCCCAAGACACATCGTTGCGTATGGGAGCAAGAGCCTGACAGACGTCGAGAAAGGATATTCTCAACCAGAAAAGGAGAGCTTGGCAGTAGTATGGGCCTGTGAACATTACCACATGTTCGTATACGGAAACCATTCACAATCGTGACTGACCATCAGGCCCTGATAACAATATATGGCAACCCAAATGCAAAGATACCGCCAAGAATAGAAAGGTGGGGAATCAGACTGATGGACTACAATTTCAAAATCATTCACAAGCCAGGAAAAGAGCAAAACCCAGCAGACTATGTGTCAAGGCACCCCCTGCCACACAAGTCTCAAGCAACCACAATGGCAGAAGAGTACCTGAACTTCGCACTGAAACTAAGCACACCGGCAACAATAACAGAGAGTGAACTAAATAAAGAAACGAAACAGGACGCCACCATGCAGGAGGCAATGAGGATCAACAAGGCGCAACGATGGAGGCATGTAAACAACAACATGCACGTAGGAAGAGGAATAGACAAAGAAGAACTGCTGGCACTGAAAAGAATAAATGAGGAACTGTCAGAATGCGAAAACGGAACAATAATGAGGGGCACAAGAATAGTGATGCCCCAAACGTTAAGACGGAGAACAGTGGAGCTGGCACACGAGTCACACAGGGGCATGGTAGCGACAAAAAGATGCTGCGAGAAAAAGTGTGGTTCCCGGGACTTGACAGCATGGTGGAAAAGATGGTGACAAAGTGCCACGTATGTCAAATAATAGGACCACCGTCCAAACCAGAACCATTGCAAATGTCCCCGCTACCACAGGCGGTGTGGACCGAGCTGGCAGCAGATTTCTACGGGCCACTAGAAACAGGAAGCTATTTTCTGGTCGTGATAGACGAATACTCAAGATTCCCTTTAGTAACGCCAGTGTCATCAACGTCGGCAAACGCCACGCTACCAGTGTTGGATGACATTTTTGCTGCATGGGGCTCGCCACAGACATTGAAAACAGACAATGGACCACCATTCTCAGGGGAGGAATTCAAAGGTTCATGGCGTACCTAGGCATAAATCACAGACGAATAACGCCACTGTGGCCACAAGCAAATGGGATGGCCGAGCGGTTCATGGGGACCATCAAAAAGGCGGTGCAAAGAGCAAAGCTAACACAAGTATCAATCGGACAAGCCCTGTGCCAGGTACTGAGGGACTATCGGAACACACCACACAGCTCCACGGGGAGATGCCCCGCTGAACTGGTACTAGGGCGAGTGAGCAGGACAAGACTGCCGCAGACAAAAGAAAAAAAAAAACAGAC
Organism: Calotriton arnoldi; assembly: GCA_963921515.1. Lineage (NCBI taxonomy): Eukaryota > Metazoa > Chordata > Amphibia > Caudata > Salamandridae > Calotriton > Calotriton arnoldi. The sequence continues at coordinate 228,923 of CAWUFW010009795.1, forward strand.
CAGGAGGACGTCGTCATCAGAGATATGGGACAGAAGGCAAAAATGAAAGAATACGCCGATCAAAGAAGACATGCAACGCCTCACGAGCTAGAGGAAGGAGACATGGTGCTCGTAAAACAACGGCAGGGAGGAAATCGGACAGCGCGTTCGCAAAGGATCCGCTGAAGGTGGTGAAAGTAAACGGGCCCATGATTACAGCTACCGCCGGCCAGCACCAGGTCACAAGAAACAGCTCCCACTTCAAGGAGGTGAAAGCGGAAGAAGAAGGAGACATGCCAAAGAAGGAACTGACCAGAGAGATTTGGCAGGAAGATACATCACCAGTTGTCGGAGAACAGCGACCAAAGAGGGAATGCAAAAAGACCAAGAGACTAATCGAAGAGATGTGAAGAGACCACCAGTTCACAGAGATATCTCTCTCTCTCTCTCTCTCTCTCTCTCTCTCTCTCTCTCTCTCTCTCTCTCTCTCTCTCTCTCTTCTCTCTCTCTCTCTCTCTCTCTCTCTCTCTGATCACCGTCACGACAGGACAAGTGGCAAGAACTTTTGTTTGCAACAAAGGGGGAGATGTCGTGCCCACAGGATGGCACTAAGACCCTGGGGCTCAGGGTCGGGGGAGAACAGGGGACACCGGACACTACATCCGGTCAAGGGCGGGGGATGGGAGATGCATTGGATACAGGACCTCGAGGTGAGAGGCCGGGGCACGGGGAACGCAGCGCCATACTGCCGATCACGAGAACCAAATAAAGACGTGAAACTACTCACCCTGTCGCGTCCTTGATGTGCTGCGAGCCGCGCGACGCGACACTCACTGTGACCAGGCCAGTGATATCCCAGCTTTAAATGTTGGTTTCAGAAACTGGTTTAATATCGGGTCATCAGTAAGTATTCCTCCGTAAACCCAAAAATCCAAAGGGCCTCATTTACAACAAAATGATGCAGCACGGCGCCGCAAGCCATTGTGCTGCGCCGAGCTGCCTCATTTTAAAAGCCCAGAGATGCGTCATATTTCCAGCCATTTTGCTGTGACAAGCTGCCTCATTTTAAAAGCCCAGAGATGCGTCATATTTCCAGCCATTTTGCTGTGACAAGCTGCGTCATTTTAAAAGCACAGGGATGCGTCATATTTACAACAATATGACGCATCCCTGTGCTTTCCCCTGCACTGGCCCACAATTGGCTGCCATGCGCCAACGCAGGCACCCTTGGACCATGGTGCAGGGTGCCTGCATTGCAGGGATGATTGTTTTTGTGCAGGAAGGCACACCTTCCTGCACAAAAACAATCACAAGAGGCTTTTTCCTCTTTCTATGTGTGCTGTAGAATGCAGCATGCATAGAAAAAGTAAAACACAAGGAGAAATAAAAGTATTTCTCCTCGTTGCGCCTCCTTAGGTCTCCCCTGGGGAGGCGTAGGATTCTGACGCATTCCCAGGTTTATTAAATGTTGTAAATCTGGGAATGCAGCATAATCCATGGGTGTTGCATGGGAACACCCCAGCAACAACCATGGCACGCCCATTTCACGCAAAGGGATGCGTGAAAAAGGGGCCATATTTACAATATGATAATATGTCTTATCGTTTTATTCAGTAAATGACAGGATTCACCCAAACGTCTGTGCTGTGCACTGTAATTCTTCTGATCAACCGATGTCCCAACTTCAGACTCTGGAAAGGATGGACCTCCTTCCGAAATCAGACATTGAATCTGTATTACGACTGCTGCTGTTTCACCGTAATAATTTCCACTTCTTGGTTTTATGTTCGAAGATCAATGGTATGCTGATAACTATATGCCCATGGGCTGCTCCATTTCATATGCACATTTACAGGGGTTAAGTGTGTTAAGTCCGATACTCTCAGGGGTCTCCAGTGGAAGCTGCTGGTGGCTTACCAATGCCCTAGAAGCAACTCCCTGAAGTGCAGTCCAGAACAGAATGTCATTCAGAGTGTCTAGCCATATTGAAGAAGGCAGTGCTACACATTTCCATATCACTGGAGTGATCTCCAGCCAAACCAATGGCAGGGTTACATGCTTACACACAAACACACACTGTGACAGCCTGCAGTACCCGCAACATGACTACCTATCTCCACTCTCAGTTTAGCAAAGTCACATGGAGAATGGTCACTTTGCAAGCCTCACTCGTATCAGTCATACAGTGCGGGTGAAAACTGGGCCAGAAAGGAAGTGCCATCCATAGCCAGAGTGGAGTCCTTAGAGTGTGGGACTGCCAGAGACAGTGAAAGTATGTTAGAACCAACCCTGTAGTCAAGCAGAGCAAAGGATGGATAGAGAATGGACACAGGTAATGGCCTTGTGTATTTTCAGATGATGGTAGTGGATGCAATTGTACGTATTTGTTTAAATGCTTCTGTGTGCATGTGTATTCAAAAGTGTGCATTAATGTATATGTTGTGTATGTGCCTGAGATTGTGTCCCTCCTTAAAAGAAATTGTCTCTTCCTGGAAGCCATTCCCAGTGTCAGCCGAACACCTAATGTATCTGGTGCCCACATTATTAGGGGTTCATTTCTGGTGCAATTATATCTATTTCTAACATAACGTTGGCACCGGCATAATAATTATAACTCCAGACATATGCTGGGCGTCCTTGGACTAATCATGCCATAATGACAGCTATCCTAGCCATATGGTGTGTATGCTTGGCATAATTGTGGCCATCCTTAAAATAATAATGTTCATGGAGGACATGATGTGAGGGTTCTTAGCATCATGGTGGGCAACAATGGTCCAATTGTGTCCCTGACATAATGGTGGGCATCCTTGACATTACGGTGGGCATCCGTGGCATGCAGTGGTATGTTTGAAAACAACATGATTGAAAATATAAAATATATTTAAGCTGCAGTTTGAATGATTGTTCATACCGAGTTGGGGAGATTTATAGGTTTTAGTATATCTTTTGTGCCAGTGCCAACCTGCTGCTGTGGCTATTATTTCATTAGTCATGTGGAGGTATTTTATTAAGATAACGCTTTTCCTGACATTTCTGTTTGTAATCCCATCTTAGAAATTGGAGTGCTTGGTGTTCTAAAAGGTTGGAAAGATTTCAGACCCACATATGGCTACATTGGCCACTCTAGCTCAACATTGAACACGATTGACTAGAGATTAGGGTTATGGGGCTGAGTCACCTTTTGGACAAGGTGGACAGCCTGTAACAATAGCAGTATTTCTGAAGCTGGACATTCTCATACTGTAACTTTTGGGCTCACAAACCGATCATTTGGGAAGATGGGGGCAGAAGCAGCATTAGTACACTTACTACACCGGGCTGGATGGCGGCCATGTTTCGAAAGGTGCACTTGTTATGGTCTGAAATTATTTTGTCTTCCCACTGGGGAGCTACTGTGTTTAACAAGGCTAATAAACTCTTGGTGAAGAAGCCAAACTGCTCTTTAGAATTTCTTTAAGCCTGCCTCGCTGGACAGCATGTGACAAGGGATAATTAGGCTTGAAACCAAAATATGGTTTGCCAAGGATGAGGTACATCTGTCTATCAAAGGCATAAGCCTGTTCGTAGAGAAAATAAGGGGTGAATTTGCTGACACGGGGCGACACCCAGAAGAGGGAGTGTGTGCTTTCCAATAACCTGCCTGCACTGAGTGGGGAAAACTGAAAGCAAGGCACGTTCTGTGGATTGGGAACTATTTGGAACAGGATATTGGATGTTGGGTTGGGCTAGCTTAAGGTGAAGGCTGTCTTCCTGGTTTTTCCCTACTAACTTCACTCCAGGGGTACTCACATATTTTTGTCTCCATTCGCTGGGCAGGAGGTGGTGGGGTTTAGACATGCATAGCTCTCCATGTGTACTGGGTCAATGTTAAGGTGTAAATATGCTATAATGTGCACCGTACCATGTTATCCACAATTTGTGTTCATTAAAATGATACGCATCTGTTGTTTTCCTGCTGAAAAAGTCATTGATAATGATGACCTCAGCTTACCTGGTGGTGTGGAGCGTTGAAGAATGCACTAGACTGTCAAATACTTTCTTAGGCCTCTCCTTCCTTGTGTCCCGGCAAATACAATCAGAATGGAAGTACCTTTGGGTCCATCTGTGAGAAGATTTCTTTTGCATCGATGATATTATTTTAAGCTGTGCTAAGGGTATGTCAAAGAAAAGTGCCTGTTAGCCGTCGTCATAGAGGCTACAAAAAATCCTCTAAAATAAATTAATTTTCAGGTCGCAGCGTACCAGACAGCGCAGCTGTGTGGTATGCGAAAGACATCTTGGGGAGTTTTAGAAGTTGACTTGGGAATGCTTTCTGCCCGTTGCTTGCCTTTGGATTTGTGGTTTGTAACTCACTTTGTCTTGCTTTTTCATTTGCTGGCTTCGGCTCTCCAGGATCACTTCATCCCTCTCATGCTAAAACCTTATTTACCAGTATCCTTCCGAGTGCTTCCCAGGCCTGTAAATCTTGTTCTTATCTCGTCACATTTTCTGTGCATTCAAAGACTGACTTCGAAGTGAGAGCATTTACTGGCGGAATGTAGATTGCTCTCCCCATGGAGTAGGGGTGTCACGGTGTTTGAAGATAGATTGGCGATTATTTGCAGTTGGGCAGTCTTAACCTGTAGCTGTGACATATTTAATGTCGGCAAGAATGAAAACAAGTTTCCATGGCTGTCCATTAAACATTGCTATGCGCATACCAGCGAGCCTTTCTGTAATATACAGTATTGCTTGTTGCTGTGTGGGCAGGCACTTTTTTGTTTTTGCAGTTGTATATAGAGCGAACTCGACCTGAAGGTATAGGAGCGCTTTATATGAGCACCAGTTACATTACACAAGAACACATTCATTTTTGGTAGGCACAGGTAGATTAAGGGCCTAATTACGATGTTGGACCGACATCGTAGTGGAAATGGACCGCCCGACAAGTAGTTGGTGGTTCCGCTTCCACAATTAGGATGCGACCGCCTTCACGGCAGTCACAAAGTGTATATTTTCTATTGAGGAAACACAAGCCTCAATAAAAAATATTACAGCAAACAAATGATGGACGGAATGCTGACAATGCAAACATTCTCCCCCAGTCAAAAGATCTGGGTTAAATCCATCGTTCTTTTGCCCACTACGCCACCCCAGTTTGGACCCAGCCATATGCAAATCAGTCTTGACCCTGTGCCCCATGGGTACAGTCCAGACCAAACTGCCAGGCCAGGTCCTCCATGGACCAGAAACAAGCATCCTGGGACCGGTTTCAGGGTATGTCACCCTTCTTCAGCCAGGCTAGCTTGAATCCAGTTGCACAGTGAGCAAGGGACCCAAGTCTGGGCATACCCATCCCACTTAGGGCAAAAAGTGTTACAGCAAACAAATGATGGACGGAATGCTGACAATGCAAACATTCTCCCCCAGTCAAAAGATCTGGGTTAAATCCATCGTTCTTTTGCCCACTATGCCACCCCAGTTTGGACCCAGCCATATGCAAATCAGTCTTGACCCTGTGCCCCATGGGTACAGTCCAGACCGAACTGCCAGGCCAGGTCCTCCCTGGACCGGAAACAAGCATCCTGGGACCGGTTTCAGGGTATGTCACCCTTCTTCAGCCAGGCTAGCTTGAATCCAGTGGCACAGTGAGCAAGGGACCCACGTCTGGGCATACCCATCCCACTTAGGGCAAAAAGTGTTACAGCAAACAAATGATGGACGGAATGCTGACAATGCAAACATTCTCCCCCAGTCAAAAGATCTGGGTTAAATCCATCAATCAAGACTGATTTGCATATGGCTGGGTTCAAACTGGAATGGCATGGTGAGCAAAAAAACGATGGATTTAGGCGCAGATCTCTGTACTGGGGTGAATGTATGACATTGTTCTGCATTCTGTCCATCAACTGTTGTTTTTGCATTTGTCACCCTGAGTGGGACGGGTTTGCCCAGACGTGGGTCCCGTGCTCTCCATGCCACTGGAATCAAGCTATCCTGGCTGAAGAGGGGTGAAACCCCGAAACCGGTCCTAGGATGCTTGTTTCCAGTCCAGGGAGGACCTGGCTTGGCAGTGCGGGCTGGACTGTTCCCATGAGGCACAGGGTCAAGACTGATTTGCATATGGCTGGGTTCAAACTGGAATGGCATGGTGAGCAAAAAAATGATGGATTTAGGCCCAGATCTCTGTACTGGGGTGAATGTATGACATTGTTCTGCATTCTGTCCATCAACTGTTGTTTTTGCATTTGTCACCCTGAGTGGGACGTGTATGCCCAGACGTGGGTCCCGTGCTCTCCATTCAACTGGAATCAAGCTATCCTGGCTGAAGAGGGGTGAAACCCCGAAACCGGTCCTAGGATGCTTGTTTCCAGTCCAGGGAGGACCTGGCTTGGCAGTTCGGGCTGGACTGTTCCCATGAGGCACAGGGTCAAGACTGATTTGCATATGGCTGGGTTCAAACTGGAATGGCATGGTGAGCAAAAAAACGATGGATTTAGGCCCAGATCTCTGTACTGGGGTGAATGTATGACATTGTTCTGCATTCTGTCCATCAACTGTTGTTTTTGCATTTGTCACCCCGAGTGGGACGGGTATGCCCAGACGTGGGTCCCGTGCTCTCCATGCCACTGGAATCAAGCTATCCTGGCTGAAGAGGGGTGAGACCCCGAAACAGGTCCTAGGATGCTTGTTTCCAGTCCAGGGAGGACCTGGCTTGGCAGTTCGGGCTGGACTGTTCCCATGAGGCACAGGGTCAAGACTGATTTGCATATGGCTGGGTTCAAACTGGAATGGCATGGTGAGCAAAAAAACGATGGATTTAGGCCCAGATCTCTGTACTGGGGTGAATGTATGACATTGTTCTGCATTCTGTCCATCAACTGTTGTTTTTTCAATAAAAAATAAACACCTTTTCCCTCTGACCTCCGGTATTGTAATACGGCGGTCAGAGGGAAACCATCGATGTCAGGTGGAAAGCCTCCATCAAGCTGTCGGATAGTTTTCCGCCCGACATCGAAATCGGGCCCTAAGTGATTTGCCCAGAATCACAGGATGTTAAGCCAGCGCCGAGACTCAAACCTGGTTCCCCGTTCCAAAGTTGGCAGCTCTGACCATTGCAGCACATCCTCTCCTTGAGCGCCGCCCCTACACCTTAGGTGAAGTGCCCTGCCTCCAGTTCACTAGCAACATCATTGTAGGCGAGTGCATGTAGAGCAGGTCCTGGGTGACAAAGGCAGCAGCCAGCAGTGGACTCAGGCAGAGAACACCTGGCGAGATGTCACGCTCCTGCCGGAAAGCTACCGTACTCTCTCTAAGAGCAAGGACTCGACGCTGAGTGGGGCAGCAATCCTACCTTCATATCGCCCTCCTCCAAGGGCTCCTAATACTCCATCAGGGTATCTTAAATCTTCACGCTAATGGAAGCTTTGTCAATAGAGCAGTAGGTGCAGTGGCACTGGTGTGCAGCAGGTTTGGGGTCTGCTGCATCCCCATAAAGGTTGTATTTTACTATCCAGCTGATGGCAGTGACCCCATTTCCATCTCCTGCACCTTGCAAGGGCGACCTTGCTACGTCATTGCTGAAGGCCCAATGAGCATGTATTCTTTGATAGGTTTTATTTCAGTTGGCGATGCTGGTCCTCTGTAAGAGCACTCTACACTCACAAATTATCTTTAAGCAAGTTTGCTCAGGGAGAGGTGCTCTCTTGTTGCCGTAGAGGCTCCTCTGCACCAGGAAAGTTGTTCTGAATCACTTCTGGATGCGAAGCCATGGAAGGCAGGGTACGTGGGAGTGCCATGTTCACTAATATTGAATGACAGTGCGGTGTGAGGAACCTTAGAGGGCACGTGACTGCGCCGTCAGGGTCACAGGAAAGAGACGCACAAGATCAAATATGCAGCTGCAATTCTGCCTCGGGGGCTGAGGTGTTTCACCTCTGTAACTGCCCACTTAAAACACTACCGAAAGTGCGTGCCTCATTTTTTTGCTTTTTTCCCAGTTTTATATAGCGCAAACTCGACCCGAAGATATTGGAGCACTTTACATGAGCACCAGTTACATTGCAACTTAACACATCCATTTTTTTTGCAGGCATGGTGAGATTAAGTGATTTGCCCTGAATCAGAGGATGTTGAGCCAACGCCAAGACTCAACCCCAGTTCCCCAGTTCCAAAGTGGGAGCTTTGGCCATTATCCCACAACCTCTCCCAAAGCTTTCACCTTCTTGTCTTTCTAAATCTACCAGAGTATATGTTATAAACCACCGACAGCGCTTGTCAACTCTGCCTTCACTGCATAAGATAATACTAGGTTCTCCCACCTCATGTGGGAAAGTGACAGGTTAAGGATTGGAACTTGGTATTTGAAGCGTACTCCTTCCCCCGCTCATCCTCAAAGTACTGTGGCTATATGGAGTGTGCGCTTCTGCCAGATTGAGGCGTTTCCTGAAGAGTGGACTCTGCTTAGAAGGATGAAGCTTCTCTTCTTGGTGTGCTTGTCGTTCGGACCGCGTACTCGTCTCTGCCTTCCTTGGTGTCAGTGCCTTAGTGTCTCTCTACCACACGCCAGTGTCTCTAACTTCCAGAGTCAAGACATCTGTATCTTGCTGTCCTCCTGCCAGTGTCTTTAAGTGCAGTTCCAGTCTATCCGTTTTTTCTGCCACAGTGCCTTTGTCTTTGATTCTAGTTCAAGCTCATCCATGTCTTTGTGCCCTATTTCTATGTCTCTACCTTCTGGTGTATGTGTCTACACATCTTTCTTCCTAGAGCCTGTCTCTTTCAGTTTTAGTGTATCTGTCTCTGTCTGCTCATGTGTCTAATTCTCTACATTCCAGTGTCAGTGCATCCGCGCCTGTCTGTCGTGTTATGTGTGTGTCTAAATCCTTCCATCTGTGCCTTTATGGCATAGTTCCTAGTTCTACATACTGGTGTCACTGGCTCAATGACATTCTCCCCTTTGTCGGACTCTTTGAGTTTCAGAGTCCTTATGCCTTTCAGCCCCCAAGTTTGTAATTGTCTGTGCCAATCTGCCAATGTCTTTATGCCCCATTTTCATGCCCTAAGTTTTAGTGTCAGTGTCCCATGTCTGCATTAAGTTCTAGTGGCAGTCTGTCAAGTCTTTTTGCCCCTGTGTCTGTCTCTAAATTCCAGTGCCCATACATCCGTGCCTATAACTGTACCTGTGTGTCTAAATGCTAGTGTCAGTCTATCCCTGCCTGTTACTTTACCTGTGTGTCTAAGTCCCGAAGTCAGTGTATCTGTACCTGTTACTGTACCTGTGTGTCTAAGTCCCAGTGTCCGTGCATCCGTGCCTGTTACTGTACCTGTGTATCTAAGTTCCAGAGGCAGTGTATCTGTACCTGTTACTGTACCTGTGTGTCTAAGTCTCATTCTCAGCCTATCCCTGCTTGTTACTGCACGTGTAATTCCCAGTGTCCGTGCATCCGCGTCTGTTACTGTACCTGTGTGTCTAAGTCCCAGTGTCAATCTATCCATGCCTGTTACTGTACCTGTGTGTCTAAGCCCAAGTGCCGTGCGTCCACGCCTGTTACTGTACCTGTGAATCTACATCTCAGTGGCAATTTATCCGTGCCTGTTACTGTACCTGTCTGTCTAAGTCCAGTGTCAGTCTATCCGTGCCTGTTACTGTACCTGTGTGTCTACGTCTCAGTGGCAATCTATCCATACCTGTTACTGTATGTCTCCGTCTCAGTGGCAATCTATCCGTACCTGTTACTGTACCTGTGTGTCAAAGTCCCAGTGTCAGTCTATCAGTGCCTGTTACTGTACCTGTGTGTCTACATCTCAGTGGCAATTTATCCGTGCCTGTTACTGTACCTGTGTGTCTAAGTCCCAGTGTCTGTGCATCCACGCCTGTTACTGTACCTGTGTGTCTAAGTCCCATTCTCAGCGTATCCCTGCATGTCACTGTACCTGCATGTGTAATTCCCAGTGTCTGTACATCCACGTCTGTTACTGTACCTGTGTGTCTACGTCTCAGTGGCAATCTATCCGTACCTGTTACTGTACCTGTGTGTCTAAGTCCCAGTGTCCGTGCATCCGTGCCTGTTACTGTACCTGTGTATCTAAGTTCCAGAGGCAGTGTATCTGTACCTGTTACTGTACCTGTGTGTCTAAGTCTCATTCTCAGCCTATCCCTGCTTGTTACTGCACGTGTAATTCCCAGTGTCCGTGCATCCGCGTCTGTTACTGTACCTGTGTGTCTAAGTCCCAGTGTCAATCTATCCATGCCTGTTACTGTACCTGTGTGTCTAAGCCCAATGCCAGTGCGTCCACGCCTGTTACTGTACCTGTGAATCTACATCTCAGTGGCAATTTATCCGTGCCTGTTACTGTACCCGTGTGTCTAAGTCCAGTGTCAGTCTATCCGTGCCTGTTACTGTACCTGTGTGTCTACGTCTCAGTGGCACTCTATCCGTACCTGTTACTGTATGTCTCTGTCTCAGTGGCAATCTATCCGTACCTGTTACTGTACCTGTGTGTCAAAGTCCCAGTGTCAGTCTATCAGTGCATGGCACTGTACCTGTGTGTCTACATCTCAGTGGCAATTTATCTGTGCCTGTTACTGTACCTGTGTGTCTATGTCTCAGTGACAATCTATCTGTACCTGTTACTGTACCTGTGTGTCTAAGTCCCAGTGTGCGTGCATCTGCACCTGTTGCTGTACCTGCGTGTCTAAGTCCCAGAGTCAGTATTTCCGTGCCTGTTATTGTACCTGTGTGTCTAAGTCCCAGTGCCCCTGCATCCACACCTGTTACTGTACCTGTGTGTCTAAGTCCCATTCTCAGCGTATCCCTGCTTGTTACTGTACCTGCATGTGTAATTCCCAGTGTCTGTGCATCCACGTCTGTTACTGTACCTGTGTGTCTATGTCTCAGTGGCAATCTATCCTTACCTGTTACTGTACCTGTGTGTCTAAGTCCCAGGGTCAGTGCATCTGCACCTGTTGCTGTACCTGCGTGTCTAAGTCCCAGTGTCACTCTATGATTTTCACTGTATCTGTGTGTCCAGGTCCCAGTGTCAGTCCATCTATGCCTCCCCCCGACCCACCCTCTTAGTTGGAGTGTACCTGTGGCTCTCGAGTGAGCACACACCGCTGCTTCTGGGCGGTTCACGGCCTTCTGCAATCACACTCATACTTCACTCATGTCCACCTCATACATTGCAGTTCTGCCTGGCAGACCATTCACCTCCTGCAACAAAGGGGAGCAATTAATCTATTCTTTCTAAAAAAAATAAAGAAAAATAGACACTGTAAACGGAACCAGGGAAACGATCGTGATCGTGGTCAAATGTGCTGTCAATGTAACTTGTGAGAAACTGACAATGTGGGGCATTTAATCTATAATGCAAGCTTTCAGCTGATTTGAAGAGGCGCTAATCAAACTGATATTCAATAAATTGAACTTTAGGTCCACATTTGAAGCCCTGGAATATACATATGTAAGGTGTTGTGTGTTCTACCGAAAATGTGTGAAATTGCAAACTTTTTTAGCAGCGCTTAAAAAAAACTTGATGAATCGATTTTCAAAAGATTCACACACACTGCATTGGCGAAATGAGTAGAAAATGCTCCCTCCTCCAATGAGATTTTTTTAGTTTTCAAATGTATTGCTCTAGGAGGATTCGAGGATCCTTATTCCCAATATTCCACACATTAACAGACAGAAAAAACAAACACCTCTGCGTGGTGTTCTTTTCCTCTTTCTACGCTTACATTCTTTTAGACATATATACATCAGTTTTTGAAACGTGTTCAGAATATCAACTAGAATTATGACCTATTTGATGAAATACAATTGAAACCATTTTTTTTCAATTGTTCGTTCTAATGTTGCCCTTTAAATTTGATCTTTGTGAACTGATGAAGCAGGAAGGATCCAGTGACTGACACTTATGAAATACATCTGTGGCTGATGATAGTCTTGAAGATGATCATTGGTCAAGCTACAGAGATCCAAATATTCAATCGACACATTTGGCCACAGCGCTAGAGGCCTCGAGGAGCACACCGCACTGCGTTTGACCTGTTCACTGATGAAAGCACCTGAAAAGGAAATGATCTTGTTAACTATTTAATCTCGCCCAGCAGGACACTGTTTTGTCTAATTTGACCCTTTGCTTTTAGCTCACCTCATGTCACTTACGTTTAGTGTATGGAGTCTATGGAGATGCTATTTCTGCACCCCTTCGGAAAACAGATTAACTGTAGAATGTTGTTTGCTACTTCTTCGGTAGATAAATCCAATTTGTTGGCAGCACACATCACAGTCCACATAAACCAGACCATTACAGTTCATCCCAAGTACCAAACAGGAAGAGCTATGGACCTTATTTAGAATTTGACAGAAACAGTACTCCACCACAAGCGTGGCAGATGCCCTGCCCCCTGTATTACAGGTACATTAGAGCAAATGACACTCTAAGTACAGTGGATGGGGCCTCTGCCACATTTTGACCGAGTACCATATTTAAAAAAACTCCATATAAAGCTCAGAGACACGGAGGACCATTGCATTGCAAAACTTCCCTGGCATACTATGCCTCTATGCTCCTGACTCCACCATTTCCAGCAACTCTGTACTTTTTCACATGTTGGCAACTCATGATAGGTCCCCGGGAAGGTGCCCTATAGGAGTGTTGTTAAGTTGCTCATCAGGGGAAACAGCAATTACAATGACAGCCGAACCACGTGTTGTTTTTAACACAGTCGGAACAAAAAATGCGTCTTAACCACTCATTCCTTTACCACGCATGTCGTTACGACGACATGCCTTAGGTAAAGCGGCGTTGGACTTTAAAGTCCAGCGCTTTCCCTACTGTTGCGCAGACTGGAGTTGGAATAGTAAATTAGACTGTTCCACAGTCCAGCGCTTTCCCTAAGTCGTCGCTGTAAAAACTTGCGAGGTAAAGGAATGCGTGGTTAAGACGCATTCGCTGTTCCGACCGCGTTGTTAAGGAACGTGTGGTTTTGGCATGCATGGTTGTGTCATTCAACTACTCATCAGCATTGTTTTGGGCTCTGTTGGGTGATACGGGTCCACCCAAAGTGGAATTCCATTTGTCATGGTTGACCACTACTCTCATATCCAGGTCAAGACATAACAGGTACTTGGTAGGAGCTATTTGATGGGCATGGGGTGTAGACATTCTTACCTGCACTCCAGGTTGGGTAGGCTGCCCACTGGACTTCCCTAGTAAATCAGCTCTATCTGTTCCAACTACGACCACTCATTTCCACAAGTGTAAGAGTATGTATGTGGCATGACTGCGGGTACGTGAGGTTTTGGGGAACGCCTTGTTGTGGGTTCACCAAGATTGGGGCTACCATTGGAACAGCAGGAGTCCTTGCTGGTTCCTACCTCTCCCAGTTCCCCTATTTATCCCTTATGGTCTTTTCTCCATCTCCTCCTATAGGCACAGGCCATTGCACCCTACGTTGTTATACATTTGGTTGAGACCAACAAACTCTCAATGGAGTGGAGAGCATCTTTTTGTTTTAACCCCACAGGGTTTTGAGCCAGTTTGGTCAGATCTGCTTTAAGGTGTGATAAGTTGCAATGTCCATATACTTTCAACTTCACAGTTTTAATTTAAAAAGAAAAAAAACCCTTGTGAAACTTTGCAAACGTGAAGCTCATATATATATATATTTTTTAAAGAAGGAGCTGTTTAGTGGCTCTTTGTAGTCATGTGAAACCGTTCCCGCTACTGCAAGGGGCCACAGGTGCCTTGCTGTTGTTCAGCAACAGACCTGTCAGAGGGCGCATCCCACAGCAAGCCCCCGACCCGCCTCCTGACCCTCACGCAGTCCCTGGGCAGAGTGCCAATCCCTCTCCCTCTTAAAAAGGTTGCCGTGGGAAACGGCTCCTTGCAACTCAACCTATGTTCATATCCTGGAGCTCCTGCCCCACCCCTGGACCTGAGCACCAGCTTCTGGCCCTTTCAGGGGCCATACCTGGGGTCTCAGGGTGCTATGCCCTTGTTGGTCTTTTATAGGTGAAACATCCTGAGGCTGGAAAACAGCTCTATGCACAAGACACAAAGGAAAGTACTTCACTTGGGGCAGGAATATTGGCTGCCCTTGTGTAGTAGTCTAGATAAGCCTGCTGTTGACTGCATCATCAGGAGAGCTAGGCTGCTTTGTGAGCTAAGAACTTTTCTCAACACAATTGAGGAACCTCTACGCCTCAGCTTCCATGAGGGCCTGCTGCTTGGGGACAAGGGCCTTGCATGAGGCAGGAATGCTTCTGTGTGCCTAATGAAAGAGCAAGCGCACTGGGAAGGAGCTCATAATAGCTACCATTTTTCTTGTGCCCCTCCTATCCCTGATAAGCGAGAGATCATCAATGTGTGAGACCGCATCTGCGAGATGAGAAGGAAGAGTTGAAGAGCCACTGGGCTAAACTACTGCCTTTATGCAGGTTGGCCAAGGCCCACCTTTTCCATGTAATTGCTACCCCCCTTTGTGTCTGTGGCCAGAGATGTCTGCAGCACTTCCCATGTTGTTCTGTTGCCTGCCTCCAGCGTTCCTCTGAAAGTCGCACCATCCCTGACCTCCAGACTGTGGTGGCATGATCCCTGAGAACCCCTTAAACATCAGACTCAGCCACAGCCTGAAGGGACTGCTCATCTCGGACAACCTCATCCCACCCACCCGTCAAGTATGCACGCTACCTGTAAGCTGCTAGAATCCAGCTTGTGCATCACAGAAGCGGACACTGCTATCCACTGCAAAAGGACTTACAAGAAGGGCAGCCACAAATTCTTGCAGACAACTTTTGGACTCCTGAACAGACCTGTCACAAAGCACGTACCACCACAAAAGATCATCAGAAAACTGTACCTAACTTGCTGACACTGAGTTTTATTTTATTAACCTATTAGGGAAGTCATAGTGTCCCCGATTTTGAATGGATTTATCCTAATTGTGCAGCTATCACATTACTACACAGTGATTGAGCCTACTAGTGAATAGAAGCTTTATCTCTTTGTGAAGGCCTATAACACTTATTGGACAATCTGTTCCTTACATATTGTTTATGTATTACCTGTATCTCAGCATCTCAGCCTTCATCACCCTCCAAGAGTAAGTCTTGACTGTTTGACCGCAATAGCCCCTAAAAATCAAATTACAAGAAGGAGGTACGTGGATTCAATGAGGTTGTAGGCAGCCGCCGTCCGTTAAATATTTATTTAATTTTCCCTCGGCATCGAAATCCCCCCTACCCACCCGGCCCCACCTGTTATATTCCATATAGGTACCCTGATATAGGCCCAGGTAACTTCGTAACCCTTCACCCATATTCTTCCCTACATTACACTTATAACGGTTTACAGGGACTGACCTTTTACCAAGATACAACACTGCATTCAGAACGCGGGCTTTCCCTAGTTTGAAATCTCATACATTATGCATGAGGATTCTTGGAAGCACAGCAGGACTAACATCTCCTGTATAATATCTATGTACAAAGTTAATTCCCGACGTCATCCTAAGTCCGACACAGTAATACAGTGAGGTAGAACCCCTAGGGAGACCTATGGTTATACATACATCACATCTTGCTAAGTAAGGCAGAGGAGATCAGGACTTCCCAGCCGACACATTGACCAGAGACGCTGAGGTTCCTGCATGCAGACACTCCAGCTCGCAGTGGTCTAAACATCCCTCGCGGGGTGTCCAACTCGAGACCAAGACGGGGTCCCACAGTCTCTCACTTCAGGTAATGGGGTTGACTTTATTCTAGAGGGATTCTTGGCTTAACACCTACACACATGCTAGGTACACTTAGGTACATCTAGTTAGGGAGACATCGTAGGAGTACGCATCTTTTTATTATCATGTATTTTATATACTTGTATGTATTCATGATTACTGCAAAATGGTAAAGCTTTACCATCCGTTTACTTTACTAGTGCTTCTAATCCTATATATCTGCTACTGTCTAACGGTTGTTGCAGCTCATCTATTTTACACCAGAATAACAACTGTTCAATAAATACTTATTGAAAACGCCCAGTCTGTTTATTCTGTGTATCTCTCTAAGACAAACTAAGTGAGCACGAGTGACTGAGTGAAAAGTAGTATATTGTTTCCACGGTCCTGAGGGATCAGCGTTGTCATGTTCGATAGTTGACAAGAACTATTCTCTCCTTGGGAAGAGGAGTTTCTATTGGCACTGTGAGCTAACTGGTACAAAAGGCCAACATACCCGGTGGGGGTGTTCAGAATCAGTCTGACACCAATCTTACAGTGTATGCTGTCCGAACGTGCAGATCCTGTTTAGGTTTTATAGGAACTACACGACATGGCCGCCAACGTTGGTTGGGTACTTATTTAACAGTAGAATCTGAGTAGTTCAGTCGTGCTAAGTCTCAGAGACCCCTACTCACAATTATCCAGAGACGTCTGGAGTGGGTGGGCACAAACTCCGCCACAGCTGAGTAAGCAAAATCCTATTTATTGGCTGTTGGTTAATCAAGCTTGAAGGACACATTGTTCCTAAACTGTGTAAAACACCTTATCTTAGTTCCCTTGAAAAGCTCTTCTTCTCTAAAAACAATGACTGAAGAAACAGGAAACATGGATAGAGTTGTGCAAGAACTGCATCTCTCAGCAGACGAAGAAGATGCAGATGCAATTCCAATTGCAGAAAATGTTAGAAATGCCGTTACCATAAAACTAGGTGCACACGGTCTAACATCCAGGGGTGGACCGGTAGCTTTCATGATTGAGGCACATGAATCATATAAAACAGAGGTATTCTATTCATGGGTTACATTCCCGGTTGCAAATGCAAGAACAAAAACATTTCATTTCTACACAGAAAGTGGAATACCGGACGAATATTGTCCCTTTGAGGACATTGAAGTTCCGCGCACTTACCAGGAACATTTATACTGGTTTAAAGGCACCCTCCCCCATACAAGAAATAAAGTAAGACTCGGTCCGCTCGGAAGAGAAGGAGCGACATGGCCAGTATTAGCAGCCTACACACCACATCCTGACATTGAAACAATGCCAGGAGGAGACTTACTTATACTTCACAAAGAACTGATAAAACTTTGTAGAAACATGACACAGTTCGTCATGAGGACACTTACGGTCCAGCCGGCAACGGTTACAACAAACACAAATACAGGTCAAAATACAGCAACTAAAATCACACCACAAACTTTACACGCAGTAATGGGTAAAATGCCCGCAAAACGTGATCAAATGCCATTCTGGGTAGCTCAAAAAATAACACAGCTAGAAGCAGTATTCCGAAATACTAGCCCGTATGAAAAACACAGAATTATGACAATCTGCTTGCCCATGGGGATAACACCACAGATAGAGGATTGTACCTCGTGGGTACAGTTTTTGCTGCCATATATACCAGAACACATGGTATCCCATCATTAGCAGTAATACCAGCTGTATTAAGACAAATACAAAATGAGTACGAAGCAGAACCGGCTCTGAACTTAGGGATGAAATTACTAGGTAATTATGCCCAGGTATCAGCCATAATATTAGCAAATATTAAAGGGGAAGCAGCATCAGTGGCAATCTGTCAACGCCTAAGGGAGTTCAGTCCTTCACAACATTAACATGAATTACCGAAAATAATTGAGACCGCGTATGCAGAGTTGGGAAGAGACAGTTTGGGTGGGAAAGCATTAAAACCTCAACTGATGGGTAGTCCCGAGAAGGACACCTTTAAGCAGGCACCTACTTCTTTGAAAAAGAAGTGGGACAATAACAAAAAACAGAAAAATAAAGAAAACAGATCTCAATCCAGAGGTAGATCTCCTCCACAGGAGCCCTCCAAAAGGAGGTATAACCTTAGGAATAGGGACAATATTAGGAAACCTGACGGGTATCAGGATACTGATACACGTTCCTCTCGTTCCTTTCAGGTTCAACGAAAAACTCTGAGAGGGAAGGATGGTCAGACAGACAAGAAGAGTGTACAAAGCCCAGAGACAAGCAGCACGCTCAAGAATATACTTCCAAAAAAGAAAATAAAGCCAAACCAAAACCTCAGTTCAAAAAGAAGAAGGTTGCAGGTCTAAAGATCAGACATGCCCAGAATTCTGAGGACTCAACTACTGAACGGGGAATGGGCTCTGACGATGCTAGACAGTGCGGCAGAAGTAACAATAGCTCGCCAGAACCTGATGGAATTTCTGGTGACAGCGGACTTGAATGATTATATCATGGTGGAAACACCTGATACTAGGGTAAGTGTCCCACATAAGTTATATGAAGTAATACTCCAAATGGAGGGGGACAAACCCAGGAAAGTTAGAGGTCTCTTTTGGGAGAACCTGACGTTTGGTTATGACATTCTATTAGCTGAACAAGATTGGCCACCAGCATTCGTCATGAACTGCCCTAGGGGAGAAACGGTAATATTACCAGCCTTTTCCGACCCTGTTCCCAAATATCTAAAATATACATATGCAAGGGAGTGGGCGGTAGCCCTTGCCCCGGCATTATATAAAAACCATGTTGGGTGGGATGAGGATTCAACCCACCACATAATTCCATTAAAAAATACTCCGACTCCACAGAGGCAGTATCCGATAAAGCAAGAAGCAAAAAAACAGGTCAGGGAGATCTTAGATCAACTTGAATACGAAGGGGTGATTGAAACTTGCACCTCTGAAATGAATAGTCTTTTGTTTCCCGCAATGAAACCTGACAACTCATATCGTCTAGTTTTAGATGACAGACATCTAAACACTTGCACAAAGACATTTGCAGTACAAAATGCACACAGCGCTGCACTAATGAATAACATTGTGCGGAAAAAATACAAAACGACACTAGATATCTCAAATTGATTTTTTTGCCAAAATATAGCACCTGAAAGCTGGTATTTAACCGCATTTTCCGCGTTAGGCTCTCAGGGACAATTTTGTAGATTCCCCCAGGGGTATAAAAACAGCCCGGGGTTATTTTCGGCCGGAGTAACAGACTTACTTCAAAATCTGGATGAAGAGGCATTGTCCTATGTGGATGATATTTGTCTAACGGATGACGACCTGGATGAACACTTGAACAGAGTAAATACCATAATATTGGGATTTGCCTCTGAGGGCTACAAATTTAATTTAAAAAAATCAAAGATAGCCCACCTCAATGTCCTTTTTCTGGGATATGAGCTTTCAAATAAAGGAAAAAGCTTAGCAGCTAACTTTTGGAAAAATGTGCACTGCTACAACCTCCGAAATCATTAAAAATTTACAATCAATACTGGGATTCCTGAACTTTGGCAGAACATACATTTTGGATTACGCAGAAAGAGTTAAACCTTTCTACGATTTGATAAGACCTGACTTTTCGGTCAGACAATGGACACAGGAACACACAGATATTCTTTGTTCCCTACAAGCTGATATGATAGCTTCAAAACACTTACAGACACACGTAAATGTACGCTACTTAGTGATCCGTGTAGTAGCGGGTCAATCAGGATACACCTACCTAACATATAATGAAGGTGAAACAGTACCAATAGCATACAAATCACACTTGTACACAAATGCTGAGATGCACTTTGCATCAACAGAAAAGATTCTTACAGCAGTACAGACTTCTGTAGTAAGAGGAAGAGCACTGGCTCAGGGAAAGCGAATAATAGTCGTAACCCCAGTACCGGCCTTAGAGGCGGCTACAAAGGCTAGCATTCCGAACGCTAAAGCCTTACATCCAAGATGGATACAATGGGCTAATTCTCTTACTGCAACTGATGTAAAATACAGGTACGACCCAAGTCTAAAAACACAGGCATTCCTTCAATACGAACAAGAATATCCTCTCTCTAATGAAATATTGCCTCTAGATCAGTATGAATATATAATTTACACTGACGGATCTGCTCAGCCGGCCATTGGGAGTAAACAACAATACAGTGCTGCATGCGCAATCGTTAAAGGTCGCATGCAGGATGGAAAGTTTCATCCGAGTTGTACAAAAACCCAGTCTCTAGGAGCCTGCACGGCTCAGCTGGCAGAATTAAAAGCTCTGTTACTGGCACTGGTAAATACGGATCGAGAATTCCCCACACTAATCATGTGTGATTCCTTTTACTGTGTACAGTCATACAATGAATACTTACACCACTGGGGACAAAATGGGTTCAAAGATGCAAAAGGTGGCACAATTAAGCACAAAACGCTATGCATAGGAACAGGTAGTAGAGTTGAAATACGCAATTGGCACATTACATTCTGACCGTGGCCCTGCGTTTAGCTCTAAGGCTTACAAGGAAGCCATGGGAGGTTTGGATGTAGCATTGCGGTACTCCTCTCCGTACCATCCCGAGGGAAATTCGGTAGTGGAAAGGAAAAACCGGGACTTAAAGCAGTCTTTAACAGCTAGAGTATTAGGCTCGGGTGAGAGTTGGGTAAAACATTTGTATGGAGTACAACGAGCATTGAATAGCATGCCAAGAAGTTCTCTAGGGGGTGTCACTCCTTATGAGGTCCTATTTGGGACGAGAATGTGGGTACCTGATCTTGATTGTGAAGGCACAGTGGCGGATGATAAACATTTTGACATTCATAAACATTTGGCTGTTTTACAGGATCTGAATGAATCCAGGGCACTACAAAGCAATGTCCAGGTAAATGATCCGCCACTGGGGAAGTCAAGTCATTTACTGCAAGACCTGTCTGGGTCCCTAAAGTTGGGGATCTGGTCAGAGAGAAAATTGCGGACAAAAAGGAATTTGGGCCATCATACAGAAAGCATGTACCAGTCCTGGCCGTTGAAGGAACAAGAACTGTACTTCTACCGCCTCTTGCCGGAAAAAAGGAGAAAAGATTTGTCTCAATTGACTTAATCAAACCACACTATGTGGCCGATACTGAATAGTAGGCCTTGTGGACTCCAGAGTAAACGACGCCCTCCTCTCGCTACCATACAAGAAGTTCAAACAGAAAGACTCATCACATTTGAAGAGTCCCCTGCACGGACTGATGGACTATGCAATAATGCCATGGAACTCGTTCCTTTAGAAACTGAAGTTACGAATCAAAATCAAAATGAAAGACAAATTTCAACTCGACCAAACACAGATATCTACATCAACATGCCTCAACGAGAGCAAGCTACAGTTTCCACAAGACCTGCGGAAATACTGAAAATTGATCAAACTGCATCTGGCTATTTCATCGACTTTAAAAAAAAATTTTTTATTAAGTTTTCATTAAGTATTACAATACAGTAATAACAAACATTTCCAGCTTGTAAATTATTGCACAGTAAGTGTTACAGTATGCAGCACAATATATTGTACATCTCATCATCCAAATCATATAACCATGGAGTTGAGGCGATCCACGAGTACAGTCTATACATCAGTTGTTAACAAATCAGGGTGACCATTCATATAGACGGTGAGAGGTTCCCAGAAGTTGGAAGGTTTTGAAGAGGTGGGTAGTTCCTCTGCATATATTAAAAAGTTATCTCTACAGTACACAAAGTCCATTATCCATTGTTTCAGAGCAGGTGGTTTTTTACTGACCCAATGCATCGCCACTCTGCGTTTCGCCAGGAGCAGCGATATGGCCGCAAATTTTTTCTTTACAGATTTTAATGGTAATACATGACTCAACAGGCATAACTGCGGTGTGCAAGTTAGTGTACAGTTCAGAATCTTACCTAGTAAATCCACCACCTGTGTCCAGTATGTTTGTACCTGTGCACAACCCCAGGCAAGATGAGCGAAATCAGCTTGGTCCTGTCCGCATCGTTTACAATTTGCATTATCTCGTAAACCATATGTGTACAATTTTAATGGGGTATGGTAGGCTTGATGTAGGTACTTGTAATGGATAAGACGTAAATTCCCGTTGGGAGTAAGTAAATCCGTTAGTGCACAACATACCTGCCAGTCGTCTTTGCTAAGTGGTGTATCTAGCAGTGTGTTCCATTTTTCACGAGCTTTTACCGTACCATCCCCAATCTCCGATTGTATAGCCCTATAAAGTTTAGCCACCATATGGTGAATATTTGGACTGGTTATGAGTAATTGCAGCGAGTCAAGTGTAGGAGGCTCAGTGGGGTATGAAGGGTATAATTTCTTCATTGCTTCCCGTAGCCTATGGTAGGTGAATTTAAATAACATGGATTGGTTATTGACATATGCCAAATCTTCAGGGGTGATGAATAACCCAATGACATAGAGGTCTCCCATCAGGGTAATGCCCACTTGTTCCAGTAGCTCCATGCTTCCTCTGTCCTGAGTGACCGACAGAGAGGGTGTTGCGCTAAGCGCATATTTGGGGCATAGAGTGGAAGTTTGTTTGCCATTTGGCCAAGTCTTAGCCATGCGTTAGACGTGGTGCGGATTGTGTTAATCTCCTGCTTGGTTAGGTGCGGTCGTCTATGCGTCAGGACATTGGTTAAGTTAATAGGGTTGGCGTCACCATCTTTCACCGCTATGTGCGGCATATATCGAATTGGGTGATACCAATAGTAAGCATATTGTGCTTGGGCACATGAATAGTATAAAAATAGGTCCGGGACCGCAAACCCAACCGATGCGTATGGTAAAGTTAGTGTGTGTAAGCATATCCTCGCTTGTTTGCCTGCCCATATTAATTTTGTAAGAAGTGTTCGCAGCCTGTTGAATATTTGGGTAGGGGGGGTTATTGGTATGTTTGTAAACAGATACAATAATTTGGGGAGGATTACCATTTTTATCAGGGATATTCGGTCCGCTAATGAGAGAGGGAGCGTGATCCATCTGCTTATTTGTGTTTCAATCTTATCAATTGCAGTTCCATAATTCATTCTTAGTACAATTTCTTGATCACAGTGAATCCAGACGCCCAAGTATTTAATGGGGTCTGTCTGCCACTCTAGTGGAAATTCCAGCTGGTGTGGACGAGTAGCTTCTGTTAGTGGCAGTATGGCAGATGTATCCCAATTTATCTGCAGGCCGGAATGTCTACCAAATTTGATGTATTCTCTAAGGATAGGGGCCAGATTTGTGTTCGAGTCACTAACATAGAGCACCATATCGTCTGCGTACATTGAGATGCTAACAGGGCGAAGACGGAATCTCAACGCAGTGTGCACGTAACATTGTCGTATTTTACAGGCTAAGGGTTCTATCGCAATGGAGAATAGTAACGGTGATAACGGGCAGCCCTGTCTCGTGCCTCTCTGAACATTAATCACTTCTGAGACGTGACCGTTCACCTTTATACGTGCAGTTGGTTTGGTATATAGCAATTTGACCCAGTTCAATAGCATAGGTGGCAAACCCATCCTTTGTAAAATTGTAAATAGATACGTCCATTCAATAGAATCAAAAGCTTTGGCTGCATCTAGGAGGACAGCCGCCGCTTCCATCTCTGGGTTCAGTTGGTGTAGGAGCGCGAATATGGTGCGTAAATTATGTGAGGTCGAACGATTGGGTATAAAACCAGATTGATCCGGTAGGATCATGACCTGCAATAAGGGTTGTAATCTGGTGGCAATAATCCTGGCCAGTATCTTAGTGTCAGTGTTTATTAGGGAGAGCGGTCTGTATGATTCCCCACGGTCCGGAGGTTTGTCCGGTTTTAATAAAGCCACTATCAGCGCCTCTCGTAGTGTCGGGGGGAGAGTCTGACTGTTATAAGCTTCGTCATACATTTCCACAATATGGGGGATGAGCAGTTCTGCATAGGTTTTATAAAATTCCCCTGTAAAGCCATCTGGCCCTGGGGTTTTACCATTAGGTAGGGTCTTAATGGCAGCCTGCACCTCCTCTAACGTGATGGGTTGTTCCAAAAATTCACGCTGACTGTTTGTGAGCCAAACTAGCGCTATGTCCTCTAAGTAGTTGAGAATTTCTTGCGTATTTGCTGTGTCTCGTGCTGCATACAACCTTCCATATATTTCTATGAAAGTGTCCAGTATACCTTTGTTGTCGTAGTGCGTTGTGCCCGCCTGATCTTGCATTTTTAGTACAATGTGTTGTTTGTGTTCTACACGTATTTTCTGCGCCAGATGGCGACCAGGTCTGCCTCCTTCACCCATTCTACGGGCTGTATGCCGACGGAAGATGTATTTAATTTCGTCATCTGCGAGTTTGTTATAGTGTCACCTCGTCTCTGATTGCCCCTAGTAATGTTGCATTGTGGGTAGTTTCGTATTCTGTTTCTAGTTGTTTTATATGGGCTTCGCTTTTACTTAATTGTGTGCGTATATCTCGCAAAATACCGGCAGTTGTACTGATACAAATACCTCTCAAGGTCGCCTTAAAGGCTTCCCAGGTAGTGCCAGCGCTGTCTACTGAGTTTTTGTTTAGAGCGAAGAAGTCTTCTATGGCGCTATGTATGGTTTCTTTGTAGACCGGGTCTAGAAGGGATGCAGCGTTGAATCGCCATATGAACCAGGGAGGGGTATATGTCGGGATTCTAAGCGTCAAAACAACTGGCTTGTGGTCCGACAGTGTTTTCGGTAAGTGCTGTATGTCTTGCGTCCATGTGCAGGCTGACTCAGTGAGCAGCCAGTAATCGAGTCGGGCCCAGCTATTATGCGCGGTGGAGGAGTGGGTGCTTTCTAGCGACTGTGGGTTGCGCATGCACCAGACGTCTTGTATGTGAAATTCTGACATCCCATTTAGTATGGTAGAGACAGCACGGTGATGCTGTTCGGTGGTGGTTTGCGCTCTATCACAGGTGTCGTCCAGGGCAACATTTAAGTCACCTCCCCATATCAGTTACATAGTAGGGAGAGTTCGTAGTTTGTTCCATAAGTTAGCAAAGAAAACAGGGTCATCGACATTTGGACCATAAGTGTTGATGATTCCCACTCTTGAGCCGCGCAGAACGCCCGTAACTATGACATATCGCCCATTATCATCTATTAGCGTTTGCTCCTGTATAAAGTGTGTCCTTTGCGTATTAACGTTATTACACCTCTGGCATATGAGGAGTATGTGGAAGCAGCCACCAGCTCTGCCTTTTTTTTCCCCAGTGCGTTAGCCTTGTGTTTGACGAGATGTGTTTCTTGTAGCAGAGCAATATTTATGTGATGCCTGTCTAGATCTGCAAATACCTGTCTAATCTTATGGGGGTTGTTCAGGCCACGCACATTCCACGTGATTAATCTCAGTGGTGCGGAATTATCGGCTTTGTGCATAAGGGGGGTATTCTCGTGCATAGATGTAGTGTATAATGGTATCTTGGGTAACCACATAGAGCATCGCCACCATGGTCATGGAGTGGTGTCTAGTGTGCATCTGTACAAGTGTGCTGTATGGTGATAACATTGTAGACGGCTGGTAAAACATAACATAAAACCCAACTATCCCCCACCCACTTTAGCATCCCAATTATGCCAAAGACATTTCCTGAACTTCAATGAAAATGACAACAGAATTTCTGTGGGGTTTACCCGATAGGGGGCGACTAGGCACTCGGTGTTCCATCCGCTTACAGATGGGGCCGGAGCGACAAAAATGCATAATTGGTGTGATGTTTAAAATAAGGACACAAAAATATTATGCATTAGTAATATACCGGACAGCCTTTATCTGGTATAAAGAGCCGGGGGCAATAGTCAAATGTCAGGTATCATCACATTTTAAAGAGGCATACTTGTTCCATGCCCATAACATTTCAATAGTCCAGACAGGGTAGATCATACATCTGTAGTCTTTGTGAAGAACGTGGTACCTTACCCCATTACATTGGTCAATCTGGGCACCAATCGTAGAAGTCCATCAAAGAGGCAGACTGTTCACCAAGAGCTACGTTTGCGTAGCATTATTCTGAATCCGGTTGTGTGGCAGGTCCTTTACCTCTTGCAGTCTGTTGTCGGAGATGCTTGACAAATTCCTGCGCCGCTTGGGGTGTCGGCAAGATACGAGTTTTACCCGCGTGGGTTATGCGGAGTCTGGCTGGGTAGAGCATAGCGTAGGGGATACTCAGGTCTCGCAGCTTTTTCTTTACCGGGCCGAACTCCCTACGAGCCAACTGGACGGATAATGTAAAGTCTGGGTAGAAGGCCACCTCGCAGCCGGTGTACATCAATGGTTGTTTCTCCCGTGCTAGCCTGAGTACTGTGTCGCGGTCTCGGTAGTTCAGAATTCGAGCTACTATCGGTCGCGGTGGGGCGCCCGGTGGTGGTTTTGGCGCAAGAGATCTATGCGCCCTTTCTACAATAAGCATGGATGAGAACTGCTCTGCCCCAAACATGTCCTTCAACATTTTTTCCATGTAGTCTTCGAGCTTGCCAGTGTTTGTGCTCTCCGGAAAGCACCGCGACACGTAGGTTGTTGCGACGGGATTTAGCTTCCAGATCCTCGTTCTTCACTTTTATGATCTCCAGTAGCTATGCCATGTTGTCGCATTTAGATGTGGTTGCGTGTGATTCATCCTCGACCGCCGATATCCTCTGTTCGGCCTCCTCTAGCCATTCCCCTTGCTTATCAAGTCGAGCAGACACGTGGTCCATCCGTATCGTGAGTGCGTCTATTTTACCACCGATGGCCTGTAAGCTTTGCTGTATGGCATTGAGGGCCGCTTCCATCTTGGCGTCTGGGTTCGTCTCTGGATCTGCGTCCGCCGCGGCGCCTGGGAGTCGCGGGGTACGTCGAGGTTCAAATGGTAATTTAGCTTGCTGTTTGTCAGGTTTTCCCATTCTCAAGCATGTACTTCGTAGCCGCGAGCACCTACCCCCCCAGAACAGCAGGTTCTGGAATTCTATGCTGATCGCCCACACTTCAGCTAAGTCTGTGAGAGATTGGGGCTGGGGAGAGCAGGGGTGAAGGAGGACACCCGCTCCAGCACGAGACTGAGGAGGGTCCAGTGACCTCGTATGGGGCAGGAGGTGGGACACAGCCACGCTGTCTTGGGACACTACAGTTTGTCTTACTAGAGTGTCCTTAGCGACTGTCTATGTCCAAAGTGGCACAGCGAGGATATAATCTGGCAGGGTGTGTGAGCTTTGATATCCAGGAGTCGTGCGCTGTGGCGCTTCCGAAGGCCCAGCCACGATTCTCAGTAGGCCTCAGGTTCGATATCAGAACTTGCTGGCATAGCGTTTTTATATATTCGGTTTCCACCTCCACATCACCAGTATAGCGCTGTTCGGCGAGATCGCGCAGCTCTCCTACCGATGTTTTTCGCTCTACCGCTAGTGTCAACTCCGCTTATTTTATCAGCAGCTGCCAGCCACAGTAGACACCACGCACTTCCTCGGAGCTCCGTGTATGCGCAGGGACCCCGCAGCCGCCTACCATCTGATGTGTTAGATTGCCACCACGCAGCTTAGATTGGGATACATGCAGGCAGTTGTGATGCGCATATTTAGGGAATGTGGGTCAGGCAGGGTCACCGTGCTGATCGTACCTCTAGGACGATGAGATAAGGGTGCAGTACAACGGCGCGGATCAATCAGCTATCCCACCGCAGGCCGCCATCTTAGTCGCCGTTACATGCCGGCCTGTTCCACAGCTCCGCGGGTCTGGTACGATCAGTCTCCCAGCACGATCAGTACTCACAACATGCCAGACTGTAGTTATCGTTTTTAGTTGCGCTGGACCAGCTGCATTCCCAGCGTAGTTTGCCGCCTATCCGGATCGGTGCCTGCCGCCATTTTCCCAGTCTGTCTCGCTGCAGAGCGACAAGTCAAGCGTTCTGGAGCAGGAGGCAGCGTTAGCCGACCATAATTACCCCGATGTGCTCCTCATGAGTTCCGATTGCCGAATCTACAGCCTTGGTTCGTCTGTGGTCAGTATATTAGCCGATTTTTTTACTAAATTGCCGCTCCGGCCGTCGGAGCAGCGCTAGTGCGCGGCCATTTTGTAGCGGGCTCTCTAGCGCCCCGGCTATTTCATCGACTTTGATACCTTTTCATTGGATCCAAGTGAACCTGAAACGATGCCAGCCCAAAGAGCACGCAACCAGCAAATTAAAGACTTTCTGAACTTTCTTAAAAGACTTACCTGGTATCACCTTGGGTAGAACTCTGGGTAATTACCGAGATACTTTTCTTTATTTTCTGGATAGGCTTAGTAATTGTTTTTAGCATGCTTATAAATGGAACTTACCTTCGACAAAGCTCTGCAGCACAAAAAGTGAATCTGATTCTGAAACCTCACTTATCATCACATCATGAACAAAGAGACTTGTCATCAGTGAACTTTACAGCAGTTTCTATACCTGATGGTATAGCGTGGGACAAGGTTGATTACAATATATTTGGTCCGACCGAACTTTTAAAAATTCCACATTTATTTAAAATATCGTTGAGTGATGTCATTACCTCCAGTACATTTTCCGATGATTGGGATTATGAAACTGTAAATAATATGTTGTCTGATTTAGAAAACTCTGCTGCCTTTTCTAATAGTGAAATGTTAGAAGACACATCAGATTTTGAAACAATGTATTGCTATCAACATTATGGTCATCATTTTCTGCATAAATCTGCTAATCCCAGAAATGTTTTCACATACCACCAATGGGAACATTGCCCAACACCGCCGAAAAGCAGTTCAAAGACATTTGCACAGAAATTCCCATATTTTTCAGGGTTTAACACATCAGACCCAGCCTCATATTATTATAAGGTTGCACCAACACCAGCACAGA
Organism: Calotriton arnoldi; assembly: GCA_963921515.1. Classification (NCBI taxonomy): domain Eukaryota; kingdom Metazoa; phylum Chordata; class Amphibia; order Caudata; family Salamandridae; genus Calotriton; species Calotriton arnoldi. The sequence continues at coordinate 257,501 of CAWUFW010009795.1, forward strand.
AAAATATGTTGACAAACACCAAACAGATTTATTCTGCTTCCTTTATTGCCCAGTTGCCTGAACAAGGTTTCGACTTATGGAAAGACACTATAGACTTAAAATCTGTCTGGGGTACTAGAGACTGGCAGGTCAAGGGAAATGAAGCGCAATTCCGAGCATGCCTCATTCCTCAGCAAATAATGTTTTTGAATGAAACTGTGCAACAAGCTTCCTGTCTTGGAATAGCCAAGAACAAACACTTGAATACACCTCGGATGCCCACACCATCACACACCGAGGGTAACATAACATCACAAGAAGGGATTACGTTAGATGAGATCATGCAATACATTAGATCAGACCCCGATTGGAAGGGATGGTTGATTTGGCCCACAGACACCAATAGATGTCAGGAGAGATTCATGGGTTAAACCAAAGGGTTTAATATCCACAGGCCGGATCCCCGCTATGTACAGAGAGAACATCCAGGGGTTGTGGCATCATACAGTGTTGGGAAGTTATGCTTTGATTGGCTAAGAATCTCAACACTGTCACAGGTGAGACAACACTTATCCTTACTTACAAAAGATGTGGATCTACAGGATTTTTTATTAGGTCCAAGAAAGCCACGTCAGAAACGTTTCTATTATGCTGTCTATAATGAAATCTGGAAAATATCACAACAAGAGGCCACGGAGAGATTACGTGAAATAGATCGTATAAACCTAGAGAAAGCTCTACCTGTGGTTGACAATGGTTTAACTACACTAACCTCCAGGATATATTCACTGGGCAACATTGTATCTTCTGCAATAGATATGTTAGAACAGGATTTGTCCATATTACAGCACAGGCAATCGCAATTGCGTTCTATTATATTGTTAAGCTGGACGCAATCTTTGCGCGCAGGCTATGTGCCGTGGCGTTTCATCAACAGTACATCTCTGTTTTCTTCATACAACCTAACAGAAAAACAGATAGAGATGGCACAAAGGGGTGCAAAATATACAATGCTGCATATTGAAAAACTGGATAGATTAGCCTTTACAGTGGCAGAATCACCATCCACAGAATGGTTAATCCATGGCCACATAACTCTACCGGTCACTACTTTTCAATTTCAATATTGCATTGAACAAAAGCAGGCAGGCAGGAATGAAGAAATGGGTAGGGAATTCATCAAGGAGTCTTGGGAATTACCGTACAGATTTCGATGCCGGAGTGGGGCTAGAGAAGTGTTTTTGAGCGGTACAAACTGTGAAGACACTTTAAGTGGATCACTCATATGTCAGGATATAATGCTGCATGGGGCGTGTAACGGTTCGGTAGCCAACTTATCCTGTCATTTGAGGGGTGCCCCAACTGCCGTGATCACTCCAGTGTTCAGGCTACTTTCGAATGGGAGTTACTTGATGCTGAACGATCAAGGTTGCTGTGGGATGCTTCCCGGCATCGCATATCTGGTAACCGTGAGCTCCAGGGTTACTTGCTGTATGCAAGTATTGTTTCCACCAACACATACAGTCAGGGAAACGCCGTTATGGCCTTCGCTAAATGTTTCATTAATACGGTTTGATGCTTTGAGCAGAATGAAAGCCATGCTTTTACAGAAGTCTGTGCCCTTAACCTCCGCTCATGAGACTTTTGATCTCCAGATCGCAAGGTCTTCAGCAGAGATACAGGCGCTCATACGTTCGAATTGCCCCTTCCATTTTGCAGAAATGGTAAATCGTATCTTTAACATGTCTGATACGACAGGCATCGTCCACCTATTTAAGACCATAGATTCTGGACTATTAAGCACCTTTCAGACGATCCTCGGAGTTCTACCAAACATTTAAACACTCCGTATTTGGAAGCATTTTTGGAGAACTTCCGCTGATCCTGTTTCTAATTGCAGGTATCCTGATCGTAATTTTTCTGCTACGCAATGGACGTCCCAGTCACCAAGGAAATGGAAACAGTACTCCTGGCGCGGAAATACCGTGATCGCATTGTACAACATCTAGGCACACCTCGCCTGACAGAACTAAGTGCATCTTGGTTCTTGTCGTTTAGACCAGTCTGGATGGACTGCATCTTACCTGTCCTCCGATGCCTGTTTTGCGGAGAAGAATGCGTGTTGGATCTCTGTCTGACACTCCCATTATGTGCGCAACCGGACGTTGATGCTTTACTGGACCCGATAACGGCCCATGTTCTGCAGTGTCCCCAGCGTATTCCAATGTTGATGGCGGCATTTCTTGAGCCACCATAGGTAGTTTCGGCTCCTGTTGGGGTTAACACCGGCTCCACCTCTGACCCCAGGCCTTGGACAGCGCACAGGCTGCCCCGGCGTCAGCTGTGGACAGCACGGAAAATCATCTGTGCTCAATTGACATAATCTGCGAGGTGTTACAGGGACCGTCATCTGCGGAAGCAGGCTACGATAATGTTGCGTCTACCAGCCAGGACACAAACATTTGACTCAGTTGGCCCGTCGTGTGCTGGGAGAAATTCGACTTTTTGCAAACCAAACTGAAAATTTGGAACTCCAGAACAAAATTGACATTCTTTTTGAGCATGCATGGCTTTCAAATGCTTATAGTAGTTCGAACTATATTTATGGACACATTAGAAGCTATGGCTTGAGTGACAATTTCCTTTTTAAAGATTTTTTAGAACTTTTTATCATTTTAAGCGAAAACTAATATTTTGTAGTGCTTTGCGTACCGGTTTCTAGTCTGCCTAGTAGTAGGTTTACAGTTTAACTATGTTGTCCATTCGGAAGAGGAGTGGGTTTTATATTCCATATAGGTATCCTGATATAGGCCCAGGTAACTTCGTAACTCTTCGCCTATATTCTTCCCTACATTACACTTATAACAGTTTACAGGGACTGACCTTTTACCTAGATACGACACGGCATTCAGAACGCGGGCTTTCCCTAGTTCGAAATCTCATACATTATGCATGAGGATTCTTGGAAGCACAGCAGGACTAACATCTCCTGTATAATCTCTACGTACAAAGTTCATTCCCGACGTCATCCTAAGTCCGACACAGTAATACAGCGAGGTAGGACCCCTGGGGAGACCTATGGGTATATATACATCTCATATTGCTAAGTAAGGCAGAGGAGATCAGGACTTCCCAGCCGACACACTGACCAGAGACGCTGAGGTTCCTGCATGCAGACACTCCAGCTCGCAGTGGTCTAAACATCCCTCGTGGGGTGTCCAACTCGAGACCAAGACGGGGTCCCACAGTCTCTCACTTCAGGTAATGGGGTTGACTTTATCCTAGAGGGATTCTTGGCTTAACACCTACACACATGCTAGGTACACTTAGGTACATATAGTTAGGGAGACATCGTAGGAGTACGCATCTTTTTATTAATATGTATTTTATATACTTGTATGTATTCATGATTACTGCAAAATGGTAGCGCTTTACCATCCGTTTACTTTCCTAGTGCTTCTAATCCTATATATCTTCTACTGTCTAACGGTTGTTGCAGCTCATCTATTTTACACCAGAATAACAACTGTTCAATAAATACTTATTGAAAAAGCCCAGTCTGTTTATTCTGTGTATCTCTCTAAGACAAACTAAGTGAGCACGAGTGACTGAGAGAAAAGTAGTATATTGTTTCCACGGTCTTGAGGGATCAGGGTTGTCATGTTCGATAGTTGCCAAGAACTATTCTCTCCTTTGTAAGAGGAGTTTCTAGTGGCACTATGAGCTAACTGGTACAAAAGGCCAACATACCCAGTGGGGGTGTTCAGAATCAGTCTGACACCAATCCTACAGTGTATGCTGTCTGAACGCGCAGATCCTGTATAGGTTTTATAGGAACTACACGACACACCGCCCCACCGCTGTTACCTGCACAGACCGCGGCTGGTTGCAGGAATGTTGCCTGCTGTCCTGGCGCCCAGTTGCCATGGAGAACTGGCCTTACACCCGTATGCCATAAAGATTTTTAAACTGTTTTCACTGCATACGGAAAAAAGAATGGAAGAAACTGAATCCACTTTCAAAAAAGGTGTCAGGGGGGGCGTGGCTTGAGCGCGCATGGAGTGAGACGTGTTTCACCGAGTCTCCGCTCCAGTGCCTCTCGCCTTTACCTTACTCTTCGCCTCCGGGCTCCGCATCTTCCTGGAGCGAGCTCCGCTTGTGGCTGGGACCTCCGGGGCAGCGCTCTGGGTCGCGGAGGCCCTTTGGGGGATCAGCCTTTCCACTCTTCACGGGCCGGTCCCGGCCCGGCTTGCCGCACCCGCCATTTTGGTCCCCAGCTGCGGCGGCGATCCCGGCGCGGCTGGAGGCCTCATCTCGGCAGAACCCGGTCCTTGCTGCCAGCAGTGACATCCTTGGGGGCTGGACCCCCCCTGACGTGCTGTGACTGGGCGCTGTCACCCGGACCTCCGCAGCTGTTTTCTCCTGGCTGGAGCGGCCCCGACCCCGGCGGGCCGCCATCTTAGGCCCAGACCGACGCCGCATCCCTGCTGGGGCCTACGACGCCTCCATGGAGGGGGGTGACCGGCACTGCTGTGGGCGGAGTGGTCCTGGCCTGCTGACCACTCGCTGTCTCCCTGCCCCGGCGGTGATCCTGAAGGCGCTGGGGGCCTCATCTCGGCGGGGCCCTGTCTTTGCTGCCGGTGGTGAAATCTTCGGAGGCTGGAGCCCCCCCCGGGCGTGCCGTGGCCGGGCGCTGCCACCCGGGCCTCCGCAGCTGTCTTTCCCTTGGCTGGAGCTGACCCGACCTCGGCGGACCGCCATCTTGGGCCCAGACCGACGCCGCATTCCTGCTGGGGCCTGCAACGCCTCCCTGGAGGGGGGTGACCGGCGCTGCTGTGGGCAGAGTGGGCCTGACCTGCTGACCACCCGCTGTCTCCCTGCTTCGGCGGATTGCTGTTGGCGTGGGGCCCCCCGGTGATCGCAGGGGCCCCCTGGTGGTTCCACGCTCCTTGCTGCCCATGTGAGGGGATTCGCCTGGTGGACTCCGCAGACCGCGCCAGGGCGGTACAGGTACCGGGACGGGGGGGGGTCCTCTCTGGCTCTACGAGGGCTTCCGGCTCCGCATTGGGACTCTGTCTGTGTCTGCTGCCCCTTGGTCTTGGCTCCATCCTGACCCCCCCTCCTGGACGCAGCCTTCTGTGGTGCGGAGCGCGGGGTCGCGTCCTTCCCTGGTGGCCCCCTCGTTGGAGCTCGGCTTGCACCCTCTTGCACTTGCGCTCTGGTAGACACAGCCTGGTCTACTCTTGGGGCCTGATCATCGCGGGAGAGCCCTCCCCTGCCTGTTCCTTGTGTGGTGGCGGGGGCCCCTGGGGGCTGCATTGTGCGCTTGGTACCTACCTACATCACCGGGGTTGCCCACTACCCCCCCACCGGACTTCTTTATCTCATACCTTGGTCCACCCTCTGCACTACTTCACTGACTGGGCCTTGGGTTCCCTGGGCCACCGCCGCTATGCCGCCCAAGCATAGGGGCACCAGGGACACGGACTCAGCTGCCTCCCGTGGCAATCCGGTGGCCTCCCTTTGGGCCAAGGCGCCTCCGTCCACTCAGGATGATCCTCTTGCCTCCTCGGGCGCGTCCGCCCTCGCGGTGCCGATCACCCAAGCCTACATGTCCTCCTTCTTGCAGGAAATCAAGTCTGAAATTAGCTCCCCCGACAGGACTTTAAAGTTGGGCTTCAGGATGTTCGCAAGGATGTCGTGGAGATTGGCGACAGGGTGGATGGCCTCGAGAGGACGATGGATGCCAGGACGGAGGACATTGAGAGTCTCTGGAAGAAGGTATCTGAGCTGGAAGACCAGAATATCTCTCTGCAGCTGAAGCAAGAAGACTTGGAGAACCGCGGGCGGCGGAACAACCTCCGTGTCCGAGGCGTGCCATTGGGAACGGAGGGGACTGATGTATTGTCGTACACTGCAGACCTCCTCCATGCCATCCGCGAAGGGGAGGGCATCACGCCACCTATGCTGGATAGAGCTCATCGTGTTCCGGGCCCCGCAACCGTCCCAACTTTGTACCTGACATTATCACACGGGTCCACTTCTTTGCGGACAAGGAAGCCATTCTTCGCAAAGTGCAGGGGGTCCGGGCGCTCTCCTACAATGGGCTCCCCATTCAAATCTTCCAAGACCTCGCGCCCTCCACGCTTCGCCGGCGGAAAGCCTTCAAGCCTGTCACTGATAAACTGCGGGCCTTGGACATTAAGTATCAGTGGGGGCACCCCTTCGCCCTGATGTTCCTCTGGGAGGGTCTGCGGCGGATCCTCCGGTCTCTGCAAGAGGTGTTGCGCCTCCTTCACTTGCCTCTGGACTCGGATATTGATGACTCCCCTTCCTCTCGTGCCCGCCCTGTGGATTCGCTCCGGCCGGAGTGGTCCACTGTTCTTCCTCCTCGCTCTGGACGTTGTCCGGGGGGCCTTGACTCCACCCAGGCCAAACAGGATGCCGTCAATCACGTCCGCTCTCTGAGCGCCTCTCCGTCCCTCGCATTGTAGCCCAATTCATCGCGGAGTAGTGCTTGCTGGTGCCCTCGTTGGGGACTCAGTTTTGGGGGACCTTTGCCCGGGCCCGGAGGTCGATTCATGCTCTATACCTCTCATTGCCTTGCGGAGGGCTGGTAGCGGGGGCTCCTAGCCTTCTGCGTGCCGGCCACCCCCCCCTTTTTTGCAGAGTCCTATAGGAGAGTGACTTCTCTGGGACGCCCTACCTTCGGGAGCTTGGGCTGTTCCGACATGACTCTGTACCACCTTGGCCCAGTTGGCCTGTTTATTTTCTCCTCTCCTCTTTCTTTTCATGGCTTTCTCTTTTCTCGCCCTGTCTTGGGCTCTTTGTGGGAGCGTCCTTGCTTGCCTCTGCTGTGTGGTTTGGCTTTGGGGGAATGCGGGGATGCTGTTGTGTCCTGTCGGGAGGCTAACTGGCCTTGCTTTTTTATGCCCGGCCTGTCTCCTTTGTTAGCGCCTTGGGTGGAGCGCCTCTCCCTCCCCACTGTAGGGTTTTGGACGCATGCCTTTCCTCTGGGGTTTCTGGCCCTTCCTGAAGTGGGTGTAGACCATGGCTTCCCCTCCCATCCTCTCACACTTTTCCCCTTACTCCGCCACCTCCTGCATTACCTCCTGCTGCTGCGCGCACTTGGTCTCTCTTCCCTCCAGTCATGGCCGTCGCACCCAGCCTAAAGCTTGTTTCCCTTAATGTGAAAGGACTCAATTCCCCTAACAAGCGGCAACAAATATGGCGCTATCTCTTGCAGCTGTACCCTGATATCATTTTCCTTCAGGAGACCCACTTGCTTAAGGCGGATGTAGTCCGCATGGCTCACCCTCGCTTCCGCTTCAATTCTGGGCTTCTGCTGCTACCAAGGTAGCTGGTGTAGCGATCCTGTGTCGCGCTGGCATTCAGCAGGGGGACTCCAAAGTAACCCGCACACCGGATGGTAGGTTCCTCAAAGTGGCGGTTCGGATTGGTCGCAGGTCCATCACTCTTTGTAACCTGTACGCTCCCAATCAGGCGCAGGATCACTACCTTCGGGAGCTGTTGCGGGACGGAATATTGTGCACGGATCCCTCCCTTATTATAGGGGGTGATTTTAATCTGGTATGTGACGCCAATGATGACCGTAGCGCTTGCTCTTTTCATGGTGCTGGGGCTATGTCCTCCGCTCTCAAGAAGCAATTGACTGAGCTTGGCCTCTCATAGATGTCTGGCGCTATCACTCTCCCGACTCGCGAGACTACTCGTACTACTCCCCCGTACACCGCTCTTACTCGCGCATCGACTATCTCTTCGTCTCCCACTCTCTCATAGGGGACACGCTTTCGGCCTCCATATCGGATATCTCAATCTCCGATCACGCGCACCTGGAGCTTCTTCTCAGAGATCCGTCTTCCCATCCTGGCCGCCCACCGCGTTGGCGACTCCCCGCTCATATCCTTCGTGACCCGGTTGATGTTGCGGAACTTAGGGAAGCCATTACCTCTTATTTTGAGACGAATGACTTGCCGGAAACTCCTTTTTCGGTGGTTTGGGATGCCTTCAAGCCCACAATCCGTGGTCATAACAGAGAAGAGGAGGGACCCCTAATAAAGAATAAAGGTGGGTAACATAGGGGATCAGTTAAACAGTACAGAGACGAATGACTTGCCGGAAACTCCTTTTTCGGTGGTTTGGGATGCCTTCAAGGCCACAATCCGTGGTCATATCACGTCCATAGCGTGTGCCCGGGCTCGGGAGTCGCGCTTGTTTGAATCTACCCTCTCTTGCGACATAAAGGCGATTGAGCGACTTAATCAGGCGCAGCCACTGGCCGCCCCAAGCGGCGATTGGCCGTACTGCGCGGTCAACTCCGCGCGCACCGCACCAATCAGGCCGAACGGGCACTTCTGGCTCTTAAACAGCGCTACTATGAGGGAGGGGATAGGGTGGGTACGGTCTTGGCCGGGCGCTTGCGGGCACGGACGGCCAAAGCCCACATAGCCAACGTTAAACGCCCTGATGGCTCTCGAGCTACTGCTGAGAAGGATAAGCTTGCGGCATTCCACACATATTACTCCTCTCTATACGCCGCGAAGACGCCCCCTCTGGAACGGATTCGGGCCGTACTAGATACTTGCACCTGGACTCCGATCACTTCATATCACGCACAATTGCTGGAGGACCCACTTTCCCAGAGCGAGCTTGCGGGAGCTCTAAAAGATCTCCCTCTTGGGAAATCACCGGGTCCGGACGGACTGCCGCTTTCTTTCTATCGGGTTTTTTTCCCGCAACTCCAACACCATCTCCTTCGCCTTTTCAATTCCTTCACGGATGTGGTGGGTCTCTCTTCCTCCATGGGTCTCGCCGAGATAGCTTTACTTCCGAAACCAGGCAAGGATCCCGCGTTGTGCTCTTCTTTTCGCCCTATCGCGCTTCTTAACTCGGATCTCAAGCTCTATACCAAAATTCTAGCTAAACGCCTGGATCCCCATCTTCCGGGCCTGATCGATCCCGATCAGGTCGGTTTTATCCGGCAGCGACAGGGGGCAGACAATGTGCGGCGGGTCGCCCATCTTGTTGGGAAAGCTCAGCACTGGAATATTCCCGCATGCTTGCTGTCTCTTGATGCGGAGAAGGCATTTGACCGCGTAGACTGGACTTTTCTCCGCGCGGTTCTCTGCAAAATTGGGCTCGGTCCCTTGATGGTCTCTCGTATCATGGCTCCTTATCTCTCCCCTGCGACTCAGGTTCGGGTCAATGGTCACCTTACTGATCCCATTGCCATACACAGAGGCACGCGACAGGGCTGCCCTCTCTCTCCCCTCCTGTTTGCCCTTGTGGTGGAGCCCCTCGCTATTATGATTCGACAGGCGCCAGATATCCACGGCATCTCTCTTGGAGGCCAACAGCATAAGGTAGCCTTGTTTGCGGACGATCTGCTCCTTACATTATCGCAACCACGCACGTCTCTTCCCGCCCTCTACCTCCTATTGCGTCAATTCGAACAGGCGTCGGGGCTTAAGATCAACCATGACAAATCCTGGGCTCTGAACCTCACTATCCCAGTGGAGGAGCTTCCCCTGCTTAAGGCACTGGTTCCTTATAAGTGGGCTCAACATTCCATCCGATACCTCGGCCTCAATCTGACACCCACCCTTGCCACTTGGTCGCAAGCGAACTGGCAAGAATGCAGGCGGTCCGTGCTAGAGGACCTGCGAAACTGGAAACCTCTCACTCTCTCCTGGTTGGGTCGTCTTCATGCCCTTAAAATGTCCATTCTCCCAAAAATCCTGTATGTTTTCCAATCTCTTCCCACCCCTATCCCGCACCATCAGATCCAAAGCCTGCAGCGCGAATTCACCAGGTTTGTCTGGGGGGGACGCCGCCCGCGATTTTCCAGCAAAATCCTTATGCTGCCTCGGGACAGGGGGGGCCTGGCCTGTCCTAACCTGTTGGACTACTACTGGGCGGCGCATCTTCGCTTCATCTCTGAATGGATGGCTTGGGAGAGTGAGACGGTGTGGTTCCATATGGATAGGGCGGTAACTGCGCGCTCCGTCTGGGATCTGCCTTGGCACTCTCGGGCTTCTCGCTCGCGAAGCGCGTACATAGCCGTTCCTACCAAGACTGTTCTCGACATCTGGGATAAGGTGGCTATCTCTAAAGGCCTTACCACCTTTCCCTCTCCTCACACTCCTATCGCTGGTAATTCCCTCTTCCCACCTGCCTTACACTCTACCGCTTTTTCTGAATGGCTAGACGGCGGGTGTAGAACGATACGGGATCTTTTCGTGGGAGCCACTTTCAAGACTTTCGACCAATGCAGGCGAGAGTTCCACCTCCCGACGGGGCTCGAATACAGTATTTGCAACTTCGACATTGGATATATGCTGGATCTCTGGCGCCGGCGGCCATGCGTGCCTTTTCCCCCTTCGAGCGGCTGGTTCGCTCGTTTGATAACTCTAGGGGTCTTGTTTCACGCACTTATCACATCCTCCAACATTCCCCGCGGCTACCCTCTCACCCCTACCAGTCTCGCTGGCAATCTGATCTGGCCGCAGACGTCACATCTGCACAATGGGAGCGCCAGTGGCGCGACATCCCGAAGGTATACCGTTGCATTTCGCAGCGAGAAACTGCCTATAAGGTAATGACTCAGTGGTATTATACACCCCAAAGGCTGCATAAAATGTTCCCTGCGACCTCTCCCCTTTGCTGGCGATGTTTGACCTCACCTGGTGACTTCCTTCACGTGTGGTGGTCTTGTTCACTTCTGGCCACCTACTGGAAAGAGATACTTAGCCACATCAAACTGGTTCTTGGCTTCCCCTGCCTGAATCTCCTGCTACAATACTCTTAGGCATCAAGCCTGCCAATTTGCGCGCGCTGACTCGTAGTGACTGGCATATTTGTCTCCATATGCTGGGTGCGGCGAAACAACTTATAGCGCTATACTGGAAGAAAGCAGAGACCCCACCGGTTACTCTTTGGTTCATCATGGCCATGGAGCTTCTCACTGTGCGCTTGCAGCATCGAGACACCCAGTTCAGCAAACTCTGGCAACCACTGATTGACCACTTCTGTAGGATAGAGCATGCCCGTTTCCAGCCCCCGAAACTTTGGGCTTTGCGCCTTTTTGATGATGCACTACTTCCCTTCGCGTTCACTGTGCCCTCGTGACTCTGACGCCACCATGCTGCTACCTGACCACCAAGCCACCATCTCGATGAGGACTTCCTCCCGCATTCTATTTTCCTTTTCCTTCCTCTTTTTCTTCTCTTCTCCCTTCCTTCCCTTTTTCTTTTCTCTTTTCTTGCTTTTCTTTCTTTCTCTCTCTTCTCTTGCTGGTTCTTCCTGTCTTTCTCTCTCCTCTCTCTCTGTCTCACGTTTATGTTCGAGTTCGTTTACTTACTGTGATTCTGCCCACTTGGAGATGCCTTTCAGCATACGCCTGATTTTTATGCCCTTTCCACTTCGCGGCCGGCCCTGCATGGGTTGTAGGCGACTTGCTGTGTAACCTCATGTGAATGTATAATTCTCCTGCTGCCGCACCTTTGCCTTATCTACACTTGTCCTATTTTGCGGCCGTCCCCTCAATGGGTTGTAGGCGACATGCTGTGTATCTGTGGTTTGCTCTCCTTACCCTTAATTAAAAAAAAATTGTAGTAAAAAAAGGTGTCAGAGAACTAAGTTGCAGGAAAACCTGTTGTCTCAATTCTTTAATCCATGTGGGGAAAATGTGCAAAATTGATTTTATTTCAAAGACACTTGCCTGTTGAATTTTTCTAAGGAATTTTGCTGTAGAAAAGGGCAACAAACAGGGATACAATGGTATGCCTAGATCAGAGCACAAAGGGTGATCCTTAGCTGGAACTGGGTAAGAGACAGTAGGGAACTAGGTGGGAAACAGTTACTTCGATTGAGGGGCCAAGGTAGTAGAGGAGCAATATCTGAATAAGAAGAAAAAGGGGAAAGGCCATATAAGGTGCCATGTCTGTTAACTAAATTGTGAAACAAGGAAAACACTATTTTGAGGTACGTGAGACTAAGGGCCCGATTTATATGTTGACAGATAGGGAGCAACGGCATTGGAGTTTCCTCCCTTCCAATACTTGGTCCGCTCACATGATTTAAAAGTGGACGGACCATAGTTTGAGGACAGCAGGGACTACTCCGTCTCTGCTGTGATCAAACCCCTCCGTCAGCCCGATGGAGTAAGGGCCATTGGAGGTTTGGCTATATGTCCATCCACCTAAATTAGATGGGCGGAGTTACAGCTGTTTTTCAACTCACATCACAGCCAGAAAACCCCGGAATTAAGTGGCATTAAAATTGCTCAATGTCCCCCTCACCTTCGGAGGTAACTCCCATGGTGAGGGTAGCATTGTCTTTTTTTATTTTCAAAAGGAAAATCCCGAGTGAGATTCTCCTTTTAAAAATAAAAAAAACTTTGTAAGTTTGGCCTATGGGTCCGTCATGTTGAAAGATCCGTACGGCAAACTTACAATGCATTGACAGTAACTGCCATGATGGAAGTTCTGGCTAATGCTAGGAATGTCCGCAGGGCAAGTGGAAATTTCTAATTTGTCCGGCGGGACCTTCGTCAGGGCGACAATGTAATTTACTCTGTCGTCCTGGCGAAGAGCTGGCCACCTGCCAAAATAATAAGCCAAACCCTACGTTTGGGAGAATCACAGAGCAGTAGCCTAATATAGAGAAGCATAGACCTTCGGGCGTGAACCAAGGAACAGGTCTTGCCTAATATGTGATTTAGGGCCCCTTGTGGGAGGTCTCGCAGATCAGCAGAGGCTATATCCTCCATTCTTCTGGCAGAGGACTGCCCACCATATTTAGACATGCCTGCTAGAAAAAGAAGGATCTCTGTGCCGTCAAATGAGCGCTGGGGCCGAGGCTCTGCTTAAGGCAGTAAATCTTTGCCAGGCGGTAACCATGTTTGATGCACCCACTAAGAAAGGTTTTTTGCTTTTAGTAAACAGACTCTCAAAGTAGAAGTTTATTTTCAGGAAAAACAAAATATTATGGTCCTGATTTGGAGGGAGTTTTCCTCATAAGCATGGCTGCCATTGTGCGTTTTCCCTACTTAGGACTGCCGTGATACGAACAGCAGTGCCAGGTAGGATAAATGAGTTTCGGTTACCTAACTGAGGTGGGGTAACCATTACTGTGACCTGACTGTCCTGTGGCAAATAGGCCAGCAGGTCGGAGGTCTCTGACAGCATAGCAGGCCACGGTTTCGCTATTCAAAGCCCAGTGCTTCTCTGACCTTAAACAGAGTGGGGGAACCACGAGTTTGGCGGGGTGGGAGCACTGCTGATGTAAGGCAGTGGCTTGGGAACAATGTTCAGAATTTTTTGTACTGTTGTTTACCTTTCGAGAAAGATCACATTTGGAGCATGGTTTGGCAGAAAGCAAGAGCAGGAAAAGCAGAAGACAGGAGATTAGAGAATAGAGGATAAAACAGTGATTAGATTGGGAGAGGCAAAGACAGCATGGACCTTGGAGACTATTCCACACAGCACAATGGGGAAAGACTTGATTGAACAACATAGTGGAGGAAGAGTAGATAGAGGTTCCAAGTGGGGTGTAGGAAAATAACTTTTTTGTACTCATATACAAAGACAGAGTTGCATACCAGTTAGTGTTTTTGTATACTTACTTCTTTGCAACCCCACCTTCATTTTCCACTGTAACGTATGTGCTAATGCTGGTTGACTGCCTGTGAAGCACATAATTCAATTCAAGACACAATGCATTGGGCCATGGATGCCATTTAGGGGTCGCAGCTGCGACCCCTAGCTTGCTCCTTGCTACCCCTAGCACTGCCTTTGCGACCCCTGGTTTCGGAGGTGGCAAAATCAGTGCCAAGAACACAGGGGTGTCTCACATTATCAGTCAGGCTCTAACCTCGTTTTCGGCTCATTTTTATTACATTAATAGTGAATAATAGTTTATTATTCACTACTAGTGTAATAAAAAGTGGAGCAGCAATATCTGGATCTTCACTGGAATCTTAGATAAGAAAAATAAAATGGTTTTAATGTATGTTGTGTGCATGCATGTTGGTGAGAGTAAGTTTGGGTGAGAGCATGTATATGTGTGAGCATGTATGTTTGTATATGGGATCGTGAATGTGTGTGTGTGTGTGTCAAAATGAGTGAGTAAGTATAAGTGAGCCTGAGTAAGTGAGAGAGTGTGAATGAGTGATTCAGGGTGAGAGTGAGTGCACAAGAGTCAGTAAAAATGAATGACTGCAAGTCAGTGCTAATGATAGAATGAGTGTGAATAAGTGAATGTAAGTGAACATGTGTTGTTAAGCTTGCAGATCCGCTGTTGGGCCTGGCATGCTTCTTGGCTTATAGAAGCACACTTGACAAAATGTTGCCATTGGAATACTGGATTAAAACTCAAAAAGAAGAGAGTAGCCCTTACACCAAAGGGAACTGGGCAAGTAACACAAATAAAACAAAAGTTATTCCCTTTGTAGAATGATTTTTACCCTATAGTATCCAACATGTATTTCACCAACTTAACACTCAAACACAGGATCCAAATCACACATGAGAAGGCCACAGTATCTTTCCTTATATAGCCCAAACTTTCAAAAGTAGAACCACAAAAAGCACTATATTGTAAAAATTACAAAGATAAACAATAATTCATCAATAATTAGCCTTGACAATGTAATTTACGATTTTCCTCACATTTATTAAAAACATATATCAATCTCCATCATTTTTAATTAAAAACAATAAATTCACAATTAGTTTTTAATCACAAAATTTTTGGTTTTTTGCATTAATTGTTTGTAAATAAGATACTTTCTTTTTACTATTTTGTATTGACCACAACCACGACCATGGGGTTGAGTGATTAAAAACAACTGTATGTTATTAAGGAACTGTGATTTAGGTAATCGATGTATTTGTAAATACTCTATCATATATTGCTAATTGTGAATTTATTGTTTTTAATTAAAAATGATGGAGATTGATATATGTTTTTAATAAATGTGAGGAAAATCGTAAATTACATTGTCAAGGCTAATTATTGATGAATTATTGTTTATCTTTGTAATTTTTACAATATAGTGCTTTTTGTGGTTCTACTTTTGAAAGTTTGGGCTATATAAGGAAAGATACTGTGACCTTCTCATGTGTGATTTGGATCCTGTGTTTGAGTGTTAAGTTGGTGAAATACATGTTGGATACTATAGGGTAAAAATCATTCTACAAAGGGAATAACTTTTGTTTTATTTGTGATACTGGATTAAAAGACAATGGTACCTGTGGAAAAATTGGAACAATAACAATGATATTTATAATAATGGCAAAAGAGTAAAATTCAATATTGCTTATATCAAAAATTAATATTGAATTAGAAAAGAGGTGTAAGGTGTCCCAAGTGAAATTAGATGGTCTTTTTGTATATTGGACACCTCAGTGTATGTCACAACTTGTCACTTGTGTAAATAGGTTCTAATTTCACTTGGAACACCTTACACCTCTTTTCTAATTTAATGTTAATTTTTGACAGAACAATATTGCATTTTACTCTTTGGGCTTTTTTGACTCTTCTTCTGAGTTTGTGCATCTTTGCCCATAATTATTGCCATTGTGCTTAACGAATACCAGTATTATAAATACCATTGCTATTGTTCCAATCTTTCCACAGGTACCATTGTCTTTTGATATATAACATATACCCTGGGTCCCTTGTGATTAGGGTGACCCTTGTCTTGCCTGAATTGGAATACTGGAGGCAATACTTGCATATGGGATACTCTCGGCAAAATGCTACTGCTGACACACCGTAGGTAAATTTTGACATGGAGCATCCGTGAAAAAATGTCAGCGCTAGCCTACTGTAGGAAATTCTTGGCATAGTTGGCACCAGTGGCAAATTTCTTGTGATGGCACATTGGAGGAAATTCTTGGCATATGGAAAGACAACTATGGCAAAGTCATGGGGCCATCGATGACAAAATGTGGTCCTTGACATATTAGACATAACCTTTGGCATAGGGGACCTCCGTAGTGCAAGATAAGCAGTATTAGGAAAATAAATTCTGGTACTGGCATATTGTATGTAATGTGTGGGCAAAAGGGGCCACCATGGCAAAATGCTGTACCTAGCAATGGAAGTAATTTTTGACATAATGGGGCACCCATAGGACATTTTTTTAAAGATAATTGGGAGGACTCATGGGGACTGTCAGATTTCAGTAGCTTGGCACACCATGAAAGGACTTGAATATTTAGTGAGTGTTTTTAGAGCCTATGGCTTTTTAGCAAATTTATGTGAAAATTGTGCATTAAAATGCAATAGTAAAGTCCATTTTTTCCAAACTTTTCTCAGGGAAGAGAATCCCCCACCCTTTGTTCTCCCCTAGAATGTATAATATTAATCGTGCAATTATGTAACTTCAGCAATGTCAATTATTATGATGTCATCAGGATTAAGGTTATGTGACATCACTTCTTGGGACAATGCAGAGTCAAAGGTCATATGATGTCACTTCCTGTGACAGCATTAAGGTCAAAGGGCATATGATGTCACTTCTGCTACTCCTGGCATTTCGGTGAATCGACATCCATGCTTAAGGCACTTTACAGACTTGCTTCAGTCTTCAAAACTAAGTGAGTGTCATGGTCTGTACCCACCCGTTTTTTATGCTCTTCTTCTTCTGCATACCTTCTGACAGTGCCAAAGTAAAAGGAGGGGGTTGAGGTTTTTCTGTATGCACCCCATAACCCTGGAATTCTTTCCCTGTCACATTACCCAAAGAGTCTGACTTGTTCTCCTTCATTCGCTCTTTAAAGAGCTGGCTTTTCAAACAAGCTTACTCGCCATAACTGCAGGGATGGATTCTGACTAGGTCAGCTAGAGCCAAGAGCTAGAGCTAGAGCCAAGAAACGTATGGTGTACAAGCACTTTATCGAGCATTAATTACATTACATTTAAGGTAAAGATCAAGCTAATACTCAAGCATCTGGAATGACCTCCTATCCATGCCCCATGCAAAAAAACACAACAGTGCATGCGGGTAACTTTAAAAATGTTTTATTTTCAATTTTCCTGATTATTGTTATTTATCTCACAGTATTTAAAAAAAAAAGTGGAATAAAGTACAAAAAAGTCAGTTGAAATACAGCAAAGGTTTAAGGAACTGGCCACATCTGGCCGGAGAATGATGTACACACAAGGGTCACGTACCAAATCACCCACTTGGAACACAGTGCTTTTGGGGGTGTCAGCTTCTTCCTTCCGCTTTCGATACAAAATACACCAAAGCATGCCATGGAACTCACAGGGGGGCGGTTATGCGTGACAGGGAAAGGGGGGTTGCGGATGGAGAATAACAACAGTTAAGAGCTCTGAGAATCATGGGGAATCAGATCTCCCCAGCACTTTACGTCAGATTGTTCTGCAGACAGTTCACCTCCGGGCTGTCCGGCTCACACTTCTCACAGTCGGCTTTCGGTGAGAGGGAGTTCTGGATGTTGAAGGCCTCCTCATCTTTTAGGCCAGGCCGTGGAGGCTCCTGCAGCTTGTGCGGGGCACTAGGATCCTCCTGGTAATGGATTTGGAGGGGAAGAGATTGGTAAAGGGAGGCGGGAAAGAAAAAGAGGGGACATAAGCTATAGTTGACCAATGATAAATTATACACTGCAAACCAGGTGACTCAATGCTGCATTTCATCTCAACATTGTGGTGTAGACCCAAGTGTCTTGAGGAGGTGTGGGGGAAGAGAAGACCTAATATTTTTTTTAGGGTTTTAGCCATTGTAATTACTATAAGGACTATTTGATTTGCAATATATACCGAGAACTCAAGTGTCAATCATTATTAGTCAGTGTCACGCCCTTGAACTCTGTCTCATCAACTGATTATAAATTTTATTCCCTGTAGTGCAGTCTCAATTTTTGCCAACATTAATAGCCCCACTGACTTTAAGGGAGTCTCAGACTTGGGAATAAGTTAATCTTGTTAACTCATTAATATTTGGCCTTAACTTCTCTTGTACGTGAGATATCTACGTATGCGGGTGTATGGGGAGTGCAGGCTCTCGGCCCTAAACATCAAAGGCACAGATTGCACGGTGCTACCAAGCGGTGAAGTTACAACCAAGCATGTCCATCATCGTCAGCAGCAGTTCTCAAGCCTGTCCACTAGAGGGCAGTGCTAAAGGAGTTGTCAACAAATGCAGAGTGAGCATTGAGTGAAACAAACACCATCTAACCTGTAATGTTCTGTACATTTTCTTCATTTGGATGAGGGGAAAGCAATGTGGTATTTTGTATGCATTTGTAGTATCATGAGACGAGTCCATCGTGGTTGTGGAAGATTTAATGGAATTCAGGAGGAAAACAGAGGCCGGCTGGCAGACACCACAAGTAAGAGCACACTCATCTCCAACTGTTGCAATGCCACCCTTTCATCAGCAGGGCGGGACAGGATTTGGGGCACAGAGGTGAACCCCTGGGGGGCTGGAGGGGAGTGGGCTGATTCAGGGCTGAGGGATCCACAGCGCAGCTCCCAGCCTTGAAAGCAACGCTGAGGGAACAGCACTGTGCTTTCTCCAAAGTACATGCATGATTTACTGCTGCCGAGATATAATGGCGTCTATCATTTGCAAGAATCTCAAGAATTGGAACGTTTTATGAGTTTCTATTTAGATCTGACTGTATTATGTTTGATTTTTCAAGCAAAGTATTGGAAAAATGAATCCATTGGCATAGTTTTTTCAGAAACAATCCTTGGAACAAAAACATCAACAGCTCTCCCGTTGGCAAGGTTGGACGCCCTGCACCATGTTTGCAACATGGGCTTGGTCTGAAAACATTTTCCAGTGGTGCTTTTATTTACTGGTTTACCTCTGGACTTTACATATGTGTCCTACACTACTACCCACAGCTGTTGATACTCCGTTTCCTAGACATACTATTTTCTGTCTAGACCTGAAACTAACAGACAACCTGAAGGTCCTTCCCTTTTTGGAAAAAAGCTCAAAGTGTTCCTGGGAGCACGGATATTTTTTGCAATCAGGAGAGAATGGGTTGTTGACATGGAATGCATGTGTGTGCACTGCTGTTGAAGACAAATTGAATAATCAAACTGTGGAGAGTACTTTGCTTAGATTTGGACTTTGGAGCATGTTGTTTTAGTGCATCTCCACTTTCGTATGATTTGTGGGGTATAGCTCAGCTCATGCGCGGGGGTGGGGCTGGACGTGTGTGTTAATTGATGAATAAAGCATTTACTGTGTGAAGATAGAAAAAATCATTTGTGTTTTTCCTGCTTCATTTGAAAGGACCTGGGTGAAACAGTTGACCTGCTCTAACACAGAGTGCTGTCAATAAACGATTGCTCTAATTTTTCAACACTTCAGGTTGGAATTTTCTTTTTTTCGTGTTGACCCAATGAGTTCGCTCCATGCTTGCAGTATGATGTGCCACTTGGTTAGCGATGTTTTGGACTCCGGTGAGAGTTGACTGGTGCTGCTAAACAATAGCTTCTAGCATGCATGGGGGGACTGTATGGCGGTGTCGAAGTTTTGTTTGCTATAAAGTTTAAAAACTGCTATGCAAGTGATATGTGTATTCTCCTCAAAGACAATGTCCAGAAGACACAGTACATTTTAAAGCACATTTGAAAATTATCGCAAAAGAGCATACTTTAAAACATTCTGTTCCAGCAACAGTTTTCAAAAAGCTTTAGGATTTAGAGGCCACTTTCAGGAATCACTGACTGGCGTGGTTACCAACTGGCTCCATGCTACCAAGGGCACATTATTCCACTCAAACCAGTGTTTCTTTCTATAGACCTCTACAAGTTGGAAATTGGGACAACTGAGGTTCACCCAAACTACAACTTCCCGAATACCCTGGATTGATAAATACATCACAGAAGAACTCAAAAACGGGGTCCTTGATGACATAGACTCACCTGATCACCTTACTTTGACAGGTTCCGTTTCCTAGGGGTGTTGTAGGCAGAGGATAAGGCTCTCCAGTACTAATGTTGGAGTCTTCACTTTTGTTCTCACTAGTTCTAGGTACATGGAGTGACCTTCCCTCATATTTCTATTGGATTTATAGTTTGTTGAGTGATACAAGCACTATAGGGACATCGCGGCTTTGGGAGATTTCACCATCTAAGAAATCAGCAAAGCAGCAGGCCCCTCACTAGTTCCGATTCCATGAGTGAGTAGCTCTTCCAGTCCGGGTCTTTGCTTGCATTCCGGTACTTGCCCTGCATTTATAGCGGGAGAATGGCAGCAGAAAAGTATGGACATGTGACCTGCGGGTCACAGATCTTAAGCCTCCTGGACTCGTGAGGGCAATAATATTAGTGCCTCCTACTTGGGTAATGGCAACCACTGCTATCAATCTAAGTGCATAGAAACGATTCAATTTGTGGTGAATGCTGCATAAACGTACAATATTACAGGCCAATATTACATATTACAACCACTAGCAGGAAATTACCGTTGCTGAATGCACCAGTACCTCATATCATTGTGCAAAACTCCAAATCACATCCATTTAAGCATATCCGACACCTATACAAATCAGTTATGATTGACTCCATTCCCGTAAGAGTCAACTGGCCCATGACAAGAGAGTGACTTGTAGCAGTCTTGTTTTATTCACCATTAAGACCAAGAATGCTGGCCATTGAAGCTCCATACCTATGCAGAGAAAAGTACAATTACAGGTCCCAAGATGCTTAGTGCTTTTGGCTGAAAAAACAGGACTGACTGGACATGGTGCCCTTGGCATGGGACTAGTTGGCTGATTTGCATCCCTTTGTTTCAGCTGTAGAGAGCTGTCCGTCGTTCCAAACTAGTCCCCCTACCTCTGCAAAGGAGCGCTACTTTGACCCTTTGGAGAGATACTGTGTGTGCTTACCTGCTGCCAAGGTTTGAGTCTGGTCTGCTTTGAGGTACTACTGCAGCCAATGGAAAAAGAGGATTGAAACAAGATGTCAACAAATTGAGCACTGTGAAACAGGACTAGGCTATGAAAGGCACAGTCTAGTCTAAGATCTAGGAGCTGGTCACAACTGCACTAGGAAAAAGCTCATTCTAAGTAGCTAAAAGATGGCCCCCCAGGAAAGTTCTTCCAATGGTGCCTGTGGAAGATTCTATAGAAAACTGTGCACTAAAGCAGACTACGGCACACTGCCCGAGAAGCCATTCATAGCCAACGATTCCAAGGAAGGTGCTAAGAAAACTGTCACTTTGCTTATGCTGCACATGGCATTTATGGACTCATGCCCTGTGCCCTGTAAGAGCTGTTGAGATCCAGTGGAAGGGAAATATTAATTGCCATAAGTTTTCTTTTCCATACAATGATTGAGGTTGAGACATGTGAGTTGTGAATGAGTCGCTAGTTTGATGCAACCTCTGCAATACAAGGAAGACACAATTCATTGGGTTGGGCTGACATGTCCAGTACAAAAAGTTGAGCCAATATTGCCTCTGGTGTTTTTATTCCTAAGGTAAAGTATTCTACCGGCCTGGAATTGTTACACTGATGCAACGCAAAAAACATTAATGATCCTAGGCTCTTTCCAGTGAAATTTAGGGATAAACATATTTTTCATTGATATTGTATGTTTGAAGATCTATGGAAGGTCAGCAGTTGACCATCTTTAAGTTTATATTGGGAAGTGATGGTACTCCATGTTTTCACAAGTACATAGAATCGAGACCCATGTCCCCAAGGTATCATGGGCAGTGCAATCTCTATCAAAAGGTGCAAGGTCTGGTTCTACGCATTCCATGAAAACATGGTTCGCCCAAAGCCTTACACTTAGGGGAGCCATAGGACTTTTTAAACAAGAAATGCATTAGTAATTTTTTTATGTGTCAGTTTCAGTGGTCAGAGTGATGCTAGAAGTGAGTTTGGGAATCTGAGGTTTTCCTATCAACCTTTCATCTATTGTACATTTGTTATATGTACATACACATGCAAGCCATCGACCGTAGTGACGAGCGCAAGCTTCCCAATACAGGAATGAACTTTAGCAATTGCAAGTGACAACCAATTTCAGAGCAGAGCCAGTGAAGGAGTGGTGAAGGAGTCTTGCGTCTGGTTTCAGGCCCTAGGTTTAGTCTACCACCAATCCACGGAAACTGGCCTGCAACCCACTCAACTGATGTGGCCTGCGCTGATGTATCAGGTTTATGGATCTGTAACCTGATGTTTATATAATGTGGCAGTGAGACAGACTAGATGCACAAGTGTTGTGTCATAGCAAAGGGGAGCATGGGGTGGACTGCGGTTACCAACATATTGAAGCGCAGCAGGAGAGTGGGCCTCTGACTTATTCTACTTCAATTGGGAGAAAACTGAGTAGGAGCCCATGAACAGGGCTTGAAAGAATATGAATGTGGAGATTAGAAGGTTTGCAGAGGCGGTGATGTTGAATATTAAAGACAGGAAGCACTTATAAGCTACAGGCAACAAACCACATATTTTGGCTTATAACAGAGGTGCCAAGTAACTTGGGAAATAGTACTGAAGGACACAGAATGGAGCATGAAAATGCAATCAGTGAAAGGTTTTCATGGGTGAGGGAGATTGTTGGTTGAAGGGTTTATGAGGGTGTTTCTTGCGAAGGGAATAGGATTGGTGGTATTGACTCCTGAGGTGATATGCCAACTCAGGGCCTTGGGGGCATGGCCACCTGCTAGACTCTGGAAGACTAGTAGGTCCAGGGGAGGATAAAAGGCCCGCTAGGCTCTGCATGACAATAAAGGGCTAGTAAGTCTGGAAAGTATACGAATAATCAATGTAAATACTTAAGGCAACATATATGTAACAAACATTTTTCAATCAATTTTATGCAATCGATAAATAAGCAAAGGAACGAACCAACATGACTATTTTTCTAGAAAAGTACAAAAATTATTTTATTAAAGATGTTTTGATAAAGAAAAAAGGTTATAAAATCGAATAATAGAATCACACTGATCCATTCATATCTACATTCATACCGTCTCATGCATTCAAAAACAAGTTTAAAAGACATTATCCTTGATCATTAAATTACAATTCTACATTTCATAAACAGAAATGTGTGGCACAATTAATATGACAGTGGTGAGAAGACCACATCTTTAATAAAATAATTTTTGTACTTTTCTAGAAAAATAGTCATGTTGGTTCGTTCCTTTGCTTATTTATCGATTGCATAAAATTGATTGAAAAATGTTTGTTACATATATGTTGCCTTAAGTATTTACATTGATTTACTTTAGCCCTGCCTTAAGGAACATTACCTCTTTGCAGGGGGCCTCCCTCTTTACATTAAGTATACGAATAATGTCATTTTGAAGGCGACTAGTAGGTATGTTTATAATCAATCAATCAATCACAGAATTTGTAGAGCGCACTACTTACCCGCGAGGGTCTCAAGGCACTGGGGAAAAAAAGGGGGGGGTGCTGCTACTGGTCGAACAGCCAGGTCTTGAGTAGCCTCCTGAAGGTCAGCAGGTCTTGGGTCTGTCGTAGGCTGAGTGGAAGGGTGTTCCAGGTCTTGGCGGCGAGGTGGGAGAAGGATCTGCCGCCGGTGATTGTTCTTCGAATGCGAGGGACGTTGGCGAGGGAGAGGTCGGCAGAGCGGAGCTGGCGGTTGGGGACGTAGAAGAAGAGTCGTCTGTTGAGGTAGGCTGGGCCGGTCTTGTGGAGTGCCTTGTGTGCGTGGATGAGGAGTTTGAAGGAGATTCTCCTGTCGACGGGGAGCCAGTGCAGGTTTCTCATGTGGGGGGTGATGTGGCTGTGGCGTGGTACGTCGAGGATCAGGCGTGCAGAGGCGTTTTGAATGCGTTGCAGTCGCTTGATGAGCTTGGCCGGGGCTCCCGCGTAGAGGGGGTTTCCATAGACTGGGGGGAGGCCCTGTAGGTCCAGGATTGGAAAGACAGGAAAAAGAAAGCTTAGGGTTTGCAGAGCCCGCCTAACAGAAGGATCAGTGGGTCAGAAGAGGGATTGAGACCAATAAGGTCATGTTGGTGGTGATTTATGAAAGGACGGCAGTAGAGGCACTATTTAATAGGCATTGTAAACTATGCAGCTATACACAACCCGAAATGTTGCATTTTGAGTGGCTCCTAGCCAGCGAATACCTACCCAGAAGATTCCCAGCTAGTACCTCAGACAAGCCTCAATACAGCATCAACCCTCATAGCATTATGCATTCTTCTCATAACAGCTGCGTGTGAAGATCTCAGAGTTCTAATAAAGAGCTAGAATCTTTACAAACCTCACAGAATGGCAGCTTTAGAATCATTACCTTTCATGTGCATAAGGCTGAATATGTACGGGAAAATATTTGTTATTTCTGTTGGTACACGTTTCTGAAGTAAATGAGTCATCTAAAACACTCCTTTCATGTGTTGATATATTTAAATTGTTACGCATCTATGAAAATTGTGTAGTCTCTGAAGGTTTTCATTGTATTTTGAAACAGTACCCTCATTGTTTTGTCACCTTTACAATGTTATTAACTTAAAATATCTTTTAATTAATTATCTTTGAATATAGTTGTTTATAAGATGTACGGCAAAACATGTTTGTAGGCAATAAATACATATTTTTAAATATGTTTTATAATTTACTTATATTTAACTCATAATAAAAAATATTTGTAAGCAAGTGCACATTCAGGCACGAAGATGGAGCTACTAACATGAGGAAGCGGGAAGAGGTAAAGATAAAAAATTAACTGTGAAAATAGCAACTCGTTCAGAGCGTCTCACTATTCATTGGAGCATAAATAAGTCTATTGCTTTTAAATATGAGATCTGTCTGTAAATAGCTTCCTGCACCTCTAAAGAAATCTACTCACATACATTTAATTTGAATTTAAAAAATTATCCACCGTAATGTTACTATTGTAAATTCGGGATTAAACGACAGAGAAGATGGATAGCCCGAGTAAACATTTATGAAAAATGGTTGCCGGACTTAGGTAGAGAGTTCTCTTTTTAATTATTTTTATCCACTTTAAAAGCATATTGCGCCTCAAATGACAAAAACACACACCCCCTCACAATTTCTAACCAGGTAGTTCTGAAGTACAGTTCTGAAGTAACACCTGAATGCTGATTTACTTCAGCTTGCTTCACAGGAAAGGCTTAAAATTCAGTAGCTCCATTTCCAAAAAAGTGGCGTTCAGGAGTACCTCATTTTTGTCCTGAATACAGAATGTTGTTACATAAACACAAGGGAGACCCAACGCTATCTAGGGACAAATGGTTTTGTATGTTTTAAGGCACATGGGTCCCTAAACACAAATTAAACAAATAATACTCTGGGAGCAAAGAATAATGCCCAGCAGATGTCCAATCAACAGTTAAAACAACATTTTATTAAATCAATAAAAGTGAAAACTCATTCATAGAAGTGGGTACCCCTGTGGGATAAACCTCAACAGGTGTTGAGAACTCCTCACAGGCAAAACCACTTAGTGGCGTAAAATGTGTCCCGAATTAAGGTCCCTTATTGACAAAACACAGCCCTACTGCACCTGTTAATCAATTGTACATAATCAAGTGGGTCAGAGTGACTAGTTCGACGACGTTTCAATCCACTCAAATTATGGGATCATCATCAGGACAACACATTGTTTGCATGGATACATCAATCAATGCACAAAATGAATCAAAATCAATCAAGCAAAGATGAATCAAAGTAAGCACCTAGACCTTGGCGGGGCCCTATGCTCGATGATACGGGTGCAGTAGTGCTATGTTTTGTCAATGAGTGACCTTGATTCTGGACACATTTTAGATCACTAAGTGGTTTTGTCTGCCAATTCTTCTCAACACCACGGGGGTACCCACTTCTATGAATGAATTTTTACTTTTATTGCTTTAATAAAATGTTGTTTTATCTGTTGATTGGACATCTCCTGGTCATTATTCTTTGCTCCTGTTAGTATTATTTGCTTAATTTATGTTTAGGGACCCATGTGACTGAATACAGAATGTTAGCACTCAAGTTGTTCATTAGAACTCTTTAGTGAAGCTACAATAGATCGCTGGAGAGTCATTTGACAGACCGCTGCTGTTGTTTGGAGTACATGTTGTACTCAAACCGCCACACTTTGTCAAACATGGGTGAGGATGATATTTAAGAATTTATAGAAAATATGTCCTCTGCTTTGTAGAACATGAAACATAATTTCCATGACAAAATGAAACCCCTCATTTTGTTAATTTGCTTTTATCTCCTCCACAGGAAATGCTTTTAGTTGTACAGCTCACATTCCAGAAACATGGTATTCAGGTGTGCCTCCCTTTTGTCATGAAAATAGAATGTTTTCACACTAGTTGTTGGAGGCTGCAGTAGAACACGTAAGAATCAACTGGCAGACCGCTGCTGCAGTTGGAAGTACACATTTTATTCATCATATCAAACTTTTTTCCTATATAATTTATAGAAAATCTGTTTTCATTTTAGCTTCTGGAGCACCTTCCATGGCTTCTATATGAAAATCATTTCACCCTAAATTGTAATGGTCTTATTCACAATAGCAATATTATCTGGGGGAACTCCCAGCTCGTTATTGACCAGTATGGAGTAGGGTCTTCGGCTTCGTATCGGGACTACCTGAACCCACCACAGTCAATAACTGCCTGTGAGTGCCCTTCCGCTTGGAAAATATTGCTTAATTAGTGAGTTGTTTAGGGTAGTTTGTGACTATGTGCCCGAATGTAGCATGGCTTGAAAGAGCAGACCTTTTAACTTAAAGCAGACATTTTCACACTCTATGGTGCCTGAAACTAATTGTGCTGGTCCACCAAATGTAGCTATGGTGTCACATGTAGAAAGATGCTTCAATTAATTCTAAATAGCAACTATACACCGAAGGATTAAGCTGTCTATCAGCCTTAGGATGTGAATGTCCAAGAAGCTTAAGATGGAGATGGGCTAATGTACAGCTTCAAGGACTATCCAACAAGCAAATCTATGAGAAGGCTATTAAACACCCTTGGGGTGGGGCTGTCCAGGAACCTTTGGATACGATTGCTCTACATTTGTATGATGAAAACAACCATAAGATACATGCATTATCTGAATACATTAGGGGTGTCCATCCACCAACCATATGATGGACCTGTTCAACAACCATGGGATGGGACTGACCAATGATCCAAGGATAAGTCTGTCAAAAAGCTTTGTGGATTGAGCTGTCAAACAACCTGAAAATGAGCCTCTCCAGTGACTGTTGGTTAGGGGTATCAAACAATCAACTCTAAGGATGAGATTGTCTCTAGGTCGAAACTGTTCAACAACCTTAGTATATAGCTTTTCAGCCCAGCAAAACGTGGATGACTCACTTCAACAAACAACCCTACGATAGGGTGTTCAACACTCCTAGGATAAGACTCTCCAGAATCACTATTGTCGGCATGTCCAACTGCTAATCCTCAAATGGGCTTATAAAAATCCCATGGATGGGGCTGTCCAATATTCGGTCTTGTGAATAAGGCTGTCAGACAGTCATAGGGAAGGAACTGTCCCACAACACTAGGATAAACATATACAGTGCAACAATCCTACTGTGAGTTGCGTTGTAACCATAGGACGGGGGTGGTCAACAATGAACAATAAGATCGAAATGTATAAAAAAAAGACAAACCTAACTTGGTGGTATCCAGCATCCCTAGTGTAAGGTGCCCCACACCCCATTCTAGAATAGAGCTGTCCGAAACCCCAAGATGGAGCTGCTCAATCTTAATTATTGGGGATAAGGGACAACATTTTAGGATGAACCTGTTCACTCCAATCAACCCATTATTGGGTGGTGAAGCAACCCTTGGAATGAGGTTATCAACAATAAACCACAGGATAAGGCAGTCCAACCACGATCTGATGGGGCTGTTTAACCCCTTCCGTGCTCATGACGAGCTCAGCTCGTCATGCTGCGCGGTAGCGCTGTGCGCATGACGAGCTGAGCTCGTCACGACCCCACCCGCGATCGGAATGTCCAGCATACGAGCGGAATTCCGATCGCGGTCAAGGGGTTAACAACCAACTCTAAGATAAGACTGTCTAACAACCAACTTTAGGTTGGTTGTGTCTAAAAATCAAGAATGTGATGTGTTGACCAACGAGCATACAATTTTGCTATCCATTAACCTGGGGACTGGGTAGCCCAACAATCCTAGGTCTTTACTGTGAACACAGACATGTGCTCGTTCTTCTGTAAATCCAGGATGAACTACAGATTAATAAATGCAATCTTCCAACGGCACAAGCTTAAAGGCTGTTCATCTTTTGCCATCCATAGAACAGGGCACTCCTCTGCCTATTGCTGTGACAACTGCCTCTGATGTAGGTCTGTGAGTGAGCTCATCCTCTCTGAGGCAAAGAATGCCCGGATTATTCACAGATACATCTCATGACATGTCAGCTATTCCTAGTCTTCCTTGTCACAGTACTTTTTGAGACAATGTCCTCTGCATGTCTTTGTAAAGCAGTGCTTCCCTGCTCTGTTTGTATTACTCTGACTTGCCCTGTGATTTTGGATCCACTGGAGGTGCTCCCCCTTTTAAGCGAGTTATTTTCAACAGAACCCAATTCTGATTAAATGAAAAACATCTAAAGTATAAGTACAGCTCAAGTAAGGGTGGCATCTGCCCCCTCGCCCTCATACCAGTCTGTGAGGTGATTGGCAGTGGTGGCAGCAAAATTCTAGCCCAGGGGTCTCTTTCAACATCCATTCAGTTCTACATAATTGGAGTCCCTTTGCTATCCCAATGTATCATATATGTTGTGTGCCAGTGCTTCTCTTTCCTATCATCATGTATCAAATATGTACGCGTTTCTGTTTGACTCGGATGTAAGGTGTCCAATAGGGTCACACTGACAATAGCTGCACAAGATGAGGGCTTCCCCTGCCAGCTATCTCCATGTCCATGATGAGTGTGACAGCCTACCTTCTTGCTTTACATACAGGCTTATCTTCCTGGTGAGTGTGGAAGGAATCCTCATTCCTCGCATTTTCTAGAGTAGATTTCCCCTGTTTAGTTAAACCCACCTCATCCAGTTTTTCTGTTGCCTAGTAACTCTGATGATCTGATGTTCTGATTTTACAGAGATCAGTTCTGATTGGTCTGATCTCTGACTAGTGCCAAAGTTAATAAACAGACAAGTAGATTCCTGGTAGCGCCAACTGAACTGGGCATCGAGATGACCAGGCATTCATGAAAAACAAGAGAGGAGCAAGAAGGAAAAAGGGTATGGAGAATCACCTCCTGAGAGCAATGAAATTTTGGCTAAAATGTATATCTAAAAGTTGGATCAAATTGTAACAGCAAATAATTATGACACATTATGAAATACGTTTTTTTACGTCCAGGATTCATAGTACCTTTAGATGCCTTGCTGATATAACAATCACTAGTAATACTCTAGCTTTAAATGTAAGAGGTAGCAAAACCTGGAAGATCAACAAACAATCCAGAATCAAAGCCTTAGACTTCTCTGTGAAAAAGCCTACAATGCAAAGGCTCCTCCTGCAACAGATTATCTCAAGCCTCCCTAACAGCCCTAAAGGATGAGTCTACAACATACCTAGATGAACTCTCTCCTGTATTGAATTGAGGGGTCATTTTCACTGTAAAAGACACAGTATCATGTCAAATACCTGCATACTACAAATGAAAAACAGTAGCTATCTATTAAAGAGGATAAGCGTTGAAAGTGCCACAGTTCCTGCAGACTCTTCACTAACTCCTAAAAAAACACCTTGCCCTGCCAACCTTCCAATTCAACCTCCAAACCATTAGTGACAATCCTTAGCAAGGAACGTAGACTGTGCCAAAGATGGAAGGAACCTCACCGTCACAGAAAATCCACTGCCATTTGCTGAAGAAAAGGAAACCACCGCCTCCTGGGCCGAAATACTACTATCATAATTACACCTGATCTTTCTCCGCACTCTGGACACACGAAGAAATGGAAGTAAATCATAAAACAAAGACCACCTGGATCCTGCAGAGACAGTGCATAACCCTCAGACCCTCTGCACCGGCAACCTAATTGCTGAAATACAAAAAAGTCCATTGCTGGTGTCCCAAATCTGCAATACAGACCTTGAAAAATAATTGAACACAGAAAGTAGTCTTTCAGTAGGTAAATCATTCAACTCAGCTTGTCACTCTTCAGAGAAGGAGAAGTGTTCTTTTGCCCAAGTCTCAAAGTCCAACACCGGATCTCCCAAGATTCTAGATCTTATTCAACCTCCGACTAGACATAGGCCTCTGTCACTCTGACGTCAGTCTAGACCAAAACTGCTCTAAACTGGAATCTAAGTGGAGGCAACTCTGAGTACATGTAAAAATGTGTTCAATTCCCATCAGTCTGATGACATTTTAATCTCTTGTTTCTGAATGTCTTGCAGAGTTGCTCCCCAGTCCAGACTGCTAGCATTCACAGTGATGAATACGGGGGGGAGGAGGATGTAACAAAATTCCCTTCTGCACGGTAGAGGCGTGTAACTACCAATTTAATTCTGTTGGAAGTACAGAAGAGGATGAAATTTATTCATCGAAACACATTAATTATGAGGATCAGTGAACATGCACGTGGGCCCAGGACAGGCAACTACAAATATACATAAAGATAGGTTACCTTGAGCCCTTAGAATTTCCGTTGCTAGAGCCTCCTTGTTTGCTGAAAGTCTCTTTCGCTGGCTCTGTAATCTCACGGCTTCCGGCTTGGGCAGTAACAATGGGGCAACATCTCTCCCAAGAAGAGGTCAGGTGCTGTACTGGCTGGTGATGTGACTTCTCCTTGATAAAGGGTTGATGCTCCCTGATGGCTCTGCATACATGTATCATTCAGTATGCCGTCTTGTTCTTGGTTGTGGTGTAGACCTGTGGTCCCATTCTCAGCCCAAAGCGCAGGACTGCAAATTGATAATGATTTTGCAGGCGCCTGCAAATCGGAGACAATTCTGATCCTGATAATGCAGGAATATGAGGAACTTATATCTAAAAAAGCTACAGATGCCAAGCATCCAAGGCAATTCAGGGTTAGTATTTTAAACACTGTGTTCCACAGTCGACTTATTTAGCTTCTTCAAATGCATAGCAACCAGTATGATGGAGTACACATTCGGTCAATACGTCTGAGGAACAGGGATCACTGCCTATTTTTTTTTTAATGTGACTGGGTTCCTTCCAATAGTGCTTTCCTCTTCTGTGGATATTTCAGAAATGGTGTATTATCCCAGATTGCAGAGGGCCTGGCAGAACTGTCATAAGTCTTCCGTCTACTATCTAGAAGAACCAGGCATCTAAAGTAGACATTTACCATGCCTCTTGGAAAATGAATCCTTCATCCCTTAGCCAGCAGCTTAGGCCAACTTCTGTATTATTAGGACTGCTGCTGCTTTGTCTCTCGAGCATAAAGATGTGTTTTCGGTACATATGTCACCCTGCAGCAGGCCCCTGCTTTTGCTGATCTCTGAGAGAAGTCGAAAATCACCAGAGGCATTATAAAATAACCTCCTCTCAATGCAAATGGAGAGGTTTTCTGGATTTATGAAAGATCTGTTCCTGCATCCTTGTGCTCTTCCACCACCTTCACCTTCCATTAGTCCCTAAGCAGCTTTTCACCTTTGAAATGGATTTTTTGTACTGATGCATTTGCTCCACATCAGTCTTTCAATCCCTTTGATGGACATGACACCTGGCTACCATCACAAATGTTCCACCAGCCAATGCTGATGCCCAATGCCAAGTCTCAAAGCAACTGAGAATGCCTTTCCGTGTGACATAGTCATGCTGAACACTCTTGTTCAATAGCTTGCATCAGCACCTTGAGATCTGCCAGGAAGGACTACCACATATAAGCTAAATAAGTACTGGACCTCAGAGCCAGATTAGACCAATCATATTATTTTTCTCAAAGCTAACCAACTTTCTGGCTAATGTGAGCCACAATGCAGGATCCTCAGAGGACAAGGAGATTCTCCCAGCAAGACTGGCTGGTTGGGCTACTGATATTCTCTCATGATTGTTCTATTAGAATGACATGTTTCTTCCACTATGTGGAAACCCATACTGCCAGCATAGCGTTCAGGCGCCTTTTGAAATGCATCCCTGTGGAAACATATTTGCTCATATTCTCCAGCTCTTGAGGGGAGACAAGTATAAGAGAGTTTTAATGTTCTATAAAATAACGTTTAATGTAGGCATGCTTCAGTTAACATCACTAGGTTTCACAAGCCTGTGCTGACAATCAGTCAGGAAATTTTGCAGAAAGGTGCATGTTTATTTTAGGTGTACGAGCAGGGCCGGACCGGCCGTAGCGGGCACCGGGTGTTTCCCCGGTGGGCCGCCAGGGTTGGGGCTGTTTTTGTTACCGGGGGCCTGCAATATCGGCCCCCTGTAATGAAACCGGCCCTAGCAAACAGCTCGGCTGCAACACGCCCCCCTCCCCCGTGTGCCGGTCGAGCAGTTTGCCAGGACCAGTTTCGGTTCCCAGTCCGGGCCTGTGTACGAGCTTTCCATGTGTCTTTCTCTCTTTCACAAAAACAAAAATACAGCCTCAGCCATGGTCTCTGTGTTGAACAAATGTAATATAATATTCTGCTCTCCGGAGAGAAGAAAGGATGTTTCTGTTACAAGTTCAAGGCCACTTAGTCGAGCTCTGCTAGATAGTTGAGAAAGCTATTGTATTCCTGTGTTTCATACTATATGAATTAATTCCTTAATTAAATGTGCATGGCTTTAATCAATAAGATGCTTTAGGAAGTAGGAGTTTCCAGTGATGTTGTACCAACTAATAGATTTATTAGGGGCCATGAATTAAACAATTCTACCCCTTCTATATTATAAAAGATGTGCTTTTTTTAGGGAACAGCCAACTTTTTGTTCATTTTACTCTGTGCTACAGATCATCGAAGAGTGCTCGTTTAGGCTTTCATTTGGAGACAGACCTTATGTCAGTCTGCTTGCTAATTCCCTTGATGTATTAACTAACTACTTTTCCTTTCTGTCATGATACTATTTTTGAATAAACCTACAAGGTTATTAACTATAGAATCTTGTCATGTGCAAGTTTTATTAATGGACTTGGACTAAGTCTATGAGAGACTCAAATAGACCTGTTCCTGCTTAATGGCCCTTTAAGTTATAAACCACAACGGCATCAATACAGTCTTATCTCGATCCTGCTTGATCCTGGGAGACTATACACATAGGTGTGAAAGCGCCAAGGAGGAAGACTGTTTATGTTACCTGGTCTTTGTGTATGACATGCGTTACATAGCCTTCTGGATCATTTGCATGATTCTTTTCTCCTTGGACACATTAGAGGAATCGCTTCTTTTTAGGTCTGGCATTAGCCAAGACCTTACAATTGTACTACGATTATATGAATACTACACTTATTTATAGGGACATTCAGCCAGCCCTCTTCATCAATTGGACTGTTATTGAGTCTGTCACATTTTTATTCAGACTACTACAACATGGGGCAATGGGTAAGCTTACTACAGCCACTGGCTAACTGCATGGTGAGTGATGACATTCTGCCCTTTCACAAGGAGCACATCCACACAAAGGAGTTCCCTTTAGTGCCAGGGACTACTGAGGCAATGGGTGCTTTTTTGAGACCAAAAAATGTGTTTGATTTGTGCCAGTGCTTTTTTAGATTGATGAGGGCCTGACAGCTTCCACAACAATAAAGTTTTACAGAAACCAAGACAAAATGAGCACTCACAAAGCCAAAAGGCTGACGTCCCAAGCTAGACCTATTGTCTTTGCCAATGCTTGTGTATATCTCCTCTTATGGCCTTCTTTTTTTTTTTTTATAACACTTTTTATTGAACAATACCACAACAAACACAGCAGTACGATCTATCGATTGGAAATATCTATGTACAATACCAGTACAGTACATTTTCAATACAGCACTCCTAAGACAAATAGTTATCATGGCGTCTCGTCCTCTATGTTTGATATACCTCTCAATCTCACCTCTCGCTGATGTAACTCGACAGTAGGGGACAAACATATCTCACCCCTATAGATGTTCCAGGCAGCCCACTTACGATCCTATTTTTTGGGACAACCTCTATTTTTAAAAACATCCTTCTCAGCAACCATGGCCATATCCATATCAGCAACCCATCTTGCAATTAATAGTGGTTCCCCAACTCCCCACCTCTGTGCAATGTTACGTTTTGCGAGGACCCACCCCAGTGAAACCCATGATTTCTCAGTTTGAGTGAGATCTGTGGCTTCCAATATATTCAGCAGACATAGTTTTGGGGTAGCGTCTAGGTTTTTCCCCCCGGCTTTCTCCATCTGCGTAGTAACTGATGACCAATATTTTTGAACGACCGGGCATTCCCACATAATTTGGTAAAAAGTTCCTTTGTGGTGGCATTGTCCTACCCATTTTGACCAGGACTCTCGCGGTCAGGTAAACCCGGTGCAGGGTTTTAAGTTGGACTAGCCAGAGCCTCATGGGGATGGCGATTTCCCTGGGAGAAGCCAAAGTATCCCGCCAGTCCTCGTCATCTAAATCGCCCAGGTCTGCTTCCCATTGTTGTCGCAGGCGTATCAGCGGGTCTGGTCGGTTATTAATTCGTTTTTTGTATGTTAGGGATATGGCCTTCGTAGTCATGGGATCTAATACTAGCCTGTCCTCAAGAGGGGATGCTTCGGGGAGTTCACTTCCCTCTGGTATGGCCGCTTTAAGGGCGTGACTAATCTGTAGGTATCTGAAAGTTTCGGACAGTGCGAGTTTGTATTCAGTCTGCAGTTCTGCAAATGAGACCATTCCCCTTTCGTTCCACATGTTTCCCACTGTGGAGATACCTATCAGATCCCATTTATCGAACCCGGGGCAAATGCTCAATCTACCCAGTTGTTCAGGTTCCCAAAGTGGAGTCGCCCGTGTAATTTTGTTATGCCACCCGAGTTTTTTATTAAGCAGATGCCAAACTTCTACTGTACGGGCCGTAGGTCCAGTAAGGCCAAGTCTTTTAGGGTTCGTATAAAGTGCTCTATGGTATCCTCCCTGCCCCATGAGCCACCAGTCAGTTCGAATACTTGGGTCTGTATGAGAGCCATGGGCCCAGCGATTGATTACTATTAGTTGGGATGCCCAATAATATAGCTTGAGGTCGGGCAGTGCGATCCCACCATACACCATCCCGTCGTTAATTTCTGCCTAACGATGCGCGGTGCTCGTCCATCCCACAGCAGGGTATGCACCGTGCTATCTATATTAGAGAAGTAGGAATCTGGGACTTTGTATGGGGTGTTTTGCAAGGCGTAAAGGAAGCGAGGTAACGCTAGCATTTTAAAGAGAGCTGCGCGTCCAAGGAGGGTCAATGGAAGGGCTCACCAATGTCGCACATCAGTGCGCAGCCGTGTCAGTGGCTCCAGCAAATTGGTTTCGAAGAAACGCAATGGGTCTGTAGTTATATATATTCCTAGTTAACAGAAACCCTCTGTTGTAACGGGATGTCATATCCTTTAGGTGTATTTGGACTAGGGCCGTGTACAGGGAATGGCTGGGATTTGGACCAGTTTATTGCGTAGCCAGAGTGATTACCGAATGTACGAAAAATGTGTAGAATGCGATGTATGGTAGAAGTCGGGGATGCCATGTATATTAATATATCATCCGCGTAGAGCGAGATACTAGCCTCGTGGTTTTCGGTCCATTTAAGTCCCCGTACCAGGGGATCACCCCTAACCCAGATTGCCAATGGTTCTAGTACCAATGCAAAGATTAGAGGCGGTAGGGGACACCCTTGCCGAGTTCCTCTGCCCAGTAGGAACTGTTGTGATATGTGACGGTTCACGGCTACTTGCGCTGTGGGGCCTGTGTATAGTAACTTGACCCATTTTATAAAGTTGGGCCCAAAGCCCATTCTTTCCAGTACTGCAAAAATATAAGACCACTCAATGGTGTCAAAGGCCATTTTGGCATCCAAGGACAGAAGGGCAGCGTCTTCTCTTATTGTGTCTGCCCTACCCAGAACCCTGTGTAGGCGTCGTAAATTCAGAGCAATGTTTCGGCCAGGCATGAAGCCTGACTGGACCGGGTGTACTAGATTTGTAATCAGTGGTATGAGTCTATTAGCCAGTACCTTTGCAAGTATTTTGGCCTCCGCTGTAAGGAGAGAGATGGGTCTATATGCTTTACAATCATTTGCTGGTTTGCCCTGCTTGTGTATTACCACAATTGTGGCCAGTCGAATCTCAGGAGGCAAAAGCCCTTTTTCATAGCTTTCTAGGTACATTTGGCAAAGGTATGGCGTCACCTTGGTGGCGGCTATTTTAAAGAACTCAATCGGGAATCCATTTGGCCCCATGGCTTTGCCCGAACGTATGTCTCGGATAGCGTGCTGCACTTCTTCCGTTGTGGGTTCCCCTTCGAGGGAGTCTCGATCCTCATGTGTAAGAAAGCTAACTCTGATAGTGGAAAGAAGATCTCGTATGTTAGATGTAGTGGCTGCCGACGCCGAGGTATAAACCGTTTCAAAATATGTCACAAATGTTTCTGCGATTGCTAATGGATCAGTTATCACTTTTCCCTCTGGACCTTGCAGTTGATGTACCCATCTGGCCTCCTGTTCCCTCCTCTCGAGCCAGGCCAATAGTTTGCCCGTTCTCTCCCCATGCTCGTATATCTTATGATTAGGGCTCCCGGTTTTATGGTATTTATTTTTTTGCCATTTCCGTCTGTATTTATCCATATTTATTTTTTGCTAACTTTATCTGTATTTATCCATATTTATTTTGGGTTGTGTGGAAAAATTAAGCTGAAATTAGTAAATTTTCACATTTATTTAACCGATAAATATGCACTCATACTTGAATGTCTGCCAGGTTTCAGCGCTGTGAAGACCTGCAGAAGATAAATCAGTGCACTTACATGAAAATATGCAAATTTCAGTATCAACCTTGTGTATATCTACTGCTTTTAAAGCACCTTTACTAAAATTTCTTTCTTTTTTAACCCCTTTTCTATCAACTAACACATCTATTGGCCTGGCAGTCATGGAAGACAGTGTTTATAATTACTCAAAAAGCAACCCAATTTCTGTATTTATCCACATTTAAAAATAAATACAGACAAGAAAATGAATGTTTTCTGTCTGTATTTATCTGTAAAAATCAGTAAAAACTGAAAACAGGGAGCCTTACTTATGATGTATAGATTTTTGTCTGGCCCTAGCAGCCTCCGTGAGTTGTCTATAATCTAATTGCTTGGCCGCAAGTAATTGCTGGGCTGAGTCGTCAGTGGCTTGAGCTAGGGCGTTCTCTCCTGCCAGGATCACCTCTTCAAGTTGTTCTAAACGTCCCTTCAGTTCTTTTTTATGTCCCACCATTAGGGCTAGAGCTCTCCCTTCTATAACTGCCCCAAATGCTCCCCATAGGATCCGAGAGGAATCAACCGAGCCAACATTTTCTTTGAAGTAGAGGTCTGTGTCTTTTAATAGCTCAGTTTTGATGTGCGGTATTTTAAGTGCCCATGGGCTCATTGTCAAAGTCATACGTCTTGGTTGAGAACCAGTTATCATTTTGGTCAGTATGGGGGAGTGATCCGAGATACCTCGCGCAAGGCATCGAGCCTCGTTAAAGTCTGGTAAATCCTCAGTGTGTGTGAACATGTAGTCAATGCGAGATTGGCTATTGTGGGCCCCTAAATGAAAGGTGAATTGCCTAGCGGTGGGATTAAGTTGTCTCCAAATATCAACTAGACCAAGGGCTGAGAGGAAATCAGCCAATTTAGACCCAGACCCGGGGTCCCTACGTGGAGGTCGCCGGTCGAGCAACCCTTCTACAGTTAATTAAAGTCGCCGCCCATCACTAACGTGCCGACTGGAAGGTCTAGAATAAATTTACTCAGATCCTGTAGTGTGGAGTGCTGCAATGCTGGAGGTACGTACACAGAGAGCACATTTAAAGTTTTCCCTTCCCAGGTGCCCGTGGCCGCTGCAAATCTGCCATGTTCATCCGCCCACGTTTTATTGACCATTTAGGGGCAGTTTTTGCAGAGGAGTATGCCCGTCTCGCGGGAGCTGGAGGTGAACCCTGCATGTATTAATAAGTGGTAGCCCCATCTATTCAGGGCCTTGCATGTATTTCCGATAAGGTGAGTTTCTTGTAGGAGAGTTATATCCGGAGCCTGTCTTTTTCTCTTATGGCCTTCTTGCTGATGCCCAATAGAGAGCGACCATCCAGAGGAAAAGCACCGCCATCACCATGCTTTCTCTTCCTTCTGCATTTATGGCCGATATGGAGCCAGGGCTAAACATGAAGATTAAAAGCACTCAATGTATGTTTTTTACTTCATTTTCCATCCATCGTATGTATAGCTGGCAAGCGGCTCATGTAGTATGTGACATTTCAGAGTTCTGGCTTCGTAGCCAGCAGGATTTGCATTTTGCATTTAGTTTTGCTGTAGCATTATAAGGATTGTTTGCACAAATAAATCCCACTGCACCAAGTTATATTTTAAATGTAGCAGAAAGTTGTAAAAAGGATCTGGCTGACATGCTTTACAAAAGTGTAGCCTAATTATAACATATTTGCCTTTTGAAAACGAAGTAACCCTCACCCTAGCCCATAGACATTACTACCACCTTTACATTAACCCTAAACCTTAAGCCCTTTACCCCCAAATGTACGAGTTACTTACCTTCGGTAACGATGTATCTGGTAGAGACGTTGTCTAGCCGCAGATTCCTAAACTGAGAATATCCCCAGGCGTCAGACTGGATCCGGAAAATTTTGCGCAGCAGCACCTCTGCGTGCCGGGGGGCGGTGCCGCTTGGCTCCGCCCTGACGTCGTCCCCGGACATGACGTCAGTGGAGCCATATAGGACCCTCCCGGCACGCTGACGTCAGTTTTCTCCAGAGGAACTTTTCCGCGCCACAACGCGGAGCCCCCAGTAAAACTGTGAGAGTATGGGAACAGTGTGCGAATAAAAAAGAAAATTGGTGAGAGAGAAAGAACCAAAGGGTGAGAAAGCACCATGAACGACAGTGAGAAGCACTGTCGACTGAAAGTTGGTGAAAAGGAAAGAGCAGAGCAATACTCTGAGAAGCAGTTACGCAAAAGCGAAGTGAATGCCCCCCTTGAGGCAAATCGAGCTATAATAAGAAGACCAAGGCAGACGACAGAAAGCCTGCACCAGATGAAGGGACTGAAAAGAGCAGAACAGTACACTGAGAAGCAATCCCGCAAAAGCGAGAGAATGCCCTCTCCTGAGGCAAAACGGCAATGAGAAGAGCCAACAGCGACAGGCAAGAAAGCCCCAAACCACAGGATTAAAGAAGAGAAAAGAAAGAAATAGGGAGACTCTGTCCCCTGTGAGAGAACCAGTGGACTGAGGCACAGGCCAAAAAGACCTCAAAACCAATTGACTGGAGGAGTGTCAATGGAGAAGGTGGGTGGGAGGGTAGAGAATACCAGTAGACCCCATACTGGAGGAAACCCATGTGGAAAAACGCAGAAGGACACCTGAACCCACTGCTCAAGCATGAGATTGGGAGAAGCAGAACAAGTAATCCAAAGGAATAAGCTTGACGGGGAGGGATGTGAGAGATACCACCCCGTAGAAAGACAAAGCCACCCCGAGGGAGGCGAATGCAGAAAACCCCACCTGAAAAGGTCCTCGCAGATCGGGGAGGATGGGTGGGCGTTAAGGAATCTGCGGCTAGACAACATCTCTACCAGATACATCGTTACCGAAGGTAAGTAACTCGTACATCTGATAGAGACATCTAGCCGCAGATTCCTTAACTGAGAATAGATACCAAAGCCATACCCCATAGGAGGCGGGTCTGCGACTGAACCCCAAGAAGTTCCCAAGGGAACAGAAGTGTCAACCAGTTGACTAAACACAGTGGGGGTAGCACTGCCAGAGTGGCCAACACCAGACTAGGATACTCCGTAGGGAGTGGCTAACAATGAGAGGCAAAGGCATCAAAAGCTGCCAAGGACGGCAGGAAAGCCCTTTCGGTTAAACAGAGTTGAAAGGGAGCACAGAACCAGAAGGTCAGTGAGGAATGAGAGTCGATATCTTCTGGAATAGAAGAGGAACTAAATGTAGGATGTGAGGGATCCACAGGATCCGATGGACCTGCAAAAGAGAAAGGTCCAGCTAGGGTACAAGAATGGGCCGAGTCCGAGCATGCAGGACGGACATGCATGACAGTGAAAGAAGCACTGTGGAACTGGGAACAGCAGCGGAAGGATGCTAACGACGCCCAGGATGACTCAGTGTTACTGGAAACACAAGACCTGCCAATGCACCATCGCCCATGCACCGGACATGTGAAAGGGCGGGCATCAAAAGGCAGAATGGCAGAGAATGAGGCACTAACCAGTGCCACGCACGTGGGGAACAGAAGTACACAAGAGACACTGTGTGTACTGCCAGAACCCGACCACGGAAAGGGAAAGGCACAATGAAACGCCACGAGCAAAAGCTGAGATGCGAGAGATGCATCACCAGGGTGTACCGCGTGAAAGAGATCCGGCAAAACTAACACACTTAGACGACTTGCGCTCACAAAAAGTGAGGAACAAGACCACGGCCACCGCAAGAAGGACCCTGCATGTGGGAGGTCTGGGTGTGTGTAGTACGCCGGACAGGAGAAAAGAAGACAGAACGCAGCCCGGTGGATGCGTTGAGAAAGAAAAGAAAAGGCACCATAGGCATCCACAGCCATGTTGCAGCGGTACCGGACAGAGTAATGCCCAGAGCCAGACGCAACAGCCACAGGCGGTAGGGAAGATCCACCGTCTACCGCGAGACAGACAGGGAGGCCGAGCAGTACTGGAAGGAGTCAGTATGAAATGTACAGGAGGAACAAAAGTGGATGTACGTACAATAGCCCACAAGGCAAACAATGTTCTGAGGAGAACACTCCCGCTGAGAGCAGCAACAGCAGCCCGAAGGAAAGCACGACAACACCTGCGCGGAATGCAGCAGGGAAATGGGAAGCTCTGGCAGGGGAAGTGGCCATAAAAGCAAGGCACAAGACAATGTAAAGTATCAGCGTCTGGGGCCAGAACGCCACCATGGAGAGCGAAGTCCAAGCATGAAAGGAATTAACAACGATACTTTGACGGCGGACTGCTGTTTCTGCACCTCACACTAGTTTCAGTTAAATCAGGTTCCTTGCGCAACAAGCCCTTGCACCAGCCGTCGGGTGATGCCTCTGTACGTCAGATCCTAAGCAATTGAGGGGTTGGGCGTGCGCAGGCGATGAAGTCCAAAAAGTCAATGTTTAGTTTTTCAAATGAGTCTTTATTTTCAATTAATTCGTTCTCACAGAATTGAAGATTTTATGGTCAGCCAACGCGTTTCGTTCTCATGATGAGAACTTCGTCAGGGCTCAGTAGGTGAGTATCATTCCTTTGATGTAAAGAGTAAATGGTGAGAATTCCGCACTTCACAGGTATACTAGGTAAATTTGGCCTAGTTCCAACGTGACCTGTAAACCATAAACTTTCGTGTAGGATTCGAATCCGCGATCCCTTAACCAAGTCGGTGTTCCAGGTAAGTATTCTGGAAACACTCAGGATATTGCAGGGCCTCAGTTGGCCTAAGTAGCAAATTTCAAATTACGAGTTCTCCTGCCAGAATGAGCGAGGCCAAATTTACCTAGTAAATAAAGACTCATTTGAAAAACTAAACATTGACTTTTTGGACTTCATCGCCTGCGCACGCCCAACCCCTCAATTGCCAAGCATGAAAGGACTACGCAGCATGGATAGAGGAGAGTAGAACTAGGCAACGTAAAGTTGCAGGAAAGCGCAGCAGCCCGTGACAGCGAACATACCAGGGAGCAGCCATCGGACGCTTATAGAACACAGAAGAATAGTGCCGAGCTAGCTGTGCGTGCTCGGGGACAACGACAGGGTTCCGCTGGGAGGAAGTCCACAGATGGGACGGCCGCAGCGAAAGAACCACGACCAGACGGTAGGAACCAGATGGTCGCAAGGGAAGTGGCTGACGAGAAAAGGCAGCACAAACCACCCAAGGAGGGCTAACCTGAAAAAACCCTCCTGGAAGAGGTGACACGAGGTAGAACCTCAAAGTTCTCCGGGATGAGGGCACACAAGGACTTTAAAGCCCTCCTGGGCCTCAAGAAATGGAGTAGTGAGATGCAGGGGAGTGCCACAGACCAGCAGCAGACACCATGAGAGAGGCGATAGAGCGAGACCAACAAATGGACCACAAGAAGGTCCCGGGAGGGACCGCAGCAGCAGTGAAAGTTTACAGGCACAGCCGCAGGACAACCTCGTGAAAAAGACCCCACAGGAGCCTACCAAGACTGCTGTGGGAAGGAGGCAGCTATACAATAGCCAACGAATACCCCACATAGGGTAAGTATCAACCCCAACAAGGGGCACCTCTTGAGCGTGAGCTCATAGACAGAGGATCAACAGAAATATAAGCAGCTGACC
The DNA here is from genome assembly GCA_963921515.1 of Calotriton arnoldi. Classification (NCBI taxonomy): domain Eukaryota; kingdom Metazoa; phylum Chordata; class Amphibia; order Caudata; family Salamandridae; genus Calotriton; species Calotriton arnoldi. The sequence goes on from CAWUFW010009795.1 coordinate 299,944, forward strand.
AGCTGCATGAAAGAAAAGAAAGTGCGGCGAGAAGTCGCCCAGGCCGTTCAGGTATTACAGCATGAACCCAGGGCCGATATGAAGCAGAGACAACACTGCAGAGGGTGAGGACAAAGTCCGCAACCGGACAAGAAGAGAATAAAAACTATGGAAGGTTAGAAAGAAGGCGGTGAACCACAGAGTCCGCATGTTCGTTAAACAGGGACACACCATCAAATGGCAAATCCCGGAGACTGTCACGAACATTTTCGGGGAAACCCCCGTCGCGCAGCCAAGCATGGCGACGCAGAGCAACGGACCTGGCCATTGCCCGACCCACCGAATCGGTGGAGTCAATGGCAGACCGAATGGTAAAGCGTGCCATCTCTCGGCCTTCAGGAAGGAGACGAGCCATGTCAGCAGAAGGTAAAAGACACTCCACAGAGTCCCAAAGGGCACAAGAAGCCCGGGCAAAGACACAAGCCATGTTCAGAGCACGTAAGGCTGAACTAGCGGACGCAAAAATGCTGCGTCCACATGTCTCCAACCAACGAGACTCCCTAGTGGAAGGCAGCAATAGAGGCGGAGAGGAAGGCTGCGTGGCAAAAGCCACCTGGACTACTAGGCCCTGAGCCCCAGGCTGAAGGGACAAACAGGCGGGGCCCCCAGGGGCCGGATGATGCCGATGCGCAATGGCCCGGTCGACAGGATCTTCTGAAGAGGGCCGTGCCCACGTTCCGAGAAGCGCGTCGAACAACAAGCCGCTAAAAGGCAGCAAGGGCTCAATGTCCACCTCACCCTGGTGGAGGAGATCCAATAATGGATCGGAGGACAAGGAGACAAACGGAGGGTGCAAGTGTAAGACAGCTGCAGCCCTGCGAATACCCCTTAAAAACAATGCACCAGCTTCAGTGGGCATCCTGGAGGGCGACAATAGGCCATCTGTAGGGGACGGTTGCAAGCTGGCACGTCCCGCAGCAGGAGGAGCAAGGGGCCACTGACCCCAGGGCATCGGAGCCAAATGGCGTGGAGATAACCCCGGGCATACCGGATCCGTGTCCTCCCGAAGTGGAGAATCAACTGGAACCGGCGGCTGCTCCGGCGTCGAACGACGCCGAGACATCGTCGACCTCCGCAAGAGGAGACCCGGCTGTGGCACGAGCCGGTGTCGACGTCCCTACCACCGATAGGTGCGGAGAAGGAGTATGACGACCAGGAGTCGACAGGCATGGTGCCGCCGGCGCCGCCGATGTCGACGCAGGGAGCCGCCAGGGGCCATGCGGAGACAGGGCAGAATGGCTCGACGTGGGGCTGGGACGCCCATCCGGGTTGTGTCCCGACGTCAGCAGGACGCCGGAGTCGAAGCACTCGGCCGGCGCCGAGGGCGAACCCGCCGGCGAAGATCCGACCTGAACGCCTACCTCCTCTGTGGGACCCGAAGGCGCGCCAGGGAGAGGAGGTGACCCGAAGATGGAGTGCAGAGCCTTGTAGTAGGCTTCCATCTGGGGTCGAGTCGCACCATCACCCAGAAAGGGCGGGTAAATGGAGGCCGACTCTGGGGGGTACGGCTCCGTGGTGGAACGGGAACCATGACCCCCATCGTCACGTTGAAGCGAGGTCGCTGACCTCCGTGACTTGTGCTTGGACTTACCTTTAGGTGAACAGACGGTCGCAGGAACGACTCCGGGAGCGGACGCGGACAGAAGAGCCAGCCCGAGAGCGGCGGGGAGACGCCGTGCGGGATATCCGGGCGGCCAGGAGCTTCATTCGGCGCTCCCGCAGGGACCCGGACGCATCTGCCGGCAGGCGGCACACTCCACGGAGTCGTGGTGCGACCCAAGACACCACATGCAAATGGTGTGCGGGTCCGACGCCGACATCTGTCGCGAACAGGTCTCACACACCTTAAAGCCCGAAGGCATCGCACACCGTTCCCCGACGCAGAAGGCGTCGAAAAGGCCTGAAGAAAACAGGCCAGAGGAACAGCTGAATCCGGATCCGCGTTGGGACGCGGAAAAGAAGAAACTGACGACAGCGCGCCGGGAGGGTCCTATATGGCTCCACTGACGTCATGTCCGGGGACGACGTCAGGGCGGAGCCATGCGGCGCCGCCCCCCGGCGCGCAGAGGTGCTGCTGCTCAAAATTTTCCGGATCCAGTCTGACGCCTGGGGATATTCTCAGTTAAGGAATCTGCGGCTAGATGTCTCTATTAGATCTAGCCCATACACCTTCCCTTACTGTAACCCTCTAGCTCCTACCTCAACCAGACAACTAACCTAGTCCTAAACCTCACTGTAACCGCTTAACTTACCCTAACCTCATCCCTTTTCCTAAGGTTAAATGTAACGTTTAACTCTAGCCTGACTTTACCACAGGTCTAAGCCTCCCTTGACCAAGCTTCCCCCTCCATAAGAGACCGCTTTCAAGCAAGTTAATTTCCCGACTGTGCTTCTGACTCTCAATTACTTGCCACCTGGCCTTTGGACCGGTGATGCCAAACTCCTCAAAGATGTGTTCTCTGGAATCACACCTCTCACCCAGCAGGGAGAGACATGAAGGGGAAATGGAGCACACCAGCCCTACATGTGAGTTAACACAACACTAGTTTCTGTCCGAAAGAGAGGATAAAAAATCACGCAAGAAGGCTGCAAAACCAAGGAAGTTGGTGGATATACAAATTCATGAGTGCCACACTCATGACGGAAGCACCCGCCCGCAAGTTAGTTCAGCAGCAGTGTGGCAATTGGTGAGAAAAGTAGTGGAATGCTGCTAGAATTGCCACCGACCCCCAGGGATGTTTTACCCACGACGTCGGCATTACAAAAATGCTTGGAATTCGGTTACCAAACCGCTACCTGGGGTAACAGACCTGTGAAGGAAGGAGAACGGCAGGGCGAGTAACTCTCAGCTTCAATTGTCCCATGTTTGGTGAGTGAAAATGAAGCACAATATACACTTGGTTTGCATGTTTATTCACATGAAGTGATAAGTCATCAGAAAGATGAACAGGTAAACATGCAATCTAAACTCACTGAGAGACTATTGCTTAATTATTCATGTCAAAGATGGCGGACACAAAAACTGATTAAATTGAACAAAATCAAAGTCCGTCTTCCCTTACCACATGTTGCCTGTCCAATGGGTGAGGGACGGGAATGTTTAAAACATGGACGAGAACAATTACATGAAAATAGGCATTGAAAAAGGTGTTCATCGCTGATACGCGTCTGCCCGAATCAAATTGGAGTTTAGGATAACGCTGAGTGCTCCGTGGTTTTTTCTCTGAGTGGGAAATTGGTGGATATATATATATATGTATATATATATATATATATATAGATATATATATATATAACGAAGATGCAGTGCTCACACCTAAGTGAAGAGGAGTATAGTGATAGGAGATAGAGGAATGAGAAGAAAACGTGCATCACACATAAAAAGACATATGACTCCTTAAGTTTATTTTATATAATATATGAAGAGTCTATATAGGTCGATTAATGACGGCATTTCGACATCTGGCAATGTGAGGTCATCATCAGGATGGGGCGTGAGCACCCAATATCTGGGTGGTAGGGAATAAGGATTCAATTCAAGGAAGATGCTCCCTTCAACAATATGGAAAGGGAGGAGAGGGCGTCCTAGTAGGCCCTTCGGTTTAGCTGGCTCGTGGCTAGTCGGTCTAACGAGTAGGGCCCCATGGAAGGTGTAGCAGCCGCTACACTGTGCGATAGCTTCAGGGCTTCTGTGTGCGGCATCTCGATGCTTATGGACCTGTGGGCAGGGAGAACCATGACGGGAATGCAGCTGCTGTAGTTGAATGAGATGCCCCTGCAACTCGAAAGTGTGAGGGCTGCGGTGTGCAGATACGTACAACCGTGGCTCGTCAGCCTAGCGGGGGCAGCGAATGGCGAGTGGTACACGTGAAACCAAAACAACAAGCCGGCATGGATCATGGCATTGTTTTTGTGGAGGCAGATCAAGTGGAGAGAATGGAGCCTCCACGGTGATCGGCTGTGACTTTGATCGAGGTCAAACTGGCGCTGACTCAACATCATAGAGGACAATTGGGGCCTCGTCTACGCCATTGAAGGAGTTGGAATCGGCATCAATGTGCACAGTCCATGCCGGAGGTGGAGTTGAGAGTGGAGCATGAGGCAGCCCCCTTATGGGCTTGGAAGGTACAGATGGTGCTGAGGGCGAACCTGCAGGCAGTGGAGAACCTCTCGGCTCTGTTGGGCCTGCAGGCATGCCAGAGGGAGCCGGCAATGATCCAAAGAGTCAGAGCATGGCCTTATGGAACTCCCTGATCTGCTTAGGAGTGGTGAACAGCCCCAGAAACTCAGGTTGTGCTGGAACAAGCTGTTGGATTGGCTCCAAAGTCGAATGACTTTGGGAGCAAAATCGAGATGTATAGTGCCACCCCCGCACCTTTTCAGAGAAGTTTGAGTAGCGAAAATGGGCCGTTTAGATTTCTTGTGTTTTTTTCTTTGACTTACCCGAATATTTGAATCGAGAGGAAGACTGACCCTTGGAATGACTCTGGCAACTTCTGGATCTTGAACAGGACCGAATTTTCGACTTGGACCGGTCTTGTCTCTGAGTCATCCGGTGCTTGGTGTAGAGTTTCGCCTCACTGTCTTGTATGGCCTTCAGATTCATCGACGCGCAGTCACTGCAAGCCTTAGAGTTGTGACTCAACCCCAGGCACCACAGACAAATTTGGTGAGAATCTGTCACAGACATTTGTTTGTGACAGTCCTTTCAAGGATCAAAGCCTGTTGTTTTACAAGGTGACATGTTCCTTGCACACCGTTAAAACAGTTTTATGATCGAGGTAAGGTAGCCCCGGATTAGTGTCTGGAAGCATGGAAAGAAAGGAACTGACATCAGCGCTCAGGTGACATCTATATGTGCTCCACACATGATTTCTGGAGCAAAATGGCGTCAGTGTGGAACCACACGGTGCAACCTACCGGCACACAGAGGTACTGCTGAAAAGTTTCCAAATCCAATCTGACACCTGGGGTATATTCAAAAGGTGAGGAATCTGCGGCTAGAAGTCTCTATCAGAACGATAGAATCTATGTTCTTGACTTTAAATGATCTTGATGAACCACCCTTATAAAGTAGGGTATTTTTTCTGTCCTTGCATGACATTGTGATCACAGTATTTAATTGATCACCAAAGAGCTTCTTCCCATTGAAAGGAATTTTCAGAAAGGAAGATTTCTCAGCTAAGTATTTCTTCCAGTCTCTTATCTAGATGTTTGTCCTAGTAAGCACTGTCGTCTGAGCTGGCAACGATGATGATATTATCATGCCTGAAGAAATATCTGCAAGCAATTCAGCCTCCTGTCCATTTGGAGTAGAAGCTCCAAGCAATCTGTACCCTGTTGAATGGCACATGGCAGGGACTCTAAATACTTTACTATGGATTGAGAAGTTTAGGCCGCATAAGTGGGTGTTTTTAAGGATAATTTACTGGCAGCAAAATATGTTTTGAGACCACTACCCATTTTGCAGACTACAAAAGAACAGGTGAACAATCATTAGAATTGTTCTACTGATCAAAGATGCTAAAATGGAGTCAACCTTGATGTTAAGAAGAATTATATTTTCTCCATCTTCTAAGGCATGTTTTTTGCTAGAATCTCGGAATACAGAACTGATCGACCTCCTGTTTAAATATTAGCTTCAAAATCTTCTTGTGAATCGGCAAAGCCAAGAATGGAGGTCTTGAATATCGAGGAAAAAGCATCTCCCCTTCTTCCTGGGCTGGAGGGGATTCAGATCCTAAGTTCTCCCTTATGTGCTCCAAAAGATGCACCAACTCTTTCTCTGAAACATACTTCCCAGAAGAAGAAGTACTGGGTGCCTCAGCTGCCCGATCCAAAGAGGAGGCTGTGATATGAGCTTTTTCTTTGGATGCTGTTGACTTTTTCCCCTTTTGTGTGGGGTTTCGTAGCTAGCACCTCAGATACACCTTCCTTCATTATCCGCTGCACTAGGGAGGCAGTTAATACATAGCTGCCAAGGTCTCAGATTGCTATGAGTGACATTTTCATACGCTCAGTGTAATAATGAGTGACCCTTTCTCAAGAGCAAAATCAAGCAATGAAGACGAGGGAAACATAAAAATATCAGAAATTACACCCATTTGAGCCACGAGAAACTCTAAGTAGTTAGCTGCTGCAAAGCAGCAGAAAAAGTTGCAGCCAGGAAACAAACATTCTGTAAAAATTCAAATACAAACCGCTACATTGATTCTTTATTATATTTGCTGGGTGATAGCACAACAAGTGTTTACTTTAGATTGATATACCGGCTCAGTGACACTCTCTCTCAGGCACTTACTTCTTTAGTTGGAGTTCTGAGGCGAACCGGCGCCATGGCAACAGGAGGGCCCCCTGCGTGGCCAGCCCGCAACAACTTGGATTGCGGCGCAGCAACCAACGACACCGTCATATGATTCTTCTGGTGCAGGTGGCACACACAGTGTTCTCACTCCAGTGGCTCAGTTGCCGAGGAATGGTGGGCGCCGCGTGGTTTGGCACATCATGACTGAGCACACACATAGCCGTGCGGAAGTCTGAGTGAGCCCAGGGCACAGAATTATTTCAAGTACATTGCGTGGCTCGTGAAAACTACAGTGTGACCAGACTAGAATGAGACTGTGAGTGTGTGACTCACTGCAGAACTTCAGCTAACACTGGGCAGGCAGCTGATTGACCACGCGCTACTCGCTATTTATAATATAAAGCACATTTTTGAGTCAGTGACTAGAGATTAACACTCCGGAGGTACCCTGTCTGAGGCTGACACTTACTTAAATTGATATGCGAGCCGCGGCAATTCGGTTTACGGCTGTGCCGCCCGCCTCCTTAGAGCTATCCTGGCCGCAAAGAATACATTGGCAAACGCGCCGCCTGAACATTCAGGCTCAGCAGCAGCTTCACAGTGTGTGCTCTGAGCTCCAGCGTCCGCCACGGTCCATGGGGTTGGGTCTGGCGATCGCGGGGATCATTCATTGATTTTAAATTACAGTGTGGCGGTGCGAGCAGTGCCATTGCCACTGCCTCCCACAACATTTATCAAAACTGCAGCCACCTGCTTGCTCTGCTGTAGGCGGCAGCAGTTCTTGACGTCCTGCACCTATTAAAGTCATTGTGCCTGCACAATAATCAAAGTTATTGTGCAGGCAATCATACAACATGGATACTTAAAAAACAACACAATTTTATTACACCAGCCCAGTTTGACGTTATATTGAGGCCAGCAGGACCTGTACCTGTATCTGTCTACCAAGACCCAAGACCACCCACCACCCTTGAGTGCAACACCACCTGAACACCTGGCTGAGCGATGGCAAAAATGTCCTGCTTTGTAAATATGTAATATATAATGGTCCAAGCCTTATTGCTGTTAAAATGTAATCCTGAGTGAATTTGTATATATATTTATCTCTAACCACTAGTATATGTAGTAGGCATTTGTACTTACTACCATTCCTATGTGATTTTAGAGTTTATCTGTTTGTATCTCTTCATTGAGTGATTTTACAACTTGTACATTTGCAATTTTTCCCTCCTTTCACTCCACTTGTATATATAACTCTAACCACTAGTATATGTAGTAGACCTTTGTACTTACTACCATTCCTATGTGATTTTAGAGTTTATCTGTTTGTATCTCTTCCTTGAGTGACTTTAGAACTTGTACATTTGCAATTTTTCCTCCTTTCGCTCCACTTGTACATTTACAATTTTTTTCCTGTTTATATCTCTTATGTAACTCATGTAATCCAAAGTCCTTATGTAACGCAACTGGTTCTTTTGTAAAACGCTCTGACACCTTCGGGTAATGTTCGCGCTATATAAAATTGCATTAAATAAATAAAATAAAAAAATTGTGTCACTCGCAACCTGAGTCGGCTGATGTTTCAGTAGTAGCCATTGGACACTGCCTCTCCTGACATCACTCAGCTAGAATCAGCTAATGCCGCGCTGTGGGAATCCTTCCTATTGATACATTATAGCCAGTTTGAGTTAGAAGCTAGCCCAGCCAGCCCCCAAGCCTGCCACTCCAGCTTTAGTTTCAGTCAGCATAGTAGTGCAACAGCTTGACAGCCAAGGCATGTGCTATGCCTATTATGCGTGACTTTGCATTTCGGTGCTGCGGACCACCACACTGAAATGCGTTAACCTAGCGCCTGATGCATGGTACTTGGCAGGGCTGTTAATAACGCTGGGCTGTCGGGAGAACCAGGTCTGGACACCCTTGTTCTGCACCCTCTTGGGTTCTCAACTTCCTGATTGGATTCTGAAGAGGGAGAGTGGGCATACCTTATTTTTCCCTTCTCTTGCCTTCCATTTCACCACATCAAATGCTGACACAAAAATCAGTGTGAAACAAACTAAAATCCCCTTTGGACAACTTAAGCAAAACCAATGAGGAATGTGGCTGCCCGCCGCCCCCAAAGGGGGCCCCCCTAAAAGGGCGGCCCTTTAGTGCCATTGCGGCACAAGCCTACCCCTCGCTCTAGCAGCAGAGGGCTTCCGCCTGGAGCCCGCTGTTCAGGGGGTGTGGGCGTCACTTCCGGTACGCCCAGGGGGGGGGAGGGAGGGTATGTATACCCCTCTGATCCTCCCAGCGGCCTCTTTGCCGCCAGCCTCGCCGTCTGTATGGTGGACATCGGGGGAGGAGAGGCCGAGTCACGGGCCGCGTGAATCGCGTTTAGGAGGTGAGCGTAGGGTATTAGGGTCCGGGTGCGCAAAGCCCCTGCCCTGCACCCCTTGATGTCCACAGCTTCACGGTTTCGGGTAGTGCGCAGGATTGGAGTTGTTTGTAGCAGGATTTCATTGCTTTTAAAGAAACACCTGTTATATTAGCACTGTATAGATTAATTGAATATTCATAGGTGGCGTGTGCTTGTTTCTGCTGCTGAGCTATTTAGTGCCAGACCCGGCAGTCAATTAAGGCCACGGGCGATCGGGCGCCGCCAGAAGGGGCCGCAGGCCTGCCCCGGTCACCCGCAGTGTGGCGGCACTCACCGCTCCGGTGAGGTTATTGTTGGTTCGGACTGGGTGATCGGGCACTAGTCCGATCGGTGGTATGGGCCGTCTACCTGGGGGCACGTGAGCCGCAGGGACTTTTGTCCCCGGCTGGACATGCTGTCCGGTCCCCTGGTCTGGCGATGCTGCGGGCGTCGTTTGTTTCTGCGAGTCGTGGGCTTTATTAGTAACCCCCACTGTTTAGTTTTGCCCTCATCTGATTGGGGATCCTACCGCCTTGTGGGAGCCTGCTTGTGCGGGGGGGAATTCTCGGTGTACTGGCAGACTGAGAGCGGATGAGGTTACACATCAGGCGAAGGGAGTGCCTCCCGCACAGGTACCCGGCCGTCTGCAGAGAAGACTCATTAATCCGGCGCTTGTTGATTCGGTAATCAGATCCTGCTGGAGCGGAGTCCAGAGCGGTCTGTGTGAGCAGGGTGGGGCACGGGCCTCTGAACGGGTGAGCGGGGCCTCCAGTGGCCCAAGAGCGACCGCACACGGTAATGAGCAGCAGGCTGAAGAGTCCCTCGGCGGCGAGGCAGGCGGGAGGGTCGGCCCCGGTGAGCAGAGAGTGGCTGCCGGGGGGGGCGAATCCGGGAGCGATATGTCCCGAGCTCCGAGGCCTGCAATGTGTTGTAGGGGCGCGGTTGCGTGCGGGCAGGAGTTTGCATGCTGATTTGCTGCTGGCATGGGGTGCGGTCGGAGAGATGGTGCCGTCAGGGCCAGGAGCAGCCGACATTAGTGCGGGAGAGTTTGGTGGGTCTCGCGTGTTTCAACATCTGTGACCTTGGGCAAGTCGACATGTTCCATCCTGGCGTGCTCAGCGGAACTGCGACTGCTAATGCACCACCTCCCCCCCCCCCGCCAGGGTATAAATCCCGCAATCTCTTCCTAGCCCGGTGATGCATGACCCTAGACCCGCCTGTTTCTCTAGGGGCCAATAACTCTTAGCCGTGGCTCGTGGGGGGTGCAGTCAGCTGCCCCGGCCCCTGTCCGGAGTGGTTGTTGGCAGCGGGGAACAGGTGACACTGTGGGCCTTCAGGAGCCTTTCACGGGCAGAACGCTGGTTGGGCACACTTTCCAGTTGCTGGGTAGTCGGGCTTAGCTTGCCCGATGCCACGTGGGGGCTCCGACACACTTCAAGGGAGGCTCAACATCCTGTGGTTCCGGTGGCAATTTGTGCGCTGCTGATGTGGTTTTTCACGCCCAGCAGGCTGTCTGTGTACATGGGAAGGATTCCAATGTCCCTCCTGCCGGGCTTCATAGAGGCTAACTGGGTTGTCCGTAGAATAAAATTAAAAACAAGCACTTTTATGCTGAGGCAGGCAGCGCAATAAATGGTGTCAAGTAACGCCCCCGTAGTAGGGGTTGCCGCCCACAACCTTTAAGATGCTGTGTATGTGTCCCACCCTTTCAGTTAACTGGGTTGTTGCACGTTTTAACTGTAGGAAATACCTTGTTTTCGAGCAGGCTTGTGTGAGGCAGGATGCATGTTAAATGCCCCAGCTGCAGTGGTCCCTGTTACGCTTCGGGGAATTTGGACGGCCTGCGGTTAATAGGCAAACAGACCCCTCTGTTGAAGCATCTTCGAATTTTAAGGCACAAAGGAACTCCTTCCATTGTCCCTCATGCTGTTTTCAGAAGGCAACGGATCCTTTCGATCGTTTTGTGCTCAGTAGAAGCGGAAGGGGTCCTGACTGGACTGCCTGAGTATCGAATACCGGGTTGTGAGTAACGAGGGTTACAAGTGGAGAAGTTTTAACATGTGGACACATGCTGCGATAGCCTTCTGTTACTTTAGGGAACTGAGAGCAATTGCTCCGGTTCGGTTTTCTTTGCTGGCGGCCACAAGATGATGGACAAGTACAACTTTACACTGATTCCTGTGCTTAGAGCGTTTCTGTGTATAACCACTTTCTATTAGAGGCATTTTATTAGTTTTATAGCGCCACTCATACCTGTGTAGGGTGTCAGAGCACTTAACATCACACACTGATTACACAGAGATAATCAATCATACGTGTGTAAATCGATGTATTGGAAATGTTACATAAGACAGAGGACTACAAGGTGTAATAGTCAAGTCATCCATACTGGTAGGCATAATAGTTATAGAGTGCCTGGTCTGGAGAAGCACAAAGTCAGAATTTAAAAGGCTAACACCATCAATAATAAGAATTGATTTCTACCCAAATGAACCCTTTTGCAGCATCAGGATGACGAAAGACTGGGGAAACATCATAATGTTCTAATCTATAACTTGCAGTTTGCATGCAGCTCTTTGAGGACAGTTAATAGTTCACTGTCCTATACTATGATTATGGTGTATTTTCACAGAGGGCTTTGCGGTCACAAAGAAGGCCAGCTGGAACCTAACATTCAAACCTGGTCACCTGGTGGCGTGGCGGACTTGTGTCCGGGGGACCGGGGTTCGAGCCTAGATGTAGACGCGACGTGGGAGTCCCTTCGGTCATTTGCCCTCCATTATTTCCAAAAGGCAAACGTACAGCGCTCAGGTCCCTCCCGTTTCGGGTGCTTTGCAGCAGGGGTAGGAGCAGCTTAGGGATTTTGTTGCCCTAGATTGGTGTATTTTCTGATAGTAATATGCTGTATCGTCTTTCATGGTTTGACTATGCTCGTGAAAAGGGGTCACTCATAGCTGGTGAAATATCACCCATCACACGGAAATGATGAAAATGTCACACACAGCAATCTTATTGCTGTGTGAGTCCTTACATCTGGCCTAGTGCGCAGACACTGCTCAAGGTCCTGTACATAGGATTAAAACGCTCTCCAACAGTGACGTCTAGTGCCATTTTGAGATTGTTGTAACACCAGGTTAGCATCATTTCTGTGCTATTCATGATTAAAGTATTCATGCTATGCTTAGTGCATGTGTTTCAAATGCCAAGTTCGCATATTTATTTTACTATGCTGAACTGCCTGCAGACATTGATATTGCCATGATAGCATACGTTTGAGTGTTATCCTTGGATTCAGACCGTAGGGGATGTGAGTGTTGCACCTTCTGTAACTTTCTATTACTCCTTGTAGGTGTTAATTATTTATTAATTTTGACCAATGACTTACCTTTGCTGGAGCGGGAGCCAGCGGTTGCGCAGTCGGCGAAAGGGAATACATCGGTTTTGGCGGGTGTTTCTCTACATTGTAGAGCGCTGTCACCCGAAGAAAGCTTCTAGGAGCTTGCTGTGAAATGAAATTTTCCAGGGGGGCGGTTGGAACACTTTGAGCCTGCGCTCCTCCTTAAGAAAATAAAGTGGATGGATATTACTGAGGGTATACCCATTGACCGCCTCCAGCGGAGATCGCTGTAGGACCGAGTCTGAGAGTGTAGCTCAGGTGGTTATTGCAAGTGCTGCCTAGATCTGACTTGCAGGTTAGCACATAACAACCGTCCTCTTTCTAAGATGAAGGAAAATAACTTAATTGGGTAATACACCTATTGGTCTAGCGCCAAGGGTTAATTACAGTTGTAAAGTGCATTTTAGAAATGTAGGTTAAATATACCCGGGGAAGCAAAGTCGGGCCTGCTCTGTGTAGGATAGTTGCAGATGGCACGGACCATTAATTTGGGTGCCACCCCAGAGATAGTTGCATGTTCTTTCCTCCCCAGTAATCCTGCGAGTTTTCAGTCGCACCCAATCTGCCAGGACCCACTCGCGCCGCCAGGCAGCGTAAACCTCGGTACGAGCAGTAAGTAGGGCAGTGCTGTCCATGCCCAAGGGCCAAAGTGTCCAGTTTGGGACGGAACACCAAGTGTTGGTCCCCCTGGTGCAGACAGCTTGGCACGCCTTACAAGGGGGCGATGAGGGTCGGAGAACTTGGCAAGGAAACCATGGTGCGGGGCTGATTCATTAGACATGTATTGGACTTGTATCTCTTGTGAATAATGCAGAGGTAATGTGTGAGTAAACAGCATTGTCGTTTCATACATAGATTTCCTATAACATCTCTGGATCGATCTACGCGAGGGGGGCCTGTGCACATCACTGTGCAAGGAAAACGGCTCTGTCATGGCATCTTTAGAATTATTGACTAATAATTGTGCAGCACCAAGGGTGGGTTCCCGGGTGCAGTCAGATTGGTAACCCTCACAGGGGGCAATAAGGGAAGTAGGACTGGGCGAGTAAACCTTGGTCCGTGATGCGGGCCCGAATAATTGTGTGGCGGTACTAAGTACCTTTAAGCGGTCAGGTGGCACATTAGGAGAGTTGTGCTGAATATGTAATGTAACTGGCGCTCATGTATAGCGTTTCAATCCCGTGGCATTTACATACACGTTACATTTGTGTAATTAATATGTAATTATCAATGCGCGTTAGATTAACACTAGGAATGGCGTACCGGACCTGCCTTCAGCTGGCGTCACGGGGTCTGCCTTGGCGGCAACCGGATAGGGTACCCTGGGTGGGGCAAAACAGTATATCAGTTTGGGGTTGATTATTGGTGCGTTAAACCAATTTATACTGCCAGGGTGCCACAAAGTGGGAAGGCCACTTGGGGGCAGAGTTTCCCACTTTGGTGTACATGAATAAATAATGCCTTCATTCACTATACCGATAATGGGCATTGCTCCATCCTTCTCAGCAAAGTAGACCAAAGCGGTTTGATATGTCCTTTGACTTTGAGCGGGTCATTCTATGCTTTTCTTTCAAAGAACTATTCTCGCCAATTTTAATTCGGTTGTTTGGATGGCGCAGAGGTCTCAAATCCATCAATATTTCTTTGACGATCTGGTGACTCGCATTTAGGGGATGTCCATGGTTCTTTGCGTGGCTAATTAATGTTTCCAGTACACAAAGACACCCGTTGCTTAAGGCCTCAGGCTCCTATTGCTTCAGCCTTGGTTTGGTCATACCATATTGGGGGGCCAGTCACTTACACGTATAAACCGTCGGTTGGCTACGTTAGAAAGACTTTTCTCACACCTGAGATGATCTGGAGCCCCTATAGCTGAGAAATTCGGAGGAGAGTTGGAAAGACCACTGCCTCCAGGGGGGTGGCTGCCCACTGTAGCAACAGGTGGCTTGGGCATGGGTGCATGTGGCACATTTATTAATGGTGCGGATAATTATTGTTTTACCCTAGGAAACTGGGATCTCATGACCAGGTTCTGTCTTTTGACCGTTGGTTACCAGCCCAAGGGTGGGAAAGTACAATTTTCATTTACTCTGTGCTGTGTTATGCTAAGTACAGTTCCTGCCAGCAACTACGGGGTTGTGCTAACTGAGCTGTAGGACGGTGGCCCGATTGAACTAGTGAGTTATGTAATCCCTGTGATGCCATGATGAGGTTGGTAGCACAGGGTAATGGGGGCAGATGGTACTAAGTCTCTCTTGGGTGGACGATACGAAGGGTAATTAAATTAACCTGGTATGGAGTCTCTGCTGTAGTGTGCCCCTGTGGGAGTTCGGTTGGCACATTATATTTACACTGCCTCTGGGATAAGCCAAAGTCTCTGCCTAGCCACCTAAGGGGTGGGCAGGAGTCAGCATCGTGGGCACCCCCTTCTCCTGACTAGAGAAGTGGGTGGGCCAGGCTTAGGCGCATACCCTAGCCAACTAGTAACTCCATTTCAACAGGAGTAGAGAATGCCTAGGAGTTGTTTGCAGTCCATTCACAACCGCCCCACAGGGCGAATGTTTTAGGCCACAGGGTTGTGGATGGCTCTTGTGTGGGAGCCTGGTGAAGAGCTAAGGTCAGGCTAGGATGTCTCGTGCTTTCACCGCACTGTTGAGTCCCAGTCACGAGCGGATTGTATCAGGGTGAGCTGGCTGTGGGTCAGGAAGCGCCAAGGCATCAGTAGCACTGAGCGGCCTACAGCCAGAGGCGGTATCAGAAGCACGGGGGCATTTGTTAGATTAGAGCCCTACTCGGGATACCGCCTTAAGTGCTTGGAGGTCTGTTGGCACCGCCTCTCAATGGAAGCCATTGTCTGGCGGGCTGCTCTGAGCAGAGCGTTTGCAGGAGTAAGTAACAGTTTCCGCTACCAGTTCAAATGTGCATCTTTCACTGAGTTACTCAGATAACTGGGACAGGAAGTAAGGTGGGCTGGATAACTCTTGCTTCCACCTGCATTGGCACATCTTGTCAGGAGTGATTGTCAAAGGGATTGCACTTCAGCCAGGTATTTTTAGCACCCATCCACACCAAGCCGAGTGTTTAAGGTCAACCTGGGCCGCATTTACACAGCCCATTATTAGGCCCTTGTGGGTCAGTGCCATGAATTACTAAATTGAACGAAACAGGAGGCTTGCCCAGCAAAAGTTTGGGGAGAGCTGGACTCCGCCCATGGTCAAGGGGTAGGTTTAAGTAGTTGGAGTGGCACTCTTAATTGACCAGGGGTTCAATGTGACACTAGGGCATTGCCGCTTGCGGCCAGAGCACGGGCATTGTGTGGTTCCCAGGGGGCAGCAAGTGTAGGCAAGGTGCTTTCCAAACCTGGCACCAGAACACAAGGTAGTCAGGGCCATCTTGCCTGTTGGGTGACTTGTGCAGGCACCTGGGTAGTTGTCACTCCAAGAAGAGGTGAGTTGTCTCCAATAGTGGGCACAACATATGTGTGTGTCTCTGGCCTCACAGCGGTGTGGAGCCTGTCTCATTTAGAGGGACGCACAGGCGAAAATTGTGTACTTAAGGTTCACATGACCAATGTGGTATCTCCTAGCCTACCCACTGTAGGTGTACTTCAGCTAAACAGGGAACTGGGAACCTTGGTTTCCGTTATTTTGGCAGGTTAGGTAGGACTTAGACAATCCGCAAGGTTAGGCACCATATAGCTCAGTGCGCACTGTATTGAATCAGACAGATCCTCTTAGGTGGTTTGCCTAGGGGGTTTCACCTCAGAGGGTGCTGAGCTGGCGGAATTCCCATAAGGAACAAAAGATGCATGGCATGGGCAGGTGGGCCCCCCCTTGCTCATTTTCACATACCACTAGTTATGACATTCCTGTGCGCCATGATTTAGAAAGCAAAGGGACTGCAAGGTCAAGCATAATCCTCCTCGCCCGAAGAGCCAAGGCAGGCAGGCGGGAGTGGGAGCGGTTACATAACAAGGGGGCTGCGGTCCCATAGATGGGGGGACACAGGGGTTCAGGCACACACAGTGCTAGAAGGACAGCAGCCAGGTGGGATCAGCAAATAGATGGGGCAATGTGATCCTTGGTGTTGGAAATCGCCCCGCCCAAAGTTGGCACGGGGCTAGGTCAGGTGAGGCAGAGGAACTTTCCCGCAGGAGGGTGAATAGTTCCTGGCACAGGTTCACAGGACAGAAGAGTCTTGGGTTTCTGCAGACACTAGCTGACCCAGGCGAAAGTCAAGGGCTATTGTGATAGAGATGGGGTTCATCTATCACCAGTAGGGAGTGATCTCTTCCCTTAGATTTGCAGGAGGCCTGGAAATGAGCGGTCGCATGTTGTAATGCGCTGTTTGGTGAGTTCAGCAACTACATGGGGCAATGTGAAGCTCTGATGGGCGGAGATGATCCCCGCAGAGGTGGCATGGAGCTAAGTCAGGGGAGGCCGTTGAACATCCCTGTAAGAGGGAACTGTTCATGGCGTAAGCTCGCAGACCAGTGGGGTCTGGGTTTCATCAGACACAAGCTCATCCAGGCAAATGTTAAAGGGTACTTTGAGGAGGACGGGGTCCACTTGTCCCCGGTGGGGATGGACCTGTTTCTCCTGGATTTAAAGGAATGTTTGGAAAGGGCAGGTTGCAGGTAATAGGAGGTGCAGTGGTGGGGGGCCCTGGCTGCGACGGTGGCCGCCTCCAGGGCTGTGGCGGAGTTACAGGGCGATCTGGAAGCAGTATGGTACAGTAAGGGTACCTCTGCGGCAGACGGATACAGTAAGGGTACCTCTGCGCGGCACAATAGGGGTGCCAGAGACAAAGACCAGGATCCTCATGGCAGGGTCCTGGAGAACCGCGACGGCGCCCCGTTAGTCCTTCGGGCGGTTGGGGGCCTGACCAACCGGGGGTTTGCCCTGATACGCTCCGCCCTGAAAGGGGCGTGAGTAGGATGGTAACAAGGGACACGTGATCCAGTGGTGGATCAACAAAGGTGTAGCGCTGATCGGGCATACATCCCACAGTGCTGGCTCATCAGGCGGGCAGGGGCAGCATAGGTTGGACGGCTGCCTGCCCATGGATCGCCCGTAAGATAACCCACCTTATTGCATACCCTTGTATGGAATAAACCTGCGACAAGTTTTTCCCATAAACAAAGTGTCTTGTGGTTTATTTATGCACGTTCGCCTATGGGAAGGTGGGGGGATGTTGCCGGTATTGGGACTATAACCAGTAGATACAAAGGAGAAGGCTTAATCCAAACACAGCCACAAAATGAGCGTCAAAAATTCATATAGTGTCCCCTCCACCCCCACCCCACCCGGGGAGGAAGTGTTCTGGATACCCTGGAGGACCCCCACTAACTCCTGCAGGTCGATACTCCACCACGCTTTCGTTTTGGTTTGCTGACTATCCACAAACCGGAAGTGGTCATTGTACACATGCGTGGACCCCCGTCTCAGTCAGAGGTGCTGCCTGAACACTGAGTTCATCTGGAGCTTCTCCAACCAGCCACTTGAAAGTGCCGCCCTGTCAGAGATCTCTAGCACCGCCCAGCGGACGTTTCCCCCTAATTAAATCTGCGTTGAAGCAGGAGCTGGGAAAACTCCACTTTTGGAATGGACGCTCAGCACTCCCCCGGTATGTCTAAACTTTGGACACAAAAAAACAGGGTGTGGAAGTGGTGGGAGGGGTTTTAAGGGAGGAAGGCTGATGAAGGGGACGGGGTGTGTCACTGTCTAGAAGGCACAGCGGCCTCATACTGTAATTGAGAAAAGTGAGAGGTACAAGGTGGTAATGATGGCACGCTTCATGAAGTATCTTTTAAAAACCGAGTAGGACTGGTTGAATGCTTTGGCCAACACATAGGGAGACCAGGAGTCTCGGAATTTCCGGATAATCGTGATTTTTCATCATCTGTTCCGGCAAATTTCAGTACATTTAGTGCATGTCCCAGTTTTCAGAGGGTCGACTGGACACAGGCTGGCACGTGTTCGTATGTTTCAGTGCAGGATTAGTTAGAAGCCATTATTAGAAAGCAATTTAGTTAACAGAGGGTCGGTACTGCCGGTAAAAGGTTCACTAAATTCCCCTTAGTGCCTCATTGTATGCGTTTTCTATGTTGCTAAGCGTAAGCGCTGTCACTTAAGTCATTTTGTGCCCCTCAGTCTATGTAAAGCTGTAGTCCTACTTCTATGTTTGTGAAATGTCCCGGTTTCTGGTTTTCAAGATCCTGTCACCATTGCCAACAGGGCATCTCGTGGGGCGAGGCAGGCGGCAGCCGAAAGTGAGTATCTGCGTCATAAAAGACACCTGTAAAGGGGGCACCAAATCTTTACTGTGACTAGAATTACAAGCATTGTTTCCCAGGTAATTAAGCAGCTATTTTCGTCTGAAAACTGCCCAGTTTTCTTCGTGTCATCAGCTCCTGCATATTTTAACTCCTTAGCGCACTCGTGGATAGGTAAACACACATAACATATAATCTGAGATCCAACGAGTTCTTTAAGGGTCACCCCGTCAAGCTATTTCTTTGCCTTCCGCGTTACAAATACTAAACTCAAATCGTTTCTCATCTTTACTCTTTATTTGTTTAGTCCTGCTGCACGCTTCCCCACGTGTCCGTAGCCATGTTGGTACAATTACATCAAGGAAACTTCAAAATGGTTGATTGCAAATGATTCGGCTTAAATCAGGCACCAATGAAAATGGTCAAATAAGCCTTCAATAACTAAAGTGCATTTCGTGGCTACTTGTAAGGAGGTCAAAGTAATGTGTGTGTGAGTGTTTTACAAATCGCCTTTCATCATTGAGGTTTTTTGTTGGTCTCCAGCCATTATGTTCATTGATGTTGTGCTCATGACCACACCCACAATAAGCCCGCTTAGCTCCACACTCAAGACCATTGGCCTTCTACGGCTCTATGAAGAGCTTTCAGCAGCAGCTGTGCATCTGGTGTTGGACGCCGGAGAGACAGATCTGCAGCCCATGTGCAAGCACACCAGTCTGTGGTTCTGGTTGTAGTCCTGGCTCACTTGGCTCATCTGTTCAACCTGGTGAGGTAGATAAAGTCAACAGCCAACTGTGAATGGGGCAATGGAGCAGACGTGACATAAAGCTTGAAGGCGTAAGAAGCAGTCCATGTGATCAGTCAAATTGTGAAATATCGCTGGGCACAGGGACCTAGCCACTCGGGCTATGACCAGGAGGGGGAAAGATACAAGGCTTCCGGGGATGAGGTGGCTGATCATAAAAGTTGTCCGGGCATCAGTGGGCCAAACATACAATGTCCCCTTGTTAGACAGGCTAAAAACGGAAGGTATGTGAGGAGTGTGGTGGCTACAGACAACATGTCTCTCGGCAAAAAGGCACAAGTCTTTCAGTCTATACGAGGGCCAAATAAATAAGGTCTCCAAGCAGGAGCAGTCAAAGACACAAGGTCTCAGGCCCAGGAATCCGGACCTATATATTAGTTGGGAGAGAGATGCAATCCGGACATTGTTCCCCTCATCAATGCAAGGCATGTAAGAATGAAACTTAAGCGAGACACATTTGATACCAGCCAGGACCTCTTTGCTCACCTTTGGCACATGTCATTGAGAGGCTAAGAAGGTAAGAGCTGCCAAGTACTATGCAATCTGCTATGCAAAAGGACAACTCACAGGCACAGCAAGGGGATTTGACATATATCACCTACTGACCAACAGTTCATCATTGGGTTCTTTTCTGTGAAAAGATGGAAGAGACAACCATCCCTTTAGTTTCCTCCCACCCACTATCCATTCCTATCATGGTTACGATTCCTTAAACTGGTGAAAAGCACAGGGCCTGAGGTATACCGGGGACAAAGAAACATGATCTCCAGGCAGGTGCTCCCATCGATATCTAAAGATACAAGGACTCCAGTCAGTCATGATTAGATAAAGACAAAATGACCCCAGGTATGAGTAGTCAAATACACAAGGTCTCCAGACGTGAGTAGTCAAGGACACAAGGACTCCATGGATGAGAATCTAAAGGCACAAGGACCCCAAGGCATGTGTCTTCAAAGACACAATGTCTATGGAGATATGACTTCAAAGGTACAAAGCCACTAGCTGTACCCAGTCAAAGACACATAGTACCCAGGCATGCCAAATCAAAGACACATAGTCTGCAGGCCAAAGTAGTAAAAGACACAATGTAACTAGGTATTTGATTCCAAAGAAGGAAAGTCTCCAGGCAAAAGTAACAAAAGACACAAGGTAATGGGCATAGAAATACAAAAAGGTCACTGAGCATGTCTAGACAGAGATACAACGTCTCCAAGGGTGGAAATCCAAACACAAAAGGACTCCAGGCATGAGTACTCAAAGATGCAATGTTTATTGGCATGGCAATCCAAAAACAGAAGGACTCTGGCATGCCTGGTCAAATACACAAGGACTAAGTCCTAAGCAGTCTAAGATGTAACATCTCTTGGCATGGGAATCCAAAGGCATAAGCTCTCATTTCAAGGGGACAAAATATACACACAATTGCAGCTTAAGTCTCCTAGGTCTCCTCACATGGTGTGAGACTACATACAAAAGGCTCTAGGCAGGGAGCCAAATATATAGCATGCCTTTATCAACAGGTCTACATCTGGATTCGAAAATCTAAACCAATATCAAGCCATAAGTGTCACTGTGGCCCAGGCAAAGAACAGTGACTCCAGGTATAGTAGACCCTAGACACCAAAGATTAGTGCACTATAGCAAACATTTCAGAGTAAGGAGCGGGTATCGTGGTGACTTTCTTGAGTTGGAATTTACACGTTTAAGAATGTGTCGGTCAGGGGGAGGGTATCTCAAAGAAAACCCATTGGAGACAGGGAATGTAGCGTGGCCAAGCAAGCAGATATGGTGGTACGCCACTAATCCCAAATCGTCCACTCACAGCTTAGCCATAAAATGACCAATCTGTTTGAAGTATCGTGGCGCACACTCTCCCAAGGGGAAAATAAGAGCCCCCGCAACACTCCCTTTATCTGTAATTATAATTATATAATTAGTTTAGCGCACAAATCATCCCTGAGGGGATCTCTCGGCACCTGAGCGGTCTGCACAGGTCACAGTTCAATAAAAGTATTAAAGATCAAACACCCATGTTTTGAGAGATGTCCAACGTTTTGCAAGTTTGTGGTTTTCCAAATTGGATTTGAATTGCGGGATGCTCTCCTTGAACAAAAATGCATGTCATCATGTGTGGATCTGTGTCCATATTCTGCACATGCAGGTTCTCTGTCCATCATCATCAAGCAACATCCAATTGCATGCATTCTACATGCTTGAAGGGTGTGGGCTAAAGCGATAGAAAATGGCTGTCCAAAATTGATAATTGATCCTGAATGCTTAAGATGCGCTATATGTTGGAAGCAGGGGATTTTAATGAGGTCTTCGGGTATCTTTATATAGCTCTACCTAAAGACATCAGTGCTATGCTTTAATGCCCCTACTTCCCAAATCATTGAGGATCTCCACAGCTCGAGTAAAATCCTCAACCCCAAAGTGGATCGATGCCCCCTTTTTTCAACACCTGATACATCAGCTTTACTCCATTAATCCTTCTTCACATGGTCCTAGATCTTTTCCTGCTATTCTAGACTTAGAACTTTACAACTCTTCCAAATTATCCCCTAATTCTGCTAACATGCTACTTGCATCACCTGCTACCATTCTGTCTGTAGGACACTTTTCCACAGCTCCACCTTTCCGTCCTTAGGAGCTGAGGATCCTTCCACAGGTCTACCATTGTTCATTAAACCTACCCGGTAACATTCCAGCCAATCCTGACATTTGTGAGACATCTACAGCTATGCCAATGTCTAATCCCTGACCTTAAGCCTTCCTTCTAATGCAGCCCAGGGAGTTACATGGCTCTGCTAATGCTTCTCAGCACCAATCAGGTGTACATTTCCACTTCCAGCCTGGTATTTACTTCTATGGCGCCACCAATCACCCTCATTCCTGATGTGGAGCACTCCATACTGCTCCAGCACTATGACATTCTTCCACAATTCCACACCAAAGATCCTCACCATTACCTTAAACACCCTCCTTATACAAGTCCTAATTTATCCACTCCCCTTGTGATGTTCCGCAACCCTGACCAAGCTTGCTATGACATCTATAGTTCTGAAGCATAACATTTGGCTCGCTCAGTCGTGGCAGTCCTACACATATGAGAACATGCTCTCCGTCAGTACTGTGTAAGGCTGGTGGGTGTCACAGATATCCACCCTGGCACACTGATCCACCCTAGAACATTATCCCACTGCAGTAATGATAAATCGTGTTTTTCTTAGCCAGATGTGCGCAAATTCTAGGAGTGACTTGGCATGAGTGAGCTCTGGAGGGTGCTGGAGTGCTGGCGGGATATGAACTTCCGGCATGCAGATGGAGACCTCGAAGCCTGGAGGGAAGGGGAGGGGTTGGCATGGCCCAGTGCGAGTTTCACAGGTCAATGAATGATCACATACAAGATGACAGACCAGATGGCAGAGACCTCACCTGGGTGGAGCGACAACACAGTGCAGTGCAAGCAACACAAGGGCACAGGATAGCAAGGCATTACAAAGCGACAAACTAATGGCTGCGTCAGGAATAATTCAGAGTGCCCCATGAGCCATTCAGACTGGCACCACCATCTTTTCTACCGCTCTTGCCACCTTAATCGTTTATGTAGTGCAAGCCACCCACAGCACTCAATCTTTTCAAACAATAATTATTATTATTATCCAACTCAGTTATACTTCTTTTATCAACCTCAGAAGGATGATAGCCTGTGTGGACAATGTCAGATCAAACCTATCTTTTTAGCGTGTACACTGAGCTCTGAAACAGACAAGGCACCCCATTATGCTATTTATTATTATTACTATTATTATTATTATTATTATTTTTGTTGTTATTATATTATTGATCATAATAATAATATTTTATTTTAATTATTATTATCAGTGTTGTTGGTGATGTTATTTTTAATATTATTACTAAGGGAATTTATAAAGTGGTTTATACAATTCAGTTGTCTTCCAGAGTAAAATACAAACGGTAAATGTCTGGTCCATCACAATGTTGTGGGTTGAAGGGAAATCAATGCATTTTGTGAGTCATTGAGGCTGGTCGCTATTGACTGATTTAATGGTATGGAAACCAGTGAAGCACATACTGTGAATCTTGCCACCTCTAGCGACTGTAGCCTTCAGTTCTCTGGATCCCAGACTCCCTTTCTACCACCTAGCGACTGGGGCCGCTGTCCTGAGGCATAAGGTTCCACTTGGAATATTCGGATTCCCAAAGCACTTCTTGAACCTGTGACTGGCTTTGTCTGCCAATGCCTTACTTGAAATTTACCTGGAGAATAGAGTGATAAAATAGGACAACC
This sequence comes from Calotriton arnoldi, assembly GCA_963921515.1. NCBI lineage: Eukaryota > Metazoa > Chordata > Amphibia > Caudata > Salamandridae > Calotriton > Calotriton arnoldi. The sequence continues at coordinate 323,473 of CAWUFW010009795.1, forward strand.
AAACGGGCTACTTATACTGCATACAACAGACATTAGGGATCTGAAGGTGCTTAAATATTAGGTGTTAATGTAAGTCAATTGATGATGATCCATTTATCATCCCCTGGAATGATGTAAGGTTCATCAGTTAGGAGGTTCAAGGCTTCCGCTACTGGGAGCATTTCGGCTTCGTCGGAGGCTGGGAAGAGGAGGATCGGAAACTCAATTCAGGGATACCTTGGAAACCGTAAATTACTCTTGGTCTTGAGTGGGATCCACCAGGCTCTGATCAGTGCGTAGTTTCCCCAATCGCGCTTTTTAAAAGTCGAATACCATCCTGGCGGAAGTGTCGATACAGGCTGTAGTCTTTGCATTTGTTTTAGAGGAAGACACACTCAGGCCAAGAACTTGAGCGTGGACTTATATTGGTCCCTATTAATGATGTTACCACCAGCAGGGACATAGCTATCAATGATGCTGCAGACTAGAGGCACCAGGGCCCAGGTGCCTGAGGGGCACACAGTAGTCAAATTATGCTTATTTTTTACTATCTAACTTGAGCAAGAGGAGGCCCATTTTACTTGCGTGGTTTAGGTCCCATGGCACCTATGCTCTGCCCCTGCCTGCCAGTAAGGATTAGAGTATCTGCAAGGGGTGAGTGTACACGATATAGATGTCCTGACCCACCGTGCTCTGAATAAAAGCACATAATTTCTCACCCTCAAGGGTACCTAATGCAGTCAATCAAAAGGATCAGCATCCATCTTTCAATAGAGGATAAAACTGCAACATGGGCGGGAAGGTTGAAGGAGCCGGGCCTCATCTTAATCATGAGGGTTCTTCCTGGACTCAGGGTATGGCAGCTGCCGTTAACTTTCTCCATGGCATGGGAGTAGGATGCCAACTGCTAGACTCAAGTGGGGCAGTAGGGTTGCTTTCAGAAGTCCCTCTTGGCTTTCACTACTATATCTTGAGTAGGGGAGAGTAGGATGGCTTCAACTACACTGGGAGAGTAGAGTGGCTTCTACCAGCCTCTTTTGCGGTGGCGGTAGAGGAAGTGTGTGTGGCTTTCACTACTTCTTTAGACTCTACAAGAAGATGACAACTTCCACTACTCATTGTCTGGGGCGAGTAAGGTTGCTTCAGTAAGTCTCTTCTTTCCAGAAGCCGAAAACAGACTGTGACACATAAAAAGACAATGTGAGGACTTCAAGGCACAAGGACAGAAAGCGGAAGAGCCTTGTTTGCACAAAGCAGGATGTCTGAAGGGCTTTGCATACATGGACAGTGTGAGCATTTTGTGGCACATATACGTTAGGAGTAACGTTAACCGTATGAACAGACAGTGAGGAGCTTGAGGGACAGTGACAGACAATGTAAGGAGGCTAGAGTGCAGGAGAGGAGAGCGAGAGGATCTGGCACAGATGTTAAGGTTTTTAGCCTTTGGGCCTCCTTAGTTTTCCACTTTTCAATGACATTAAAGCTCAAGCTCCCAGCATGTACTATATGAAACGGGGACGCTGTCTGTTGCTGCTGACATCCAGGACTCACTGGGGCTGCCGATTTTTGTTGGGCCTGAGTGCTCATTACCCCTTTGCCCCGGCTCCACGCATTGCGCACCGTTGTGCGGCCACATCCACTCTGGTGGGACTGCATGTCCCAGAGTGCACCGCGAGACCTCCCGCCCCTGCAGCAAAGAGGGAGGTACCAGCTTCGCGCCTAAAAGCACCGATCTTCACCCGCGGTGCGGGTCGCGCCCGGGCAAAGCCCGGGCCAAGGGCACGCCCATCAAAGCCCGGATAAGGCTGGGCTTGGCCCATTCTCCTAGTCTTTCACTCTGATTAATATTGCAACGCTCGCTCTCCTCTGGATTTGCTGCACATGATCTATTGGGACATTGGAGGACTCCACCAGGCGGCACGTAAGACCCTCAATCTTCCTCATTTTTGATTGTGACCTGAACATTGCTGGACTATGGCCAAAGTAAGGCGGGTGGACGATAGGGAGAGTGCTCCAAGCACACCGAGGCCTATGCATAACACAACCCTTGACAGTTTTTAACGCACGCTGCAAAGGCTATAGACAAAGAAATACTTGTGGTTCAACGCCGTCTATCTATAGAGGGGGGCTCTGATATATGCTTGAACCAGGATGTAACATCGGATGGGCAAAAAATGGCTACTGTTACAGAGACACATTTTAGAACAACCAATAAATGCCTTAGTCAGCCCTGAACTGCATTTACATCGATCACAGGCAGTTGCAGTAGCTAGTCCTCCAGCTAAAAGAAAGAGGAAGCTCAAACACCTGGAGTCTGAATCTATAGTAACCACTAGATCAAAGAGAAAAACGAGACAGGCTCCCACTGGAGACAGTAACAGGCCCACTGATGTATCGCCAGTTGAAATGAGCCCTTCTCCCTTGATACCGTCCCCTACACTCTTATCCCCACAAGACATCAAGCTCCTACTGGATGGTTTTGATGGAATAATGCAAAATAGATTGCAACCTATTCTGAATATGCTTGACACCCTAGAAAATAACGTGGCAAGTGTAAAAAAGATACTTTCATCGTATGCTAGGGAACCAACTGATCACTGCTCAGTAAGCTTTGGGTCTGTAAACCAACGAGGAAATGACAAAGGGGGTGAAGGAAATGACAAAGGGGGTAAAGCTAGTGGGAAAGATAGCAATAAGGCCGCAAGGAACCATGACAAATCAGTGCAACCCCTAGTGAAGGCTATTGAACAAATGAGTGGCCTGCCCGAACTAATAGATAATTGTAGGGACAATACTAGGCATTGTAAATACGATGGAAATAGAGCCCCTACCAGAACCAACTTGACGCAGCATAGAAGAGATTTGGGTTTGTCCAGGCAGTCAAATATACAATTGACGTAACCCTACATCTTCCTCCAGACTGCTGCCCCTATGTTGTGATCCTAACTAACGGTCTCCCACTCAGGGATGAGAAAAAGGAATCCTTTGCCCAACTAAAAAATAAGGCTTGTCACTGGCTTACACAGAATACTGATTTCTCCAGCTCCAGTTTTCAAGATATTTTGTTTATCCGCAGAGTGCACTGGGTCGGACCCCTACGGAAAACAGTAAAGGGGGACTGTATAGTGATTAATTGTAGATCACCAGACCTAGCAAGGCAACTTCTCAATAGCTGGAGGAAACTATCGGGCCAAGAAGTAGAGTATAAAATCGAATTAATGCCCCTTGGCTTTTTCTACAGGCACCTTAAGCAGCCCAGGTCAAAATCCCAACAAGTGGTTCACGCACCCCGTAACCTAGTAAGTAGGCAAGTCCACTCTCCCCTGGAAATTAGTAATAGATTTGAAGTGCTCACTGATCTAGATAGTCCTGATTGACTAAACCGAGGGAGAGGAGACTTGGAAGATAAAGTAGTTATAACCACTATTGCTGAGGGCAATACATCTAGGAACATCCCGGTGGGCAAGGAGTTAACCATTATCCCTTGTATAGGGCAAAAAGTGCATGGAATATCTCAGACACCAATAGATGTTAATCCCACATCGAGCATGCGGCAATGCCGAAGTGAGTGTATTGATCAAGCCCTACAGATCCTATCATGGAATATTGCCGGTATTAGATCCAAATGAAGTGATCCAGAATGGGGCAGGATGGTTGACAGTCACCATATATGCCTATTCCAAGAAACATGGGCGACTGAGCTGGTTCATAGGGTGGGGTTTACCACACTCAGTATTGAAGCCAGACCTTCAAAGGTGGGTCGACCTGCGGGAGGGCTGATAATTTGGGTCAGGATAACACTGAACTGTAGAATTAAGATCTTGAGGGTAGACTCCCAGGAGATCCTTGGTATTGAATTGACATGGCCAAAGAGTAGTGTTCAGATCAGATTGTTTAATATCTATAATAGGTTCAGTAGTCATCATAAGCCCTCGGAAACAATAACAACGTTGATTGATTATCTTGATAAATGCAGCGGGGCCCTTCCCTTATTCTTGCAGGCGATTTTAACACAACCTATGAGCGGGTGGAGTTTATCCAAGAGCTAGTACAGGAAGAAGAGCAAGCCAGGGGTGTTAAAAAATTATGTAATCCACCCATCAAAAGACTCACTAAGGTGGGCCAGCAGGTATTGTCCCTTACCCTTGCGCAAGGGGTGCGGGCTTGTAATGGGCGAACATCGGCTGATGACGTTGCAGAATTTACCTTTAAGAGGGGTGGCGTAAAAAGTAGGATAGACTACATCATGGTGGACCTCGACATCTGGTCTTATGTTAACGATATTACTGTTATAATCCGTGATGATAGTGATCATAATGCCCTAAGTCTGGAATTAACTGGCTTACCAATTTTTGAGAGTCTAACTTCTAAAAATATGGTTCCCACCATAACAACGAACAATAATAGACGTATCAAATGGCCTAGTTTGGTAGCTAACGGGCAATCGATCCCAAAAATCTATGAAGAAGTGGCCCAGACCCTTGTGATAGTGAGCGTTTTAGACCATAATGAGGTGGATACCATTTTAACAAGCTACTTGAAACTGACCAATAGCATTAAGCAATATTTTAATAAATTGATCAGCTCTGACACTTTTAAACGAAGCGATGCCCCTTGGTACAACGAGGACTGCAGACTAGCAAAGGCTAACCTAACGGAAGCCGTAAAGCAAGGAGTCCAAGAGGCCATCACGAACAGTAGAAAGTTGTACAAGAAGGCACAGGCTGGAGCAAAAAGGACATGGGAGGCCAACAATTGGTACACATTGGTTGAGGCCTCCAAGCAGAAAGATAGTCAAATGTTCTGGCGACTACTTGCTAAAGGGTCAATTAAGCAGGTTAGTGAAGAAGATTTTTATATTCAGCCACAGGTATGGGAAGAGTATTTCAGAAAACTCTATACCAGCGAGGCCCCCCCGGCCCGAGAAGATGAAACTACGGTAGCTGCAGTGGCTGGTACCCTGGAGACAATACAGGGAACGGCCGAAGAGTTTTCCCTAAACGAAATTATTACAGCAATTAACCTGCTCCAAGCAGGAAAAGCTCCAGACCTTTATAGACTCCCAGGAGACTTGTACAGAGCTGAGCCAAATATCTGGGGTCCTCTGTTTCAAAAGGTCTTTAATGCCATCCAGCAAGGTGGGGATATTCCTCCAACTTGGAAAGGAGCAGAAATAATACCCATTTTCAAAAAAGGAGAGAAAGGGGACGCTTCAAATTATAGACCGATAAGTCTTATAGATGTCTCCCAGAAACTCTTTTGTAAGGTTATTCTGCTCCGTATCCAAAGTGGATGGAAGAGAATAACATTATCTCCCACCTACAGGCTGGCTTTAGGTCATCTACAAGTACCCTAGACCAAGTATTTAGATTTTTGCTACTAATCTGGAAGGAAGTTAAGATTATGAAAGGCCATCTATATGTTGTCTTCGTAGACCTTAAAACAGCCTTTGACTCCATCGATCGCAATAAATTGTGGGCCGTACTGAGGAAACTAGAATTACCAAAGGATCTTCTTCAGCTACTGGTTCGCCTGCATGATGGTAATTATGCAAAAATTAGGTGGAAGTCAGATGGCAGCCTCTCAAATAGTATTCCAATCTCCAAAGGGGTACGCCAGGGGTGTGTGCTTGCCCCCACACTATTCACCCTGTACATCAACGGGTTGATTCAAGAGCTATATGAATGTGGAGGCGATCCTCCTAGACTAGCGGGCAGTCCCTTGCCCTCCTTGTTGTTCGCTGACGACACACTCCTTATATCGAAGACTCCGAAGGGCATCCAAAACACCCTAAATAAATGTGCAGAAGCATGTAATGACCGGGGTCTGGAAATCAATTGCTCCAAAACCAAATATATGGTTTTCAACCCCTACAAATGCTCAAAAGGGAAGTTGACATTGGGTACCAAACAACTAGAACAGGTTATGGTCTTTGACTACCTGGGAGTCAGAATTAGTGATAACCTAGTTTGGACTCCCCAAATCCAAAAGAGTGAATCGTCACTACAGATAGCGGATTGCGCAATAGCAAGGAGGCTAAGATGTTCAACATATCGCCCAATTTCCCCTGCATTGGAGATACATAGGGCCAAAGGGCTTGGTGCAGCTTTATATGGTGCTGAACTGTGGGGTTTGGAGAATACTAAAATGTTAGAGATAGCGGAAAATAAATTCCTTAGAGCTTTACTCAATGCCCCAATTAATACCCCAATTCTACCCTTACGCCTTGACCTAGGAGTCAAATCTATTTCACATTATGCTGTTTTTAGAGCATTGATGTTCTGGGTTAGAATTTGGGTTAACAATACAGAGATCCACGTAAAAGAAGCAGTGGTGGAACTCCTAAACCTACAAAAACAGAAAGGTGAATTGCACTGGCTCAAAAAGATCAGAGAATGGCTGTATCGCTTGGGTTTCGAAACGATGTGGGAGGCCCCTGGCTCTATTACAAAAAGAATGGCCCCCTTAATAAAGAAGAGATATTGGGACTTTATTAATTTCTCTAGTAATGAAACCATAGCACGTGGCATTTTAACTTTGCAATTTTTAAATGTTAAGAGCTGTTTTAACTTTGAAATGTTTATGGATGAAATTGAACCACCACAGGCACGTGCACTTTATATTCAGTTTAGGCTTGGGACTCTACCGTTAAATGTCTGGAAAAACAAATGGGCTAATGCTACAACTACTCCTATGTGCCCAACATGTCAGACTGCTCAAGAGACAATCGAGCACTTCTTCTTTCTGTGTCCTGCATACAGTAACACAAGGAAATTATGGATTATTCCAGCCTGCCGATTGCTCTCCTTTTCACGCCCATCGGAAGCATTGCGTATATTCCGATCTGACATAACGCAATGGCTTGTCTTTGCAATCTCAAGATATGTGTTATATGCATGGTGGCAGAGATCGAAAGCCCTGCTATGAAACAATTCTCAGGGATGGTCTTAATTAAATGAGATTTTTTAATCCTTTTATAGCTATTTTAGACTGTAAATACTAAACTCTTTATAATACTGAATTTGTCTGAGGTAGGGCCCAAAAAACAAAAACAAAATTTGATGAAATGTTTTATCTGTGTATTACAGGATAAATGTGTATTTGTATTTCTTTTTTATGCTGTTTTTATGATCATGCTATTGGTCGATAATAAACTATAATAATATGAAAAATGTATCCTCTCATGCTCTACGATACTGGGATGTTTTAACATGGTAACAGTTCTATGTAAAAACAAAAGTGAGAATAAACTAAACTAGCAATATTATTTGCAATAAAAAATGATAAGCCAAATAAAAATAATAGGAAACTAAAACTAATTATTACAATAATAACATAGACAATACAAACCAAAAATGAGTGAAGTACAGTATAAACTAGACAATAAACTAAACAAACTAAACTAATGTAGACATAAACTAGACAATACAAACCAAAAATTAATAAAGACTAACGTATTAAATAAAACATTCAAAACACTTCACAACAAAAGAACATGATGAAAATCAAACATTTGAAAAAAATAATGAAAAAACTGATTTTTTTTTTTTAATTCCTAATTTCGCTCTGCATTTTGCTCCCCATTGGCAATACCCAGTTATTTTCAGAGGGCGGTGCTCTGAATTAGCCCTAAGGCAGCAAGGTAAGGCGGGAGGGTACAGTCGGGGCATGGGGTGCAGCATGCAGAAGGTGAGTACACAAGAAGGTGAGTTACCTGACAGATAACGTTATCATAGTACGCCAGCGCGCGGGCGTGGGGGGAGAGCTTACAGGGGGTGTCACAGAGTTTCCTTACATTTGGGTGGGAGCCTTCCGCGATCGTGGACAGAGAAAAGTTATCGTTGTGGAGCTCGGAGGGTGTCCGATATCTGCTGAAAGGGGCAGAGAAGAGCAAAAATATGCACTGTTAAATTACCATTGTTTACCTTAAATCACGCAATTTTTCATAACGTGAACAACATCTTCCAGTGGGAGACCTCTTTACTGTAAGATTAAATACCAGGGCTTAGAAGTAATTGAGAAAATATTGGGGGTTACATAATATCTTGATTCGACATTAAATTAAAAAACAATAAAGGAATACCATATTATAACATAACATCACATAATGATAACAGGTCAAACTGCATAACACACAACGGAGCAAACAGCACAAAGTGTAAATAATACCTAATATAACGCAACACATAACATGATATGACGAATGACATAATGACAACACGTCCCAGAATATTCCATTCCGCAGGTACAGCTTTTCTACCGCCCGGTACAGTAGGTGTTTCCTTCCCATGTTGCATGCTGAGCGTCAATGACGTAACGCAAAATGGCGGGCCGCTGCTACAGAACGTGAAGAACGACCCCGAGTCTCCCATTTCTCACAGATATTAATTTGCTTTGGGCGGAATAGGGCCCCATGAAGTGTTGGCGGGGACCCTAAAGTGTTGGGAACCCCCTGCGCCACGCCCCTGCTCATCATATTACTCAGGTGTGTTGCTATTAGCCCCATAAATATTGGAAGGTGTAGGAGAGCCGTCTTTCAGCCACACGTCATGTTTAACATTTCCTCACGCTGCCTCTGACTGAAGGCATTATAAGAGGCGACAATTAGGCGTTCCTCCATGATAATGTTGCGTCCCTCCCTTGACAGATCATGGGAAATGTGCCGTCTGTAAACTAGATTTTAAATCCCAGCTGAGCCAACTCAGCCTTTTATCAACTCGAGGTCGATGAAATGAGTGCGCTGAGTACCAAAACCCGTAATTCATGTGTCATAAGACGACTCAGTTCGTGTCGTGTTGCAGCGATAGCCAGCTTTATTAATACAACCTCCTATGGACTGGCTGGCATTCATTCCCTCCTCGGCCTTCTGATCCACAGGTGGGAATGCTGCCATGTGCAGCACAATGTCTGCCCTGGGGTCTGAGGGAGGGCTAAGGCTGTCAGTGGCAATGCTTTCTTAGCTGCCTGTTAGACATGCAAATGAGCCCCCCCAACTCCACTGAAAGCATTCTGGCTCACTGCGCAGCGACAAAAGATCACATTAAGCCCATTCTCCCCACTCACTTCGCCTCCCTCATACTAATAAGCCGAAGAGCTCTTCAGAGTCCCCCGCAGCTGCCGCCCCTACAAAAACCCTCCTTGTACTGGGGCAGCAGATGCGGCTTTGTCCCCGTGATCCGATGAAGAGGTGCCCCTGTGCATGACAGGACCGGTCCGAGAGGGAAGAAAAGGGTTTAGAGAGAAGTGGGGAGTTCTGGGGAATTAAGAGTGGGCCCCAGACTCTCATTGAAGCCACTAAAATGCATCACTGCAGCAGCCTTCTCTCACAGCCTAGAGAACACTTTCATCGGGGCCAGCAAAGCCCACAGTGTAGCTTTCGCCCACATGTTACTTTCTCTCTCAGAACTGCGAGGATGCTTTTTCTTAATCCATAGACCTAGCCTATTTTTGTTTTTAATATAGAGCTTGACCTTTACTATACACTTACATTTTCTTGACAGACAGTGTGAGTGAGGAGCAAGGTGATAAAGTGGCATGCTCAAGATCACACAGTTTTGGTAAGAGGGCAAACCTGTAATGGGTCTCAGGATATCCTATTGCACATCCGATATGTCCCTCACTAAACTGCAAATCCATCCCTCCATCCAGTAAGGTAGAATTCGAGCAACCATAACTGAGCAGTAGGAAACATCTCCCTATGTGTACGAACTCGCTTCTGTACTACACGCAGGATTATTAAGGTTCAATTTTTAAAGCAATGGGTTGTTAGTCAGAGAATGGACACATTTAAAGGAATCAATTACTAAAAGCAGTTGGACAAATAATAACAATGCTTGTGCAATACTTATAATCCAGGACGACAATTCCTACTGGTTCGAAAAGAAACATGCCCTTTCTGCTTATATAATAAAATGCTTTATATAATAAGAATCCTATTTTGGAACACAATGGGGGAGGTTAGTGGTGGAAGAGTCCCAGGAGGTAACCCATGGCACTCACTTCATAAACAGTCACATTTATTTTTGGGGCTCAACTTCCTATAAATATTCATTAGCAGGCTCTTATCGATGAAACTATGAAAAAATTAAAAAAACTATTGCAAAAACTCAGTATGATGCCAGAATTTTGTAACCAAAATATAATCTGACAGAAATATTGTGTTCTGAATATCGTTTATAAAAATTATCGTCCCATTAGAGTTAATGATACAAAATCTACACCCAGTGGAGTGATATTTTTGTAAATGATATTTAGGACACAATATTTCTGTCAGACGATATTTTTGCAAATGATAGTCTGTCGTACAACAGATAAAAACTTTTCCTAGCACGTTTTATACAAGCAATGTGGTAGTTTAGTAGCTTGTCTTAATGCTGAAATTTCTTAAGAGAATTTACCGGCAATTTGTTAGCAAGTCTGTGACAATGACCTCCATGTACCCTCTGATGATGATCAAAAATGAGGCAATTATAGGACATTGGCACTCTTTCCTCTCAATCTATTTCATCAGCAGAGATCTATGAAGATGAAGCAATATGCCCAATGTTTTCTTGTGAAATGATGTTACAGTTGAGCATTATATTGTCTGCAAATAGAAGAGAGCATGCGGAGGAATCGCCATTGTTTTTAAGGACACCCTCAACTGCACTGCCTCCACAAAAAGTGGAATAAACTACATGGACACCTCAACTTTAAAAAACAAATCACAGCAAATTCCACCCTGGGTAGAACCCTGGTCTACAGACCCCCAAGTCAACTTCTCATGCAGCATTATGGACTTCTGGACCCCACTGATCCTCAACTCCAATGTATTCATCCTCCCAGGAGACCTCAAGTTCCACCAAGGAGACTTGACTGCCCCAAACTCAGCCGCACTACTAGACAGCCTCAGAAATCTGGGACTCACCCAACATGTCACTAATCCTACGCACGCCGCCGCGCACATCTTAGACCCTGTCTTCGCATCTTTTAACATCATCATGATCAACACACCCAGGCCCATCACCTGGACTGACCATGCCATAATCAGCTTCACAATCAACATCCACCACCGGAGAAGAACCCACACAGCATGCCCAGCGCGCTGACACTAGAGCAACCTAGCGGAGGCAGATTGGACTTCCGCCCTCCTAGAGAGCAAACCAGAACTTACGGGGCACCTTCATGCAACATCGAAAACTTCAACAAGTGGATCACCAACTACGCTGACACCCAGACCCCCCACAAAAGAAATCGCACAGCCAAATCAAGAACACAAGCCAGCTGGCACATGGAATATCTTAGAATGACCAAGCAACACTGCAAACAAATGGAACAGAAATGGAGAACCAGCCAAGGGGCAGCAGAAAAAGACACCTTCAAATCCACGCAGAGGAGATACCACCAGCTAATCCGAGAAACCTAGAGGAAGGCCCTAGCCGAACTAATAAACACCAGCTCCAACACCAGCAAAGAAATCTTCGCTATCATGAAAGATCTCACAGGGGCGGAGCCAACCACCATGCCGTGAGGACGCAAACAGCGCGAGTTCCTCACAGACCTCGAACCCCTAGCCCAATCAGCTACCGCACATGCACCCCAATACCCGACGGGGTCCCTCTAGTGTGTGGCACTCCTGGTGAAGCCCTGAGACACTTGTGGGGCTGTGTCATTACTGCAGCGGGCTCCGGATCGGGCACAGAGCCCAATACTTTCTCAAAATAGCAGCCTTGTGAGGATAGTGAGGGCCGCATAGCTGAAAGATGAGGCAGCTCCCTGGATGCCGCACGCACCCATTGGGCCAAGAGGGAAGCTTCTGAGCTGGTGGAGTCTGGCCAGAGCCAGCGGAGGTTTGCACAGTTGGGCCGCTGTGCCAGGCGGTAACAGAGTCTGTGTATAGGCAGGGCCCTCTTTGTATGCAAATCCTGCCCAGCTCTACTGCGGAGACCCAGGAGACCAAAGACATTGTGCTGTGACATGGCGCTAGCACGGGGGACCCTCGAAGGGGCACGAGGAGAGGTGCGTCTGAGGTCTGGGCACGAGTTTCTGTGGACCCCCCATGACAGAGTTATCTTTTCTAGACCGGATCAGGCCTTTCCCCCCACCCTCTGACTCTGCTTTGCTGGTTCTACTGGGGGCAGCAGGGGGGCCAGCGGGGAGTTGGCACCGGTGTCTGGTTCCGAGCAGGGGCCGGTGATACCCCAGGTGCGGAGATTGCCTTGATATTGTCCAGGGACCCCAGTCCCTTGGGGGCGTGATTTCGATTAGGTAGAGACTGGGGGCTGAGACCAGCCTGCGTGGGGGGGCCCATGCCCCGCCCATTACTGCTACTGAATGGTGACCCACCCCATTTGGTGGATGCTCAGCGGCTGGGTGGCCCCTCTTGCTTCAACTCCTGCCTTGCACCCCCACATTGTGCTGCCATCACCTGGGGTGGAAGGACTGACCCTGGAATCTACGGCCTTGAGGGTGCAGATGCTGGGCAGCTCCCTGATGTACTGGGACCTTCGTTGGACGCAGTGGGGACCGCATCCTTCCCTCTATCACACCAGAACTCCGGGGTGACAGTCATGGCTGACTGAGCTGTCTCTGGGCCCTGACACTGCTCCACTATACTGATCGCAACCCCAGTTCTGGTCCGCATACCTGTTTGCTGTAGCCCCCTTTTGCCCTGGCGGTCCTTCTGGAACGGCCCATAACCCTCATTTACATACAGTGGGCCTGTCACCCGTGATGCTGAGGCCGAGTGTTTCCCTTGGAGCCTTGAGACTATTTTTGGTGGTTGGCGCAATGGTCACCTGAGACCTGCCTGATTGCTGTTGGGGTCTCACCTGCTGCCTGTACCGCATTGGTATCACTGCTGACCGATTGTTGAGAACAGGATGTTCCTCATTAGTACTTCCAATGGCATTTTTATTTCTTCTTCTACCACTGTTCTTTGTACATTTGGAGCTAACAAGGGTCGCACACAACGAACCAAAGAGGATGCATCCATGAGCGCCTTCCAAGAGGGGATCAAGCAGGGCGCAAGTGCAGGAGACATTTCCTTCTTTGACAGTAATTCGATAAACTCCTGGGTGCGATTGATGCCCCTGGGGAATGGTTGAAGGTTAAGATAAATTCCATAGCAGTAGAACTCTGCCTCATCCTCGAGGATTCCAGGAAAATGTCGGAGAGGGTCACTGCATTGGAGGTCACGGCGCAGTTGTTGGCGCCAGCAGCGCAGTCCACGGGTCACTGCCTTACAGAACTAGAGGCCCAAACATACCGACTGGCAGATTGGCTAGATGATCAGGAGGGGAGGGCCCGCCGAAATAATATCCGGGTGGTGGGCATCCTGGAATGGATTGAGGGGGGGTTCTTTGCTGGTCTTCTTAGAAGATTAGCTCCAGGAGGTGGTGGCTCCGGATGGTCTGTCTAAACATTATGTCCTGGATAGGGCTCACCATGTATCCACACAGCTTCCCTTGTCCGGGGGCCCGCATCACCCAGTAGTAGCTCTCCTCCTGCACTTTTGTGACTGAGACCATCTTTTACAGCAGACCCATGATCCTTTTGTGTGATGGAAAATGCCAATGTCTCTTTGTACCCTGACTTCACCCTCCAAGTCCAAACCCAAAGGGCATCGTTCCTCGCCGTCAAGAAGAAGCTGCACGAACTTGGCTAGCTTTATTCACTCCCAGTTAAGAGTTCAGATAGAGGATCAGGTGCATTTCTTTACGGATCCTGCAGCTCCCTGGGATTGGTTGGAGTTGTATGACCAGGATACTGTATGACCAGAGATACGGAGCGCAGACGACCCCCACGTCCTAGGTGGCAGCGATCTTGCAACAGAGGGACGAACTGGCCGACCAAGTTGCAGGCTTGGAGTAGACAAGGGCAGTAAAGACTGCTGCATCTATCAAGACCAGCGACGACTCCACGCAGCAAGCATTTCCGGCCCGTCGCAGTTCCACCTCTGACTCGGAGGATTCAGTGATACTGGGTCTGGAGAACATAGTTCCGGGGGTCACTCCAGGCATGACTGAGGACCTTGTCTGATGAATGACTATTTAGCAAATCCTGAGGAGGTGGCAGTTATCTATACTGGGTTGTGGTGATGTGGCGGCTATATGTTTATTCATTTTGTCGACTACTACTGTTTTCTAATTTGCATGGGCTGGGAGGGAACGGGGATGGGGTAAAATTGCGCAAACTGTCCCTTTCCAGTGGTTTGTTTCTTTCTTCCCTCTTTCTCCTTTTCGGAATTGGCTGTGCCTTCTCCTGAACGTCTCTCTGCATGACGGAACTAGTTGGTCTCATCGTTGGGCTTTAGTTGGCTTTCCTGTGGGCCCTGTGTTCTTCATTGTTTGGACAGGATGTTCGTAAGTCGCAGTCCTGGGGGAGTGGTGTTAGGGGTTTGTTGTTTTGGTTTGTTGGTTTGTTGTTTGTATTGTTGTCCTTTAATGGAGTGCGCCTGGCAGCGGAAGAACTGTTGTGTGACTGCCACGGGCGGCCCGGATCAGCCGTTGGGTGCTGCAGGGGGCACTCTGCGGATTTATGCCTGGGAGGGACAACATGGCGAACCAGATTAGACTTATCACACGGAAGGTGCGGGGCCTCTCCACCCCCTCTAAAAGTTATAATGTTTTGGCTTACTTGAAACGTAGAGGGGTACAGATTGCGTTCTTGCAGGAGATTCACCTTACAGAACCTTACAGAATCTGAGGACCAGGCACTACGTAGGCAATGAAGGGGTCAGCTGTATGCTACTTCTTACTAGGCTTTTGTGCGGGTACTCCTCATTTGGATCAGGCCTGGGGTGCCCTTCCAGTTACATTGGGCAATAACCGAACCAAGTGTGCATTATGTGTTGGTTCTCGGTCATTTGGATGGCAGAGATGTTGATTTGCTGAATGTTTATGCCTCGAATGTGGACCAGTCTGACTTTCTGACTAGCTTGACCCCTTTCCTTCTGCTGATGATTCCCTATTTAAGGATAGTGGGGAGCGACTTTAATTTTGTTACAGTTCTGGGCTTAGATAGATCTCACCACCCTCTGTGCGCAGCGTCGGCGCATAGATTGGCAACGGCTGCCTGCTGCTGGGCTGCCCAATAGGAACTTATAGGGGCGTATTCCTACCACCCTGGCTTACATGATTTGGAAGTACGGCTCGACACAACCTATTGCTGTAAGGCAACATATAAGTTAGTCAATACAGAATATTTGGCAAGAACGTATTCCCCCATTGATTTGTTTTGAATGCAGCGCAAGAGGCGAAGGGCAGAGCAAGTTTGCACGCCGATAAAGTGGAATCAGTTTAAACTTGGTTAAAAAGAAGAAAAAAAGAATGGTGTGCATCTCACCACCCCTAATCTCATTGCAAGAACGTATTCTGACCATACCTCCTTACGGTGCTCCTTTAAATGGTCCACACATAGCCCGAGGGTCCCCATCTGGTGCTTGGGTCCTACAATGCTTGAGGATCAGGCCATCCCGACTTTTCTGGGGGAGCACTCACTGGGGGGGAGGGGTTACTCACTATTGGCTTGATAATGCAGCTTTGGCCTCTTTACCAGGGATGGAATGGGAGGCAATGAAGGTAGTAGTTTGTGGGTTCTACATCTCCAACAAGTCTGGAGTATGTGCTCAGCTGCACTCGGACATACAGCGGCAGGAAGCGGTTCTTAATGGTCTTCCCTGGCACCTGGAGGTGACCCCGGAGGGTAAGAAACCCATCCTGAATGAACGGGAGAAACTGTTTGCCCTGGTGGACTACCTGCAGCAATTTGATTACAAAGCCTACATGATGAGGGCCCATGCTGCGAGAGACAAGTCGGGCAAAATGCTTGCATGGCTATTACAGAATGAGGCAAGAGGGCAGAATATACTCCAGGTGAGGGACGCCTCGGGACTTGATGTCTTTACTCATGTGGGGATTAACACCACGTTCCTCCATTACTATACGGATCTCTACTCCGCTAGAGCTGGGGTCAGCGAAGTGGATATGCTGAACTACATTGCGGACTCCTCTCTGGTGGCCTTAGACCATGGGGTGGCATCGCAAACGGGTGTGGATGTCACAGAACAGGATTGGATGGCCTTCCCATAGAATTCTATGCGATGTACGCTGCGGTCCTCGTCCCTCTGCTAGTAGTCGTATTTAACGACTCCTGGGTGCAGGGAGTGCTCCCTTTATCCTTACGTGAGGCCACAATTGTGTCTCTGCCTAAGAAAGACAGAGACCAGCTTTTCCTAAATTCGTATCGCCCCCTTTCAATGCTTAATACAGACTATAAGATAATGAGTAAGGTATTAGTGAACCAATTGCTACCTCACATGTGCTCTCTGGTCCACCCTTACCAAACTGGTTTTATCCCTACACGTAGCACCATGCCTAACATTCAACGGCTGCTACTCGCCTTGGATCAGTGAGAGCAGCTCTCACCAGACTCTCTAGTCATGTCCATAGATATCTGGAAGGCATTTGATTCATTCTGATGGGAGTTTTTATATGCCACCTTGCTTGGCATGGGCTGTGGGTTATCTTTTGTAAAGTTGACGAAACTCTTATACACTAGCCCGCTGGCTCGGGTTCGCACCAGTTTGGTGGTTTCAGAGGTGTGTGCAGTGGAGCGGGGCACCAGGCAGGGATGCCCATTATCACCTCTGTTACTCGCCTTGTCTCTCGAACTGTTTGTTCGGACGATACACGGGGGACTACTACTGGGGTTTGCGCCTTTCTACTGATTGCCTTTATCTCTCACTCCGTGGATGAAATGCTTCTATACATGATAGGCGAGGACCCGGCACTTGAGGGAGTGGTGGCTGCACTGACGGATTTCGGTCGATTCTCCAGACTAGAGGATAACTGGAGCAAATGCTGTGTTAACCCTCTCCGAGATGCGTGGGGGGGGGAGCAGGCCTATCCCGACTGCCCGGACCCTGCGCATGAAACTGACAACCATTCTCTATTTTGGGGGTGACCATTTATCGTACCGTGGACCTGCTTTATGAGGTCAATCTTTGCAGTGCAATTGCCGCCTTGAGACGTTCAATGGCATTCTAGTCCACCCTACCGTTGTCGACAGGTGGTCAGGTAGCAGACTCTAAAATGGTGATGTTATTCCAGCTTCTTTATTTGTTTGCCGCCCTTCTGGTAGAAATTCTGCGGAGGTTCTTTTGAGAGTTGGACGGTATTATGCTTACACTATATTGGGGAAACTCACTGTGCCGAATGGCGCTGAAGACACAGTGATTACCGGTGGAGGAGGGCAGGCTAGCGGCTCCTGATTTTGAACTTTACTACCTGGTGAACTACAGTGGGTAGGCCGCTGGAGATCTGCACTGTGGGAGGGAATGGGCCATCGAGAACGTGGCCTGCCCTCCAGGGCTCTTGAAACCAGTATATTGCTGAAACCAGACCAGTATCCATGGTTTGCAATATGACTATCCTGATTAGAACGGCACGCTACATTTAGGGTAGGGTGCTGCAGCGGACACACACTAATCTGCCATAGACCACTGAGCTACTGCTGCTGGTTGCCTGACATTAGGGGCAGAGTGGAGGTTGGTCGGGAATTCAGCGGTGGATGGGACTGGGGATAACTATAGCAGGTGATTTATTTATGGGGGTGAGCTCTGTCCTTTCATGGCATTGCAGGAGACATACGATCTGCCGGTGGGGCATTGTTTGCTTCATGGATTTTTGTTGCATGGGGAACATGAGTGGTGGGGTCATGGCATCGCGGAGCAACCGGAGCTCAAGTAACTGTGCTATATATTTCTGTAACAGGTAGGATGAAGGTGGTCACTCTGCTGTAAAGGGCACTGTTGAAGGGGGCACAGCCAGACCTGACACGTTTGAGACAGCGCTGGGATAATGACTTGGGGAGGTCACTGACTGACAAAGCTTGGAGGAGGGTGTTGGAACTCACCCCCAAAGTGTCCAGGAATGCTCGCTTCAAGCTCATTCAGTTCTACTATCTACATAGGCATACCTCACCCCTCTGCGCTTACATTCCATGTCCTCCAGCACGACACCCGCCTGTCCTCACTGTTTAGCGCAGGATGCGGACTTCTTCCACATGGTCTGTTCTTGCGTATCGCTGATAACATACTGGTTCACTGTTCTACAGGTCTTTTACCTGGCTACTGATTGGAGCTTTGAGTTCACTCCCCAACTGTGTTTACTGGGCCTACATAAGCGTAGTGCGGCCCGTAAGGCGACAGACAGATTTATAGACCTGGTGCTTATTCTTGCTTGCAGACAACTGACTGTGAGTTGGAAATCGGCCTGTGGTCCCGATGTGTATGTTATGTTATGTTATAGGGATTTATTTAGCACAAACAATTACCCGAAGGTGTCAAGGCGCTCGTGCAAAGGGATAGGTTAATAACAGATTACTTGGAAACAGCCACGTTTTTAATTCTTTCCTAAAAGAGAGGAGGTTTGGGATATATCTAATGGAAGAAGGAAGAGCATTCCATTCTTTGATAGTAGAATGTACAAACCCAGTTGGCTCTTTTGAATCTCTTTACAGCAACTTTCCAGGTGCCCAAGGTTCTCAAGCCTCTTCCTGGAACATACCTTTGGAAGGCATGCCTAAGGAACTCAGGGCCGGCTCCAAACAGCGCTTTATGGGCTATACATAGAGCTTTGAATCTAGTACGTTGTCTGACAGGTAGCCAATGAAAACATTTGATGGCATAGACCACCGATTGCTGTTTGGGGATCCCAGTTGGCATTCTAGCAGCAGCATTTTGCAGAACCTGTAGCCTATTTAGATGTTGTTGCTGCATGTTGAGGGAGAAGGCATTACAGTAGTCAGTCTTACAAAGAATAAGTGCAGTAATGACAGTTTTTTGGACAGCAAGTGTAATATAGAGGAGGATCTTTTTGAGCATCCTAGGAAAATGGAAAGTCCAGGATGTAACCGCATTAACCTAGATTTCTTGCCTTGCAGACTGGAGTAGGAAGAGGGCCTAATTCCTTGGGCCAGCAAGATGGGTACCGTAGGGAAGGGGAATTCCCAAACATGATATCCTCCGTTTTACTTGAATTGAGTTTTAAACAATTGATGTTCATCCAATTTCCTACAGCAGTCATGCAGTCACAGAAATTTGAACTCACCATATTATTTGTTGAAGACAGAGCCACCACAATTTGACACAAGGTCTAGCCCAAAGGATCTGATGAGGTAGGCTAGAGGTTTGACATAAACATTAAATAATGTGGGGCTGAGTGCGGAGCCCTGTGTGAGCTGGAGTTGTTGAAATAGGCGGAGTGCGAGAGGGAAGCAATCCAGAAGAAATAGAGTAGTGGTGTGTGTGTAGGATTCCCTTCTTGTCTGCGTGGGATACCATCCTGCAGCTTGCCCCAGTCTGAGCCCTGGTGGACATGTTGTAGAGGAGGAACCACTATCAGGGCTCTTCCCAATCTACCGAGGCGCAGGGCTTGGTTTCAACCCCGTTGACCCCCTGGCCCTTTGGCCTGTTTGGAGTGTGTTAGCTTGACTGGCTGCGGGCGCCCGGGTTGGTCTGGATGCAGTGACTGATATTTGAGGCACTGGTTTGCGGGCGTGGAGGGGTTCAAGCACAATACCCCTATGAGCAAGCTTCAGGTGCATGAACCTGCCTGATGTTCCCCCTTTGTTTTTATTCTGCTACTCTGCTGACTGCTAAATCAATGAGCGCTCCCCTATGATGTAAATTGTTGTTGCTAAATAATCTGTTTGCCTATTGTACCCCACGATGCCCTGTGCTGTTCAACTTGTTGCAAAATAAAAAAATATTTTAAAATAATCAAAGATTTCACCACACCCACAACAGCTGCTAGCAACATTACCCCATTACAAGATCTGTACAACAACCTTTCATAGTTTTTCTGCAGCAAGATCGCAACCATATACAGCTATTTTGTCCCACAACCAGATTCCTGGAATCTCACCAGAAGCCTCCGAGTGACAAACAAAGACAACACAATTACAACATGGGACACCATCAGCACAGAGGACACCACAGCAATCATGAAGACCATACACTCCGGGATCCAGTCAGACCCCTGCCGTCACCACATCTTCGACAAAGGAGCACCCCACGTCCGCAAGACCTTTACCCCCATCCTCAACACTTCCATCAGTACAGCCATCTTTCCAGAACCAAGGAAACATGCAGGAGCCAATGCCCTCCTAAAGAAGACCTCAGCCGACCTGAGCAAATTAGTCAACTACCAACCGAATCCCCCACTTCATTACCCTGCCAACGACCTGGAAAAAGCCATCAATAACCACCTCACCAAATACCATCTACTGCACACCACACAATCAGAATTAAGACCCAAACACAGCACGGAAGCTGTCCTCATAGAAGGAACAGATGACATCCGAAAGATCCTCAACAAAGGGGAAATTGCAGCCCTCATCCTCCTAAACCTATCAGCAGCCTTCAACGCCGTCTCTCATCCCATTCTGATCCGACGACTCCATGAAGCAAGCATTTGGGGTCATGTCCTCGAGTGGAAATGCATCTTCCTCACCAGAAGAACCCAAAAAGTCATCATGCCCCCCTATTCCTCAGAAGCACAGGATCTCATTTGCGGAGTTCCGCAGGTCTCCTCACTCTGCCCAATGCTCTCCAACATATATATGACCGCACTGGCAGACGTCATCTGGACTCTCAACATAAATGCCTTCAGACATGCTGATGATACGCAATTGATACTGTCTCTCTCGGACAAAATACCCAACACCAGGAACATGTTCACAGCATGCATGACCAAAGTGGACACCTAGATGAAGTCCAACTGTCTCAAGCTGAACATGGACAAGACCGAAGTGCTGGTTTTCAGAAATACACTCTCCATGCAACTCCAACTGGTGGCCTACAGACCCCGTACCCGCCCCAATGCCGAGCTCACAAGCAAGGAACTTCAGAATCATCATAGGCAACAAACTGTAAATGGCCGCCCAAGTCAACGCATTTGCCTCCTCCTGATTTAACACTCTGAGGATGCTGAAGAAAATCTTCAAGTGACTACCGGACAGCACCAGGAAAACTATCACAAAAGGCTCGATCACTAGCAGACTGGACTATGGTGACACCCTGTATGCAGGAATAAGCAACCAGCTCACAAGAAGACTTCACACCATCCAGAAAGCAGCAGCCAGACTATCCCTCAACCACACGCACTGAGCCACATCACACTACACCTCAGGGAACTTCACTCTTCAAACTTCTCAACCACACCTACAAAACACTCTATAACACTGGCCCAGCTTACCTGAACAGCCATAATCATTTCCACCAACCTTCAAGACAACTCCGCCAGACTCTCACTAGCACACGCACTGGCCACAGGCAAAAGCAGGACAGAGGGTTGTGCCTTCTCATACTTCGCTCCTAAAGCCTGGAACGACCCAGAGCATCCTCCTCTCTTCTTGACTTCTGCAAGAAGCTGTAGACCTGGCTTTTCGAGTAAGCCCACCAGGCTGGCCCCACAAACCTGCTCAAGTGTCGGGATACCCTCACGGGTGATTATCACACTATAAAAATACATATAACATAATATATTGTGAGCTTAATACTGAATAAAAGCAGATATTCTCATAATAGAGCAAACAGCATCTGCTAAAGTCGTTCTTAAAGTGGCCAAACAAGGACAGAGGACAGAAAAGAGTGTTGTCTGGTCACAAACAGCTCTAGGAATTTATGAGAAAGTTCATGATTGGTAACTATTCTCGCTTTTAGAAGGGGGAAACGCTATAAAAGTCACCATTATCCTCATCAAGTGAGATCTTCCATCCTTAGCTCTTACAATCATCAGTGTGATGTCTGCTCACCGCTCCATGTTGGTTAGTCATGAAGGTATAGGCCTTTAGGCAAAGGTTCAGTTCAAGGAAAAGGCACTATTCATCGTCTTGAACAAATGCATGAAAAAGACCTAACATAGGTTTGAGGCGACTTTTAGAGGAGTTTAGAAGTAAATTATGCCAGCTTCTTTCTAGGATTAAAGCCATAGCAGGCAATAAATCCCATAATCTCTGATTCACTTTAAGGCTCACGTAAGAGACCACTTGATCTTAAATTACATTTCTGGAGTGGACGAGCCAATAGAAATATTACAGTTCATGACAGACTGCAAAAAAATTCAGAAGTTATTAAGGGATTTAAAAAAGTTCCCAAAACAGACGATGGACTGCAACCAATCTAGAAGTAGATTAAATGCAAAATGTACTAAATCCATAATTAACTGTTAGGCTGCAAACATTTAAAAAATAGAACATGGGTTCAAAGGTGTCCCGAAGTATATTTGCAGAGTACGAAAATTCCAGAAGTAGATGGCAAACCACAAATTTTCCAGAAGCTAATAACAGGCTGTCTATACCCCAGAAGTTGACAATGCTCTGTAAAACTCCTAGTAGTAGATAACAGAGGGCACAAATACCAGAAGCAAAAAGAAGAATGTAGCAATGACAGAAGCACGAGCAAGATTGCAACAATTTCAGAAGTAGACAAATGTGTTTAAGAATTTCCAGGAATGGCTGACTGTGAATCTTACAGACGTTTAGGGCAGATAACAAAAAATCTAGATGTAAATTAAATATTTCAGATCTATATGACTGGCAATATACCTTTATGAAGAAGAGAAGCTCCAACAATTTTAGAAGTACACAATGCTCTTAAAAATTACAATGGGATGCAAGCCATCTATTTTACAACTTTTAAATGGCTGCAAGAGCTTACATAATAAATGTATTAGGGATCTGTTAAATGAAAATCCTCCTCTTTTGCCAGGATTGGGGACATGGACCGCATCAACTAACAGCATGGTGTAAGTGTGTCCCTCTTCTTCAAATATAGCCTTGCCTGCGGAGGTGGGAAATTTAGTCATCTCTCTTACTAACCACTTAATAATGAAACCTAGAATGCACATGGCACTTACTGCCTCGGCTGGTAGACCAGATCACTCTTTTCAGCCCCTTTTAAAGCACAGCATCTTAAGTGACTGACTGTCTTCCCCACCCAAGCCTGATTTTACCCTTTCAGCATGAGGCCATTGTCTTCCTGGAAGAAGTGCCATGTGTAGGCCTGGCGAAGCCATTACCAGCCTAGTGTGTTCAATAAATAAATACTGGACTTTTAGTCTGAAATCTTCAAACCACTGTCCAGCTTGGTTTACCCACTTCATCCATTAGCTTAAGGCATTGCCTATCATATCTTGGCTAAATACCGAGGAGTATTTTAGTCTCACCGTCATGCTGTTGGCTATTTACATGTATCCTTCCTTCAGTGCCACTAGAATGCTTGAGGGACTATTTTCTATCTAAAATGCACACACAAAACCATCACACCTCTTTTGAAATTCAAACCTTTAGCTCACACGTGCATTATATACCTAAGGCGATTCTTCCTTTTTTGTTTTTTTATCATTGTAGCGTAGGTTTTTTTTTGTGCTTTTGTTTTGTCAGCACTTGATTGTGAATCTGACCTTCGGATGCCCATACCACTGGCATGGCCCAGTGCAGCTTGTGATAGCTTGAACTAAAATACACTACCCCGAAGACTTATGAAATCAACAACGAAATGGCCGTGCATCACGGGTCAGACTATCCGATCTCCCCCAGGCTGGTCCTGTGGGTGTGTGCCAGTCAGCTCCTTTCCATCCTGCTGCCGGGCCACTGCTGCTGTTCAACATCCCAGATGGATCCTTCCTATTCTGCCCAAGGGTCACTGCTCTTTCTCATTCTGCCGCCAGGTCGTTTAAAACAAACGTGAAAAATCCAATGGGTCTGGCTTATACCTCAAAATGTAAACCAGACCTATTGACTTTGTCAATTCTTGTTTATGTTTTACTTTCAATTCACAAAACTGTCTAAGAAAAGAGATCTGAAATGCAGCGTAGCTGTGCAAGACAATGTATTGCTGTGAACAGATGGTGGAAAAGACAATCTCAAAATGCACATACTTTAGCCATTTAGTTATTCTAATAACGATGAAATGCCTTGTATGTATGGATTTTGAATTCATAATGGAGCATCTGATTTATAGGAACCCATATCTTTGTATAATTTATCAGACGACGTTTAGCTGTAATAACAGGATTTTCATAGATGTGAGCTTTATTAATCTGACTCCCCCCAGTACAAAAACAAGGTCGCTCCTTATTTATCCACATTTGGGCGATCAAATTCCTGGCAACAGTAACTAGGATTAGCATCATAGAATTAGTATCTGTTCCAAAGAAGATAATGGCTAAATATATTGTATTGTTGCCCCATCACACTATTCAGTGTTGAGAATATCTTCCCTCAATATGACTCAAATTCAGGAGAGAGAGCAAACATTTGAATCCTACCTGCATTCTCTGTAGTACGTACATATGTGATTTCCATGTGGTGACTCTGGAAGGAGAAGATTAAAAGTTAAGAATTGCCCTACACTGTAATGCTCCCAATCGAGCTGGTGTAAGAATTATTTTTGTTCTCCAAAGGGATTTACTTACATACATAGAATTACTTGGGATTCCTATCTACTCGAGTCATTTAGCTGCCTAACCAGATACATTGTGATGCTTCTCTCCCACAAATGTTTTGTATAAAGCTGAGATAGTTGGATTGTTCTGTTGAACACAAAAAAGATTCATAATTTCTGAGTCTTGGCAGATCTCTTCTCTCTGAGTAACTCAATATGTGGATAAATGTTTTCCTATTTGTAAGTGTTAAAAAAGGCAGTGATAGATAGTACTAGTTCCCTCTCAATAGTCTCAAGGTTTTCATTTGGCCACCTTCAAAAAAAGACCACAACTTCTAGTAGATCAACATGTCCATAATGGTATGGTTGCTGCCTGTATGGGAGGTAATTTGAGTAACTTATGTATATCGGACGATCAATTTGTCCTCATGGTATAGTTGTTGCCTGTATGGGAAGTAGTTTCAGGAACGTATGTATATCGGACCAAACATGAAAAAACAAACTACTGATTTAAATTTTAGCTCTTCACCTCTTTAAAATACTGAGTATTCCCATAGCTAAAGAAATTGTGACATTGATGAAAAGAACAGAAGCTATTAAAACAGTTACTACCATGGGTGCTATTTTGTGACACATAATAGAGATTTTTCTTCAGAGTTGCCCTATAATATACACACCAATCTGGGGGGGGGGGGCTGGGAGACCAGTCCCCTCTCTTCCAGGGTAGCTGTAAATGTTTAGACGATCTTCTACGTCTTCTATTATGCCAAATGAATTTAGATACCAGGATGTCTAATGTTTGAAAATAGGTCTTTGGTATATAGAAAGGCAGGATTGAAACAGATACATCTACTTAGGCAAAATAGCCCTCTTAATAAGATTAATTCTCACTGGAAAGGAAACTAGTTAGGTGGTCCCCTTTTGTTAGAACTACTAACTTGTCATATATTTGCTCATATTCGCTTTAAATGCTAGCTCATATTTGTCAGTGAGACCCCCAGATCTTTAGCATGGTATGCTACTCGGGAATCTGCTGAGGGGAGACCGCCTGCAAACAGTATCTGTATTTTGTCCCTTGGGTCAGCTTGTAGTCAAAAGTACCAAAGAAGTTCTAGTTTTTGAATGGATGTTTCTAAGTCTGGAGTATATATTGCTACATCATCTGCGTAAACCTTTATGTTAATCAGATTTCCTGTACAAATGACAGGGGCGAAGATTACGTCTGCTACATTCCTTAAAAAGAGCTCCATATAGAGCATATAAATTAAGGGACAGTGGGCACGTGTTGTGTGTGCGTTGCTGAGTTTTTATTAAATGTGGTAAGTTCACAACTATAAAGATTCTAACTGAAGAATTTGGGTAAATATTTGGAACCTAGCTTGTAAAAAATGTAGGAATATTCACCCTGCTCATTGTCTCCCAGAGGACCTGCCATGAGACCTGATCAAATTGCCATGGGGTTTCTTAGGGTTTGTGTTTTTTCAATCAGGTTCATGGTTGTAATTGTATGAGGGGTGGTGTCGCTTCTGGCAGTGTCGAAACAGTGAAACTAAAATATCCAATACTGTGGCTAGCTTGTTCAAAATCCAGGAATACATCTTGTGATTGTTATTTAAAAGAGATATTGATTGGAAGGTTTGATAGTCTCGACAGTACTTAACTTTTTTGGGGAAGTTTGTGATAACTACTTCCTTCTATGTTTCTGGGAGTTTCAAAGTCTCTCTACTTCCCACTAACACAGTGGTTCCCAAATATTTTCGACCGATGGCTCTCTTGACCTATTGGCCTTTGATCGCAGTCCCCATTATTATACTTTTTTTGGAGGGTGGGGAGATGTAAGCCCGGCCTTGGTAGTACTTCCATTTTTAGCCCTGAAAATAATTGAGATGAAGGAATTATAATCGTAGATGTAATCCTAAATGTGCCAAATAAAATGAATGCAATAAAAAAAAAACATGCCTTCACACATCACAGTGAAGGTCAATTCCATACGTCAGTGGTTTGTAAAATGTGAAACACCTATTTCTGAAAATGTGAAAACACCTACACAAAACAGACAATTTATAGTGCCACCAGCAGGGGGCAGCAACGAGTGCCTCATTGTACCTAGTAGTTTGCCTTACGGGCAAAATACATGTTACTTGTGGTGCTGTTAATTCCATACACTTTTTCTGTCAGTACCTATCTTGCTTCAGATATTTTCTGAATTGCTTTTCTGTTTATAGTATAGTGTGGTTGCATCGAGCTCTGAGCATAATGCCAGCCTAATTCATCATCCGTATGTAATGCTGGCCGGTCCCAAGTTAATAACCATTGTGATTAATGCTTTCCCTTTGGGTTGTCACCAGAGTAAATATACCGCTGGCTGTATAGCAAGTGTGAATAAAGTCTCTTTGTGGTATTTCCCAGTCGCCCGTTTTATTGGCGCATGCAAATCCCAGCAGGTAATTTGTAAATAATTAATCTAACAACCTGCTCTGCTGCAATAAAATACTGAGGAAAAGCATGCCGCCTTAAAAAAGCACAACTTTTTCTGATGTGCGACAGAAAGTAGAGAGCGTTAGTTACATGGTCCAGAGCTGAGCTGAAGAACTCATGGCTCAAGCGACCAGAAAGTAGATGGTTCCCTTGGAACGGTGTTGGTTCCAATTCTTGGTAGTACACACCGGAGCATGTTGTTAAAAAGTCGCTGCTGCTTTGCTGAATTTCAGGCAGCGTTTTTCCTCACTCACCACCATTCATATCAAGCACAGAATCACAGTCTTTTACTGCTACCATTTCTTAACAGCAGGTTGGAGGTTGCCCACAGCATACCAAACAACATATTGGAGACGTGCTCAATAGTAAGGTGTGCGGCGCCCCTGGTTAGTTTTGATGGCGCACAGAGGTGCCGTGGTGCACAGATTGGGTGCCGCTGCATTAATAATTTAGGGTATAGGGGTGATATTAATTCTATTTTCATTTTATATAGTTTTCATGGCATTAAACCTAGATCTAGAGCTTTATCGTTGTGTTTGTACTGTGTCGTCTCAATGGCTTCTTCCAGGCTGATATCTTGAATAATCAGATTGGATTGATCCGGTGAGAGGGCTGGCAGGCTGCAGTCACAGTCATTGAAGTCATTTTAATCTCAGTCTCATTCCCTTCTACGCTTTTTGTACAGAAGGGTGCAATATTGTGAGAAGACCAGGCTGATCCCTGGGCAATGTTTGAGTTGAGAAGTCTATTCATGAAAGGCTGTAACGGTTTTATGGACTTCTTTTTCTTCAGGTATGTAAGTGATGATCGTGCCTGATTTTTCACTCACTTCAGAAATTCTGCTTCTGAGCCTGATTGCCTATTCTAGCTGGATGTATTATCTTAATTTGACCTTTAATAGTGCATAGTTGTTGATAGATATAATTGTTATTTTCCTTTGGTTAAAGTTATAGATTTAAAATGTTCTTGGGTCAAGCTATTAAGTTTGTATCTTAGGTTGCTTTCTCTTCCACGCATGCTCAGTTTTGTCTGATGTTCTTTTTCAAGTCCAATACAACTGCATATGGAGTTGCTCCCTCATCTTTAATTATTATTTTATCAACTAGAGTTTTTAAATGCAAAGTGAAGTCCTCTCTTTGTAATAGAGACCTAGGGAATGCCCACCTCCTTGGCGGATTTGATCACTCTAGCCACTGAGTTACAAACTGAATGTCTTGCATGATCTGAGCTGACTATTAGATATACTGTTTTTTTAGCTGGATGACAATTTTGTAAGGTGCTAGAACCCGATAAATTCTAGAATACTGTTTATGGGGGATAGCGAAGAATGTATGTTGCCGTTTCTGGATATGCTGAATTCTTCAAGCATCTACCAGCCTTAATGTGGCCATCATATCCTTAGGGGCTGCCCTTGTATAATTAATCCTACCTCTATGTGCGGGGTTTGTGGTGCCTATATCTGTATCTAATATGCAGCTGAAGTCTCCGTAGATGACGGGCAGGATCCGCAGACCATTAATGCTATTGTAATGTCTTGGAATAATCTTGTGTCGTCAATATTTGGTGCATAGAGTCAACAACTAGTAACTGAATAAACTCCTGATTTAATTTGGGCTTTTGCCCATCTTCCTGCAGAATCTGCCTTAAATGTAACTATTTCCCAATTATGTTAAGAATCGTAATAGCTATCCCTCAAACAGGGGCACCTCTACAAGAGCAAAGTTTATGCTTGATGGCCATAGAGCTTAGAATCTTTGCTGCTGTGTCTTTAGGGAGATGGGTCTCCTGTAAATGTAGGATGTCTAGGGGAAATGTTTTAAGTTCCCCCATCACACAGTACCTTTTAGCTTTATTATTAGAGCTTTCACATTTCAAGATAAAAATCTCATGAACTTTTAAAAATGAGTTAATTGAGTTTGTCCTTACAAAGGACACTCATGGAGACAAATGGATAATTGTAGCCGCATGTTTGTGTACCCTTTGGCCTGCTCCTCCCCCTCGTACTCACCACAAGCTACCCTATTGGCTTCCCCTTCCTCAACCTATTGTTTATTTTACCTTCTCCTAATCTGTGTGGTCCTCCCCTAGTGCTCCTTTTTTTTGGATTCCCATGCTCCTATGGCTACTGAAGCCTGGCTTTGTCCTATTAAGATTTTTAAAGTGGTATTGTGTTGCCATTCTCTCATTCTACTTTCTAAATATGCTGTACAGATTGTCTATAATCTCATACAATAAAAGTTATTGAGAATATCCATCTAAATCTAGGAATCTAGCTCGAGGTGGTATGATATCTTTGCAATGATAAATTTACATAGACTTAGATTTATATCTAATTTTTTACAATGCTTGTCATTTACATAGAATTACATTTACATCACATTTTTACAATGCATTGTAAATTCTCGTTTATTTTTATTTCATGCTTTCACTGTCAGCACTTTTAAAAAACTGTTTGCATTCAATTTAGGGGAGGAATGTATTATGTTTAATTATTTTTTAATAAATATATATTAAATAAAACATTTTAATTTCTAAAGAAATGTCTTCACACACTTAGCCCTTATATCACTTTAAAAATTCCATTAAAATATAATCAAATTCAGAATACTGGAATGGGGTTAGACACTGCCTCGGTGAAGTCACACTCATGCCCGTCCGGGATAACGCTTTAGAGTGCCTCACGGGGCTGCGGAAATATAATAAAACACAAAAAGTACAGCGACGTTTCACTGACTTAGCCCTGATACTTGCCATTAGAGGCCTCACTATGAGATGGAAATCCCCTCGATGTCCGACACTGACCAGTTGGCAAGACGACATGATACGATGGGGTGGAGCAGAGAGCATGGCGATACGCGGGGAAGAGGAGAAGGGGTTACGGAAATTACCCATCTCGATAGAATGGAATACTATGCTCGAAGACTTTACACACCTTGACCTAAGACCGACACAGCTTACCCCGACACAATAGACTATATAGCGTCCTAGCAGGAATGAGGCCAGACCCACACGGACCCTAGCCCGCATAACCCCACTTACAGACGGAGCAACACTCAAAATACCATGGCACTAACCCTACTAGGCACCCACAGGATATGGAAGTAACAGACCAGGGGAGGGGGGAGGGATGGGAGGCGTGGGGACTAGTTGGGATATTAAAGTTAGCCTATTATAGATTTGTTTGGTATTACCAAAGCTAGCTAAACACAGCGGATAGTTAATGTGATATTTTCCTTTAAATTGTTAGAACAAAGCTTTTTAGACAGATCTATGTATGTTGCAATAACTCCATGGTTTCTAACATGATGTGATTCAATCGGAACCAGCGAAAGTGAAATCCTTATACGTCATAATCAATATGGTGATAATCTAGAAGAAAAGGCTTAATAAAGTTTGTTTAAAAAAAAATATATATAATCAAATTCTAATACAGATACATTAGAAATACTTAACAACTCCATGTCTGATCTACCCCATCTGGCCTTTTTGCTTTCCTTTTCAATTTGTCCAAGCTCAGATTCTTCCATCAAAATTGTATAGAAAAAAGTCACATTTCCTTTGCAGATCACATTATACTGACTGGCTAACTGTAAACGTGTTAATCATCCCTGTCAAGAGCCAACGTTTCTGCACCATAGATTGGGAAAAGACTGATCCTTAGAAGATTTTTTCACCGTCTATTGCTACCGGGTTGCATGGGCCAGCTTTCCTATGCAGACAGTGGCGCATGGTTCAGAGGTGCTATTGAGCGGCTGGAGAGGAAGGCGATGTGCTCTCTCAACTTCTTTTGTAAAGTTATATTCTTTTAATTCTGGGAAAGCTTTTTTTTTAATAAACTCTATCCATTTATAACTGTCATAAAAACATAGCATACAGTGGAATTGGCCGGTCTTAAGCGCATCATGATTAGGGCTCCCGGTTTTATGGTATTTATTTTTCGGCCATTTCCGTCTGTATTTATCCATATTTATTTTTGGGCCATCTTTTCTGTATTTATCCACATTTATTTTTGCCTCAAGCAAAAGACGGCGCTACAGCTAGTATTTTTCCACATTTATTTAAATTGACAGTGGACAACTGACTATCATGGAATCACCACACTCGAGGCATAACAAAGAATAAATAACATTTATGCAATCACATTCTTAAGCTTGGTAAATCTAGCCAAGCTTAAAGGTATAACACATTCCCGCTCCTCGGCAATTTAACAAAACAAAACCCAAGAATGGATTAAGCATGAATACAACAGTAAGGACAGGCTTTTTACTGGTACTCGGAAGCCGTCACAGGACAGATGGCGATAGCCTTTATGCCGGAGGGTGGGAGGCGCAGAGTTTAGGCATAGAGAAGCCCGGGGCTGGCAGCAAGTCTCAACTTTAGGAGAGCATGTAAAGCGCTCTGACACCTTCGGGTAATGTTCGCGCTATATAAAATCGCATTTAAATTAAAATGGTGCACAGTGACCAACATGGCAAAAAAATGTGCTGACGAAAGTTTCAAGTATTAAAACAGCTAATCCCCAACAAAATTAAGAAGGGCACACCGAAACGAAATGCAAACGAGACCACAAGACGGGGGGGGGGGAGGGGGGGGCGAACACCTGGTGCTGCCGCTTCATACTTGGGGTGGGGGAGGGAGGGCAGGAGGCCGAGGCTGCAGTGGGACAGAGAGGCAGGTGAAAACATCACCCCAGTCCTGACGACTTTCAAATGGCTTCCTATAGAAGCTATATGTGTGGTTTAGCCATCCTTTGTAGTAAATAAAACCCTGAGCCTCGGGTGGTGAACTACCTAGCCAAAATACCTTGTTATCTCAGGATGCTCCCATAGATCTGAATCACCGGCAATCTCTGCCTGGAAACTCGATCCTTCAGAAAAGCAAGGAGCGGCCTTCAAGGCGTATTGATCGGAGCCCACATACATATGGCAAAAATACACGTACCTCGGAAGTTTCAAATGGCGGCGGGCTGGCGCAGAGCTAAACCGAGCGGCGGAGTCCTGGATCCCTGGAGATGCGGAACAGGAAGGCGTCTTCAAACGTCACTGTTCCGTAGTGCAGGCAAAAAGGAAAAGCAGGCAGGGGAGCCCCCAAAATAAAGGGAAAAAGTTACCAGGGCGGGCTGGAGGTGTTACCACGCCCACACATCGACGCTTGATACTACCAGGATTGGCTTAGGGTCACGGCCGTCACTAAAAGACCCTGAGCCAATAGGTCCACAGCACGTCAACGTCACTGAAAGGAATTCCCAGTATCAGAACAGGGGCGTGGCACGGCAACTCAACCTCGGCAGCGCGGCAAAATTTACTCGTATTTTGCCGTTTCTAAATATAAATACAGACAAAGGAAAACTTATTTTCCGTCTGTATTTATATGTAAAAATCCGTAAAAACGGAAAACCGGGAGCCCTAATCATGATACATCAACAATTCCTCAAACATCGAGGTATACACAAGGTGCAATTCTGGGAAAGCTTTAGTTAATAAGGCCGCCATATAGTCCTTGACGTTCACTTTTTCTCTTCCTTTGTTTTTGTCGACGACTCATACTTTATTCCTCCTTTGCCTGTTTTCAGAATTTTCTATTTTGCTAGGAACCTCTCGAATGTGGGCTGAGAGGGCTTCTGCATCCCTGCTCTGGCAGTTTGAGATGCAATATGTTTAGCTTTATGAAGCATGTCTTCGATCGCAGCGACTCTTGTTAGGGTTGTTTCCAAACTATACGGGCAAAACTAGTGAATCTGGACGTAAAATACAGAGTATTGCAACAATGTTTAATTTGTGGTCCTTAACACCAGATAGCTCAACTGCTCCCTCCTCCGCATCACAACTGGGACAAAGCCAGTATCAATAACCACAGGTATCACTTCAGAGGCAATAAACACTCAACAAAATCTTCTAGTCCCACCCCCGGTGAAATAGCCTCTACTGAGAATAACAGTAAAGAACATGCTGCTTCATCAGCAATAAGATTTCCAGCAGGCTCTCTAGCCCTATGGAAGCTACAATTTGTGATCAGATGACTCGTATACAGGATCTGGAAATATGGGAGAACCAGCAGGTGCCAACCTGCAGCAATCAACCAGCGATAACCCACAAGGTGCGAACAAGAGGTTTAATACTACTGATAACAACTATGTGCACTCTCAGGCCCTAACTAGAAGAAGGTATGCAAGTTCTTCTCACTTCACGAGAGAAAGACTTTAACATGAACATCAAATTATCTTCAGATAAACAACAATGTCAAGGCATACAATGACAGAGGTAATCAGACCATGGCACACTGGATTTAGGTAGGTTGCTAATGGATTCAATGAGCATAGCAATCTGATCCGCACTCAAGCTCTAAGTCTCTCCATTTCTCAGGCCTCTAATGGGCCAGGTCAGACAGACTTACTAACGAAGAGAAAAAAAATGTGGTATTCAAAAGATCCTCTACTCCTCCCCCATCATAAACCAACTCAATTCTAAGCCATCATATAGGCAAATAGACCAACATCAAATATTGGTTTCTTAAGATATGTTGTGCATAGATATGCAATTATTCTCCACTTATGTGTGGAAAAAGCCCATTAAGAGGTATTACTGCATCACTTGATTAGGGTCATTTAATTAACACATAACAGCGTTAATACTAATTCATTTAGGGTACCTCCAATTGAGGGTCATATTGCTTTAGTCCAGTCTGATATAGGCAGATCAAAGTTTAGTTTCAACAATAACTCAAAAGGAATTCCTGTCTCAAAGAGTCAGTGCCGTTAAAGCCAACAGAACTTTACAGGTGTGGGAACAAAAACATTTATGTGAATGATTTGCATATGCTCATCATTGAGCTGCAACTAGTGATGAACCCACATAATGACATGAACTAGAGATTTATTTATATGCTGAATTGTCTCTCCAAAATGATTTAATCTCAGTACTTAAAAGAAAATGCAATCTATAATAGAAACACTCTATTCTACCCATCTACAGTTTATGAAGCACCATAACTATAGTCAGTCATCTTATATATTCTGGAAGTAATCCTTATGTTACTGTCTCTTCATAAACCTTCAACAAATCTGCGAAAAAGTGTATTTAGGACACATGAAATTTGGCATGAATGCCATCACCACCAGATGACTTGGCATAGTTCATTGAGTCTATCTGGATTTATTCCAGTCATCAGGATATCCAAATCTTGTTTGACAGAATTTGAAAGCTATGTCATTACCAGATCATCAAGCTATTCAATCTTTTGCTCCAGATCTACCCGAGAACCTTGAGCATATACTAGTATTTAATAATCATTTTGTTGGTCATATAATTCCATCCCAGCATCACCTCTTACAACAGCAAACAACTTAATCCTCCGCAGCTATGAAAGCTTCTTGGTCCATGTTGCACCTTGGAAATGTTGCCACAGTAGCAAGGCAAAATATCCCTAGATTTCAACTCTTTTTAGGTCATCCCTCCTGACACTAAATTGTCTCTCTAAGAAAACAGTCTCCCCTCCCAGATCTTTCCTAATGTGCTGTTGTTCCCTTTCGTAACGTTCAGTCTCATGACTGAGGGGGTCTACGAAGTTCCAACTTAACAGACATGCAGTCCCTCTGAGGACGCTTCCCAAACCATCTACTCCTTCAAATCAAGTGAGTTGTTAATTCTGAAGAATTATTTGAGTGTGTAAACTGCCATTTGACCATAGTTACAAACGGTAATCCAACATTCATTTCCACACAGGTGTCTTGGACCTAGGGGTGTGGCTGGATAAATAAATTGTACCGGTAAATGGTCTGAGACACACTTGCATCCGTTTTCTATGCCCTGGAGGTTTAGCGGTTAATTGCTAGAATTATATCTAGACAAGTAAATAAATGGATTCATGAATAGAAAGACAACTCTCCCAACTGGGAAACTGTACCTGCCATAAATCACTCGGGCTGCATCCCTTCATCACTTTAGCAAGGGGAGTACTTTGCCAAACCTGAGGTTAGATTCACAGAGGGAGCATATCAAATTGTAGGATTGAAACCCTTACACCAAGGGTATGTTCTGGAACCCAACTAACAAGACCACCATCTGATTCTGCTAACCTCATCTTATTCCATGCATACCTGCCTCGCAATGCCCCTGCCTGATGTTAGCCATGTCAGCGATTGCAGTTCATCCAGTCGAGCTGTGGTCTGTGATTTACCACACTCACCCACTGCTCATTATGGTATCATTCTCTCCAGTTCTGGCCGCGGAAGTTCAGTGGGACTCTCACTGCCTGACACTAGTTCCCCACTGGCTCCGTGTTATAATTTTATCTGCAGACCTGCATCTTGTCAGCCTCTAGAACATCCTGTGTAAGGCAGCAACATGGCCCTAACACTAGGGATGGCTCGCATGTCTGATGTCATGACCGTGTCTGGGGATAAGCAGCGTGGCAGGTGCAGGCACATAATTCTTTGTTCCTGGTTTTGCGGTACGACTGGGAAACAAATATGGGGGGACTACATTTCCCAGCATCCATGGGGGCAGGTACAGGAAGAGGCAGCGGAAGTCAGCTGAGCGGGTAGGCGGTACTTAGCCTGATTCGCTCCACTGCTCCATGCTTGTCGTTCCTGCTTTGCAGTATTTCGGCTTGCCACCCATCGATTGCTGGATTTTGTGTTCCCGCCGAGGAGCGCCATCTGCTTCTTTCTGTGGTGCGCTTCCTCGGTACTGGCCTTTGCTGTTCTCTGGTTTCCCGAGTGACTTTTTCTTCTTCCCCGGAGGCTTCTAGGAAGGAGCCTGTTCGTTCGGGGGCTGGGACTCACGCAGAAGGACCAGCGTCCCGAGCGCTCTTGTTATTACGATCTCTGCTCCTGTGACTCAACAAGGAGCAAGATATTGACTTTTTTGCCTGTAGTAACGGAGAGAGCTGAGTGTATCCACGTCTCCTGCCACATCGAATTCCACCCCGTGTAGGATCACGGTGTTCTTCACTGCTGCCAGATAAGTGATCGGGGGTGCTTGTGCTTGGGCTCATTCCTTGTTTGTGAATATTCATTTCTATATGTTACGTGCTTGCCTTACTGGAGTACAATTCGGACCTACTTCTTTTGACTTTGTCCTTTTTTTCACCTACCTACTGTTCCTCCAGTACCTGTGGCCACCTGCAGGAAGTTTGACTTTGTATTTTGCTGCTGCCTTAGTGGATGCTGGTGGATGTGAGTTGTGAGTAATTCAGATATCAGTTTAGAGTGCATTATATAGGGGAAGGTGTGTGTGTGTGTTTATGCTCTACTTTCTCTCTCCTCTCTTGCATACAGGGTGCACCTCAACAGCACTGAGTGTAGATGCTCTGAGTGACGACTCCTCCATCCAGCGCAGTTTGTTATTTTATCCCATTCCCTTTTCCCCCAATACACTGCTCATAGGGCAGTAAGATCTTACCTTTGCTCCCTGTGTTGAGTGTTAGGGGAATTGGGGAAAAGAGCTGCTTTCATCATCCTCGCTGGGCGTTCTCAACGGATCAGTGGCTACACTGACATCGGATTCCAACAGAACGACAAGCCCACGTTGTTGACCAGCCTGGGTAATGGAACCTAACGAGATGATGTCTTCGGTCCTTGAGATCCTGACTACTCTTCAGATAGCGGTACAGGCTTTGCGAGCGGAGAACCAGGACCTACGCAAAAAGATGGGGTCCATGCGCAGGGAGGTAGCGGGGCTATCAAGACAGGGCAAGACAGAGAGTAGCAGAGGGCCCTATATCAAGGAATGGACCCTACCCCCTCCTGTACATGCTGACGGCAGTTTTGCTGATCGTATACCCTCTCAAGTATCTGAGGGAAGCGTTCCCATATCGGGGTTTTTGTCTGCCAACCACACTGCCTCCACGGCTGAAGGCGTCAACGTCCCCATCAATGTCATCCAACAACCTCAAATTCCATTGGCCCCACCTGAACGCTTCTTTGGGGATCCAAAGACGTTCGGAGTTTTCCTGAATCAGTGTCGTTTACACTTCCTGTGTAAACCAGCAATATTCCACGACGACCAGGCTAAAACAGCCTTTATGATGTCATACTTAGGGGGGAATGCTGCTAGCTGGTCAATACCGCTGATAGAAAAGGACGCCCCAGTGTTGTACAACTTCTCTGCCTTTTGTGATGAAATGAGAACACTCTTTGATAGACAGTCCCATCTGCTTACCTTGGACAGAGAATTAATCACCTTGAAGCAAGGAAACCATGATATCTTGACTTATATAACCATTTTCACTCGTTTAGTAATTGAGACAGACTGGCCACCTGATAAAAGAACCTCTCTGTTTTATCAGGGTTTGCGGAGTGAGCTAAAGGACGTACTAGCCCAAGTGTTTCATATGCCCCAGTCCTGTGAGGAATTGATCGCTCTCATAGTACAACTGGATCACCGTCTTTTGGAGCAAAAAGGAGACAATGGGAGAACGGAGCCACGGTATTACCTACCTCGACCCAGACCTGTAGAAGAGGAATCATCACCCGTAGCCGATGGTACGGAACCCATGCAAATAAATGGAATCCGTGGACCCCTTACTTTAGATGAGAAAGAGAGAAGACATAAACAGCAGTTATGTCTATACTGTGGAAAGGGAGGCCACTTTCTCAGAGACTGCAGGGCTCGCACTCGAGCTGCTGAAAAAGGAGCAGTGGCAAGAACACAAGCGGTCTTACAGCAAGACTGTAATGAGTGGCAGACGTCGGAAAACTGAAGAGCCCGAGCAAGACAGAGATCCCTTGCTTGAGCAATGTATATCCTGCGATCTCTCCTTTTTTGGCCAATACCATCCAGACATCTGTAGCTCATATCAACGTGGTGGTCACCCTATGGTTAGATCAGGAACTTTGCCAGAGAATGCCTGCATTACTTGATTACAGGAGCAACAGGCAATTCATGGACCAAACCTACACCCAACAATTAGGCATCCCCTGTGTGAAGAAAAGCACCCCAGAACCAGTGAAGGTGGTAGACGGGACAGCCCTGACGTCAGGTCCGGTGAAATATCACACACGGCCCCATGTTATGCAATTCGGGGACAAACACAATGAAAGTATCCAGTTTGACTTGATTGATGCTCCCCACTTCCGACTTATATTGGGAATGCCATTGTTAACCTTGCATGATCCCTATGTGCAATGGTCTGCTCGTTCAGTCACTATGAACTCTACTTTCTGCCGGGATCATTGTATGAGTAAAGAAAACTGCCTACAACAGGTCCAAGCTACACAATCAAGCCATCTAGCAGCCGGATGCAGTATGCCTTTGATTTGTTCCGTTGTATCAGTCAAGTCAGAGTATAAACAATAACAAACAGTGTTTGGCAAACAACAAGCAAGTCAGATACCCCCTCATCGGGATTATGACTGTAGGATAGACCTGTTCCCTGGAGCCACAATACCTTGCAGCCGAGTGTATGCCCTCACGGAGCCAGAAACACAACACCTGAAGGAGTACCTAGAAGAGAATCTCCAAACGGGGTTTATTCGACCTTACGCCTCTCCTGCCTCCTCGCTCCTTTTCTTTATCCCGAAGAAGGAGGGGAAACTCAGGACCTGTATCGGTTACCGGGCCATCAACTGGGTCACAGTTAAAAACCGCTACCCACTACCCCTCATACCTGTCTTTCTGGATCAACTGAAGGGGACACAGATATTCACCAAATTGGACCTTCATGGCGCATATCACCTGGTAAGAGTCAGAAGAGGAGATGAATTGAAGACGGCCTTCCGGACCAAATTCGAACTTTATGAATATCAAGTGATGCCTTTTGGGCTGTGTAACGCCCCCGCCGCCTTCGAATATTTTATGGATGAGGTGTTGAGAGGGTATCTTGAGGTCTTTTGTATCGTTTACATCGACGATATTCTTATCTACTCCACCAGTATGGAGGACCATGTCGGCCATGTGAGGGCAGTGCTAGACCGTTTACAGAAGAATTCTCTCTATTTGAGAAGTGCCTGTTCCACGTACCAGAGATTGAGTTCTTAGGTTATGTCATCAATGAGAAAGGCTTGAGGATGGACGACAAGAAGGTGAGGGCCATTACTGAGTGGAAAACTCCCCAGACTGGGAAAGGGGTACAGAGCTTCCTGGGGTTCGCAAACTTCTATCAGAGGTTCATCAAGGACTTCTCATGCTTAGTACAACCCATCACCAGGCTCCTGAAAAAGGGAGCACGGTTCCCGTGGGGAACAGAAACGGAATCCACCTTCCAGGAACTAGAGAGACGGTTCACACAGGCACCCATCCTGCGACATCCGGATGTGCAAAGACCATTCATCTTGGAGATTGATGCCTCACAGTCGGCCTTAGGGGGAGTACTCTCACAATGCCACCCTGATACTGGACAGTTACATCCGGTGGCATACTACTCGAAAAAATTAACACCCACCGAATGCAATTACAGCATTACCGACAAAGAGCTGCTGGCGATCAAAGGAGCCTGTGAGGAATGGAGGCATTATCTGCTAGGAGCCACTCACACCATCGAAATCTATACGGATCATAGGAATCTGTTATTCCTGAAAACCGCAAGGACTCTTACTCCAAGGCAATTGAGATGGACTCTCTTCTTCTCTGATTATGATTTCATTATTAAGTATCGGCCAGGCCCGCAAAACGGGAAGGCGGATGCCCTCTCCAGAGTTCATCAGCCCTCTGAAAAAGAAGGTATAGAACCACCAGTTATCCTTCAACACGCGGAATTTCCCTGTTCGGAGCAAGCTGTTATCACCTCCGCCTTCTTCCTGGAAGATGTCAAGGCACAAGTGGAGATAGTAGATCAGACACATGGATCCTTGCAAAACCATAACTTCGATCAAAAAAGAACGACTTGCTGTTTCATTCTAATGCTCTTTTTCTTCCCACTGAAACCTTACAAAAGCAGGCCTTGGCCTGGACACACGATTCTACCATCGGGGGACATTTGGGCGCCCAAAAACCCATTGCACTGACTATGCGTCATTTCTGGTGGCCGAAACTCCAACAAGATGTTAAGCAGTACGTAAAGAACTGTGCTGTATGCACTCAAGGGAAACCCAGTCACAGTAAACCTGCTGGATTGCTCCAGCCTCTTCCTGTTCCCCCATCTCCTTGGCACACGGTTTCAATGGATTTTATTGTGGAATGCCTTCTAGCTGGGGTTATACGGTGATTTTGGTGGTGGTGGACGGGTCACTTCATACCTCTGAAGAAAGTGCTTACTTCCTCGGAACTAGCAGCCACTTTCCTGCAGAGCGTGGTGCGGCTTCATGGGATACCCGCTGTGCCTATAACTGACTGGGGATCACAGTAAACTTCACGTTTTTGGAAAGCCTTGTGCGCAGCAATGAAGATTGATGCCCGGCTTTCTACCAGCTTCCATCCTCAAACCGATGGCAAAACGGAGAGGCTAAACCAAACCCTTGAACAATATTTGCAATGCTTCACACTCCAGCACGATGATGAATGGAGCTCCTTGCTCTGGATGGCGGAATTTGCATACAACAATGCCGAACACTCCTCGTTGGGTTGTTCCCCTTTCTATTGTCTGAATGGGTGTCATCCAAATGTGCTACCTTTCGAATGGCCCATAACCTCGAATCTTCCTTCAGTGCGCGAACACCATGCACATCTGCGTGCGGTGCACCAAGACGCCAAGGCTCATCTTTCCAAAGCTCAGGCTGATGACAAACGCTACGCTGACCGGAGACGATCCAAGGAACCTGGGTATCGTGTGGGGGAGAAGGTGTGGTTGGCAACCAAACATCTTCGTCTGAAGGGGGTCAATAAGTTCAAGCCCAAATAAGTTGGGCCCTACTCAATCAGTAAATCATCAACCCTGTGGCGATGCGCTTACGGCTGCCGTCTTATTGGCGGATTTGCCCTGTCTTCCATGTCTCTCTTCTTCGCCGCTGTTTGCCTCAGACCCGTTTGCCCGTCAGACCACTCCCTGTCGAGGTGGACGATGCGGAAGAGTATGAGGTACGGAGCATATTGGACTCCAAGCTGATGAGGGGGCGGGTTCTCTACCTTGTCGACTGGGTAGGCTATGGGCCGGAGGAGCATTCTTGGGAGCCTGTCCGTAATCTTACCTGTCCTCGCCTGTTGCAGCGCTTTCATGCTCGTTACCCGTCTAAGCCTGGCAGGCCGCCGGGTCGGTGTCCTTTGCGGGTGGGGGGTACTGTCGTGACCGTGTCTGGGGATAAGCAGCGTGGCAGGCACATAACTCTTTGTTCCTGGTTTTATGGTACGGCCGGGAAACAAATGTGGGGGGACTACATTTCCCAGCATCCATGGGGGCAGGTACAGGAAGAGGCAGCGGAAGTCAGCTGAGCGGGTAGGCGGTACTTAGCCTGATTCGCTCCGCCGCTCCGTGCTTGTCGTTCCTGCTTTGCAGTCTTTCGCCAAGGAGCGTCATCTGCTTCTTTCTGTGGTGCGCTTCCTCGATACTGGCCTTTGCTGTTCTCCGTTTTCCCGAGTGACTTTTTCTTCTTCCCCGGAGGCTTCTAGGAAGGAGCCTGTTCGTTCGGGGGCTGGGACTCACGCGGAAGGACACGCGTCCCGAGCCCTCTTGTTATTACGATCTCCGCTTCTGTGACTCAACAAGGAGCAAGATATTTACTTTTTTGCCTGCAGTAACGGAGAGAGCTGAGTGTTTCCAAGTCTCCTGCCACATCGAGTTCCACCCCGTGTAGGATCACGGTGTTCTTCACTACTGCCAGATAAGTGATCGGGGGTGCTTGTGCTTGGGCTCATTCCTTGTTTGTGAATATTCATTTCTATACGTTATGTGCTTGCCTTACTGGAGTACAATTCAGACCTACTTCTTTTGACTTTGTCCTTTCATCACCTACCTACTGTTCCTCCAGTGCCTGTGGCCACCTGCAGGAAGTTTGACTTTGTGTTTTGCTGCTGCCTTAGTGTATGCTGGTGGATGTGAGTTGTGAGTAATTCAGATATCAGTTTAGAGTGCATTATATAGGGGAAGGTGTGTGTGTGTGTGTGTTTATGCTCTACTTTCTCTCTCCTCTCTTGCATACAGGGTGCGCCTCAACAGCACTGGGTGTAGATGCTCTAAGTGACGTCTCCTCCATCGAGCGCAGTTGGTTATTTTATCCCATTCCCTTTTCCCCAATAAACTGCTCATAGGGCAGTAAGATCTTACCTTTGCTCCCTGTGTTGAGTGTTAGGGGAATTGGGGAAAAGAGCTGCTTCCATCATCCCCGCTGGGCATTCTCAACGGATCAGTGGCTACACTGACTTTGGATTCCGACATCTGATGAGTGGAACAGCCACCATCTTGCTATCTTCAAACTAAATATCATTTACTCGATGAGAGAGGTCTCTCAAGCTAAAGTGGGGAAATATTTCTCTAAATGTGAACAATTCTTTTTTTAGGACAGTGACAAGACTACCAGGCTGGCTGCTTACACCATAAAGAGTTAACAACAGGTTTCTACAATTAACAAGGTTGTAGATGACAGTGGTAACCTATAGAAGGAGCTACAGCACTGAAACCTATATGACAGCATAATCAATGTGCAGTGGGTACACAGGGTAGGATTACACCCAAAAAGCGAACCAGGGGACTGTATTGTCATCATTTTCAGGAATAAATTAATTGCTGGGTCTTTATTGGAAAGGTTTTCGGCTGTTCGTCCCTCTTTTGGTGGCATTATGGCGATTCCGTTGGGTTATTTCTATAAACCTGGAGCCACAAAGTCTTGTGAAGTTCCTGCCTGTGCATCTCTTCCGCATAATTCCTACGAGGTATCTACCTACAATCACTTTACACCCCTGGAAGAAGTTGACTGACTACCTCATTTATGGCCATGCAGCCCACAATGTGAACACTTTGAGAGACGTTCAGAAAACTCACTCCTAAAGACCAGTTAGTGTTGGAGGCTCCCCCAGAAGCTCTGGATAAATCCCCCCGAGCAATTTGGATTGCACTGAGAAGCAAATCGCACCTTTGAATAAAGGGTTACTGAGCGTTGCTCCAACTATGGGGGATAGTAATATTCCTTCTGTTGACCCAGCTGCAGGGATTTCACCATCTGGCTTAATGCACCACGGATCATCTGAGTTCGACGCACACTATGATTTTAAATAGATGTTTTGGAATGTAGCTGGTGTGCTTAAACAGGTGAAGAATGTAGAGTGGATCGAATTGATTAAGCCTTACAATTTAGTTTGTGTTTAAGAGACATTGGCAAGAGAACCAGTGGATATTGATGGGTTTCTCTCAGTTCATACCCCAGCGGTCCCATCTAGAGGAGGGCATCACAGAGGTGGTCTGCTAACTTTAATTTCAACCACCCTAGGTGTAAAGATTGTAAAGTCGCACCTCGACTCCCCCCACTTTCAAGTTATTAGTGTTATGTATAAACCAAGACAAAAACTCGTTATTGTCATTTTTTATCATAACAATTTCTCCTTTTATAATGTTGACATTGCTGCCTCCCTTGAACAGACTCAAATTTTTTAATGTAATTTCAAAATGGAGTTTATTGTGATTTGGGGGCTGATTTAAATTGTAAGTTATGTCCATTGTATGAGCCCTCTGTTTGCGGGATGTCAGGATGTGACACAGAGGGTTGCGCCCATTTTGAGCACAGCCCTTGTGGGTAGATTTTCTATTGTATTTTAAATACGTTTTCCCTTTATTTGACCATTGACCTTATGCCACATTCAAACCCCGATCATATCACCTACATAGGAAGAGGCCAGGGCAGTCTTATCAACTTTATTGCTCTTTCTCAATATTATAAGTCCAGGGCTATCACTTCCTCTATCCTACAAGTTTGTTTTAGTGATCACTATCCAGTGACCCTATCGTTTGACACAGGTACCAACGAACGTCCATGTGTATCATCTATTATGCCAATAACATTCAGCAAAAGCAAGGGGGTCTTCCGGAGGTGGTCTACGGTGAGCCCTGGTGGCATATTGAAGGAACTATTAAGGAGAAGCAGGAAGCAGTTGTTAACCTGCCTAGATCATGCCCTAAATCCTAAGCTCTTGTTGCAGGCTTTTGAGGGAATTTGCTACACAGTCACATATATTCTGTCTATTGAAATAAAGCATTGCGAGCCTAGACCACAAAGATGGTTAAATAGTAATTGCTCAAAGACCCACAGGATTGTTATATTTGCCCTGAAACAGGTGCCCCAGGATAGGGTGCTAGTGAATACATGCAGGCAACACTATAAGCAGGCAATCATGCAGAGGAAAATGGTCATTAGGCAAGAAGCATGGGAAAAATTGCACCACGCAAGTGTAAGGAAGGATCCATGTTTGATTTGGAAGACAGTCAATGATCCTTTCTTTAAAGAAAATCATAATTCACACATTGATGTCATCATTCCTCTGCATGAATGGGTTGAACATTTCTCTATAGCCTACAGTAGCAGCAATGGGTCTGATAGCTGTATCAAACCAGTCACTCGTAATTCGACATGGGATGGCTCGGAGTTAACTTTACCAACATATGAGGATGTTAGACACGCACTTGAAGGGAACATGACAAATAGGGCCTCCCGCCCTGAAGGGGTGCCAACTGACCTCTTTTTGGATAATCTTGATCTGTGGGCGCCATTACTTACAAACATCATGAGAAGTGCAGTTACTGAAGGTCCCCCTACAACATGAGCAAATTTCCCTATCGTGCCCATCTTTAAAAAAGGTGACATAGCAAACCCCCGCTGCTATCACCCAATTTCTTTAATTGACACTACAAACAAGCATATGGGTAGAATTTTACTTGATCGGCTAGAAGTATGGGGGACAGTTAGGGGTGTTTCTCTTATGTGTAGTATGGGTTTAGGCAAGGCCTTGGCACTGGGGAACAGTGCCTTAATCTGCACCTGATCATTAGTAAATACACAATGGCAAAAAGTGGAACCCTCCATCT
The DNA here is from genome assembly GCA_963921515.1 of Calotriton arnoldi. Classification (NCBI taxonomy): domain Eukaryota; kingdom Metazoa; phylum Chordata; class Amphibia; order Caudata; family Salamandridae; genus Calotriton; species Calotriton arnoldi. The sequence continues at coordinate 368,243 of CAWUFW010009795.1, forward strand.
AGGTTTCATGGGCCTAATGCCAGGTTTTGACTGGGTGGGTAGAGGAAAATTATAGACAAAAATGCTTAAAAGGGGTAAAGATACAGCATTGGTGCACCTCCTAGCTCAGATGCATAAAAATGTAACTGGGCGTGTAAGGTATAGAAGAAAGGGTGAGTGCACTGACCCAATTGAAATTAGACATGGAGTGAGGCAAGGTTGTGTACTGGCTCCTTTCCTATTCTGTCTTTATATTAATGACCTTGAGAGCCATCTTAATTCAGGGGAGGCAAACACTCCGAAGGTGGGATCCAGCAAACCGCCAGCCTTATTCTATGCAGATGACTCTGTTCTAATTTCAAGAACGGGTGTAGGCCTGCAAAAACCGTTAAACTTGTTTGTCTCATTCATGAGTAGTTTGGGCCATGTCATGGTTGTAGGGTCACCTACTCCCTCCCTGAAACCACGCACCATCAATGGAGATAAACTCCTTTATGTTCCATCCTTCACATATTTAGGGGTCCAGTTTGACCAAAAAGGTACATGGTCACATTTGATCAAGACCAGGAAGTTACGATTCAATCAAACCACCGAGGCCCTATTCAGATTTGTTCAGACTGGTTTGCTTACAGCTTCTACAGTCAGAATATACCTACTTGATGGTCTATAAATGTATCTCAGCTGCTGTACGTATGAGAAATTTAGTGGGGAAATAATCTTTTTTTTTTTTAACGCTATCGTATATGTGACATCATGACGGTATTCTGTTTTACATTAGCACATTATACTATAGATTTTTAATGGATGTAATGATATTTTCCTTTTTGAATTCACATAGCCAGTACTATATATTTGTGATAGCATGATGGTATTATGTTTTTTTATATGCACTAGACACTTTAGACTATTAATGGTTTTTAATTATATTTTCTGCTCTATAACACATAAAGTTAGCAGGATATCTATGGTTTTAGCGAATTTTTAGTAGAACTTATAGCTTCTTGTTGTGCGATATTACCACGGCATCCTTGTTTATATATGTACCAGTCACTTTAGGTTAGTAATGGATGTAGTGATATTTTTGTGAGCCTGTATGTAGAAAACACCATAAAATTTCTAGGTTCCAACGATTACCTAGTTTAGTTTTTTATTAATGCTCCAGAGATCCTTTCTCAATAAACCGGAGCTCTGTTCAACAATTCATTGTTCTGATGAATGTGATGTCAAGCCTCTGATACAAATCTGATAAATATTTAGCCTGCATCTGTAGCTGGCATTTGATGACTTTTGTTAATATACAGGTTGTTTGATACGAAAGCCTATTCTGAATGCTGTTGAGACCTCATGAACTGTGACTTGCATGAGCCAGGTTCCATTTTGTGCCTATCTCTTGTAACAGCCTTCTATTATTGTGATGCATTTTATCTTTGTCTTATATGTTTTTAGCTGTATTTATCTTTTATGGTCTGTTTTTGACCGAATAAAGATTGTTGATGAAGAAGAAGAAAAGGGAGGTATTGAGTAAAATACACTTGTTAAATATTAGGAACACTTGTTATTTTAACAGTTCCAGCCCCACTCCCCAAATTACATGAGGAGGTATTTCAATCTTATTTTCGCGTCCTGTTTTTTTGTAGACAAAGCAGGATGAACTCACTCATCTAAAAGCTGCACTCATTCCAAATGGCTTAGCCACTACTACCGTTGTATTGCTGCACTAAAGTTCAGAATGGTGTTGCAACAATATTTGGGCTCTGATTCTACGAGGGAGACCTTGATAATGTTTCCCCCACAACCTGGTGTGGCTCATATAGGCCAATTTGCCTTAAAAAATTTAGCACCAAAATTCTTGTAAATCGCCTCATCCTATATCTACTCCTGAAGCTTATCCAGGAAGAACAAACTGCGTTTGTCAGAGGTAGGCATTCTGTGGACAAGATCAGGCTATTGGGTATATTTGTCATACCACCCCCTGTCCCTGCAAGGAGAACTTGGTGATCTCCTTTGATGATGAAAAAGTGTTCAATAGAGTGTGTATGGACATTATAAGAGAACCTTATGCCTATGCTGTGATAAATAATTACTCCCATGCCATTTCACAACCCATTCTGGAATGCCACAAGGCTGCTCTCTGTCCCCCTTTTTGTACGTCTGTGCCATCAAATCACTGGTCAGCAAACTAAGTAAGGACCCCCCAGGTTAAGAGTAAAAAGTCCCATTAGAGCATTCAATTTCTATATATGCAGATGATGTTTTATTGTACATCTCGGAAAAAGTGATTCCCTACAAGTCCTTATGGACCGACCACATTAAAAGCTATGGTGTTGTAGCCAGTTATACAGTTAACCTGCAAAACTATAAGGTCATAACAATATTCAGCAGCACACCATAAGTCAACCTCTCATACTTACCTTCCACCTTGCAGACACATAACATGATATATGTGGACATCTGGCTTGCCAATGCCCTCTCATGTACGCATGCTTCAAAGTTTCCCAAGTTCACTGAATGGGTCATATCTAACCTGACAAGTTAGAATATATTGCCTTTGTCTCTCCCAGAGAGTGAAAACACAGGTAAGATCAATGCTATAATCAAGTTAATGTATTGTTGCCAAATGTTTTCAGCGGGCAGTCCTTCCTTAGCGATGTTGGATGTGCACGCATCCCTATATGGAAACAAAGGAAAGCTTGTGTGCCAGCCCAGGTCTGAAGGGATCTTAAGCTGCCGGTAGGACTACAGTTGCCAGCTATTACCTCGCAGTCCAAATACTAGCTGCAAAGAAAATGATGTCCTGGAAGAGTGTAAAGGGGCCAGATCCCTCTCCCTTGAGGTTGGAAAATATATTATTTTTACTGCAAATGTTTATTCCAGTGGAAATTAAAACCCACCCTGCATTAGGATTAGGTTGAAGAACTGGTGTAAACTTCAGCAGTCTGCAGGAGGATTTAAATTTACTCTTTCAAGCCACGTATTGTCACTGGGATACATCTCCACGCAGTTACGATTGGTGGAGGAAGAGACATGACAGATATACACATGCAATTTTACAGTTGGAGGCCATCTTAAAGACATCCAGACAGTCTAAGGACATTTGATGCATCTGGATCGCTGAAGTTATTCCATTGACAAGCCTGATATTTTTTTTAATGTTGTAAAGGTGTAAATAGAGGGCAATTATTTGCTTATATAACCTCAAGAAATGACCCCAGCTCATGCCCGTTTATAGGATTATAATTTCAGATGGTTCTACCCGGAATTAGGCTTTGTCAGATGTCTGGTCCAGAGGTATACGGTGTGACCTAGATGTACCCAACTCTGTTTCATATTTGGTTATTTTGAGTCACTCTCAATAAATCTAAAGAACAAAGACATTCAACTTGTGATCCTATTAAGATTTTACTAGACCTTCTAGAAGTTGCACAGGATGAGATGTCAGTCTCCCTGCAGTGCTGGTGGGGTGGTGATTCAGTCTTGTCCAAAGACTCAGCACCTCTGAACAGCTGCTACTGGTGAAATAGAAGCTACATTCTGCCCTGCCCCCCCCCCCCGGTGTTATTTGGAGAATGTAGTGTTGTGTAAGTTTGTAATGACGGAACCCTTGTGGTGATGAAGTGTCGTGTGAGTTTGTAATGGTGGAACCATTATGGCTCCCGATGGACTTCATATAACTATGAAGTAAGCATTAGAGCATAGTGAAGTGAATGCAGGTTTAGAATGTTGTGTTCGCCATTATACACTGAAGAATAAAGACGTATCATACTAAGCTCCGTGTCGCGTAGTCATTGGTGAGTATCCGGCCTGGGGAGGATTCTACTACTGGCTATGGATAGGGGATATGTAACCCGAAACTCGACAGTGCTCTCCCAGAGAGTTTGCTGTGGTCCAGCAAACTGCTTGTGCGTGCCACGTATGCCTCTGTTGAAGTGTGGAATCGATGTTTGACGTATGTGGAGTCAAAGCGCAGCCCCAGTCTGTGCCAAGCATTTGAAGATAACAAAAGCTTCACTAAGACGTTTATACATTGTTGGCCTAGAACATGCTGGGAAGGTCGCACAGAGAGGGTCTGCGCTACTACGCAACTCAAAGCCGTACATCATACGGAGTGATAATGTTATAGGTGAATACAACTAGGTTTTGAAAGAGCAGCAATTTGCAAGATAATACTGCGAACAGAAGCGCTGTGAGGTAGGGATCAACCAGGTGTCCAACAGTACAAAGAGAAGCCTAAAGGCAAAGTGATACAAGAAACGGTCATCTGCTTACCAGGACTGATTAAAAAGAGTCATCAAGCCACAGCGCTCAAGGGAGTAACCCTAGAGGAAGCACCCGGGGTTGTGCTTGCAGAGCCGTCGATACTCAAGGGGGCACCCCACCAAAGCTGCCGAGTGGGGCTTAGAACAACTCCAATGGTCTCTGAAGCTCAGAAAGCCAAGAGCGGCGATCAGAATCATGAAACTTTGCTTTTCCAATGGAGACCAAGAAAGGGTCATGTTTCCTGCCATTACCAAAGATGATCCAGAGGCCAGCACGTCGCAAGGCCTCTGAGATGGTTTGTATAAACAAGATCACCAAGCAATGTCAGAAAGAACTCTACTCTTCACATAAGTAAGTTCCACCAATGGTTACAATGCTGCCACCTTCTTGAAACCACCACCACCATTCGATACCGCCAAAAAGCTATATATTGGCAACAGGTGGACTGCCTGGATGTAAACGTTTGATGATTTCATTGATGCGATTGAAGAAGCAGATTACAAGAAGATTATCAAGTACCTTAAGAATCTTGCTGGTGAAGGTGTAAAAGAAGTCATAAAGAAAATGCTGTGAGCTGATGAAATTACATACAGCCAAATCAAAGCAGCCTTGAAGTTCAATCCAATGCCAAATGTAGATTACAAAATGTACATCTTTAGTCAAGAACAAGAGAAAGCTGGTGAGACCATCGACAAATTTGTTTAGAGACTGGATACGCTCATCAAACACTGTAAGTTCAATTAATTTATTGATGAGGAAGCTATCCACCTCAGAGTGATTGATGGATGCTTGTCAGATTCATTCAGATGATGAATGCTGAGAGAAACTCTTAGTCTGGAACGAGTTCTCATGGCTGCCAGAGCCGAAGAGCATACTGAGTGACAAGCTGCTGACATGGAGGCCGGGGGTGCCCAGAGTGAATCAGTCATGAATGTCAAAAGTAAGCCAAAGTGCAAGGCTGAGGAATGCAGAGTGAATTCTCCAAAGAAAAAGAAGTTGTGCTTAACGGTGTGGATTTTTGTTTCCACGCGAGGGTAAATGTCCCGTCATTGGGCAAATCTGCAAAGGCTGTGGAAAGGAAAAATTTTGCAATGGTTTGCAAGGCGAAGAAAAAAGTAAGTGCGTCACGGCGCGAAGAGAATATAGCTGCCCAAACGTTCCAGAAGCGACGTTCGACGCACGCGAGTAAGGCCAAATCGACACCAAACGAAGTCGATCGGCATCTAAATCTTGGTCATACAGTTCTTCCCTATCAGTGTCAAGTGAAAGTGAAGAAGATGGTTGTGCCATGTTGATGTTTACCTCAGAGAAACGTGTGCATGTTGGACTGGCCGCATTTGAGGAAAAATACCATTCCAAGAAAAGTCGACATGACAAAGCGCCAAAGTCTGTTGTCCGAAAATCACGCTAAAAGTCAATGGTTGATCAATACCTTTCATTATCGATATTGGGGCATCAATAAATATTATGTCTGAGTAGAAATATGATGAACTGTCTCCATTGCCCTGACTTACGCCATTGAAAAGTAAAATGTTTACGTGGGCTGCATTAACGTCACTAAAAAGTCACGGTTCATTTGTAGCAATGACGAAAAATAAGAAAACAAAAGTACAAGCACCCATTCATGTAGTTCAAGGTACGGCGTCAAGTGCCTGTTTACTCAGCTTCAGCACAGTTGCTGATATGGCACGATATCCATGAACTATAACATGAATGCTCCTCACAAAATAGTAAGTCAAATCCCTTTGTTGTTTCATGGGTTGCGTAAACTCAAGACTATGAAAGTCCAATTACACATAAATGAAGAAGTCTGTCCTATTGCTCAAAGACACAGACAAACTGCCTTTCACTTACAGGAAGTTGTTGAAAAAGAACTGGAATCCTTACTCAAGCATGATATCATTGAGCGTTCCACTGGTCCAACTCCATGGGTTTCTCCCATAGAGGTAGTAACCAAAAAGGACAGTGAAGGAGTTGTACGCATCTGCGTGGATATGCGTAAATTAGACAAGGCAATACAAAGGGAATGACATCCAGGTTCACACATTGCCGACAATTTAACATGTTGAATGGTGCGAAGGTATTCTCTCACCTTGATCTGAATAAAGGATATCATCAGTTGGAATTCGAGGAGAAGTGCAGATACATTACAACCTTTTCTACACATGTTGGTCTGTTCCGTTACAAAAGACTACGTTTGGATGTCATCAGCTGCAATTATAATGATGCCATATTGGTTTTCGGAGCTACAAAGAAGGAGCACAACAAAGCTCTCACGCAAGTGTCATTTGCTCGCTGATGCCGGTTTAACTTTGAATGCCGAGAAATTTGAGTTCCATAAGACAAAGTTAAAATTCTTTGGCCATATCTTTTCTGATGGGGGCATGATACCTGATCCAGCTAAAGTGCGAGTGCTGTCAACTGCCTGTCCCCCATAAGATGTTTCCATGTTACTTTCATTCCTTGGCATGGCCAGCTATTACTCTAGATACATAAGAGATTTTGCCACTGTCAGTGTGCCATTAAGAGACTTGATGAAAAAGAATGTTTCTTTTCTTTGGTCACATGAATGCGAGTAAAGCTTCCAGAAAATCAAACAAGCTATTGAGAACACTACTGAAATGGCATACTTGATCCAAAGCTTCATACTGAGGTTGTTGTTGATGCTAGCCCTGTCGGGTTAAGTGCCATCCTTGCACAGCACATCAGACACCCAAATGCTCGAAAACGTATTGTGGCATATGCAAGTTGAAGTTTGTCCCAAACTGAACGTGCTTATTCACAACCTGAGAAAGAAAGCTTAGCAGTGGTGTGGGCTTGTAAACATTTTCACAAATTGTTGTATGGGAAGCCCTTCACTCTTGTGTCAGATCATCAAGCATTGTCGTGTATCTGTGGCAAACCAAAGGCAAAAATGCCTCCTCGCTTTCAACGTTGGGGTCTACGATTGCAAGAATACGACACCTTCGTGCATCTTCCAGGGAAAGATCAAAACTCTGCCGACTATTTCTCACGAGTGCCTCTACAGTGCCCTGGCACACATTCTAAGACGGCTGAAGCCTACATAAATTTAATTGTGAAACTCAGCACCCCAGCTCCTATTTCTTTGGAACAAATTGTCACTGCCACGAGTCAAGATAGTGACATGTTAAAACTGAAGACATTATTACACATCAGTCTTGGTACCAGCACTCTGGACCTCCTACCAGTGACAGTGAATACTAGAAGTTTAAAAATGTCAAAGAGGAACTGTCCGTTGCTGAGGAAGGTATTATTCTAAGAGGTTCGAGAATTGTCATTCTGGAGAGTCTGCGACAACAGATAATTGAAGTGGCCCATGAAGGACATCGTGGAATTGTTGCCACCAAATGAGCTCTCCGAGACCAAGTCAGGTCTCCACATCTCGATGAGAGAGTTGAAAGAAAATTAAAGGCCTGTCATCTATGCAACTGCCTGTCCTCGAAAACCAATCAACACCCCTAAAACATGTCAGAGTAGCCTACACATGCATGGGAAAGAATTGCTGTTGACTTCTTTGGTCCTCTTGACAACAGACATCACCTGATGGTGATCATTGATGAATACTTCCGTTTTCCACTGATAGAAGATCTCTCATCTATCACTCAAGAACGCGTCATTGAGAGACTAGACAGCATCTTCGTGACCTGAAATGTTTCTTTGATCTTAAAGTCTGACAACAGCTCACCTTTCAACAGTCGAGAATTCAGAGACTTTCTCAGTCATCTCAATGTGAAGCATCAGAAAAGCACACCTCTTTGACCACAGTCCAATGGCCTTGTCGAACGTATCATGAGTACGCTTAAGAAATCTGTCCAGCATGCTGTACTAGAAAATCTCGACCTTAAAACTGTCTTAAATTCGACTCTTTGAGCTTACTGTTCGACTCCTCACTTGACCACAGGTGAAAGCCCTGCAACCTTGATGTTTGGGAGAGCCATGATGACCAAGTTACCTCAATGGACCAACAGAAGATCAAATACTGAGGAAGAAACCTGCATGAAAGACTTGGATCGTAACAGGAAAATTAACGCCTATGCAGACAAGCATCGACATGCCAAAAATGTTACGTTCACTAGAGGAGATCAAGTGCTTGTTCGTCAGCATAGCAAACGAAAGTCTGCTGCTCCTATTGATGCTAAAGCATTTCATGTTGTGACCAGCAAAGGACACATAGTGACTGCCCAATGTCCCGGAAAGTGCATTACGCGAGATTTCTCGCATTTCCGACATGTAGCTCATCGCTCGTCAGGCACTGATGTCAATGTAGAGACTGGGTCTGAAAGGACAAATGAAGCACCCCTTGACTGCTACTGTTTCTACATCACCAACGCCAATCAGAGATACTTCTACTGCCTGTCCTCAGTTTCCGATGTGACAAGGTCGGGACGTGTGATCAAAGCGCCTCGAAGCCTCATTGAAGAGCTATGATTATGTAAATATATGTAAAAAACGTACATTTTTTATTTAACAGAGGGGGAGATATAGTGTTGTGTGAATTTGAAATGACGGAACCCTTGTGGCGATGTAGAGTCGTGTGAGTTTGTAATGACGGAATCCTTGTGGCTCCTGATGGACTCCTTAGAACTGTGACGTAAGCATTAGAGCGTGGTGAAGTGAATGTAGGTTTAGAATGTTGAGTTTGCGGTTACACGCAGAAGAATAAAGACGTGTTATACTAAGCTCTGTGTGTGTGGCATAGTCATGTGACGTAGTAATTGGCGAGTACCCGGGCTGAGGAGGACTGTACAGAGTGTGTTCCAATTCTAGGCGTTGGAAGAAACGTGAATCACATAATCCTTTTTGCAGCAAGAAAGGTCTTTATTACTTCCTGGCCCAATTAATATTGGACGAAGTGGTCGTTACAATGACGACCTCAAGGGTACAATATGAAAACCTGACAAAAATTCTGCTAAAGCAGGTTAAGTATCTGGACCCATTATGCCTAAGAAGGGTTTCAGGTACACCTTCTTTAAACAAAAATAACCTGTAAAAACCTAACGGATAAGTTTGACACACTTTTGGCTCTGTGGGCTGTTTGTCAGTTGTGCTGGATTGTAATTTGTCTCTATAACTAATGACTGCCTAATGCGGTGTTCAGCAGATAGCCTAAAGAAGTTGTGAGATGTTTCATGTCTGAACCACCAAACTTGAAATAACGCTGTTTAAACAATTGGGGAAAAAACAATCCAACTATGCACAATTTCCAATGCTGTGTATGGGATACAATTTCCTCCTGGGTACTGGCTTGAATATGAGAGAACCTCGGGCACATCATGGGCCCAGAATGGCATTAAGGTGTATACCTGAGTACACTGTAGCATTGATTGACATATTAAAGGTACCTTTGACATATAAAAGCATTGACTGGCATATGGGAAATATTCAGTTCACTGATATATGGGGATGTGCAGGGCACTTCAAGGCATTGGCAGGTATATGGACACATCATGATATTTATTGACATATGTGCAGTACCTGGGGCACACTATGGTATTTACTACCTATGGATTATACCCCACTGACTGACTAATGGGCCTCGTAGTGTGCCATTTACTGGCAAAATGGGGATGCCTAACACACATTTATCAACTTACATGTATATAGAAGTACATGTAGCACACTATTAGATTGACTGTCATATGGTGGTACCTGAAGGACATAATGGCATGAAGTGGCAGATGGAGAAGTAACTGGGGCACATCATGGGCAATGACTAGCACATGTGACACCTATGGCCCTTTGTGGCATTAACAGCCTTATAACAAACTGATATTTGGGGACAGAGTTGGTGCATTTTTAGTTAATGGCAATCTGATATTTGGAGAAAAAAAATTGTAAAAATGAAAAGCTGGCATTTGGGGACACAATTATTATGTTTTAAGAATTTGGCAATTATTTGGGGAAAATAATATTTTAGTTAGTGAAAATAAAAGCTGGCATTTAGGTGACAGTGAGTACACTTTCAGAAAACAGCAAGTTGGTTTATTGTGACAAAGTAAGTGCATTTGCAATGCCAACCGTATGTTTTAGTAATAATGTATGCTAATTTGGGAATATGCCGATACTGTGCCATATTTTCCTTGATGACATAGGACACTTTCTTCCTGCGGAGGTGGTTAATTGTTGACTCGTGGACTTTTTCATAGCATTACACTGACAACTTTGTATGACCTTATTATTACCACTTTGTAGAAATACCTTCTGAGACCTGAGCCAGTAAAGTTAGAATAGACTATGCCTGCTGCCTGAGCCAGTAATAATTAACTAAACTTAGGGATACCTCTGTTGTCTGAGTCGTGAAACTGTGAAAAAATATATAATTTTTAATTTTCCCATATTTCCCTTCATTGTAGATTCTGAGTCTTAATCTACTTAGTAGGAAAGTGCTTGGTTTGGGAAAAAAACCTAAGTGCAGGGTGGGCCAAAGTTTTTCGTAGAAGCCCTCCACACTGCTGCTGGCCTATACCAAGAGATGTGGATTTGATTCCCAATCATTCCTCCTTCTTCCAGCACCCAACACTTCCTCTCCCTTTTTCTCACTCTTACAATTTCTTTTTCATCCCTGTTTTCTCTGTTTGTCACTGTTTTGCAATTTGTCTGTTCCTCTTCCATTCTACCTTACCTGCCTTTCTCGGTCTCTTCCTCTGTGTTAAAGCATGATAATAAAATGTAAGTTGCGGTCTCCAAAATGGAGTGCCGGTGCCCACCAACTGAAATCACATAATAAGCATAATAATTTGTAGATTTATAAAGCGCTGCTTATCACCCGTGAGGGTATCCAGGCACAAATATAGCACCGTAGAAGGAGGGACAGGTTATGAAAAAAAAGAAATGTGGAAGGTCGAATTTAAGGAGAAATGCTCCATAGTGTTGAAAAGTGTCGAAGGTTGAGTCAATAGCATACCCAAGTTATTTAAAATTGTCTTTGTAGTGAAATTCCTTGGGAAATTGCTCTGTATGAAAGGCACTATTGTGATTCATTCATTTCCAGATTTTTTTGGGTTGGGGGGGTCACCACTAAATAATACTGGAAATAGTAGGGTTCCCTCTGCAGAGCATGAAATATTGGAATATTTATTAACGCTCTCTCACAACTGCCTCTAAAACCTGGGGTGCTAAATGTATCATTTGACCCCATTTTTTATGTTATTTTATTTTTTATTTTTCTTGGAGCAAAGACTTTAGATCTGTCTTGAACAGGGCAGACTTTCTTGCTTGGCTCAGCGTGGGCGGGGTATTTATGCCCTACCTGTTCTAAAGTTCATGAGCGCTCACTGGTAATGAACATTAAAACAACATTTAACAAAGAAATTCTGGCCTGTGGTCTTTTAGCGTCTGCCAATGGTACATTTTACCATTTGGGAGGACAGGACTCATTGAGCCTCTGAAGACACAGCACCTCGCTTAGTTCTGGCCTGGCTGCAACGTGAGCGCTCTTGGCCAAAGATCAGAGGATAAACTGAAAAAAGCGCCTTGCATCTTTCTGAACCAGTATCCATTCCAATGGAGAGGGCTGACATTATATCAGTTCCACATTTCTAAATGCTTCCAATGTCATCCCCAAATTAAAAAACATCATGATTTCTGAAGTCAAAAGTCGGCTGATATTGGGCTTTGGTAAAATTAGAGCCAATGTTTTTGAATAGGAATGTGAAACTTTATGTCTGAATAGCTGGTTGTGAAGGACATCAAAGCTTAATTTGTGCGGGGGTAGGGTACTTATATTTGATCATCAGACTCTGGCCCAGGCAACAGAGAGAAAAGTGCGAAAGAAGGAGAACGATAAAGCGAGAAATTAGGGATAAAAAAGAACCTGCAAGAGTAAGATAAAGTAACAGGAAGTGTAGGATGGTGGAAGAAAAAAGAAATGAGATGGAATTAAGGCTAGGCAGTCTTGCCATTTAGCAAGTACAGCATTATCAGTGCCGGAGGTGGTCTCCTAAGAAAAACTATTGGCCCTGCACTTTCTTTTACAAATGACTCAGAGGAAGAAGATGCCAACAGTAGCACTCCGTCTTTAAGGGCCGTGGTGAGCAGTCGGCCTACAGAGGATTACAGAGAAGGCGGTGGTGAAGGGAGCCGCTAGAAGCCTACATCCGGGAGACCCGAACTGAGAGGAGGAAGACGCAAGAGTCTGGGACCGCATCAAAGCAGCGCATCGCCATTGGAGGCCTTGGGGGAGAGAGAGAGAGGCCCTGGAGGCCCAGGTGGCGTGGGCGCAACTTCCCAGGTACAGGCAGAGACACGAGAGGGCCGGATCTGGTCAACATCCCCAGCAGGAAACCCAGGGAGCAGCTGAGCCCATTGACCTGCTGAGTACGGGGCAACAAGTGGCGGGCCAGGGAGGTACGTCTGGCCCACTCTAAAGGCCTTGAGTAGTGGGGAGAGGGCCATGAGGAGTGTAGGCCCTTGTAAGGAAGAGTTCTTGCCCCCTGTAGGCAGCCAGTGATTGCGGGGGAACCCCGGAGGACAAGCGACTCTGGCATACATCGCCTGCGGGGGCCGGGAAGCAGGAGGGTGCCACCGTTGGGAGAAAGATCTGGAGAAGAGGAGGGACACAGCGCAGGGCGCCGGAGCTAGCTGTGGCCCAGGTCAAGGAGGCAGGTACGGGCGCCAAGGTCCCCAAAGAGGCCGGTGTGCTCGGGAGGCGCAAACATTGGAGGAAGCAAAGGGCAGCACTACCGCGTCAAGTCCCGAGAGACGGGGGGGCTTAGAGGTTGAGGGAGCCTACGGGCAGCCCCCTTGCTCCTGAACAGCGCATCAGAGGAGGGGCGTAGAGGCAGTTTATCAACAAGGAGCGGTGGGCTTGAGGAGGAGCAGCGAGGCCTAGGGCAGAGCAGCCCTGGACATTGAAGCCCAGGCGAGTCACACCAAGGAGGACCTCACTGGGAGCTGGAACGGAGAGGCCCACAGGAGTGTCAGAGGTGCGAGGAGAGCGACCTCTGGAGAGGTGAAACAGACTTTGTTGTTTACAGGACACGACCGGAGGCTGACAGTAGAGCACTTGGTCCGCCACACAGCGGGAGCAGAGGCTTTGCCCAGATGGCGTCGTCCTGTGCAAAAAAAAGAGGTACACTCGAGGGCATGTTCACGAAACTGATCGGCCCCCAAGATGGGGAAGCCCAGAGGATGACTGGCAGGGCGACCTCACCTACTGGAGAGGACACGGAAGCTCCGGTGAAAGACATTGAGGACCGAGTGGATGCTCTGGAGGGGCATGAGAGCGCGTGTGACGAGGAAATAGAGAAATTGCAACAGGAGATAATACGGCTCACAGATCAGCAATTGGATCTGCAGGGGGACCTCGAGAACCGCGGAACGGAATAACATCTGGATCAGGGGGGCCCAGTGGGAGGTGGAACATGGAGATGTGGATGCCTACGTGGCCAACCTGTTCACCCAAGTCCTGGTAGACGTACTGACAACTGAGATTTGCCTGGACAGAACTCACAGAGTGGGCCGAGAGGGTCCAGGGCAATTGCAGGCAGTGGACATTCTAACTTGCGTACATAGCTTTCCTCTGATGGAACGGATCCTACGAGTAGCCAGATCATCGTCGCCAATAGTCTTCCGGGGACACACTTTACATTTGTTCCAGGACCTCGCTGCCTCCACACTCCAGAAAAGGAGGGAGTTCTGCCCGGTTACGGCCTTCCTGAGGGACCAAAAGATCTCCTGCTCCTTGGGCCAACCCTTTAAGCTGGCATTTCGCTGGCAGGACCAACTCCATCACCTTCGTTCCTTGGCGGAGGCATGTGAACTGCTACAGATTGATACCCAGGACTTAGACAGGACAGGATCGGAGAGGCGAAAAGGCCGAGCAAGTGGGCGCCAGCGGTGGAGACAGGTACCTCCTGGGCAGGGAGGCTCCAGACCAGACTCAGAGATCAGCACATCAGAGAGGAAGGCCTTGCTTGATAAGTTGTTGGAAGATTCAGGTTCTCAAGGACCCGCCTGAAGATAAGAGATTTGCCGCTGGGGGCAGCCGGGTGGCCCGGAGGAGGGGTTAGGGGGGGTGAGAGGAGAGGAGGATGGTCACGTTCCCTTACCACACTTTTTCCACTGGTCTGGGGTTGGATTTTCTAGCCCATTCCTCATTCAAGGGACAATTATTGTTTACTGTTTTTGAACTAGAGTGGGTTTCCGGATGTTCAAAACGATATCACATTTTTTGCAACAATACAGGTATGGTTCAGGGGAGTTTTTACGGGGGCAGGGAGGAGAGGGTTGAGCGGGAGGGAGGAAGATGGTATGAGCGAGCGGCTTCCCCTAAGGTATCCATGGTGGGAGGTTTAAAGGTATTGACCCTCAATGCCAAAGGGCTTAACAACCTGGTTAAGAGATGGACCATACTCTCGTACCTGGAGCATTTACAGGCCGATATCTGCTTACTTCAGGAAACCCATCTTCAGTCCAGTGATTGGCAAAGACTACATGCCAGGGCATTCCCCCAATAGTTTTTCTTTTCCCATACCGTGAAAGACAGCTGGGGTGGCGCTGCTCTTCTAACGCTCCTTTAAAGGGAAGGTGGGGACAAAGATGGCAGAAATCAAAGGCCGCCTCCTGAGGTATTGTACCCAACTAAGCCAACACTCTCTAATTATAGGCTCTATCTACACCCCTAACAAGGGGCAGGAACAGTTCTTAAGTTCTTACAGGGGGGCAGTGGCTGACATTTTGTTGACTAGAGAGCGTTGGGTGATCCTTGGGGGGGCCCTTAATTTAGTGTTCCCTAATGAGCTGGATCGATCATCACAGAGACAGGGGGCAACTGAAGCACTATCCAAGGGGGCTCCAGCTGGCTTCTGGAGTTAGGCCTGAGAGATCAATGGAGAGACAGACACCCAGACACATGTGATTACACTTTCTACTCCCATGCACATAAATCTCATGCTTGGCTGGATTACTTCCTGAGCTCTTGCGAAGTACTAGCTGCGCTGGATTCTATAGAGATAGAGCCCCGTGCCTTATCAGACTACTCCGCGGTCCTCATGGACCTGTCCATCCCACGAGGCAAAACCCCGGCTCGTACCTGGAGACTGCGAGAGACTCTCCTTTGTAGACCGGAAGTGGTCAAGCAGATAAGAGAAGCAATAGAGAATTATTTAAAGATGAATGATACACCAGAGGTGAGAACCTTGACGGTATGGGTTGCAATGAAGGCAGTGCTATGGAGAGGAGTTTATCCCCATTTTGGCGGCAGACAACAAGATAAGGCGGGAAAAGCTCTCTCAGCTTCAGCAGCAGGTGTGAGAGCTTGAACGCATTCCACCACCACACAGGGGCGCCTAGAGTAAGGAGACAACTAAAGGCTGCTAGGAAACAACTGGCGGGGTTAGACCTGGAGTATGCAGAATACGCACTTCTGCGTCTCAAACCTACCTTCTATGTAGGGGGCAACAGATGTGGAAGGTTATTGGTGAATAAACTTAAGGGGCAGAGCCAGGCCACCATAGTGGAATCTCTGCAAACGGAGGAGGGTACCCTGGCCATGGGAGACGAGCAGGTTGCGGAGAGGTTCGGGTCATTTTATGCAGCCTTGTACTTGCCACAAGATCATTCCCGGTCGAACATTAATAGCTACTTGGCGGGAGCCAAGGTGACTCGCCTTACGGCGGAACAAGTGGCCAGTTTGGAGACACCGATTGGAGTGGATGAGGTTGTTTCAGCTATTTCAAGGCTGAAGACGTGGAAGTCGCTTGGACCAGACGGTTTCCCGGCGGCTTTTTATATGACCTTTTGTAGGAAAATAGCCCCTCTTCTTCCTAGGGTCTTCAACTCTACCAAGGGCCAGACACCCTCCCGCCCTTGATGGCAGAGTCTTCAATAACGGTCATAGCAAAGCTGGGGAAAGATAAACGTCAATGAGGGTCTTACCGGCCCATCTCCCTCTTAAATGTAGACCTGAAGCTGTTGACGGATATTCCAGTGGCCCATCTTGCACCTCTCATGCCGGGAATAGTGGAGCCCGACCAGGCGGAGTTCATTCCGACCAGACAATGTGCGGACAACACAAAGCGGATCTTGCACCTGATAGACAAGGTCACTTGCTCGCACCGCGAAGTTATGCTTTTTTCCATAGACGCGGAAAAAGCATTCGACCGCGTCCATTGGCCTTACCTGGCAGAGACGCTAGCACACTTCGGCCTGGGGGAGAGATTCCGTGCTTGAGTGTTAGCCAAATACGGCATGCCAGTGGCCTCGGTAAAAGTCAATGGCCAAAGCTCGGAGCGCTTCCCGAACCGCCGGAGAACTCGGCAGGGGTGCTCTTTGTCCCCCCTACTTTTTGCGCTCTATATGTAGCCATTTGCACAGAGAGTCAGTGATAACCCAGGGATGTCAGGAGTGCTCTTTGGGGTGGAGGAGCACCTTATAACACTGTATGCCAACGACATGCTAGTCGCGTTAGACAACCCGGGAAGGACGCTCCTGAGCCTTTTAGAGGAGGCATGGCAGTTAGGGGCGGTTTCGGGATTCCACATAAACCTCTCCAAATCTCAGTCCCTGGACCTTACTGTTGCTCCCGAGACCCAGGAGGGTCTTTCCCGGGTGTTCTCGATTTGATGGGCACCGCGGTCCATGCCATGCCTGGGCCTACAGCTCGCCCCGACTATAGCAGAGGTGACAAACCTGAACTATCACAATTTGCTGGGAAGGGTGAAGGCGGACTTAGCACACTGCTGGCTTTATCCGCTTTCTTGGGTTGGACAAGTGGCCGCCTTAAAAATGACGATCTTACCCAAAATTCAGTATTTATTCCAAACCCTTCCACTGCAACCTCCAAAGGGGATACTGCGGCAATTGGAGGGAGAGCTGCAGCAATTCCTGAGGGCTGGTAAACGCCCTCGGATGAGCTGAGAACATAGCTGGTGCTCGCCCTTAAAGGGTGGCTTAGGGGTACCGTGTTTCCTCCACTACTGTCAGGCTTCGCAGCTTAGGTATTTAGTGGAATGGTCGCGTAAGGAGTACAAAAAGTGATGGTTATTTATGAACAGGGCTTTAGCAGAAACGGCCTTGTGGACGGTCTTTTTTCTGGCACGTACCCACCGCCCGATGAATCTTTACCCATCCCTGGTCTCCTCACCCACACTGCAAGTTTGGGACGCGGTGGCGGGCTGAAGGATGTTTACATCTGTTCCTTCCCCCCTCACTCCTGTGGTGGGAAATGGGGACTTTACTCCAGGCCTGAATGTCAATACATTTAAGATTTGGCAGAGGCCGGAGTGCTGATCAGTGGGACACTTTTTCGACGAGGAGAGCCCCATATCATTCGACACCTTGTGTGCCGAACTCGTGCTACCAGAAGGGGAGAGATATCGCTACACCCACATAAGGCATTGGTTGATGCAACCTGCAGTGAGGGAGGCGGCACTACGCCCCTGACCAAATTTGAGAGGTGGCTGTTGCGTAAGGACACAGAGAGGCGCTTAATTACTGAACTGTGTGGGCTCTTTCAGGAGGGGAAGTTAGACCAGAAGTCCCCTACACAACTCCGGTGGGAGCAGGGGATAGGCAGACAATTCTCTACAAGAGAATGGCATGACATTTTTTACCGAGCGCAACACACAGTTTCAAATGCTACCAGTACGGAGACAGCTGCAATTATTGCTACATACTGGTACTTGACACCAGAAAGATTGCATCAGGGGAACCAGGAACGTAACAATAGGTGTTAGAGGGATTGTGATTCTCTGGGGACCCTGGTACACATACTCTGGGAGTATCCCAAATTGAAACAGTTTTGGGATGAGGTGTTGCACGACATCAACACATACTTTGACACCCAACTACCTAGGTTTCCCTCTTACACAGTGTTAAGTCTCCCTAACCCACTTACATTCCCACTTCGATCTAGACGAGGCAAACATATTGCTTTGGCATTGGGGGAGGCACATCAATCCATATTGGCCGTATGGGGGACAGAGAGGGCACTGACTCGATTAAATTGGCTACACAGGATGTGGCACATATTGGGGATGGATAGGATTTACTTGACCCTGACACAACAAGGTGGCGCATACCAAGAATTATGGAAGCCGTTCCTAAGGCTCCTCTCTCAGGAATTCACGGAGATTACCTGCCCTAGATACCTGCGATTGCTCAGCCTTACGGTGCAATCGGAGTGATCCTGTAGTCTGTTAGACCGGGAGAAATGGCATAGTCAAGGATCTTTTTGTAAATACATGACCGGTAGGAGCACCCAGAAGGGGGAGGGTAGTTGGGTGGGGGGTGGGGAGTTGTTTATGGAAAGTTGTCCGAGAGGTCCGATGCTTATGTATAATGATAAGAAATATATTGTGATTGTATTGCCTGGCCTCTGGTTCTAACAATAAAACAAAATTGAAACTTAAATGCGCAGGCGCCTGGCCGTCTGAGCTGAACTTTGCCGGGCTGAAGATATCACAGCTCTGTGGGCATGACATCCTCATTCCAGCAAAGCCATTATGGTCCTCCACCTTTTTGACCACAGCGCGTGTCACAGATAGACTCGGACCTGGGCGCTTTAGTCTTAATCCCTGAAGTGCCCAGGGCCAACTGTCCATCAGAGACGCCTCATCAGTAGAGTGGGTTGGGGTCAGAAGTCTCACTGACCCCATCCAACTATGTGATGAGTAAGAGACTGCCTCCCGCCTCTTCTCATTGGCTGACCCATAACAAGGTCAGCCAATGAGAGGTGGCAGCAGTCTCAACCCTACAGTAACCACCGACGCTACCCTCCCGCTACCCAAGATAACTAATGTGGCAGTGTTTTTTTTTAATGTTTGAAGTAAGCGTGCGTGTGTGTGGGTGTGTATGTATGAATGTATGTGTATGCATGCATGCGTGCTGTGAATGGTGAGTGCATGTGGATGCACTTGTGAATAGTGGGTGAATGTCTGCATGCTTATGACTGGATGGGTATCAGTGAGTGTGCATGTAGATGCGTGAGTGTGAGAATGTGTGTCCGCGAGTGACCTGCCTGCCTCCTTCTCGAATAACCAGTCGCCACTTGGTACTAACTGAAGAATGCAGAGACACCAATCTAATAACTGAAGCCCACTTAGAGAAGTCTAGGTGATAATGAGATAACTGGCTGCTGGTCCACAAGGTTGTGTTCCTTTCATCTCGTTAAGTAACACATAGGGGGCAGCAGATGACGACAGCTATCCTCCTCCAGTCACCTACTTCGAGCTTCATCTTGATGCACTGACCCTACTAAGGGTCTAGTTTAGAGTTCAGAGGGCGGTTACTCCATCCCAAACGTGATGGATATCCCGTCCGCCATATTACAAATGCCATTAGATATAATGTGGACGGGATATCCATCAGGCTTGTGACACAGTAAGCCATCCGCTGAACTTTAAATCAGGCCCTTAGATTTTTATTAGCTTTATTGTTGCTCTTTTGTGTAGCAGAAGGCTGTTGAGTTGAAAATACCTCCGACATACAGATCCAAGACTTATGACAGCCTTTTCATTGGGTTTTAGGTTATTTATTTTATAAGCATTTACACAAGCATGGATCCAAATTTACTTGAGCTCGCATTATGTGCATTTCAGAGCAACCTCTATTTTTTTGTTTTGCAAAAGTGAATTCACACCTAATATTTTTCAACTTTAATTGTATTTTTTCCAGAAACCAAATTTAGTGAGCCACTACAAGCTTGTGAAGAACTGAACATATTGAAACAATATTAACATGTCGGTGCCATTGATTTAGTCAGCTATTAGTACCTTGCTAATAACCTATAACTGCACAAGGATATATGAAACGTCCAGATTTCACACCTGTAAATATTGTGATATTCCAAATTTGCATTAAAAGTAGTCTTAAAATATAGGTTTTGCAGGAAAAGAAACGTAAAGTGACTTTTATCAGTACTCTTATTACTGAATAAATCACAAATTGCCTTTTCGAGCATATTTTCCAGCAAAAACAGGAAAACGTCACCAGAGACATAAATGAAAGAAAATTTGAATGGTTAAAAACGTAATGAAATGTCAAAATTATCAATTTCGCCAAATTATGCAAGCATGCGTATAATTTTGTGTATCCTCAGAGCAAGACAGCAATACATCAATAACGTCAACATCTGCAAAACTGAAGATACTGAGCAATGCCCATTAACCAAGAATAGCTTCCACTCATTTCTTCTTTATGCCATAGAACTGAACACACCAAGTGATGTGGACCCTTCTTAAAGGATCCTCGCCTCTTTAATAAGTGACTTGGACTCTTCCATCGGTAAAGGGGATCCTCCATGTTCCAATCTGTAAAACAGACTCTCTCCTTTCCCCCACGTGCAACAGATAGGGCCTAATGTTTCCTCTCTCTGGCATAATGGATTAACTACCTAGGCCCTTCCAGCTTTCACATTCCAACGACCCCATAAGTTGGCCACTCCCACTTACTTCCGTTTGCGCAGTTTGTAGTTCTCCGTTTTCAACAGGTAGAGCTTCTTCGCAAAGAAGACTGTCATCATGAAGAGTAGTAGCACCACCAGGGCAGCGGCTCCCACCGCCACACACATCACCTGGAAGTCAGTGATGATGGACTCACAGCGCAAGCCCTTGTGCCAGATGTAGTCCTGGGTGTTGCACCTAAGAGGGGAACAGGAGGGGAAAAGCAGGCGTTATAAAGGCAAAACAGCAATAAGAACAAGTTTGAGTGTAATTGATCTGCCTACTACCCATAAAAGTGAATATATACACAGAAGCAGGGCAGGGGCACACTGGCTGTGCCTGATTCCAAGTTATCAAACTCTCAAAAGGATAGATTTACAAATAGCTTTGTTTCCACCTCTCTGGATCTTACTCTCATGAGGTTCTATAGAGCATCATTACTGTAGACACTGACTTATACAGGAGAGGGCTAGAGTGCTTCATTTGGGTGATTGCAAGCAATACAATGAAAAGGTGCGTGTGAGCTATTCTCAGCGACACCCCTGGTTTCACAACTCTATTGCCTGGGTGCCTCCTTTTGGTCCCCTGATCCCGGAACCTTATCAATGCAATAATGAAATCCACACACTTTCATCTTTATCCAACTCAGACCCTGAGACAAGGTGGCTACACCTGCCACTTTGCTGGCGATGGACAAAATCCACATTTTTGCCCAGAATGCCGGCACCATATGGGTATCCGGGTCAGGGAATACATTACTCCCTCAAACAGCTGGCATCACAAACTTCAAATTCAACTGAGCCCTAAGTAGGGATTTCACTTACCCTTCTCACAATTCACCCGTGTGTGTAAGGCAACCTTCATTTTGATTTCTAATAGGGTCTGTCACTTTCCTTACTGCTAGCAGTAGAGAAGCAATTAAAAAAAGGCAAGTTAAATATCAGGTTGTTTTAACCTTTAAACAGGGAGCTTTGCATACATGTACCAGTCCCACTACCATATGATGTCAACCTTTAGAATGCCCCAGACACAACCCACTCAGGCGGGCAAAACAAGCTGCACCAAACAACTCTCATCTAAATATTAAAATCAAGAGAAATTGTCTGTCAATCACATGTTGGTGGTGTCCACCAATTGTTGGACATGTTACTCGTCCACTGAGGTTATTCTACCATTTTACAGAACTGAACAATTAAACAGCTTCTGTTGGCCTTCAGTTATGAGCCAACGCCCTATGCCCATACTATGCCCATAAATAACATACACAATTTAGACATTATTCTTGACATATTCCTTTCCTTGGACTTCATAGCCACAGAGATGCCCAATTGTTAAATGTTTCAGCTTAAGATCTTGAAAAGAATTCCTCCTTTTTAGGACGCTCATCTTTATTTCTCAATTATCAATGCATTGGCCCAGTCAAGACTGGGCTACCTAAACTCAATCTAACTAGCCTCCCGTGTTAAACTGACCCCCTGCCTTGAATTAGGATAGAAGGCCACAGTCCGTTTGGTTGCAGGCTGTCCCAGATGCGACCACATTACGCCAATCAGATCACTTCTTTGGCTGTCAATACGCGACAGAAACAATTATAATCAGTGACCATAGGGCACAAAGCCATTCAGAAAACACCTACATTTTGGCTTTCAAACTCTCCTGCCACATGCCCATCAGAAATCTGTGCTCTGCAGCACTAATCTAGATCTGTAAATGGAGACATTTTCCATTACTATGAATAAGCTTTGGCATTCAGTGACTCTGTACATATGTTCTGAATCTCGCCTCCTCTTTTTCAGAAAACTATTGAAGACTTGGCTTTGTAATAAGTAAATATGTCATGTAAAGTGGGAGTTCATTAAATTGTATGTCTTGCGTCTAAAACGCCAACTGGCTTCTGCGTAAATGTGCTAAATACATTTCCATAATGTAACACGTGTCGGTCGAAGTACTCATATCATTTTGGATGAGTATACTTGTTTGATTGACTCCCAACTTGTCAAAAGCCTACAAGGTCTGGAAAATAAGCCTGTTTGCATAGCACCTGAATGTCTCAAAGTACTGATTTCTCGACAAAAAGAACCCGTGAGCCGCAGTACGCCATAATAAAGAATGTTGCTGATCATTGTAATGATTTCTCGACATATGCTCTGCACTCTAAATAACTTTAAACACTATATTCTAGAGATGAATGATATAGGCATTTACCAGTGATAAATTGTAATTTGTTTCATGCTAGTGGCCCTTGTTCTTCTTAACTAAGTATGGGGTACAGTTTGACCTCATCTCTCCCTATTACACACGTTAACAAGGACCTGGGCGTTCTAAAACCCAGGATGCATCCTAGACCTACAGCAGATCTAAAACAGACACACTCCTTGACACCAGTGAAGCCCCATCCAGCCTGTCCCTTCAAACTAAGGTTGGTGGCCATACACTTGCATCCATCTAGGTATCAACCATATAATGTCATATAATGGGAGCTCAAAGAATCTGGGATCGTCAGCATTCCCAGCTGGCTCTGGCTAGCTGCAGGGATCGAGTAGGCACTAGGAGGGTGTGATATCAAAATACTGTGTTTCAAACATTGACGTGAACATATACCCACTCGTACTATATCGTCAAGGTAAGAAGATGTGAGCTTAAGAATATTAAATCTATACCTCCCTGTGTTGGTATTTGATAATTTGTAGTTGATATATGTGCAGGTTGATATTTCTGTGGACAATATTTTGACATAAAACCCACCAGGAGTCCCCTGGAGAACCTGCCCACCAGTGGCTTGAGTCAGCATAGTGCTGACCCGACCAGCCCTTGGGTCTGTAATGGTCCTATCCAGTCTCCGAGCGTACCCATCCAGCTGCAAGAACTCCCAAGAGTACCACATTCCCTTACTCCCCCTGCGTCTGGTTGAAGAGCCAGAGTCCTACTTTGTTGTTCTTAACAACAACTAAAATAATCTCATCTCAAGGAAATACTGCCACTCGCTGGCAGAATGCCAAGTAATAAGCCTCCAGTCTGTGACATCAATCATGCCACATTATGCCCTTACTAAGGCTGAGAACTCACCATCTGTCTCTCTGGGCATAGCACTCTGGCACTCACTAAATAGCTCTCAGGGACATTTTACACATACAGACTCTACTAAAGCAATAAACCTGGAGAGCAAACCCTTCTATAAACTCACTTGTACGATGAGCACTGTACAATGCTAGACGCGAGTTGACCGGCTGTGCTTGACTCCTACTTATTGGCTCTCCTTAGACAGATAGATGCACTTATAGCTTTCCAATCTTAGCCTGAGCTGTAGTACACAGAAGATTGAAGAAATGAATGATACCCCAGCAAGTGATCCACATCTTCCTTTGTTCACTACGCAGTCTCTTAAAGGGTCTCTTGGGTTTGAACGGTACCAATAGACACAAAGGAGCAGCTGGTGAACTATAAACCATAATTTTGCGTCAAACACAAACAGAAAGATCTTTACAAAAAAAGAGAAAGCGGACAAAATCACAATTTGATATGGTACAAAACAATAGGTTTAAAATGTAATAATACAGGAACCTCCCTGAATAGGGAGAAGCATCGCTAGGCTGCATTTGGACGTGGCCGAACACAGGCCGCTGAAGGAGGAGGTGTATTGGCCTCAAAGACCACCTGACAGTCCCTTTTGGGTCATGGACCATCACTGCTGGAAGTAACTCAAGGTGGGTGGAGAAAGTGAAACGAAACTACTTTGTAAACAAAGTCTTTTGCTGGGACCGTTTTTCTCCCATGCACCCAGGCAGTATCTGGGAGTTATTTCTTTGGTGAAGTATCAGTGACATGTGGTTACTCAGGCTACTGTCTGTGATCCTTACCTCATTTGACCAGCATACGTTCCCCCTCCACGCTTTTAACCTCCAGCCCAATTAAATCACTCTAAAGATTCGCTCAAGGGGGTGGGGGGGGCGTGGCTAACTGGCCAAGATGGCAGATGCGTGATCCCACGGCTCTGCATCAGCCCGGGCTTTATCCTGGCAATCCCACCACCCTGGGCGCCATCGTCCCCAGCGACCACAGAGTCCCTAAGGGCGTGGGGGTCTGGACGCTGTGTGGGAGCCACTCGTGCTCGGACAGCTTGGGCCTCAAGAAGATATCGGCCGGGCCTACGACTGCTGAAAGAGGCCTGAGCTGTGCTCGACAGGTGAAGGACTGAGGTTAACATCAGCACTTGTCGTCAGAGTGTGTGGACCTGGGAGTTGTCAGCAGTGATCCCCAGGGCCCTACTGAGATGGGCCCTGCCCCAAGGGCCGTACAGAGAAGGGGCCCCTGTGGAAACCACTCATTCCTGGACGGCTTGGGCCTGGCAAAGAATATGACGGGCGGGTCTATGGCTGCTGAGAGAAGCCTGGGCTGCATGCGGCAGATGAAGGCCTCAGGGCCCGCATCGGCACTTGAGGTCAGAGTGTGCAGAGCATGGATTTGTTGGCGGTGACCCCCGGGGCCCAGCTGAGACATACCCTGCCCCGCGGGCCGCACAGAGAAGGGGCTCTGCAGAGGGTCAAGGTGAGTGGATGGAGAGGGGTGGCGGATCCCGCTTTGCCTGTGGGAGGAGTGACTGGACCGGGGTCATGGGGGAGCAGGGAGTTAGGCGGACCCTCCCCCCCATCAAAGAAACTTGGGCTCTGCGGGCGGGGACGGTGGGAGAACGGGGGGCTCTGCGTCTGCCTTGCGGTGCTCCCTGCACCCTCGTGCAGAGGGGGCGGCCCATCAGGGAGAGATCAGGGTGTAATTCAGTGCCTGGAGCCAAGTGGGAAGATGCTGGTCTTAGGTCACGTGTTGCTTGAGCAGCTCTCCCTGTGAACTGGTCTAGACTGAGCCCTGGTGGGGCCTGGGCTCGCCCTCTTGCCCCTGCTGTGGTGACCGGTGTGAGGTGAGTCTTCCCGCAGGATAGATACTGGCGGATTTGGCCAAAAGGTTCCTTCCCTGCTTAGAACTGCGGACACCGGGTGTCCTTTGCCCTTCATTGGAGGCCCTTCTTGTTGGCCCAGGCACGTTAGCCCTCACTAGTGGAAAGCCGGACTGTACATAGGCAGCGGCACATCTGTTTCCCTCCATCCTCTCCCACGCCTATACTCACTGCCAGGGGAGGCTTGGCATCTTGGTCCTCATCTCCTTGTCGGGTGCATCACTCCCATAGGCAAAGTGAAGTCCCGGGCCAGCAGCCTGTACCGTTGGAGCCCACCCAAGACTCTGTATCACTGGCAGAGGCAATGGATCCGCTGTCGCCCCTGCTGCAGTCGCAGCTGGATAGAATCTTAGAAGCCATTGCAGACACTAAGGCCACTCTCCAGCGCAAGATTGGCAGTGTGTTTGCCGATGTGGGGCTACTACGCGCTGACCACCATAAGCTCTCAGACAGGGTGAAGTGCGCTGAGACAAGACTCGACGAACTGCAGCCTGGTCAGCAGGCACTGCAGCTGCAGGTGGCTGAGCCTTCAGATCGAGTACAGGTACTAGAGTACTGAGCCGAAGACACAGAAGGGTGTAACAGATGGAATAACATCAGGATAGTGGGCCTCCCTGAGGGTACCAAGGCTGGAGACAATGGCGTCCTACTTGGAAGAGTGGCTCCATGAAGAGGTGGCCCGACGCAACTGACACCCTTATTCACGTTGAATTGTGGGCCCTCCGGCCCGTAGTGGCCAAACGTGCTTCTCTATAGAGACATAGATGTCCTGCTTCAGAGGATGAGAGTGAGGAGCCCATTCCACATTGGGAACAGCAGGGTGTCCCTTTTCTCGGACTATACGGCTGCTGTGCAAGCCAAGAGAGCCTTTTTCCTGGAGGTGAAAAACGTGCTGCGTGAAGAATGTCTATAATACTCCTTATTGTTTCCAAGTAGACTTAAAATTATCCTAAGAGATACTACACATTTCTTTACTGAACCGGTGGAGGTCTGGGACGGACTAGGGGCCTACAGAACAAGGTGCAGCCCCCCCTAACGGAACGGGAGACAAGCTCTGCGACACAGCGCAGACCCAAGAAACGCTCCCTCCGCACCTCCCACAGAGGGACATTTAAAAAGCTGACTTGGTCACGGACGGACAAAGACTAGGTTGCAGCAGAGTTTACTGTGCAGAGACCTTCTGAATCGGAGGGCAGTCCCTCGTTGGAGCGGCATCGATGACATCGATCTCTGATGACTCTGCCTTGGAAGGCAGCGACCTTCCAGTGGTCACTCCAAAGATGACGGAGGACCTACTTTGATGGGGCAGTGAGTGACGACTGGCGAGCCCCGCTGGCAGAGCTCACCGCACTTACCCACATGATGGCGCAATAAATCACCCATGCCCGCGAGTGGGGGGAAAACGATGTTGCCTGGACTGGTTTGCCCTGCGTGGATATTCCTTGGAGTCTCCGGTGGGTGGCGACCTGAGATGGCACATGCTGTAGGGCCCTGTACCTGGGCAGGATCTATGATTGATACTAGATGCCTACAGTGACCATGGACTGACGCCTCAAAATTGGACTGATACGAGACTGCCCGACACGCAAGTTCCTGCCCCCTCATCCCGCTAGCCTACTGGTTTATGACTAAGCGGAGCCATGGTTGATTTACAGTTTGCAACAGTTTGGATGGTCGTCTGTTGCTGGACTGCTCTTCGGTTGGGGAGTTTAGGGTTGCTTTGTTTATTTATTGTCTTTGGGACTGTTGTGTATGCGGTGTTGGGGGGCACTGGGCCTGTGGGCTGAGGTGCCTGGGTCTTCCTCTTTCGACTCTTCACATGACTGACTCACAATACAATATTACGTTCCTGATGTAGAACATCCAGGGAATGGGGTCAGTAGTCAAACAACAAGCCATACACGGGTACGTAACAGGCAGGGAAGTGCACATTGCCATGTTACAAGAAACACATCTCATCGGGTTGGAAGTGGAACGCCTGCGGCACCGTTGGCACCGGCAGATTTATACAGCTACATATTCGGCATATGCCCAGGGGGCTCTCCTGCGAGAGAGGGCAGGAATTCACTTTGAGGCGACGCATACCAAGATCGACAAAGAGGAGCAATTTGTCCTGGTTCAGGGAAGGTTGTACAACAGACAGATTAGACTGGGGAGCGTGTGCACGCAAAACCACGACCAGGGCATGTTTTTTCATACCCTCTCTGCACCCCTGAGTCACCTCTCCAATGAGGCGTTGTTACTGAGGGGGGACTTCAATTGCGTGGTGGATCGTTCCACCCCTTCTCTCCCAGAGGCGTGGGATTCCGAGATTGGTTGCGTGACTGGGGTCTGGAAGATGTTTGGAGGGTGCAACACAGTGTGGTGTGGCTCTACTCCTTCTACTCCCACATCTACCAGCTCTATACCCGCCTTGACCGGTACGTTTGCTCAAGTCGTCGGTCAGAGTACTTGGGCTGCACTCTTTTGCACCATAGCCTGCTGCTGCTGGGCTTCCGGTCGGAAGATGAGTATCCGGAGATCCCCACATGGCGGCTGCATCAGACTGCCTTGGCTGATGTACCTTATAGGGACTCTCTGCGGTAGGCCATAGTGGGGTATTTGGAGGTCAACCAATGTACGGCAACCGATTGCATGATTGAATGGGAGGCCCTCAAAGTGATGATCCGTGGACACTGCTTGAGCTGTCCCGTAGGCGTGCGGAGGGAACTAGATAGAGAGCTGCAGGAACTCAACGGGGTACTCCACACTTGTGATAATGTCTTGAGAACCGACACCTCAGCACTTGCACACCTTCTGGCCGTATAGAAAAGATACTAGAGCACCTGCGGCACCATAGCTATAAGGAGTACATTATCAGGGCACATGTAGAGGAGGGCAGGGATAAGAGTCCGCGGCACATTCATTACTCAATTGCTCACGGCTGAGGGTGAGACTCTGTATTCCCCAAGGCCATAAATGCAGCCTTTCGGTATTACTAAGTACAAGCTCTATAGGCGCCCAGACCCGGTTCCAACTGAGTGGTGCAGGTCTTCCTGGACCAACTCTCGCTCTGAACATTACCACAGGGGTGGGTGCGGGAGTTATGGGGCCCAGTGACACCCCAGGAAATTAAGATTGCCATCAAGGACATGGCCAGAGGTAAGACCCCGGTGCCCAATGGACTTCCTGCAGAGTTTTACTTGACATATGCAGAAATATTAGCCCCCAGACTGGCAACGATCTATGCTACGTCATATACATCGGGGACCCTGCCGGCCTCGAGGAAGGAGGCAATAGTGGTACCGCTTCCTACATCTAAAGCCCCAGAGGCTACCGTTGCGGCGTTCTGCCCACTATCCATGCTGAACATGGATTTCAAAATCATTAGTAAAATATTAGCGATCAGACTACTGCCACTTATGCATACGATAACCCACACAGACCACATCTCCTTTAACCTGTGAAGGCTTTACCACATACTGTACCGCCCTGAAGTACAGGCTACCCATGGGGTCATGATTATGTCGGTAGACCTCGAGAAGACATTCGACACGGTCCGGTGGGACTTCCTCAAGAACGTCATGTTCTGAATGGGCTTTGGGGACACGTGGGTCAAATGGGTGCGGCTGTTGTACTCCCTCCCGATTGCCAGGGTTAAAACGGGCACCATGATTTGAAGTAATATGATATTCATCATGGGGCTGTCTTCCCTCCTATTTTCCATAGCAATAGAGCTGTTTGTTGATTTGCTGAGGCTGGAGAGTAGAGGCAAGGGCATCGTAGTATGGGAGCACGAACACATCGTTTCCTTCTACGCAGATGATCTTCTGCTTTATATGGCGGACGGTGCTTCAGCTGCCGCTCACATAATGAGATTCCTAGACTACTTTGGTGCCCTTTCGGGCCTTCCGGTCAACCTAACTTAGACCTGCCTATTCCCAGCCACGATCGGTCTCATGCAGCCACCAGACATCCCATTGGACCCAATTTGGGCTCCCAACACCTTTAAATACCTGGGGACTCAGATCTACCGCACATCAGCAGACTTGAGGGAGAGCAACCTGGAAGGGGCACTGCACTCCCTTAGGTCTTGTGTGCTTTTATGGAGATCGCTTAAGCTGCCCCTCATGGCTCGCATCTCGATCTCGAAGATTGTACTTCTCCTGGGGCTTCTGTACTTTTTCTCGAATCTCCCGGTTGGTGTGCCGGGGTCCTGGTAGCTAGACTTCCTCCTTAGGGAGCTCCTCTGGGGTGGGGGCCCCCACAGGGTGTCCCTGGCCACCCTTAGGTGATCACCGTCGGAGGGTGGTCTGAGAGGCCCAGATTTTGAACTCTGTTTTATGGCAGCCCAGCTCCAGTGGCTGGACAGTACTCATTAAGAGGAGCTTAACCACATTAGCCTGGAATCTAACCAGGGGGTCTTATTGACTAAGTTGTTGCACCCGACTGAAAATCCTGCGCCCTGGCCCCCTATTAACTACTCCACTGTTGACACTGTTGTGTCTGGAACACCGAAGAGAAACCGCTCTACACCCCTGCCCTGTCACTTGTGGGCCTCATACATGGCGACCTCCTCTCCTACTTTTTGGTGGCGCAGCTGATTGACTGGATCGAGGCCGGTCTGGTAACAGTGGGCGACTGCTTCCACATGAGTGTCTTACTGCCCATAGAGGAGATGCAATTAAATTGAAGCTTTCGATAACAAACCACTTTATCAGATATAGTGGTCTTAGTGATTTATTTCACCTTCATTATTTACTTTACTCTTTAAGGAACAGTCATAGACATTTCAAGAATGTCATACATGGAAGAACAACCTGTTATAATTATTTGCAGTACATATTAAACATGATAAGCATTCAAATACACAAACATAACAATTGATAGGCAGACCAGTCCTTCATTTGTGATAAAAGTGAAATGGCGGCAATATCTTTTATACAATAGTCAAAGTATGAATCCTGCCATTACAAGCTAGTTGGAATTCAAATGAAACAGGCTAATTGCCATGTTTGTTAACTACTTGTAGTCTGTGCAATATAACGTCCTTTCCAACTAGCTAGGTCAACGCGTTTCGAAACCCTTGGATTCTTTCGGGTTCTCCTCAGGAACGGGACTTGGTCACACACATTCTGGATCAATACTGGAACACGCAGAGATGTCCAATTTAAAGGCTCATTTACTTACGTCCGATAGTTCGGTGTGTATTGGTGTTATTTCTCAGAGGATCCGCAGTGGAGTATGCATGAAACATTCAAGTATGGTATGGGAATCCAACAATAGCTTGCTTTGCAGGAACTAGAAAGTGTCCCGGGGCCGATCCTCCCTTCTCCAGTTTGAGGCCTAGTTTGGGTGTGTTTTATGGGCCCAACCCCTCCTTGTTTATAATAGAGGAGATGACGGCACAGAGAGATCTTGCTCCTGGCTAGTTCTTGATGTACGAAGCGCTGGTGCGGGCGTTCAGAGACCTGTGGGACATTTACAATGGGGAGCCCCAGCCTCACGAAGTGCTTCAGTTACTGGTAACGATGGGATCAGCCCGGCACTTGGTGACTTGGTTTTATAGGGCACTAAATGGGATGGTGAGTAAACCCCTCACTGGACTCAAGAACAGGTGGGAAAGTAGTGGGGCGGGAAATCCCAGACTCTGAGTGGCACAGGGTTTTAGCATACTCCCACAAGGTGTCCCTAAACACACACTTGAAATATATCCAGTTTAATTACACCCACCTGACACCGCACAGGATTTAGGCCATCTACGGGGTGACCTACGGGGACGCCCACGCTGCGCGCACCTGGATGCTGACTTTTGCCACATGATGAGGAGATGCCCCAGCTTACAGGATTACTGAACGTCTGTCCTGGACAGGTTAAACAGGGTCCTCAATCATACTATTGCAAACAAGGTGGAGACCTGCCTCCTGGGGGCCTTCCCTAGGCCCAATCCTAGAAAGGTTGACAATAGGTTCTTGGATTTGGTGCTTGTGCTAGCCAAAAGGAAGATAGCAATGGCATGGAAGTCTAATGTGGTCCCCGTCGTGTGGATCTTGGCGAAAGACGTGACCACATGCGCAAGAGCAGAGGAAAGAGTCCTGTGGAGGGAAGAGGTCAGGGAGGTAGGTGCCCCATAGCAGGGCTGTGGGTGGAGGTCGCTGACGCTTGGGAAAATCCCATGAATGACATAGACCTGGGTGGGGAAGGAACCGACTCCTCGGACGAGGCGGACCCGATGGCTGTTTGAGCAATAGTGGACAACACCCCTTACTGCCTGAGGACAAGATAGTACTCCCCGAGGAGCGGCCACCCTTCTGCTACTGGAGCATCCTGCACCTGAACCCCCATCCATACCGCCTGATGGCTATTCAGAATTAGGCCGAGTTTCTGACCTGCACCTCCCCACTCTACATGCTCCCTTCACACATCACTACCCCTAACAGAGAGCCGCGGTCCCCTGGAAACAACTGTTCAGGAGTTTTCCCCCACTGTTTGGTTCTTTTTTCTTTTCTTTCTTTCTCTCACTTGTCTTTTGTTTATCTGGATTAATAGCAGCATGCAGTATTAGAAGCCATTTACCATTTACTGATCTGTCACTAAACGTAAAGGGGAACCCTAGGACGAAGGTTATGCAGCTGACCCCTAGAACTGCTGACTGTACCAAAGCATACTCAGACTGCCGGTAAGAAGCACCTTACACTACATGCCAAAACCCACGGGGATGTCAGATACACTCACTGTTACCATCTGTACTTGTAGCGTAAACTGTATAAGTATGCTAGTAAGACATCTGCAACTACTGTGCAAGTAAATGGTTGTACAAGTTAATGATAAAATGCTAATAAAAACAGTTTACATAAAAAACACTTTGCTCAACCCCCTCTAATCCAGTTTCCAGGATCTTCATTGGACAGAAACAGCCATCTCAAAAGTAAATAACTTCTTCCCCTCCGTTCACCACAGACACCTTGTATCCATCCTCGTACTCCATGATCTAGTAGTAGTCTTTGGCAGTGTCGATCAGCATTCCCTACAATTCTCCCTAAAGACCTTCAGTATTATTGGTTCTGCCCTCAAATGGTTTTTCTCCAACCTTTCTGACTGTTTTTTTTTGGTAGCCTGGCATTCCAGTCACCGTCAACTGTATTATCAGTTGGTATCTCCCAAGCCTTGGTCGAGGGAGCTCTGCTATTTTCTCCATGCCACCTCCCTCGGTAACATAATCGCCTCTTTTTGCTTCTCATGCTATTGATATGCAAATGATACCAAAGTCTCATTTCCAACTTTCTCACTTCACCTCCAGGGTTGCATATTTGTCTCCCAGCCATTAATCACTGCATCGACCGCTCATTCCTCCTGGCACGCTGACTTTCGCCCAATCACCAAGAAACCTTAGCTTTCCTCTCTCTGTGAGAGGTTCATCACCGCCACAGCCTCAAAAGCAAGTTATCAATTCTTTGCATGTATGCAAGGTTTAAATATTTATCCCTTTCCAGAAAGCCAATGCACTTATCAATTTCCAACTACTGACCAAAATTGATCACTGTAATGGCGTGGTGCACAGTTTCTGGGAAAACGGTTGGTACAAGAAAGCTATCCACTTGCTAAATCAAATAAACATAATTTGGTTAACTCTAAGCAAGTAGTAAAGGGTCTGATTATGTAAAAGTTACTGAAAAAGGGTGCTATGAGGGCTATGGAACCAATCAGAGGAAAACAGGGCTTTAAAATTATAATTAATTTAGGAATTAGATCCAATTGGAACAATACCTTAAAATTACTCTGAATTCTTTGTTTATGACATATATGTCAATGCATCCAGGTCAAATATGCTACCACCAGCAACAAGAACGTAAATATATTAATTCTGCATTCAGAAATTTAGAATCTATAACGGCTGGCTCACAGATAGGGAAGATCTCAAATGTCATTTTTCCGTTGCCACATTTTTTTTACTAACTGAGGGTCAAACATCTCAGGCCAATTTTTAATGTTCAATATATTTTTACTGACGATTTTCATCCAGCAACAA
This sequence comes from Calotriton arnoldi, assembly GCA_963921515.1. Lineage (NCBI taxonomy): Eukaryota > Metazoa > Chordata > Amphibia > Caudata > Salamandridae > Calotriton > Calotriton arnoldi. Next base: position 401,838 of record CAWUFW010009795.1, read on the forward strand.
CAGATAATTTCGAAAAAAGCAAATAGTAAACAAAAACATACAAGATGCCCCCAATCAATTCTGGTCCAGACAATCTAGATTCACATTAATGGACATGTATAACTTGAATGGTCTTCTCCGCTGTCGGCATATCACTCTCCTTATGAGTGGTCAGTGTGACCCTGTTAGGGTATAATCTGTAGAGCTCTCGGTGTTGTAGGACACGCCACTTCTCTACACTGCACTGCAGAATATTCCACTAGCATTTCCCACAGCTATGCGAAGAAGTGATCCGCACCTCTAATGGTCTATGTAATTTTTCGATGTCTAAGACGCTCCTTGGCCTGTGGCACCACTTTTTGAGTGGAAGCGCCAAGGATTTTCCCCATTCTGACAGACTAGCCTGTTACACGTACAAAAGCATAATGTTGACTGTTGCATTTGGCCTGCTATGCACTAGGCAACCACCCCAGAAGGATGCTCTCTGGGTTCTCAGGGAGTTGTACTTTGAATGCCTCCTCTATTGCAAGTCTCATGCAAATATGGAAGAGACATGCAATCCTTTATATATGGCAAGGATCGTCACCATTCTGCTAGTAAGAGAATCTAGTCTATGTTTCCCTCAGTAAATTTTCTCTAATGATATTTTTAGTTTCATGAAATTAATTCATATCTTTGCCTTGTTTTTACAAATTGAATATTTCCACCAGGGAGTGCTGTCATTGACATACTTTTAAATCTATGTATTACTGTACTGTTCAGTAACCAGCCATTTTTATTATGGATGTTTGAACTGTAACCTGGACAATGAAACATATTTTCATGTTAGTTTTGAATATAGGGGCACTCCTGAATCTGAATATTATTACATTGTGAGAAAGTGCCCTCTTTTTGCATGGTTGCCCTCACTTTTTGCTGAATCGCTGATGTACTTTGACTGAGTGTGCCCTGGGATCCTGCTAATCAGGTACCCAGGGCCTATGTTCTTTCCCTAAAACTGCATTGATGCCTAAACCCAATTGGCATCTCTGGCCACAGGTCAGCCCCTGGTAAATGGTACCACAGGTACCCAGGGCACTGCGACCAGAGAAGGCCTCTAAGGGCTGCAGCACTTATTGTGCCACCCTTAGAGGTCCTGTACCTTGTAAAGCTAGTAGCAGATCGATGGTAACTTCTACCAAGCTGCTCCGACCATGGTCACAACTCCCAGTAGAACGCTGGGTGTCAATACTTAATGACACCAGACCAGCACCTGAGTCTAACCCTATCAATGCAAACCATAACTTTGAAAATTGGCTGAGCTCTTCCTTAGATATAGTACTTTCAAAGAAACAAATTAAGGATAAAAATGGCGCAAATAGAACAGCCTGGTATACCCCCAATCTGCGTAAACTTAAGCAGTCTTGTAAACGGTCCGAAAGAAAGTGGAGGAAAGACTACTCCACTATCAATAAAATGATTTATAGGGAAGATATCAAGAAATATAAGGAAGAAATTAAGTGCGCTCAGTCACTTTATTATGAAAACCAAATACTTTCAGCCCCCAACTCCTCTCGCGAAATATTTCGCATAATGAAATCCATTATTAAACTTCCCCCCCCCGCCTATTTCTTGCGATGATATGTCATCTCGCTGCAATCTTTTAGCTACTTTTTTCTTTAATAAAATTCAAGATATTTATTCCTCTTTTCATCAGACCACTGTTTCAATTAATGTCTCCCCAATCAACAACAAAGGAGGCACTGATAATGGCACTTTAGCAGAAATTCCTCTCCTGGACCATTCTGCCCTGCAAGGTATTCTTGGCCAGTTGAAGTCAGGTTCTCCCAAGGATACAGTTCCCCCCCTCATTTTAAATCGGATTTTTGATACAGTGTCTACAACTATCCTAGATTTGATTAATGCTACATTCCGGACAGGCATAGTCCCCTTCCCTTGGAAACAAGCAATGGTTAAAGCCTTGCTGAAAAAACCAAACTTGGACCCTGAAATGTTAGGGAATTATCGCCCCATTTCATTGTTACCAGGGATCAGCAAAATTGCTGAAAAACATGTGAATATCGTTCTGTCCGGGTTTTTGGAAAGCAATAACTGCCTTCATCCATCTCAAACTGGTTTCAGGCCCCAACAAGGCACAGAAACCGCTCTGTTAGCGGTGGTTGAGGGTACTAGGAAAATCCTAGACAACGGGGGCTGCGCTGCCATCGTGCTTTTAGATCTGAGCGCAGCCTTCGATACGGTTAATCACCAGCTGCTTATTCAGAGGCTTAGAGATATAGGAGTGACTGATCTGGCCCTTGAATGGATTTCTTCCTTTCTGGATGACCGATCTTTTCAAGTGTTTCATGAAGACTGTATCTCTGACCCTCTGCCCCTCCGATGTGGGGTCCCTCAGGGATCCTCCCTGTCTCCCACTCTTTTAACGTATATATGAGCTCCTTGGCAGGTGTTGTGGAGCCTTTCGGCATTCAAATTATCACATATGCCGATGATACGCAGCTGATTGTCTCTTTTAATCAGCTCAACACCATCGTCCCGGACTGGGCAATGTGTCTTCGGGAGCTCGCAGTATGGATGGAGGGTTCATTCCTGAAGCTCAACGGATCTAAAACGGAGCTTATGTTCCTGGGTAAACCTTCTATACCCAACATAATATCCTCTTGGCCGAGTTGTTTCGGTCCTCCCCCTTCCCCCAAAGATTATATCAAGAGTTTGGGAGTCTGGCTAGACCGTAACCTTGATTTGGGGGAACAAGCAAGGAAGGTCGCTGGCAGCTGTTTTGGGCTGATGAGGATGATACGGAAAATCATTCCCCTCCTCCCTATTTCTGCAAGGAAAGTGGTAGTCCAGTCCCTTATATTTTCTAGGCTCGACTATGCCAACGCCCTATACTTAGGAACATCTTGCTCCACGATTAAGAAACTACAAATAGTTCAAAACTGTGTGGCACGACAACTCTTGAATATCCCCAGCCGACAGTCAGCAGGGGCTGCACTGGCCGCCCTTCACTGGCTGCCTATCCAGCAGAGAGTGCAGTTTAAGGCTCTCTGTATCACACATAAGGTTTTGCTAGGTTCTGGCCCACCTATCACACGTTCTCTCATGTCCTTTTATCATCCTGAGAGAACCCTGCGATCATGTAATAAACAGTTGGCTGTTGTTCCTAGAATTAGGAAGGCCCGCACAGGGGGTCGCCTTTTTTCATATAATGCTGCTAGGCTTTGGAACTCCCTCCCCCTTGCCATTCGGTGTGAAACTAACCATCTGGCCTTTCGGAAACGCATAAAAACCTTCCTGTTTCCATGACTGAGATGTAGACCATGAATTCGGCCTCTAGCGCTGGGATGCCTTTGGTAACCATGCGCTCTACAAATGTTTTACAATTACAATTACAATTACACTCACACACTGCCTTTGCAGGCTGCGTGTTTTGGTGCAGAACAAAGTGAAGAGTTGACATGGCACACATCCCTGTGTGCCATGCCTACAACCCACTGCCCTGGCATAGATCAGTCACCCCTCTAGCTGGGTGCACTATACCAGTGGTGAGGGTACAGGTGCATGAGCCCTGTACCCCTACAGTGTCTAAATCCATTCCTAGACATTGTAAGTGCAGTGCTGCCATTAAGAGTATATGGTGCTGGGAGTTTGTCATTACAAACTCCAGAGCACCATAATGGCTACACTGAAAACTGAGAAGTATGGTATCAAACTTCTCAGCACATTAAACCCACACTGTTGCCAGTGTGGAATTTAATGAAAAATGCACACAGAGGGCATCTTAGAAGATGCGCCCTGAAAACTAACCTACCACTAGTGTCCAGGCTGAGTGGCTGCTTCCTGCTGCCACCACCAGACATGTTTCTGGACCCCTGGTTCGAGAGCCTGCTGCTCTCTGGGGCCTGAAACAATGCACATCCTGGGACGAGGTGCCAAGCCTCCTCCCCCAGGATGGGCAGGGTTCACAAAGGGGAAGCTTCAAAGGCTTGCTGCCTTGTGAGCTTCCCCAGGCCACTTGCTGCTTTCAGCAACTGGTCCCCACTGTTTCTGACCCCCACTTTGGGCGGGCGAATCGGCGGGAAAAACAAGTGAGGAATAGAGGTGTGCCCACCTCTGCCAACTCCACCCCTCAGGTGGGGGAGGCGAGGTGAAGCACAAGTCTCAGTCCCCGCCATCTTGCAGATGGGGGAACTCAGCCAACCAGGGAAAGGCTTATGCCCCCGCCCACTGGAGGGTGGCATAATAGGGAGTGTACCCACCCCAAGGAAGGGACCCATTGGTCCCAACCTTTTTATCTACCTGCCACGCCCCTAAATCTAGTATTTAGGGGCACCCCTGAACCTTGCTTCCTCAGACAAGAAGAAACTACAAGAAAGGAAGAAGAAGGACCGAACAGCCATGCCGAAGCTAACAAGAGGAAGACGCCCACTGACTTGGCCCCAGCCCTACCGGCCTGTCTCCACCTCGAACCTGCTCCTGCGAAATCCCAGTGTCTCCTGCAGCCAGCAACCTTGAAAACCCCGGAGGACCTGCCTGCCTTCAACCACAAAGACTGTGTCTCCCGTGAACACCGGATTTGTTCCTCTGCAACCTCTGGTTCCGGCCAGACACCGCAGATCCGCACCACTCTGCACCTGCCGTCCACGGCCCGAACTCGAGTGGGCAAACACCACGAGGAGGTCCCCCCGGCGAACCTAACCCGAGATCCGGTGACCCTTGACCTGCCTCAAGCCTCCAGTCGATGCCTGCAGCCTAAATCCGGAAGGTCCACCCAACCACGACCAGGAGCTGGTAAGAAGATCTGACCCTAAAAGGCACCTCTGCACCCGACGTCCCACGGCCTTGGGTGGCTAAACCGATGGTGCCTAACCAACCCCAACTTACCTCTCAAAGTGGTGGTCGCACCCAGAAGACCTTCGTCCCCAAGCCTGCACTGCCTTTGCAAACCGGAGGTTCCCCATTGCAAACAACAGGGCGCCCGACGTCGAAACCGCACCCTGCACCCGGCCACCCTAGTGCCGCTGAGGGTGCACCTTTGGTGCTACTTTGTTTCCCCATTTGCCATGAGCTAAAGTCCAGGAGCTTTGCTCCCACAACCAAGTGGCCTGCTCTTCAGCAGCCACCAACCGGAGGCCCTCTATCCCCCATTGGATAACATTGGGCCTCAGCACTGTGCACCCGGCCGCCCTAGTGCAGCTGAGGGTGTAACGATAGTGCATCCTTGACCTTGGGGGACCCCTGAGTCTACCCCAGAACCTCAACTCCCACTACCAAATACTTACCTTAAAACTGATAACACTATTTTCCTCCATAGAATAACATTGACTGTTTTTCTTGGAAAAGTTTCTAAGTGTGGAGTTTGAAAACCTAAAAAAATTCTTTAAAATTGTACTGTTTAACAAAAACGATTTTACTTACCTGTTTACAGGAAATGTCCCAGAGTAGTATCCATGTATACTACTCTGAGTAAGAAAAGTAATCTCAAAAGTAACTTTCCTGGTATTTTACTGAAAAGCCCATTCAAGTCTATGTACTGTATTTACAAAGCATTGCATTTCTCTGAAACAATACTGTAAGTCAAAAGAAAGTGCATATACAATTACAAGTCAAACTGTTTACAAACTGCATTACTACTGTAAAGTATTTATTGCTTACCTGTGCCAGGCTTGCTTGGTTCTAGAAAATAAAATAACTAAAAGAATATTTTTCATACAAAAACAATTGGTCTGAAGTTCAGTCTTTGAGTGTGTGAATTCATTTGCTGACTGGGTGTGTACAACAAATGCTTAACACTGTCCTCTGATACTGCCTTACTGCTCGACCACACTACCACAAATAGAGAGTGAGGTACTATCTAACTTTACCTCTGCCTACCTTTGGGGTTCCACTGGACTCTGTGCACACTATACCTCACTTTGGTATAGTATACACAGAGCCAGCTTCCTACATACATGTATTATGTTCTCTCTGTAGTGAAATTGGCTGATAAAGCCCAAGCAATACATAAATTAAGAGAAGAACACACTGCTGATGCTAGGTGTCAAGTCGCTTTCTGCCTGCTCTGCCTACTCTGGGGGGCATTCCATTCTTGCACCCCCAGAGTGATGTGCTGTCTCCCAGTCTGAGGCTGGCTGGCTCTCTAGCACTGGTCAGTCTAAAGGCACTGGCCTGCTCAGAAGCCTCACCCTTTCCTCAGACTGCAGTCAGCCTCTTCGGGGATTGTTTCTGTACAGTCAGTATTACGCGGCAGCTTTGCTCAATCTCGTTCAAGTACTAATATGACATGGTTGTGATAAACGATGCGGACAGCCTTGCTGATTTAATTTGAGAAAGCAATGTCATGTCAGATTACATTTCTCGTCCAAACAAGACCCGAAGCAAGCACGGAAAGGTCCGGAAATAGAAACTGTTCAAAGATGGCGGGCCGAAAAGCCTACGGTGATGAGAGACGACATTTGAAATTCGGGTCCAATTGAAGTGACAGACCCGAAAACTGACCAAATGTAAGATGACAGCAAAACACAGCTTGTCAATTGTCTGGTCTGTGCGACACAGCACATCAGAGGACAGTGAAATAAGGCAAGTGGATGTCTGAAAAATATTAACATTACCACCCAAGGATAGACAGGAAAATCAGGGGATTGGAGTCAGTCCAATAAAGGCAGATGGAGGAATCACAGCCAATCAGGTGACAGTGAACTAAGATCAGAGTTCATCAGAATATAGCACAGTAGTTATCAATCAATTAAGTGTCCTGGGGCCAGATCTAAGAAATATTAAAACTGTTGGACATTAGATCCAAAAATGTTTTTCAAGAGTACACCGGCTATGAGGAAGAATCAGGCAAGCACACGAAAGCATAATGAAGATACAGATGTTTTAAGATCTCTTGGCAGCAAAACCAACAAGCACTGCAGCCCCTGCCCATCCTTCAGGGTCTTAAGGCTCGGGGCCGGGTTCGGGAACGGATTGCTCGCTGTGTGGCTTCAGGGTGGCTACTGCCCACTCTAAAGCAGGGGCAGGGATCTAAATTAGCAGCAGTCCTGGAACCCCAAGCTCCTTACTTTCCTGACAGGCTTTGCTGACTGCTGTGTTTAGTGAGGAACACAGAAAGCCCCTTACCTCTCCAATTTTTCATCATTAGAAGGAGTTGAAAATGATGCAGGTTTGTACTCGGCCTAGAGTTTACACCAGTGTGCAGCGCTCCCTGATGATTTATGAGTCCAAGCAGAAGACATGTACAGAACATCATGCGGCCTGAAATCTTCAGACATCTTGAAATGCTGAACAGGAAAAGCAGACTACAAGGGATGTTTTCTCATCTTGAGCTCCCTGGGCATTGTGCTCAGGTCTCTTTTCCTCCTACTGCGCGACATATTTCCTCATCCTCAGACACGTTGATTTTGCCCAATTCTGACACCACAGAGCGTTCTCCCCAAGAGAGTGCAGAAATCTTATCTCCTGTGCACTCCCAAAGGCAAGATAAGCATGATTAAGGTTAAACCAGGTCTTACTGAGAGTGTGCCCGGGCTGACTGAGGATGGAGCCTGGATAAGGATGTGCAAAGCCTAGTTGAAGTTGCCCAGAGACTCGCGGAAAGTCTGTGGAGTCAAGCTTGAGGTGGACAATGCTTCGATGAGGGTGTGCAGACTAGACCAGCTAAGAGTTTGTACAGCATGGGCAGAAGTGTAGAGAGACTAAATAAGGGCGTGCAAAACTTGGCTTGGGTTGAGTAGAGCCTGTCTAGAGGAATGCAGATCCTGGCTGGTTGGTCCCAAAACGTGCCTGAGGCTGTGGAGAGCCCGACTAGGGCTGTGTAGATCCAGTCCGGTGCCGAGCTGAGCCTACTGCGATTGTGACTAGCTTACCTGGGTCAGGGTAGAGCATCACATCAGATGTGTAGAACTAGGTTCTATTTGTCTACAACTCTTTTCAGACTGAATGAGGTATGTAAGTAGGGTATGGCTGACAGGATGCAGCACCTGGCTAAGGGGGCGTAGAAGAAACAAATATGTATAACTGGACACAGAGTGAGGCTAAGAGTATGCAGAGCAACCTCGAGGATGAGAAGCAATGTTAAGAACGAGGGTGTGAGTGATATTTATAATGACTCAGGATAATGGACGATAAAGAGTGGCAGATGTTGGGGTCCATTTTAATTCTGTTCAATTGCAGGCACCTTAATGTTAGTCAGGGCTCCAAAATACAGGTGATAGGAGCTTGTTGGTTTACCAGTAAAAATATCTTATATTTTACCACTGCATGCATGTCCAACATTGGCCCTTGGGAGTCAGACCTATGACACTGTGACAGATTTCTTGGCTATCCACATGACATACATTTTCTACTATGAGTCTAAATGAGGACCAGTTCACCTCAATCGAGCCCCGTGCACCAGCAATGAACACCCTTGAAACATAATACATGAACAGTGAGGTTACATGGGCTCTTCCCCCTCCCCTAGAGTCTTTAACATTTATAATATTCCACCAAACTTAATCACAGTCCCTGCAGTAATACGTACAATTATGCTGATTACTCCGAATTGGTATTCAGAATGTTTTTTAGAGCTATTCAGGTGCAAATTTAGTGAATGTCTTATTCAGATTCAAGGTTGGACGAGTGCAGACACCCTGATGATAACTTATTATGTAATGAAATGATGGCACCTGGAGCGCTCCAGAACCCTGACCTGAAGATCAGTGAGACCAACTGCCTTCGCCAACTCAAGGGGTTTCTATTTCACTCTACATTGCAAATGAAAACACAATTTGCAGGAGTGGTTAAGAAAGGCTTTGCCACCTAATATCTCGCCGCCCATTAATTTCGGCACACCGTAGTACCAAAAACTAGGAAAGAAATACACAACCGTGCTTTTGTGGTCATCTGGCAAAAAAAGTCTGCCACTTCAGTTGCAAGGAATTAACAATTGTCTGATATTTTGGAAAATGCTGCAAAACGAATTTTTTCCCAAAACTAAATTTCTGCATTATTGTGCTTTGTGCTCCTCGAAGGTCAGTGTCATGTACCACAGATGTGCTTCTTGCCATAATTCTCAATAGATGAATAGCAAAAGGTGGCAATATAACATGCAACCACTGGCGACCCAGAAGGGACACTGTGCCAGAAATGACTCTGTCACAGAACTTCTGGCAGTCAGTTATTAAGGACCACAGAGGACCTAAAACAAGTCTTGGATCAGGCTGGATCAACTGCGCTTATTCTTCTTGATTTAAGCGCAGCCTTTGACACAGTCTCACACCATATTCTTTTTGCAGACTGGAAGAAGTTGGCATTGTCGGCAGCGCAATGAAGTGGCTATCATCTTTCTTATCTAATAGGAGATTTCGAGTCATCGAACGGCTGTTTCACTCCAAGATGCATCAATTAAAGTGTGGGGCTCCGCGGGACTCCTCCCTTAGTCCCACACTTTTTAATGTATACGTTCAGCCATTATCCGATATTATATAATCCTTTGGCTGTACTATAATCTCCTATGCTAACGATACCCAGATTATCATCTTGCTTTCTCCCAATGGTGAGCTGACAACCCAGAACCTAAACAGTTGCTTAGAACAAGTCACCTAGAGGATGGCAGCAAGCTGCCTTAAACTGAACAGGGAGAAAACTGAGGTCCTGGTAGTTGGCAACAACCCACCTCTATGGGACCAACGTACCTCGCTTCCGTCCTTGATAGATTGTCCATCCCCCAAACCTGAAGTGAAAAGTTTGGTTGTAGTTCTGGACAGCCGTCTCCCTATGGTCCCACAAGCTAAAGGAGTTGCAGCGACATGCTTCGGCCTTCTTAGAGCCTTAAGGGAAATGATTAAATGGCTCCCCATGGGGGTATGAAGAATAGTGATACAGGGACTCCAACTATCACACCTTGACTATGCAATTCCTTGTTTCTGAGCAGTCCACTTTCAGTGATTAACATAATGCAGATCATCCAGAAAGCAGCGGCAATTTTGCTGTTGGGTGTCCATAGGTTCCAGTCAGCTCGTCCAGCACTTGCCACAATGCACTGGCTGCCAATAAACAAAATAATTCATTTTAGGGCATTATGTATCGCTCATCGTGCTAAAACCAAATCTGTCCCACAGATTCTTCATCATCTTATCAGCCCCTACAAGGCGAACAGAGAACTGAGGTCAGTGGAATTAGGCCTTCACGGAGCTCCAAGAATCAAGATGGCCAGAGGTGGCGGCCACTATTTTTCATACCTGGCTCCGAAACTATGGAACGCTCTGCCGACTATTCTGAGACTGAATGATAATCTGCCAAGCTATAGAAAGCATCTGAAAACTTACTTGTTTACTTAATTGGTTAGGTCTCCAGTAGGGTTGGCTAGCGCTGGGAAGCCCGTTTTCGGGTAGCCATGCGCTCAATAAATGCTGTAATAATAATCATAATAATAATCAGCTCCTTACTGCTTGAGGGGTAATGCACAAAGCATGTATATCTCACCACCCGTATATACTACAAATTCCAGACACAGTTGACTTGAGGTTGGTAGTCTCAGGAGAATACATTGCCCATCACAAACCACTGAGGTCACAGCTGTGGCCTAGAAAATCCCTAATGCCTTCTACGTGACCCTGGTGATAGTGCTTGAAGTGGACATCCATAAAGATTTATATAGAAGACAGAGTCATTGAGTATATTGTATTGTTGGAAATTACAATCATATCACAATCAAGCTGGCTTTGCTGTAAATCACAGCCAATGAGATAAAAGCATAATTGGGAAGCATAGCAATTCAAAGTTATTAGTGGTTTTAATAAGGGCTATTCAACTGTAGTAGCACTGGTTGGCCAAACTACGTGTTGGTAGGAGAACTATTAATCTAAACTAGTTAAAGGGACATAACCTCATAAGAGAAACAATTACATGAAATCGGACTCAGCACCAAAGACGGTCAAGACTGTATACCTGGAATCACAAACACACCACAGCACATCTAGAAAACATACCCTATCTGGGGAGATAATCAGTGAAATCAGAACCTTTGAAGTTCGAAAGAGCTGAAAACCATACCTCTACAGAAGTGGTAGAGCAGGAAATCATTACCAAGTAATGGTAGAAGACGTAGATATGAAAATAAATCATGGCAGGTTAATTTGGAAAAGAATTCCAAATAATGTAGCAGAAATAGAAACTGAAAACCTGGAAAGCGTGACTAGGCAGTGGAATAAAATCTGGAAATCAAACTAAAAAAAGGAAGGGAAAACTGGGATCCAGGTCTAAGTGTGGATGGCACTACGAGACATTAGGTCCAATCAAGGCTCCAGCCTAAGCAGACATGAAACCAAGAGAAGTCAAAGCTGGGAGAGTTGAGTATGAGTGCTGGGGTGTGAGGAAAGGATAAATTAGTAATGACAACGACCCATGGAAGCATTTTAACCCATAGGTAACGTTTGTGAAAGAGTTAGATCGCCTGCTTTCACAATGCAGGAAAAAGTCATTGCCAGCTGAAATCTAGGCATAAAATATTACTAAGTCTTCTCCTCAATAAGTTACAGATGCGGAGATAGAAGCAGTAGTTGACTTTCAGCTGAAGAATTTTTTGATTGTACTGTTTTTGCTGCAATGTGAGGTTAGCGGCTTGGTGCAAATTTAATTAGAAAACAATTCAAATAGCACCAAGTTGACAAAACCAACCTGAAAAAAAGACATAATTTTGATGCTAACAAAAAAAGAGATAAAAAAATTAAAGTTGGAGTTTTTGTTCAAATTTCTCCTATGATGATGGTACTAAAAAGAAAAAACACATAGGGTCATTTAGAGACCTTTTGGAGGATCACCCTCCATAGCTAGAGATTCCCACCTGCCTGGCGGTGATCTCTAAAGCCTTCAAGGCAGTGTGGCAGTTGCATCGAATGCAGAGAATTTTGCTGAGCAGGTAGCATGTTGTTTTCACCTGCTCATGTGTTTATTTGTGTTCCCAGAGTGGTATTTTGTTACTGAAAAACACAATATCAGCGAGATTGATGGGAGTCTTTACCCAGACCGCTGGGGTAATTTCTGTTGTTTCTGGTTCGGGACCACCAGCCTTTCCTTGGTGGTCACAAATAGGAAAAAAATGTATGTTAGAAGGACCGCCCTGAAAGGGCGGGCACTTCTGATGTACAACAATTGATGGCCCTGTGGCGGACGGACCATTCGTGTAAGGTTTCCTATAGTGGAGCCAGCCGAGGCTCCACCATTGGAAATCTGGTGCTTTGCCCACATCTATATGCGGCAGGGGAATTGCAAGTTTGGCGGGCAGGGCATACACTGCTTTCTGGCAGATTACACGCATCCATTAAATTCTAAATGACCCTCAGATTTGTAAAAAAAATAAAAAAATCCTGAAACACTAAAATGTTTTACATAGAAAGCCATTAATACAGAATTTAAAAATAAATAACAAACATGGGAAAATTAAACACATAAAAAAATTAAATAGGGGTACGCCTTTCTTAATTTCTATCACAACAGAAGTAGTAGAGACAGGAGGGACAAAAAAATCAGCAAAGAGGTGATGTAGGAGGGCATAGGGGAAAAGGTGTGTTAAAGGGTGTGTTCGGGGAAGAAATATCTCTAAAAAGAGAAAGAGCTCCTTAAAAACGTCATGGGCTGCAAAGTGATAGGCTGAATGGAAAATAGGGAGAGACAGTGGCTAATGTAAGAGACAAGGAACAAGAAGGATTGAAAACACCTGATCCAACCAGGAAAAGGGAGTGGAAAAAGTATATAAAAAAAGAAACGTTTAAAATAAAGACAAAAACAAAGGACAGACTAAGAATTTCGCTAAACAGCAATTATCAAAAGGATTAATAAAAAGCAGAACGAGATTTAAATAAGGAAACTTAGTAGGTCTGCTTTTGTCTGGCAGGATTCATCATCTTTAACACTTATCAGGCTGCAGTTCAGAAACACATAGCTCCATATTAGCATGACAGGACTGTGGTTTGGTATGCTCTCATCTCCTTTCTCCTTCGCTTACTGTGAGTTTGAAAGCATTTCGCTCTTTTATGTGAACCATACTCATCAATTATGATGTTTGACTAGTATGATTTTAATGGGTGGCACTGTATTTTTTCCATCTGTCAGGTGTTGTAGAAGTAAAATTTCTCCACTAACGACTCAACCAAGAGGTGGTGGTTGCTTGTTTACGAAGTCAGTGCCAACACGAGGTGACTCTCTTGCTGTATGAGTTTTGTATTACAGGAAGGATGGTTGGGGCAATGCCAATGGTAGGAATTGGTCCAGATAATGAGACAATGCTTTTTAAATGGGACGGTGACGTCCAACGGGAATATCTGGTACACCAGGTACAGAAGGTGCCCTGAGGTCAGGACTGGCTCTTGAGGCTTTGGATAAATCCTAATTCTAGAGGTGAGTCAAGTAGGGTCATAGCATGGACTGAACCGGAGATTAAAACATCACTTTGGAAGGCCATAGAACAAGAGTTAGGTAGTTTAAAGGAGCAGAAGTCAGAAAAGCAGCTTAGCTTTAGAAAGAAGACAGAGGGGGAGGGGTAGGTGATTACCGCATCCACATAAGGATCTAGGGCGAGAAATCCATGAAAAGGACTCCCGATGTCCCCACCTCTGCTTGAAGCTGTCCCCTGGCATAGCCAGCTTCTGGACACCTTGTCTGATTGTATTAAATTGACCAATCTCTCTCCAGCCTTTCCTCTGCATGCACATTTAACAGGTCCACTCTGAGGCTGAGATTCCCTGTAGATGTTTGGATTTTTGTGTTTTGTCTATTTTCTAATATTGTGCCTGGAATCTTAGCTGCAGACTCTGGCTACTTACATTTGCATGCACGGAAAAAGCCGGAGAGGGGATGATTCAACCAATAACATTAAGAAATATGGGAGGGAGGTGAGTGTTAATTCAATCAATTCAAATCAAAACTTTATTCGGCGGCATTGTGGCAGCCATAAAAGTTATTCACGAAAAGAAAATGATAAGAACATTTTACATCATAACAATTTAAATTAGAATTTAACCAATACACAAAATGCCTCAGCTAGAAAGATAAAATATCTCGTACAATACCAAATTGCAGCAGCATATCTCATCAATGCATCGAAGTCTGTGCCTGCGTGGCAGCCTTTAAAAATGCATCTACATTAAAAGACACTTCATCGTTATGTAAAAGTAATAAGAGTCTAAAAGCAGGTCTGCATTGATGTAGGACATAACAGTACTTCTTTAAAATAGGAGTTAAAAACAACTTGAAATGTTGCAAATAAAATTTGAAAGAAAAAGATAAAATGTAGCATAGTCTGTTTAGAAGCATCAGCGCAGGGACAAGCTAGGAGTGTTAACCTCACGGAGAGCTCTGAGGTGTTTTTGCACTGGGAAGTAGGTTTCTGGTTGTTCAGAGTCTGGAAACATAGAAAGAAAGTGTTTTCATGTTTCTTTTTAATTTCTGTCTTTGGTTCCCATTTCCCTAGGTATTTAATTCTCTCCTTAAAGGATCGATTCACAAACTTTTTTGGACACCCAAGTCTTACTGAAGTGTACAAATAACTTTGGAAATGCTACTGTTGATGCACATAAATGGTCAGAATTAGGATTGGTGCGATTTTGCCATTGTAAATAGATTTACTCACACTTACAATTACGCCATTATGGGGAATTTCAAGGGTGAGCAAATTTGCGTTCCAGCGTGCGGATACCTGCAAAAGTTGCCAAACAGCCAGAAACTTGCACATGAGCATTGATTAAACTTTTGGATTCACTTTCCAACCATGAAAATTTTCAGCGGTCGAGTAAATCAGTTTTCAGGGAGTGAAAAGGGAAGGCTTGAAGGAAAAACAACAAAAAAGTAAAGCAGTGCAAATGCAGCCAAGCGTATTTGCTGCAGCAGTAATGTAGACCTGTTCAATTTCTGTATGTGTAAATGGCTCTACTTTTTGGAATCTACCACTGTTACAGATTTTCTGGACTACTCCTGGAAATATTTGAAAATTCCTAGAAAATCAAAATGTAGGCATACCTCTACAGGAGCAAATTTCACACTTTGTGACTCAGCCATTACATTGTTGATATACTAATACAGACAAAAATACTTCTTTTAAGCAAAATGCCATTGTGCACAAATGAAGAAAATGCAATTAAGAAAACCCGGATGATAATCATTCAATGGAGAAAATGTATTGTGAGGATTTTTTCTGCTCTAATAAATAAATCATTTAAATATTTTAATCATTTGTTGTTTTGATATTATTAATGTAAACCTTTTAACTTTAGGGTTAGGCCTCGGTTTACAGTTGGTGCTCTGGGGTGTTTTAATGGTTAAGGAAAGGCTACAGGCACCAGGTTAGAGTTAGTATTGTAGCAAGGGTTAGGATTGTGGTTAGGATTATGTAATGGGTTAGTGTTTTGGACCCACGGATCCCCACAAACCGCCTGGAACCTCTTGAACCCGAATTTCACCTCTTTCAGCAACAACACAGTTGGCAAGACATCACTAATCACCTGGATGGACCGGGATTCATCTGTTTATGCATACTCTTCTTACAACACCATAGACCAACCAGACTCAAACCTGCCCACCGCAACTGGAAAAATATCCCAAAGGAAGACTGGAAATTTCTCTCTTTCTGCACATCAGCCCAGTCAAAACAGTAACCTGCAGGAAGACATCAAAAACTTCAGCAGCTGGATCATTGCATGCTCCAGCACTCCAGCTGCACTCAAGCACAGCACAACGACAAAAGCACGACCACAAGCCAGCTGGTACACAGAAGAACACAGGCTGACAAAACTTCACTGCAAGCAATTGGAACGCAAGTGGAGAGTTAGCCAATATGCCATGGACAAGGAAATCTTCAAAACCGCCCAGAGGTGCTACCACCAACAGCTCAAGAACACCACAAACTGCATCGAATTGGGCACCAACAGCAGCAAGGAAATATTCACCATCATAAAAGACTTCACCTCGCCTGCAACTGCCTCCAGCAACTTAACGCCCTCACAATACATTTGCAACAAACTCTTGGAATTCTTCTGTGACAAAATCACCTCTATATACTGCAATTTCAACCCTCAACTGGACCCTATCTCCCTCGGAACTCGACTTCCCATCACACTTGAAGAATGGACCCTGACCTCATGGCCTGACATCACTAGGAATGAGATTGCTGCACCAAGAAGTCTATTCACTCCGGAGTCCTGCCGAACTCCTACACCAACCATGCCTTCAACCAAGGACTGCTACCTGTCATCAAAGCTTAAACACCCATCCTCAACGCCTCTATCAACTCAGCAACCTTCCTGGACAGCTGTAAACACACCACGGTCATGCCCCTGCTCAAGCAATCATCCACGGACACAACCAAACTCATCAACTACAGACCGCTCTCCCTCCTACCCTACCCAGCCAAGCTCCTTAAGAAGATCATCAATAGACACCTCACTGGCCACCTCATCATCTGCCAGCTCTTAAGCACCACAGAACCCGGCATCAGGCCCAGCCGCAGCACCAGAGGAGCACTCATTGCTGCCTCAGACAACCTCCGCAAGAACATGGACAGAGGAGATACTGCGGCCCTCATCCCGCTGAACCTTTCTTCAGAATTTGACATGGTCTAACATTCCATCCTCTTCAGTTGCATCCACCAGATTGGCATCAAAGGAGCCGCTTTCCGCTGGATCTGCTCCTACTTGATGAACAGAAATCAAGCTGTCAGCATAGCACCATACACTTGGGAAGCCCGCAAACTCGTCTGTGGAGTATCTCATGGTTCATCCCTCAGCCCTACCCTCTTCAACGCATACATAACACGCTGACCAATGTCATCTGCGCACACTACATCAATATCCTCTCCTTTGCCAACGTCAAGCAACTGATACTCTCCCTCTTGGACAAGACCTCCCACACACACACACACACAATGAACAAGTTCACCGCGGTCTCAAGCTCAACACCGTCAATACTGCAGTCCTCATTCTCTTGGACCTTTCTGCAGAATTTGACACAGTCTCACACTCCATCCTCATAAGTTGCATCCACAAGATTTGCATCAAAGGAGCTATTTTCTACTGGATCAGCTCCATCTTGATGAACAGAACTCAAGCTGTCAGCATAGCACCATTCACTTGGGAAGCCCGCAAACTCATATGTGGTGTCCCTCAAGGTTCATCCGTCAGCCCTACCCTCTTCAACACATGCATAACCCCTCTAACCAATGTCATCTGCGCACACAACTTCAATATTCTCTCACATGCCAAAGACAAGCTACTCATATTCTCCCTCTTGGACAATACATCACACAATGAACAAGTTCACTGCTGTCTCAAACTCAATGCCGACAAGATAGAAGTGGTAATGTTTGGCATGAACTAGGAGGCACCAACTGGTGGCCGACCGACCTTGGACCCACACCCACCCTCAGCACCCATGCCAAGAACCTTGGGATCATCATTGACAGCACACTGGACATGACTGCAAAAGTCAGGGCCATCACTGCATCCTGCTTCGACACCCTTAAGTTTTTTTTGGGAGGTTTTATATAGGGCAAACTAGACCCGGAGGTATCAGAGCGCTTTACATGAGCACCAGTTATGTTACAGATGTACACGTTCATTTTTGTTAGGCACAGGGAGATTGTGATTTGCCCAGAATCACAGAATGTTGAGCGTCCCTGTCGCGGCTCGAACCCGGTTCCCTGCTCTGAGGTCGACCGCCCTAGCCGTTAAGCCACATTCTCTCCCCTAAGTTACTGTGAAAGATCTTAAAATGGCTCCCAAGAAACACCAGAAAAACTCTTGCCCTCATGACCAGCAAACTGGACTCCGGGAACACCCTCTACACCAGAATCCCTGCAGCAAATAACCAGAAGACTATAAATCATCCAGAACTCGGAAGCCAGACTGATCCTCAACCTCCCATACAGAACACAAATAACACAACACCTCAGGGAGCTCCTCTGGTTCCTGATACACAACCGAATGCAATTCAAACTCCTCACACATACATTCTGGGCACTACACAACATAGGCCATGTCTACCTGCACTGCCACATCTCCTTGCATCAACAATCCAGACATCTCCGCTCGGCCAGACCCTTACTCACAGACATCCCAGGCATTACTCACACACACCCCACACATACACAGAGACACAGAGATCCCGAGGACGGGCTTTCTCGTAGATCCCTTCTAAAATATGGAACAACCCACCACCACACATGATAGCCTCCTCATCTCTTCTTGGGTTCCACAACATCGGGGAGGAACGGGAGCAGTCGCCTAGGAACCATATGGGAAAATTTCCTTGAAGCAGGTTTGACAACAGGGTTTCCCCTCCCCTCCTTCCATGGAGCAAGTAGTTCTGATATTTAGGGCTTGAACTTAGAAGCCATCAAGTTGTGGAGAGTGACAATTATCACGCCCACACAGTGGTTTTCTCTTACTACTAGCTGGTAAGAACGGAGCCCTTTATGTTCTAATTAGGTCCTGATGAATGCCCTGGACCCAACTGGGCCAACGCGGCAGAAACATGTTGACCTCACACGCAACGGTTAGGGGACATTAATTCCCCCATACACCGTCTTTTGATTTTAATATCATATAGTTACCCTTCACATTAAAAACACAATAAGGTTAACTATAATGATTTTTAACTACACTCACTTTTTTATGGGCCCCCACTTAGTTTAGAAGTGCATCCCTGTCGTCAGGTGAATGCCCGCCCTCTATCAAACCAAGGTTTTAGAGGGCGAGGACTGGTCAATGATGAAGCATGACACCAGGTGGTGTGTGAGACCAGTCCGTTACATTTTATGAGATGTCTTCACTCGTAATGTAACCCACATCTCACAGTAGTTATTAAGTTAGGAGCAGCTTTTTGTGGTCAACATTTATTGTTGGAGGCTGCTAGCTCCTAAAAAAAACCCAGCGCCTCTTGTTCCCCTCTCCACACAGTGTGGAGCTTATGTGGTTTTCTGACTAAATTAACTCCCCATTGCCGCCCTAATCGATTTTAGGATTCTTGCACAGGTGTATGAAGTCAACCACCAGGACTGTCCAGAAAACTGTAGGCTGGCATGTAACTGGTACAAATCCAAGCATAAAGATTCAAGCCATAAGAGCCTTTTAATGTGTCTCCCTTTTGTAGAAACAACTTGCAGGTGGAGGAAAAGAAGCCGCTCCAGGTGGCTTGGGCTGAGCTGGCGAACATTTTTAGGTCGTAAAAGCTTCCCTGGGAATGCATTCTGTTGTTTACCATTGGTTTTGTGGTTTGTAAATCAAATTTACTTGCTCTCTATTTGCTGGCTCTATTTGTTTTAGGCTGGCCAGCTCGAGTTCATCCCTTTCCTTGCCCAAACCCTATTTACTCTGTTCATCCATCCGTGCTTGATTTCTGTAAATAGGCCTTTAATTCTTGTTCTAATCTTGTCACATTTGCTGTGCATTCAAAGTCAGAGGTCAAATGTCAGGCTCTCTCTTCTAGGAAGCTTGGTGTTTACTTTACTTTCTCTGACTTCAAAGTGAGAGATTTATGTGCCAGTCATGCTGGCTCTGGGGGGGGGGGGGGGATGGTTGAGGAAAGCTGTAAGATATTATTTTTTTCTAGCACACAACAAAATGTAAATGGCTGTAAATGGACTAGGCAGATATTTCAGAATTACAAAAGCCCAAATGAAGCACATTTTTGGGTAATTCTGAAGTGTGGTGGAAACAAATATTTTAAAACCATCAAAACAAATCAATACAGTAGGTCAGTGTTTCCCAAACTGTGGTCCGCGGACCCCCAGGGGTCCGTGACACATTCCCAGGGGGTCCCCAGGAGGCATTTTTAAAAGCACTGCAAAGTTCCTTGTCTAATTAGCAGTTTTCGAGCAACAATAAAAGTGTCAAAATAACGCCAGTGATTAATGCACCTGCTGGAGAGATGAGAGTTTTGTCCAGTTGCAGCTTTGAGTAATCAAACGTAGCACAGAGGGTTAATATGCCTACTGCAAAGAACGTGTACCATGCATTTTAAAAACAGTGTTTTATGTGCATTGGTCAGTGGGTTGCTGCTTTTGTCACAGAGATTTTTTTGTTACTCTGCAGTTCATAAGTGACAATCGTAATCTAGCACAGTGACCTATAAACTGTCATCAAAGAGCTGCTTGCAAACTGCATGGTACAAGTTAGTAACTTATGTTTTTTCCCGGTCTTTCATTATCCTGATGCTGCTAAAAAGGTTTATTTGGGCGAAAATACATTTTTATTTTTTAAAGTCAATGCTAACCACTGGCTGATGTTCTGAATCCCAAGTTTGCACTTCTCCGGATCAAGCACTCTTTAAAAATGCCTACCAGTATGAATGACATGTGAATCCTACACATTGTAGTACCCTTTGCCTTATGTAACATTTTCTATACACTGATTTACACATGATTCATTGTCGCTATATGTGTGTGATGTAAAGTGCTCTGACATCCTACAATGGTATGAGAGATACTATAAAACAAATGAAATACATGTGACAGAGAGGCTATGGAAAGATGAGAGGCACTGTTGAAGGGTGATAATAAGGGAATCATTGAAGAACCCCAACAAAGATTGTCGTATCCTGGTGCATAGTAAGGTCTTCATTTACTATTTGTTAAAAGCCAATACAATTTAATATATAATGATAAATGTGTTTTAGACTGCACCAATGTTTCCTAAATTTCTTGGGGGAGAGCCTCCCAAAGCCCCCTTTGTAGTGGTCAGACTCACACACTGCACTTGGTGTGCACCGTATGGCGACTGGTCTGAAAACATTTGCCAGGGCTGCTTTGGGTTTCCAGTCTGGCCCTAGCAGGAGCCTCGTACTGCGAAATAAAACCAACCATTTAAAAGTTAGTCACGGAGATGCAGCACCAACTTTCCCATTAAAATGTTTTGTTTTTTGCAAATTCTTTGAATATAAAATACTAAGGGGGATATTTACAACAGAAGTGGCGGAGCGTGTCGTTAGCCTCCTTGGCTTAACGACACGCTCCGTCACTTCGGAAACACAGGGCTGCACCATATTTACAAGAATATGGTGCAGCCCTGCGTTTCCCTGTGCTGGCGCTACACTTAGCAGTGTAGCGCCAACGAGGCACCCTTGCACCATAGTGCAAGGGTGTGTGCATGCAGTGGAAGATTGTTTATGTGCAGGAAGGTCCCCTTCAATCTTGAAATTCCGTTTTGTTACTTCTATGTGTGCTGCTTAATGTAGCACACATGGAAGTTACAAAATGGCATTTTAAAAAGATTGTTTATGTGCAGGAAGGGTCACCTTCCTGAACATAAACAATCCAAGGCGTTTTGCTTTTTCCATGTGTGCTGCACAAAGCAGCACACATTGAAAAAGCAAAACGAGGAGAAATAAAGGATTTCTCCTCGTTTTGCCAAGTTAAGACCTGGTTTTCCCTGGCTTAATTTTGGCGCTACCTCCTATTTACGCTGTCCTTGTAAATAGGGGGCAGCGTCAAAATCAATGGGTGTTGCGGTGGAACGCCCACCGCAACACCCACTGCCCACCCCTTTCACGCTAGGCATTGTGTGACAGGGGGCCTTATTTACAAGGCAGCGTTAAGCCATGTTAAGTGGCTTAACGCTGCCTTGTAAATAAGGCAAAGCCTCTATCACCACGGGAACGTTGCAAAAAGTGACGTTCCCATGGCGATAGGGGCTTCTAAATATGCCCCTAAAATCCTTAGTAATTCGAGTATTTGTTTTGTGTGCACGTGTGTTTATTTTTTCTGAATTACTGTTTTAATGTTTGAAATTTAAATCATACAAATTGCTTGGGGGTCCTCGGCTTCCAGTGGTGACTCAATGGGGGTCCTCAGGAGTCAAAAGTTTGGGAACCACTGCAGTAGGTGATGACTTTTCCACACATTATTGTTTGTGCGCGTACACTTTTATCAGAGAAACTATGTCTCTTGAAATGTAATGGTGATTTCAAATGTAGATGTGTTATCTGCAATGGAAGTGTGCTACCTCACCATGCAAATCCCACTCTATGCCACTCCACACTGCACCACTCCATGCCACTGCACTCTACTCTACACCACTCTACTTTACACCACGCCACTGCACTCTGTGCCACTGCACTCTACTCCACACTACGACTTTCTACTCTGCTCTGCACCACTCTGCTCTATGCCAATGCTGTCTGTGCCATTCTACTCTACACTACTGCACTCTTCGCCACTGCACTCTGCACCATTCCGCCAGGACACCCTTGGGTAGCAGTGCACTTTATAAGCCTAAATAACATAACATAACATTCCATTCTAGGCCACTCCACTCTACTCTGCACAACCCAAGTCTGCGTCACTCCACTGTACGCCACTCTGCAACACTTCACTCAATGCCACTGCACTCTATGCCAACACACTCTACGCCAATGCACTCCACTATACGTCCCTTTACTCTATGCCAATCTACTGTCCACCATGCTAATCTGCTCTGCACAATTGCACTCTGTGCCACTGCACTCCGCACCACTTTACGCCATTACTCGATGCCAGGAGCAGCATATGTGGGGCGGTGGGGGAATCGACAGACGACCCGCCCTACCGCTCTTACCTGCACAGGCCGCTCCTGCTCTACGCCACTGCACTCTACCTTGCACCACTCCACTCTACGCCACTTCACTCAACTCTGAAACATTCCACTCTATGCCACTCCACTTTATGCTACTCCACTCTATGGCACTCCACTATTCGCCACTGCATTCTAGGTCACAGCATTCTACACCACTGCACTCTACTCTGCACCGCTGTAGTCTACTCCATTGCACTCTACGACACTCTACTCTGCAACACTGCACTCTCTGCCACTGAACTCTAAGCCACTCTGCTCTGCAGTACTGCACTTTATGCCACTGCACTCTGCAGCACTCTACTCTACGCCACTCCTTTATAGGCCACAATACTCTACTCTGCACCACTCTACGCCACTGCACTCTATGCCTCTCTACTCTGCACCACTGTATGCAACTGCACTCTATGCCACTCTACTCTGCACCTCTCTGCGCGACTGCACTCTATGCCACTGCACTCCACTATGCAACAGTCTATTCTACGCTACTGCATTATACGATGCAGCATTATACACCGCTGAATTCTATGCCGCTGCATTTTATACCACTTTACTCTGCAGCACTCTATATAAGTGCTCTCTACACAAGTCCACTCTACACCACTCCACTGTGCGCCACTCCACTCTATGCCACTCCAATACATGAAACTCTATGTCACTACACTCTACAACACTCTACTCCAGTCTTCGCCATTCCACTCTGTGATACTCCACACCACTCTCCTCGACGCCATTAAGTTTTAGCCATGCTGAACAGCAGCCACGCTGATGTACAACATGGCTAAAATACATTGGCAAAGCCAATAGCTCTTGCATAGTCTAGACCTATTGGCTCTGCCAATGCTTGTTTTTCTGTGCAACAAAACAATCACAAAGTCTATACTGTTTTTGAAAAAGATTGAAAACTTGTGTTGTTCATAATCTTGTAAATCACATGCTTCTGGACAGGGTCGGCTTTAGCGTTGGTGGTGCCCTGTGCGACAATGTTTGTTGGCGCCCCCCAATAACCACCTCCATTACGGATTCCCTCACTACCCCCCTTTAACAGTGCCCCTCAAGTCTCCATAACCACTCTCTCTCCGATGCATTTAATTCGTTTTATAGCGCCGTTGCCACTCATACTAGTGTAGGGTGTCAGAGCACTCTACATCCCACACACTACACAGAGACAATCAATCATAGGTGTGTAGATTAGTGTATAGGAAATGTTACATAAAACAGAGGACTACAAGGTACAGGTGTCGTGTCATCCATTCTGGTAGACAGTATAGTTTAATAGTGCTTGGTCTAGAGAAGCACAAACTCTGAATTCAAACTTAACACCATGGTTGGGGGTTCTTTTTAATAATCAGAATTGATTTCTATCCAAATGAACCCGTTTTTCCAACATTAGGATAATGAAAGAAGGGATAAAATCATAATGCTCTAATCTATGCCTTGCAGTTTTTATGCAGCTCTTTGGTGACAGGTAATTTCTCACTATTCTATGTTAGGATTATAATTAAGGCTCCCTGTTTTCCGTTTTTACTGATTTTTACAGATAAATACAGACAGAAACCATTTATTTTCTTGTCTGTATTTATTTTTAAATGTGGATAAAAATGGAAATTGGGTGCTTTTTGAGTGATTCTAAATACACTTTGTCATGACTGCCAGTTGAATCTCTGTGTGGATTGATAAGTAAGGGGTTTAAAAAAGAAATGAATTTTAGTAAAGAGGCTTAAACAGCAGTAGATATGCACAAGGCTGATACTGAAATGTGCATATTTTCATATATGTGCATTGATTTATCTTCTGCGGGTGTTCATATCACTGAAACCTGGCAGGCACTGAAGCATGACTGCATATTTATTGGTTAAATAAATGTGGAAATATACCAGTTTCAGCTTTATTTGTTTCACAAAACCCATAATAAATATGGATAAATACAGACGGAAATGTAAAAAAAAAAAATACCATAAAACCGGGAGCAAACTGCAAGTAACAAAGGATCTCTCAGACAAAAGAAGTAACCCACTGACCTATTTGTATTATATGCGCTTTGTGATCTGAAAGGTACACATTCTTTGCAGCAGGCATATTAACCCTCTGCTGTACCTTACCACGAGTCAAAACTTCCAAAAGACAAACCTCCGATCTTTCTCTAAGAAGCACATTAATCACCGGAGTTATCTTGACATTTATATTTTTGCCTGTAAATTTCTGGAGGACTGGAATGCGGCAGCAGGTGCTTTTAAAATCACACAATACTTCCAAATGCGATGCCCCACCCGAAGTCAGCGCCCGGTGCGGTCGCACCGGGCGCACCGCCCTAGAGCCGGCCCTGCTTCTGGATACACAGTAGATGAGGGTGCCAGGTTAATGTTTTGTACTTAGTTTTATACTTTGAAACACTGCAAACTCAGCATCTCATCCTTCCAAGCAGAAAAAAAGACTACATTCAACCGGTGTGAGATCTCTCTTAAGTCTCCTACGTTTTTGAAGGACTTTCATGCAGAAACTGTTTTTTTCCCTCAGAAATATGCTCCTTCTAATAATGTTTTTTATCCAGACCTGTTTTGTGGAAAACCTACTTTTCTGGATTTACCCGCATCGCACACTACCCCGTTTAAAAGAAAAAAACTTTGCATGTGTAACCTTAACGAAACTTGTGAAGTTTTGAAAAAAAGACCATCACAATTGGTGTTGCATCTACACTGAATTTGTCCTCCGTCACTTCTTTGCAGGTAGCAGCATTTGCCTTTTTTAGGTCGAGCCTCGGCAGCGCATGGGGTGCTGTGAGGCATGCTGTATTGGAGGATGGACTTGAAGCCCCGCGCCCACTCTGCCTATATTTTTAATTGGCTTATGTCATTGTCCTTTGTAAACGCTGGCTTCCGATTCGTTATTAGGCTTGTTAGTCCCTCCTTGGTACCGCCTTGTCTGCATTTGTTACCTCCCATAACGACTGGCCCTTTTACTTGTCTTGTTACACGGTCTGCTTTATCTAGGCTGTGAGCACTATTTTATTTAATGATTTGACTCTATTCCACTCACTATGTCACAGCACGCTGCCCGCTTTCATTTTATTTACTAATGGCGGTCTGCTTTAACTATAGCGGCCACGTTTCTTCGCGCTTACTCGTTTTATTTATTTATTTATTGTTTACTAGCGCCCATGCGGCGCTTTCACATTTAAGGCGGCCGTGCCCCTTTCTTTAGACAAGTCGCGTCTAAAGAAAGGTGCACGGTCGCTATTAAAGTGAAAGTGCAGCATGGGTGCTTTTACAAAAAAAAAAAAAACTCTATTTGTCAACTTGACAAACAGATGCTTTTGTTTGTCAAAGCCCCCCATACCGCGGTTTCACTTTAATGTCAGCCACACCTCTTTCTTTATAGGCGGCTTGTCTAAAGAAAGGGGCGCAGCCTCCATGGATATGAAAGCGCCGCTTGGGTGCTAGTAAACAAACAAATATTTGCAATGCAGTAGGTCTCACATTTGCGAGAGTTTAAGCTATTGCATTGCCAATAGCTCAAACTCTCGTAAATGCGAGACCTATTGCATTGCAAATGCTTGTTAAGGTCTGTCTAGCCTAGACATTTTGATTTTTACTAAATAAATGCATATATTTATATGGGCTTTCAGTCAGCTCTCTTCTTTTTTACTAGCGGTGTGGGAATTGTTACGGTTTTTCTCGCCTCTCTAAGTGATGGATTTTTCATTCAAAGCTTCACAAGTTTCGTTAACGTTACAAATGCGAATATTTTTTTTCATTTAAATTGGGGGTAGCGTGAGATGTGGGTATATCCAACAAAGTAGGTTTTGCACAAATCAAGCCTGAAAAAAAACACTTTTAGCAGGTGCACTCTCCTTTCCTTAGCAGGTGCATTCTCCTGCAAAAAGCAAGTTTCAGCATGGCAATTCTTCAAAAACCTTTTTGCGGTAATTTTCACCCGCAACAAAATCACATATTTCAAACTCTGCAACTTCGGTGAACTATTCCCGGGAGCAGTGAAGGAGCGGAAGGGAGGGTTACATTTTGAACACTCCGACTCTTCACCCAGGACTGATGGACACTTTGTCTTCCGACGAACCGCAAAACATTCCTCAAGGCCACTGCCTTCCCAAGACGAGGACAGATGCAGTGCTATAGCAGGAGCAGGCAACCTTTAACCCTTCACCCCTCCAATTAGGTACAGCATCAAATCCCAGCTTTGATGCAGGTCAGCCCGTCCTGCCCTCGCCACGTCTCATTAAGGTCTTGGCACTGCAGTGGGATTTCTCAGAAGTGCTTCAGAGTGGAAGTGACTGCTTCCTGACGGTCCCACGCCACAACCGCTTCTGTCTGTCACGCTGTTAAAGCTGAGAGGAAGCGAGAAAGATTATAGTGAAACTGCCCTTGAGGGGGATTTGATTCTGTGCCAAAAACCACCACAGCACAGTGGGCAGGCAGAGGCAACCACCTTTCACCACAACAGAAACATAAAATGCGAACCACAAAACATTTTTGTTTTCTAAAAGGGATTTGAGTCACAAACACGTTTTCATGCACCTACGAAGACATGGAACACGTAGCAAAGGTACAGTATGAGGCGGAATTCGCTCCTCTGGGTACACCTTGTAAGGGAGGACAGAAACACTTTGAGAGCTTGGGGCACACGGTGAGACAGTGTAAGGAGCCTGGGTCAGGGCACATAGAGATACAGTGTAAGGAGCTTGGGGCACATATTATGAGATGCTTGGGGCACACCAACAGTGTAAGGAGCCTGGGTCGGGGCACATAGAGATACAGTGTAACGAGCTTGGGGCACACTGACAGTGTCAGGAGCCTGGGTCGGGGCACATAGAGATACAGTGTAAGGAGCTTGGGGCACACCGACAGTATCAGGAGCCTGGGTTAGGGCACACCAGGGCTCGAGTCGGGGTACCACGCGGGTGGACGGCGTCCCCCCACTTATTTTACCGGGAGCTCGATAACTGGAGCAAATGGAGCCACACATTCACTCTTTGGCCTCTCTGGGGCGAGATCGGAGCTCATTCAGAACGCTGCTCACGCGCTGGCTTCTCTGATGCAATCGCATCTAAGGGGTGAGCGAGGGGAGGCAATGAGTCTGATGGTGCAAGCCACCTTTCGTGACGTCACTTCCTGTCGTGACGTCAGCGTCCCCCCACTTTTTTTTTAGGACTTGTGCCCTGGGGCACACAGAGTGTAAAGAGCTTGGGGCACATTGAATGAGATGCTTGGGGCACACAGAGAGACAGTGTAAGGAGCCTGGGTCAGGGCACACAGACATAGGGGGACATTCTCAAGAACGTGCGATAATCATCGCCAAAATAGGTTAACGCAATTTTTCATATCGCCGTCTATCGCGGGAAAATAACGCCGTGTTAACATCTTATTCCCAACACGGCGGTAACATGCGATAGTTTCCTGATAACACGTCAAATGTCCGCGATAAAATTACCGGGACGGAAATAAAAATCGAAAGCTGAACCAGTGATAAGCTGCACCAGGCCTGCAATTCACACACGTCAGGCGGGAAAAATCACTATAAAAGCAGAAAAAAAAAACACAAACAAAACCAAAACAACTGCGAAGCACAATGGAGGTAGCCGGAGCAAGTACAGAGGACAACCAGAACCCCACAAGCCCCACGGAGGACCAGCCTGGGATCTCGGCGTCAGGGAAGGGCAAGGAGAAGAAGAAGAGGAAGCCGCGGTTCAGTCCGCAGGAAAACAGGATCCTGATAACGGAGGTGATAGAACACCATCAACAACTGTTTGTCACCTCCACTGTGTCATTGGCAACAAAAAATGGAATATGGCAGTCCATCCTGGACAAGGTGAATGCAGTCGGAGTGCTGAGGACAATGGAAGAGCTCAAGAGGCGCTGGAATGATGTGAAGCGCAAAACCAAGCAGAAACTCAGCAACAACCAGAAGGCAGCAATGCAGACTGGAGGTGGGAGTCCAGCGCCACAGGAGGAGCTGGATGAGATGGAGGAAATGGTGTCCACAGTCATCAGTGTGTAGACGGTGGCAGGAGTTGGGGGACCGGACACTGCTCAACATGACCTGACACAACAGCAACAGGGTGAGTAACGACCAGGGACTGGGGGGACAGGGGGAGATGGGCACAATGGCACACATGCACAATTAAGTATAGCACAGTGCACACCCACAATGACTCTGGATCATGTCCCTGATCCCCTTGGCACACTGCAGCACACCTAGAAACAGCAAGTAGGCCCCCGTCGACTATGTGCCCAGAGGGGGCCCTTCCCACACATCACCAATCTCACAACCAACCCATGCACATGTGCCAAACCCAGCAAAGCGGCGTGTCTGTGAGCCTCACTGATAATGCAAGTGACACTGCATGACGAATAGCATGGCTGCAGTCAACATCTCATGACATGTTACACGCCACGACACTGAGGTGGCTGAGTGTGGACCACATCCGTAAAGGAGCAGGTCACACTCTGACACATCCAGGTGCACATACAAGCCCTGATGTCAACAACACATCTGCGGACAAACCAGGCCCCAGAGTCCCAACTCCCACCAAGAGCCCAATTTACCCAAGTATGCAACATCTCAGCACTGTATAAGCACAGAAGTCAAAGGCACACCTCCTGAAAGGGATAAGGGGCAGCAAAATCAGAGCTGTAGGGGCGACTCTCCCAAAATGCAGCACACACACATAACATTCAGAGCACATCAACATTGACAACAATGTGGTACAAACTGCAACACGTTCACAACAGAACAGAGGACACAACTGGTGCCGATTGTGTGTAGAAACTGGCCAATCACATTTGGCATAGCAGGGAGATGTGAGATGATAATGTACAAGTACAAACACACATCCGTGATGTTGTCGAAATGTCCACTGTCCCGCATCAATAAGGCAGCTCCTCCCAAACAGTCACAATGTACATTGTCATGCAGTCTGTATGTAAACTAGTACAATGCGTTAACATACATGTGAACACAATGTTAAACTGCATCTCCCCTTCACATTGCAGAGGGAGAATCAACACCTCCTGCAGAGCAGACCCAACAACCCAGCACTGATGATGAAGAGGACCTCCCCAACATCGACCCCGACGCCCTCCAAGAGCCCATGGACAGCTTCGGCACCTCACCTCCAGGAGCAGGGCAGCCCAGCTGCCTCGAGGAGACCTCACCCCCTGCACAGACCACACAGCAGGAAGCACCCACCACCACGGCTGTCTCCCAGGACCCCCACGAACAACACATGGCCTTCCAACGCCGTGTGTTAGGGTGCCAGGAGAAGATGGCTGATCAGGTGCGGGTGGGGTTCGACCTCATGGCAGCCAAACTAGATGCCATACGTGGGTGTCTAAGTCCCATCAGGGGCCACTTACAGTCCCTAACGGACACCCACAGTCCGCTCCATGCTCTCCAACGATCCATGGCTGACATCGCTGGAGTCCTGACTCTGAGACAAGGACAACTGTCTAGTCAGAGTGGCTCCAGCGATGTCAGCCGGGAGTTGGGACACATGCGGAGGATCATGGAGAACAGGGAGCGGATGCAGGCGGAAAGAATGGCTGCCACGGCTGCACACCAGCGAGATGTAGCTGGGTTCTTTCATGCCCTGCAGACCCTCATCGTGGCATTGCTGCCACAAGGCCTTGCGCGGATGAATGCTGCTGCTGCTACTACTCCATCCACATCTCCGCCCCCCTGAAGTGTCAGTGCCTGACAGTGCGGCAGACAATCCACCTCCGGCCCCTGATGTGTCAGTGCCACACAGTGCTGCAGACAAAACCCCACCACCCACATGTGAGGCACATGAGACATCAGAGGACGAAGATGCGGATAATTCTGCCTTAGTGGTAAGAAGGAAGCAGTAGCATTCATCACCGCCATATGGCCTGTTTCTGCTCGGTTCTGCCCTCTGCATCATCACCTTCCACTGTCCCCCGATACACTCTGCGACACTCACCTTGGACCTCGACATGGACTGCCATATTCTGTTTGGTTACCAATGACACAGCAATCAGACTGCGGACTGAACTCTTCCCCTACCGATGAACGTGTCAATCCCTAAAGGACTCTGGCTGGCCCTCCATCGGGCAACAATGTAAAGTGGGGTTTGCATGGCCCTGTACTGCTCCAGCTCCAACACTCCACCGAATGTGAATAAAATATTCTAATTCACACAGATGTGTCATGTCTATGTTCAATAAAGTATGGAAGTATGGATGAATGTAGGGGCAGTGATTCCCCCTCACGTCCATGTTGCTAATGTTGTGGGACTTGAGTCACAGGGTGCAACTCTCTGCATCATGGTGGTACATATTTGACCCCAAAAGACGCCCTGTTGTCATTTCTTGGCCACAAATGACAGCCTTCATGTCATGAATTTGGACACATGTGATACGCTGCTGAGTGGGATTACGTACTATCTTTGACACCCTGAAATGGCATTTTGAATACGTGACACCCTAAACAGCCTCTCTGTACAGAGGTGACACACCCACCATCTAATTGCCATTTGTGAGATTGTTAGCACTAAATGTTGCACTTACACTTGTCAGAGTGATGTGCTTATGCAGAGGAGTGACATGCACACAGGGAATGTGTGTTGGAATGAATGTATTTGCACATGCTGTGCCTGTGGTCATTTTGTCCTGTCCCATGATTGCTACGGACAGTCACAATGTGACGTGCTCATGTGAAGAAATTGTTAATGATTGTGTTCCTTCGGGCTAATCCTGCTGCAGCTGCACTGGGGTGTGGTCCACCTGCCTCATCTTCATCATCATCGTCCGGTGCATCTGGCACTTGGATCCATGGGGCATTGGTGCGTACACATATGTTGTGCAACACACAACATGCAATGATCATCTTGCACACTATTTCCGGGCTGTACAGGAGTCTTCCACCTGTGATGTCCAGGCACCTGAAACGTGACTTTAACACGCCAAATGAACGCTCCACAATGCCCCTGGTGTGTTTGTGGGCCGCATTGTACTGCCTCTGGGCTTGGGTGTTCGTGTCTCGGAGGGGTGTCATCATCCACGGGCAGAGTGCATATCCTTGATCACCTGTGACAGGGGAGAGAGATATGTGGCAATCGGTGGTTCTGCATTCTGTGTTGGCAGGCTTATTAGTTTAGTGGTGTGTGATGTGTGCGACTTTGGGATTCATGTTTGACATGTATTGCTTGTGGCATATGAGTGGCATCCATGTGTATTACGTTGCCTCACAGCTGCTCCTCACTCCCCCAGAGCCTATTTACTTGTGTGCACTGCGCGGTTGCATCACTTGCACTCCTAAAACACACCATTGTCATGACTGTCTGCGCATGTCCACAAGCCTGACAACGACACTGTGATATTGGCCGTTGAAGGTGGTCGGCCACGTGTATGTAGGCCTATGGTCAGGATATGGCGTACACAGAGAGACACGCAGTATTTACTTTGGTGGCCATCCCGGAAGTGAACCACGCCCAGAGCCCCGGGCTATTTATTCCCACTCCTACGCAGGACTGGCGTACGCCGGTCCAGCCCACTCCACTTACGCTTACAGGGGGGGGGACATAGCTACATGTCCAAGGTCTTCCCCACTGCCTGAGGTGACATGGTTGCGTCCACTGTCCACAACACTACAAACACCAGCAGTATGTGTCCACATGGACATTTCTGTACTCTGCATACTGAAGTCTGTCCAGCACATCACAGCCACACTTGGCATTGTGTACATTCTTATTCATGGGTCACTTGCCTCCTTCGCACAGACTTGGTTCCCACCTCTCCCCACATTCTGCAATTGTGTGGCAGAGGTGCCATGACATGGATGGTTTGTCTACATGGCTGGCCACGGTTACCACAGTTACTTGTGTTGTCGTGTCTGGTAGGTGGGCATGTTATTTGGCATGTTGTATGTGATTTTGTAATGTGTGCATTCCCACAGTTGTGAGTTGCATGATTGGAGAGTTGAGGTGTGTGGTGTGTTCATTTGGTACTTGCCAACGAGCAGTGCATTTCCATAGGTGCCATCCTGGAAGCGCTGGTTGATGATGGACTGTCGGAAGATGTAGGAATCACGCACACTGCCTGGGTAGTTGGCGACGACGTTGGTGAAGAGTCCCCGGTGGTCCACTATTGCCTGCACATTGATGGAATGCGTGTGCTTTCTGTTGCGGTAATTGTGTGCAGTGTCGGCAGGGGGCACAAGTAGGACATGTGTGCAGTCAATTGCCCCCAACACGTGCGGGAAGCCAGCTATGGCGTAGAAGCCTTGCTTGGTCTCCAGCTGTTCCTGCGCAGTGTGGGGAAGTGAAGGTGCTGGGGTACCAAGCTGATGATGGCATCCAAGACAGGTGTGAGGAACTTTGATAGGGCTGGCTGTGAGACTCCTCCGACTCTGGCAGTTGTTGGTTGGAAGGTACCAGAGGCCAACAGGTGCAGCACAGCCAGCAGCTTTGTCTGCGGAGGGATGTTGGTTGCCCGCTGTGTTGGTACCGTCAGCCTGTGGGCAATGTGGGTCAGGATGCGGAGGATGGTTGTCCTTTGAGCCTGTAGTGGGCAATGACATCCTCTGGCGTTAAGTCTGTGAGGCTGGTGCGTTTTCGGAAGGTCCACTGTCTTGTTCTGCGCTGCCTCTGTGGTAGTCCGGAGGAGGGGGGTTACGGGGGGGCCTGGGGTTGGTGGCGGTGGGTGTTGTGGCCCTCTTGGGTCTCCGAGCTGCATGATCAGTAGCTCCATGACATGTGTTGGTCTTCAGATGTGGCTCTGGGCTGGGCTCCCTTTCATACTGCAGGTTGTCATCCTGCTTAACACCAGTAACAGGCAGGTGTTAAATCCCTGCTGCTAACGCGCCTTATTGCCTGTTTTTGGATCGCATCGCAGATCTGGCTGGTCGTTGAGAATATCGCGAAGTGGTGTTTTCGTGTGTTTTTGCACTGGAACGCCTACTCTGCATATCATTAGCGTTAGTTGTCGCTCTCATCCATGGCGTTGTTTTTTGCGGCAGCTATCGCTGGCAAACTGGCGATATCGGCAGTTTGCACCAGCTTGAGAATAGGGTGGAAAATCTATCGCCACTTTTGCGGCGCTAAAGTGCCGATAAATCGGCGATGAGTCCTTGAGAATATGCCCCGTAGAGTGTAAAGAGCTTGGGGCACATAGTATGAGATGCTTGGGGCACACCGACAGTGTGAGGAGCCTGGGTCGGGGCACATAGAGATACAGTGTAAGGAGCTTGGGGCACACCGACAGTGTAAGGAGCCTGGGTCAGGGCACACAGACAGAGTGTAAAGAGCTTGGGGCACACAGTGAGACAGTGTATGGAGCCTGGGTCAGGGCACACAGACAGAGTGTAAAGAGCTTGGGGCACATAGTATGAGATGCTTGGGGCACACTGACAGTGTAAGGAGCCTGGGTGAGGGCACACAGGCAGAGTGTAAAGAGCTTGGGGCACATTGTTTGAGAGGCTTGGGGCACACCGACAGTGTAAGGAGCCTGGGTGAGGGCACACAGACAAAGTGTAGAGAGCTTGGGGCACATTGTATGAGATGCTTGGGGCACACCAACAGTGTAAGGAGCCTGGGTCGGGGCACACAGACAAAGTGTAAAGAGCTTGAGGCACATTGCATGAGATGCTTGGTGCACACGGTGAGACAATGTTAAGAGTCTGGGTTCAGCAAACAGACAAACACTGTAAGGAGCCTGGGGCAAACAGTGTGATGAGCTTGTGGGCATACAGACAGGCAGGGTAAGGAGCTTGGGTTGCGGCACACAGATATACAGTGCAAGGAACCTGGAGCACACAGTGTACGGAGCTTAGGGCAGTCAGTGTATGGAGTTTGAGGCACATAGACTGGCAGTATATGGCTCTTGAGCCACACTGATAGAATGTAAGGATCTTGGGGTACATGAACAGTGTAAGGAACTTGGGGCACATAGTATGAGATGCTTGGGAACACCGACAGTGTAAGGAGTCTGGGTCGGGGCACACAGACATAAAGTGTAAAGAGCTTGGGGCACATTGTATGAGATGCTTGGGGCACACGGTGAGACAGTGTTAGGAGTCTGGGTCGGGGCACACAGACAAACACTGTAAGGAGCCTGGGCCACACAGAGCGATGAGCTTGAGGGCACACGGGTAGACAGTATAAGGAGCTTGGGTTGCGGCACTCAGATATACAGTGCAGGTAGCCTGGAGCACACAGTGTAAGGAGCTTAGGGCACTCAGTGTGTTTGAGGCAAATAGACTGGCAGTATAAGTTGCTTGGGGCACACTGATAGAATTTAAGGATCTTGTGGTACATGAACAGTGCAAGGAGCTTGGCGTACACGGACAAAGTGAAAGGAGAGTGGGGAACAGGCATCGTGAATAGCTAATAGAAGACAGAGTGTAGGGAGCTTGGGACACAGGCAGACAGTATGAGGAGCTAGAGTTCACATCACAAGCAGGCAGAGTGAGGAGCTTGGGGCCCTTGAATAGTGTGTGGGGTTTTTTGGACATGAGCAAATCATGGGGTAATATGGGATACATGAAGAGATAGTGTGAGACTTTCTGGGCACATGATAACAGCATGAGCATGCGGCACATGAACAGAAGGTGCGAGTATCAGAGGCACATGAACAAAGAGTGTGACGACTGGGCACTGGCCTGAAGGAGAATAAAGTCCTTTGATAGGCACTATAGTTTGGTTCGCTTTTGATGATTCACCTTATAGCGGGCACCTTATGACAAAAATATTTTGGTGCATGGTGTGTATACTTCCATGCTACACTTTGCACTTTATTCATCATGACCATATTAAACATATAAATATCTAAGTCTGCCACAATCCCACATACCATCCTACCTGTTCGAATATTTAAGTAGTTTTAATCATGTATCCTCACTGTTAGAAATGAGGGTCTCTAGTTGGCAGTGGTTTCCACCCTGTCCAAGTAGGGACCCGTATTCTAGTCAGGGTAAGGGGATTACACAGCTAAGATATCTCTGCTCACCCCCTTGGTAGCTTGGCACGAGCAGTAAGGCTTATCTCAAAGGCAATGTTTATTTTTATTTATTTTTATATAGCGCGAACTAGACCCGAAGGTATCAAAGCGCTTTACATGAGCACCAGCCACGTTACAGACAGACACATTCATTTTGCAAAGTCTTTGTACATACACACAAAGTAACACAGTGAAAACACTACAAAAGGACACCACGCTAGTTTAGCAAATCAACCAATATTTATCTGAATAAAACAAGACCAAAAGGACAAAAATCCAACATACACAAGCAAAGATATCACTTTAAAAATGTTCAAAGCAGTTCAGTCCATGGGAAACTATGGATGTGTCACTTTTATGACAAAGTACCTGGGATGCGTCAAAATCAAAGATAAAAACACGCACAGCGGAGATGAGGATCCGGAAAACAAACAGATGCGTCAATTCCTTACTGCTGCGCA
This sequence comes from Calotriton arnoldi, assembly GCA_963921515.1. Taxonomy (NCBI): domain Eukaryota; kingdom Metazoa; phylum Chordata; class Amphibia; order Caudata; family Salamandridae; genus Calotriton; species Calotriton arnoldi. Next base: position 437,823 of record CAWUFW010009795.1, read on the forward strand.
GGGGAGGTGAAGCGTTGATTCCTTACTTTTTTTTGTCCTCATCTCACCATATAGCGTCTGCAAAACAAGCAAAAGGCCAACCTTCCGGCCTGGGCACCCCGGGCTTCTGCTACTGCATTGGCTTTAGGCCTAACCAGGCCAGCTTCTTTGTATAAAGCTTGGTGTAATCATTGGACCGAGGGGCATTGAACTAGCCTCATTTCATTACCCCATGATAGTAACAATGACCAGAGGTTAAAATTATTATCATTCAAGTGTCCCTGGTCTAAACGAGCCATACCAAATGCAGCACTCAACCAGTTCTCATACAAAGGAGGCCTAGGGTCTTTCCACAGTTTACAAATCTCCCTCCGGGCAATAAGGATCAAATATAGTAGCAGGCCTTTTTGAGTTGCCAACAACGAATTTGTCAGATCATTATCCATACCAAATATGACTAGTGCGAGATTCAAATTAAACTTAACTTTAAAAATTGCTCCAAGAGCACGCTCCACGTTCTTCCAAAATCCTCTTAGGATAGCGCATTCAAAGAATATGTGAATATCGTTCGCCACGGTGAAATCACATCTTGGACACTTCGAAGAAGAGAGAGGGGCAAATCTTGCTATTTTCATGGGGGTATAATATAATCTGTTGATAACATAAAAGTGATTCTTTTTAAGGGATGCTGGCTTAACATACTTATATAGTGTTTGGAGAGATAGACCATACAAATCAACAGCTATACCATCCAAGACTGATAGGTTCCAAACAGAATAGTGTGGAGGGAGGTCTGCGACGTCGGCATCCAATAAATTCTTATACCAGTACCCTACCTCCTTTTTTATGGGTTTTAGATTTTGAAGACGATGCTCAATTTCCCAATTTCCACCTATATACTCTTTCTCGGCTGTATACCAGGAGGACAGTTGTAAATATTTAAATTTTGAAAAGGAGCTTCCTATTTTTAATCTTAAACCCTCCCATGGGTGAACTCCGTCTAATGATATAAGATTAGACCAAATCGCGATGCCAGCCTTTTTAATAGGCAACGCAAGACTCTCTTCCAAACATGTAGGTAACCCGGGAGAATCCCAAATGGGAGCGAAGTCAGAATAATAGCCAATCCCCAATTTCCTTCTAACCCTATACCACACTTTAAGTGCTGTTCTTAAAACTTTCAGACGGACCTTTTTAAAAAACCTTGGAGCCCCAAACTTATATAGGAAGCCCACTCCCCCCCCTTCGAAAGTGACCATCTCACTCAGAATCTTCCCCCAATTGGTTTCGGCGGTGATAGTGAGCAATGTCCGTATATTTTTAAACTGAAAAGCAAAAGAATACCAAAGCAAATCCGGGAGAGCTAAACCACCCTTCAGAAGCTTGCGTCTTAACTTCTTCCAGGATAGCCTTGCACTTTTATTAGACCAAATAAAGCTTCCTATTTTGCCTTGGTTTTACTCACAACCTTACTGGGAAAATCAAGGGGGATAGTGCTAAACAGATATGTCAGTTTTGGCAGAACAACCATCTTTACAAGATTGACCCGGCCATAGATAGTCAGAGGTAGATTCTGCCATCTTGTGAAAAGGTGATCTATTTCTTTAGATACCTTCTTCAGGTTGATCTGAGGAATATCATCTAGATCTTTAACTATGATTATCCCTAGGTATCTGAATTCCTTGCTCATCCTGCCGGCCCAATTGTTGATGTTCCAGCACATTACCTCTGTCTTAGAGGAATTAACAAGGTACCCTGAATACAAACCAAATTCCTCCAAGAGGGCTTCCACCCTTGGGAGTACCTCCGCTGGGTTGTTGGTATACACCAACAAGTCGTCCGCATATAAAGCTAACTTACTGCTGTAATGGTGGACTTGAAAAGGAGTAATTAAATCATCCAATCTTAGGGCTTGAGCGAGAGGCTCGATGTAAATGTCAAACAATAAGAGCGAGATGGGACAGCCCTGCCTTGTTCCCCTTGTTATATTAAAGCTTGATGTTAGCATGCCATTTAACAGGATAACTGCGGAGGCACCCTCGTAGCATCTGATCAGGGTCTGTATAAAGGTTGAACCAAATCCCATTATCTTTAGGGTTTCCCAAAGGAAGACCCAACAGACCCGGTCGAATGCCTTGGCTGCGTCAAATGCTGCCACTGCCAAGGGCTCCGACCGCGCCACCGCTAGATCTATACTGCCTATTAATTGCAGCGTTTGCTCCTGGATAAACCTCCCTGGGATAAAGCCCTTTTGGTCCATATTTATCAACTGCGGAGCTATCTTGACCAATCTCCCGCTAAGATACTCATAAAGATCTTGTAATCAGCATTAAGCAGGGAGATTGGTCTGTATGAATCGGCTTTAAGGGGATCTTTCCCTGGCTTCAAAATAAGCACAATCGTAGCCCCCTTCCAGGATTTAGGGACTCTCCCTTCCGAACTGTAGATGTAGTTAAATAATTCACACAATCTAGGAGCTAGCTCATCCTGGAGGATTTTGTAAATCTCCCCAGGGAGAGCATCAGTCCCCGCAGCCTTGTTGTTCTTAATCTTATTTATATAGAGTTTTATCTCGCTCTCAGATATGGGGGCATCAAGAGCAATTCGGCTGCCCTCTGTTAATACCGGTAGTGCCTTGTTCTGCAGCCACTTTTGAATACTCCCTGGGCTAGGTGTTATCTCTTCTTTATATAAATCAGAGAACAAGGAAAGGAGGCACTTTTGCATATCCTCCTGTTTACAAGAGGTTGCCCCACTCTCATCAATAACCAATTCGCTTATGTTGTTTTTGGCTCGATCCACCCTCGCTTTCCAGGCCAAAAGGGCGCCCGCCTTTTCACTATACTCGTAATTTTGCATGTTATGGGCTGACCACTGGGCTTTTACCTTTTGATCCAGCTTTCCCCTATATTCCTGACGCAAACGTTCAAGATCGTTAAGAACTTGTGTCAGGTTTTCGGGATGGGTCTGAGGGCAACTCGTTCTTTCTCCTTCCAGCTTAGAAATCTCCCTTTCCAGATTCTGAAATTCTAGGGCCTCTTCCCTGTTCTTAAAGCATATCAGACTATGCAACTGTCCACGCAAATGCGCTTTAAATGCGTCCCAGACAAAATCTAAAGATGTCGAACCTATATTAACTGCGAAATAGTCCATTGTAGAGGCTTTAAGAGCACTGATTATTTCAGTATTAGACAGCATTGCCCTTTTCAATGTCCATCTAGGACTAAGACTTTGCCTTTTCCCTAAGTATGAAAAGGAGATGGGGCATGGTCCGAAAGAATACTTGGAAGAATGGAGATGTCTAATAAATTCTCTAGACCCAGCCTATCAGTAAGAATATAGTCGATTCTGGAAGAGTGACCATGTTTCTTACTAAAAAGGTAAAACCTGATACTACACCCTTTTTTGCCCTCCATGCTTCGGCGAGTCCAAGATCATGAATCATATTGATCATTGCCCGACGAATACGAGGGGCACCGATATAATGACTGTGGTTGGATCTGTCCCGTAGGGGATTAAGAAGAACATTAAAATCACCACCGATTATTATTGGAGTAGTGGTTCCTATTAATTTGGCCTGTATTTTATAAATATGAGCTGGATCATCAACATTAGGGCCGTAGAACGAGACTACGGTTAGCTCGATCCCCCCAATTTCCAGCTGTGCTATTATCCATCTCCCAGATTGATCTGATGAAACAGATTTAATAATGCCTCTAGCACCTGACCTAATTAAAATCGCCAGCCCTTGTTGTGGACTGTCTGTTCAGATGAGCAAAAATGCTCAACCCAGTGATATTTACCAAAAATGGCCCTACATTCCAGATAGCTCAGGTGTGTCTCTTGTAGGAGACAAACCTGTGCGGATGATTGTTCAAGGAATTTCATGGCTAATCTTTGTCTGCGTGGACATCTAAGCCCATTGATATTCCACGAAATAAATTTAATTTTAGTACTTATTAAGACTTGCAACATCTACCTACTGACAGGGCTTTATTCAGGCATTCTGAGGATGGCTTAAATCTTAAGACACAGTTGAGATTGAGGATATTTTTTATATTTTTTCCTGCTGCAACCCCACCCGTGCTCCCCCAGACCCCCTCTACCCCTCCCCCCCAGTGACCCCATCGACCCCTCACTACCCTGGGGAACTCCCCCTTCTCCTCTGGGCATAGCCCCTATGGGCAAGGACCTCTGGACGTGACCATAACAGAACAATTCAGTATAATAATAAACCAGTCTCTCCAAAGGAGCCCAGCGATACAGACTATACAGAAAGAAAGATCAAATGAGTACTCTCACCCCCATACCACTTATACCCCACTCCCGTTCCTTATTTTATCTATTAGGGCGTCTACTTCCTCAATTTGGCGCAGATTATGCATGTGATTATTCCACATAATCCGGAGGGATGCGGGAAACCTCAATTGTGTCTTGGCCCCCAGTGAATTTCGGATTACCATTCTTTTGCCTAACTCCCACTGTTTTGTTGCTGTAATGTGGGAGACATCAGACCTAATAGAAAAGGAAAATGAGCTGGAAAAAGAGTTACTCTTGACCTGACCTGCTTTCAAAGCCAAGGATAAAATTTTCTCCTTTACGGAGTATGTGAGAAAGTTTACTAGAATTTTCCTTGGCTTTTGTTTTTCTAAATTCCTCCTATATGGATCTCGGTGTACTAGCTGAATATCCGAAACCAAGTCCAGTTCCTGGGAATCTTTAAGAATTGTCACCTTTAAGAGAGAAATCACAAAATTTTTAATGTCTCCCCCTCCAAATCTTCGGGGACATTTAATATTTTCAAATTGTTTTTTCTTGAGTGATTTTCAAGGCGTTCTATGTCATCTTTCAGTTCCCTATTTTGGTGGGCTAGTTTATCCATTTCTACTGAAGAGGAATGTAAAGCTTCCTTGATTTTAGGGATCTCAGACTCGAGAACATCCGTTCTCTGCGAAACCTCTTCTATTTTTTGTGCCAATACCTCACATGAGGCCTGGATTGCAGCTTGGTTAGACTCTGAAATTGAAAATCTTCTCCCAATGTCCTCCTTTAGACTTAATAAAATATCAGCTAGTGACCCGGACGACACCGTGTTAGGGGGTAAACCAAGGGGGGGGTCAAGCGGTCTAGCTAACGGAGTGACCGACGATGGTACAGGAACATCCACCTTCTCCGTTACTGGAAGAGTGCCTAAGACGATTTCTTGACTATCCAAGGCCGAAAATCTATTCGAAACTTCCACAGAGGAATGGATAACCACCTGTTGTCCCATCAATGTGTCAACTTCATTCGTTACCCCAGGAGAAGGCATAACAGAGGGCTGAAAATTTTCCTTAGGTGGAGGGGGCCAGACTCAATACCAGTAGAAGCCATAGCGTTTTTGTTCTGCCCCTATCCGGTGTGGTAGATAGCACCTTATAGTATGTCTTCAAAGATGGAGTTATTCTAAGTTTAGAAGACAAAACTTTCTTGACTTTCCCTTTCCCCCTTCCACTCACTGGGGGGGTGCTCTCCGTGGTGGCTCTCACTTTGCCCTGCCTAGCAGTGGCCCTTATTTCTGTGACCGAAGGAGAAACAGAAGTGGATTTAGCAAAATCTAGAACAAGATTAGGAGCCCTATTACGCAAGGTGTAGCGACAGATAGCTGGCTTAGCAGTTTGATTCGTAGTAGCACTGGGGGGGGCACTACGGGGGGCACTACTCCCACCGTTCTCCATGCAGTTCCAGGAGCCCACCTGTGAAAAAACAGTCCCAACCGACCCTTCTACATAACACTGTGCTACATGAGCCTCGCTGTAAAACTTAGAGGCAGACCAAACAGCCGGTGAGTCCTCGTGGAAGAGTTCCAAAATAACACCTTCACCTTCAGTTTCACTTAAACTAACAGCACCTGCGCCGGCCGTCCCTTTTGCAGACTTCCGCGCTACATTAGCCTCGCTACAAACCTTAGAGGCAGTCCAAACAACCGGTAAATCCGGTAAATCCTCGTGGAGAAATTCCAAAATCTTACCCCCACCTTCACCTTCGCTTGAACTGGTGAAGCGCTTGAAGGGAAAGAGCGAGCAAACTCCTGCCTCACACTCGCTCTCCAAGACGCTCCCTCTCGTCTGCTTACCACACCTCTTTGGAGCGTACTCGAGAGTGCTGACTTTGCCGGAGAAAACCCGGAACTGTAAGCCGGGAGTCTGCCGCCTCCACTCTCGCGCTGCGGCAACAAACCGCAGCAGCGATAGCTCCAGGGACGCCGCGCCACCTCGATCCTCAGACACCATCCGGTAGGGAGAAAGCGCCGCAAAAAAAAGAGAAAATAAACCGTAAGCGCTTTCCTCTAAGATTTAACCAGAAATATGTTCCAGGCTGAGAACCGTGAAAACAAGGGGGTCCAACACTGCTTATTTAGCTAGGATGTCATAGTTATGGTGCTCGCTGTGCTTCCCGGAGAGACCTGACAGTGCACGCCAGGGGAGCTCGGCCGCGACCGTTAGCTTCCGGCCGCCATGTTTCCCGGATCCCTACTAATGCTATCCTTGAAGGATCTGGAATCCTCAGCAGCTCGCGTTGATTCCTTACTGACAGAGGAGGTAATGCGTTGATTCCTTACTGCAAGAGGAGGTGATGCGTCGGTTTACGGACACATGGAGTCGGTTCCTTAGTGCTGGGCTACGTCAATGAAGAACTTGGCTCACAGGTGCGATGCGTTAAAAATCTGGACACGCTGGGTCGATGCAGCTGCAGCGAAACAGGCACTGCGTTGATTTTCCAGCAGTGAGCAGGTGATGCGTCGATTTTTTTCTGCCGCACAGCAGCACCTGCATCGGAGTCAGAGCGGGTGCCTAGGATGTCGGCGACACAGTGCTCAGGACTCAGGCTGCGGCGATTTGTTTCAGCCGCACGGCAGGCGTTGCGTCTATTCTTCGGCCACAATGCATTGGTTTTTCAACCATACGGCAAGACTGCGGTGGGAAAAACAGGTGCTGAAGGTCGATGCGTGGTTTTTCGGCTTTCTTTGCAGCAGAATCTCCTCAAGGGCCCAGAATTGGCATTGGCACCACTTGGCAGGTCAGAACTCCCAGCAAAGGAGTTCAGGGGCTGCAGGTGAAGTCTTTGATGGCCCTGTGACTTCTTAACAGGAAGCAAACACACACAAGGCCTTGGAGAATCTTGGCAAGCAGGATACAGAAGCTAAGCCCAGTCCTTTCACTGCCCAAGACAGAAACAGCAAGCAGCAGGTCAGCCCAACACAGCAACAAGCAGAGTGGAAATTCCCCTCCTACAGCTTCTCCAGCTCTTCTTCTTGGCAGAATCTCCACTTAGCCCAGAAGTGTTCTAATTTTGGGGTGTCAGAGGTCCAATACTTATTTATACCCCTTTCTGCCTTTGAAGTAGGCAAACTTCAAAGGAAAGTCTTTGTAGTGCATAAGACCCTGCCTTTCCCTGACGTGGCTCCAGATACACTACAAGGGGGTGGAGACAGTTTTGTGTGAGGACAGGCACAGCCCTATTCAGGTGTCAGTGACAACTCCTCCCACCACTCTAGCTCAGGGAGACCCATCAGCCTGGTGATGGGCCATCGGGATATGCAGGGCACACCACAGCTCCCTTAGTGTGACTGTCTGGAGTGAATGCACAAACAGCCCAACTGTGAGTCTAAACCAGGCGTGGAATCCACAGGCAGGCAGAGACACAGATTGGTAAAGCAAGAAAATGCCCACTTTCTAAAAGTGGCATTTTCAAACATGCAATGTAAAAACCACCTTCAATAAAAGATGTATTTTTAAATTGTGAGTTCGGGGACCCCAAACTCCAAATCTCTATCTCTTTCCAATTAGAAGTTACACTTGTAAGAGGTTACAAGGCAGCTCCAATGATAACCTATTCGAGAGATAGTCCTTGCAATAGTGAAAAACAAAATTAGAAGTATTTCACTATCAAGACATGTAGAGCACACCAGTACATGTCCTACCTTTCACATACACTGCACCCTGCCCATGGGGCTACCTTGATCCTACCTTAGGGGTGCCTTTCATGTAGAAAAAGGAAAGGTTTGAGCAGGTCGACATGGCAGTTTAAATCTGCCCTCACAGACACTGCAGTGGCAGGTCTGAGACATTGTTGCAGCACTACTCACGTGGGTGGCAAAATCAGTGCTGCAGGCCCACTAGTAGCATTTGCATTTCAGGCCCTGGGCACACAAGTGCACTTTACTGGTGACTAACCAGTAAATCAAATATGCCAATCATGGATAACAGAGATTTTGTATTTCTCTGACAGTGCTGAGTGTGATTTTGCGAAGTAAAACTTTCAAAGAAAATAAAATTAAAACCATCCAGTGCAATATATCAAGGACTGCCGCACAAAAAAGCTCTTTCTAGTTTCCTTCTCAATTATCCAAGTAAAGGACATGCTGGCCACAGTGCTATCCTGCACTTTAATACGGTAAACAGCGTTTACTTCGCATGCGATACTTCGCATGCCATTACAACGTGGTCGTTACAACGACCGCGTTGTTAGTTCGCATAACCTTTACTACGCAAGTCGGAACAACGACTTGCGTTAGGGGGGAGAAGGTGTTGGATTTAAAATCCAACACCTTCCCTAGTGTCCGCACAGACTGGAGTTGGAATAGTAAATTATACTATTCCAACATCCAGCGCCCCCTACTGCAATTCCTTGTTCTGAATTGTGTAGTAAAGGTATGCGAACTAACAACGCGGTCGTTCTAACGACCGTGTTGTAATGGCATGCGTACTAAACGCATGCTAAGTAACGAGTGCTATTCCTTTAATACACATGTGAAAGATATCAAGTTTCTACTTAAGAGTGACCTGGAAAACCCCACAAAGGCAAAAACTCTCCTTGGCAATCTTGATGATTCTTCATTAAAATGGAGCTGCAAGACTATACTCGATAAGCAAGGCACCAAAACCACCCTGAATCAGGGTTGAGAAAGAGCACTGACTAAATTGTCCCAAAGGCAAAACCTGTGAGAAAAACCTAATGGGAAAAGGGCAAAAACCAGAGACAAACATGGATAACAATTGTGTGATGAACACAAAGAAAAAACATGGAACAAATGCATTACGACACATCATTTTCAAGCCCAAGCCTCCTTATACAAACGCAAGACAGAAAATGACATCACTGGAAGAAGGTAAAGGCAACATTGGTTTAGGATTTGCTACACCAAACACTGGACAGACAAGCATCTTGGATAAGTGTACATATGGCATTAGACCCACTTACTCCTCCAGAAAAATGGCATTTCCGAACAATGGCATGTGAAGGAAGAAGATGCCCAAGCTTGACATCTTTTAAGCCTCTGCATCTCCCCATTTGTCTCCTGCAGCCAGTGCTCTGCACTACTTGCGATGCGGGCATGACCATGGAGACACAGCCAATGCAAAGTTAAGGAAAATCTCCCACTGTGCATCACATGTGTGTGCCAGGAACATGCTGTTTTTGCCTGGCACATCCCTAGGCCAAAGGAAAATGCTGCAGCTGTTGAGTCTAACTCTAAATTTTTCTCTCAGATGTAGCATTCATTGTCAAAGAAAATCATATAGGATGGCTGTAATCCTGGCACTGAACATGTAGGTCAGCACGTTTTGTTAAAATCTTTAAACAATCCTTCACATTTGCATCTCTTAATGGGTATGGCATATCCTCTCATCTTTGTAAGTGCTAATAAATGTCTGCTGCGGAGTGTGCTTCTGTGAGCAAATGCTGTGCTGTAATGCACTGTACTGAGCAGGGCCAGCTTTAGGATGGTGTGACTGGTGCAGCCTCTCCTGACTCTGAGGGGGAGGTTGGGGGTTGTTGGGCAATGTGTTTAGAAATAATATATGGGTTTTAAAGCACCTGCTGCAGAGTTCCTTGTGTGTCCAGCAGTTTTCAGACAACAAAGTTTTCAGACAACAATAAAAATATCAGGATAACTGGTGATTAATGTACCCGCTGGAGAGAGGTCGGAGATTTGTCTAATGGCAGTTTTAACTCGTAATAAAGTAGCGCAGAGGGTTAATATGCCTGCTGCAAAGATTATGTACCACACAGATCACAGACCTATATTTTATGTGGATAGCTCAATGTGTTACTGCTTATGTCACTGAGATCCTTTTGATACATGCAGTTCATAATTTACAATCCTAATTGAGCACAGTGACCTATGAACTGTCATCAAATAGCTGCATGAAAACTACAAGGTATGGGTTAGAACGTTATATTTTATTCCTCAGTCTTTCATTATCCCAATGTTGCTAAAAAGGGTTTGTTTGAGAACAAAATATATTTGTATTAGTAAAGCCAACCCCAAACCACTATGGTATGCTTTAATTCCTGAGTTTGTGCTTCTCCAGACCTAAAACTCTTAAAATATACTGCCTACTAGTATAGATGACATGTGACTCCTACAACATGTAATCCTCATTGTTTTATGTAACATTTCCTATTTACTGATTCATTGTCTCTGTATAGTGTGTGTGTGTGTGTGAAGTGACATGCTCTAACAACCTGCACTGGTATGAGTATCGCTATAAAACAAATTAAATGCATGTGAAAGAGGGGCTATGGGGAGATGAGGTGCACTGTTGGAGGGTGGTAGTGAGGGTATCTGTAGAGAAGGAGGTCATGGGGTAGGGTGCTAAAAAAGATTGTTGCATTGGGCGGTACCAGTGCTAACACCGGCCCTGGTACTGAGCTAAACTCCACTGCGCACATGTGGCCTGTGCTGTCATCTACAGCAGTACAAAGTCTGCTGTACAGAAATGCACAAAGCAATGGTTTACCATTACAGTTGCAAACCTTTAAACAGAGAGTGATACCAGACTTGTTCCCTTGAAACTGATTCCACTTTGTTAATTATGGCAGCTGTGTGTGGAACAGACTTCATAATCCCCCAGCGTCATTTCCTGCATGAGAACATTTTTACAAAAAATGCTGGGCTTGTCCCTTTAAATGTTCATTCTTATGCAATGTGAAAGCAGAGATGGATATCTGATGTCCCTCACATGCCTCCATCCCTGTTTTTGCAGGCATTCGCATGTGTTACAAAATGCCTCTTGCCTCATTAATATTAAGGAAGGGTGTTTTGTAACCTTCTGTGAATATGCATTTTAAGGTGCAACAGATTAGTATCTCAGTCACACTGGAAAATGAATCCCAGGTCACACACCAGTCTGTGTGCAAAAAATAGTGACTGGTGTCTAATTTACACTTACTATATTTGGCCCTTACTCCCTGCCTTGTTGTGCAGCACCATGTAGAACCATTGCACAGTTCTGTCATCTCCTCCCTGCCGACTCACTTAAAGGGCTGTTCCTAAAAAGCTGTGTTTGTTGGCAAGAAATAGGGCCCCCAGACATCATACTCTGGCACCGCCCCTATGTAAACGTGATAGAGCAAGGAGGTAAGAGCTAAGGGTGGCCATGCCAACATAAAAACACAAGGTAGAGCCGCAGGCAGGGTAAAGAGAAAGCATTGACAAAGCCAATAAGTTTCACCTTTGCTAGATCTATTGGTTTTGTCAATGTTTTTTAGACTTGTTACACGCGGCCAGAGGAAGGACAGCTGCGCTTGGTCCATGCTCCCCGACAAGGATAGAAGCCCGGAGCAGACTGTAGGAGGAGGTGAGCAGCAGGCAGGAAGCAGGAGGTGTGACCAGTAAGAAGCAAGGAAACCAGAGTGAAGTGGAAGCCAACCAATGGTTAAGTATCAGTAACCAATGAGCGGGCTCTAAAGCCTGTTTTTACGCTTTTTAAAAAATTACAATAGCTTTCGCTGACAGCCCGTGTGCGCAGTAGGCGAAACCTAAAAAGGCACCTGCTCAACGTAGGTATAGGATAACAATCAGGCAGTCACAGACACCACTTGAGATTGCCTTTAAGTGTAGCTATTGCTCACAATTCAACCATTTTGATTGGCTATGCAGAATCCAAATAATTCTACTCCAGTGGCTATTAGTAACAATAATTTATCGGAGAATACTAAGAAGCTATGAGACACCTGCAAGAGGTCGAGAGGCAGAGGGACGGAAGAGTAAATGAGGTGTGCTGACAGGGGAAAATAGGAGATGAGAGAGAGAACAAGCAATGGCAAAGCCAATAGGTCTGGCATTGCCTTCCAGTCTTTTTGTGGCTTTGTCAATGCTTGTTTTGTCATGGTTTTTGAAAAGCGTTGTTGTTGGGCAAGCTGCCAGGCCCTTGTCAACAAAAAAAAATTATTGACTAAAAGCAAAAAATATTTGTGGGCTTAAAAACACACATTGTGATAGTAGTCCAGAGGTTCCTGGCACTGAAGGATCTACTTTGTGTGTGGATGTGCTCCTCGTGAAAGTGCAGAATACAGTCACTCCCAGTGAAGTTAGCCAATGGTTGAAGTGGACGGACCTATTGCCCCATACTGTATGATGCAGTGGGCAGAAGGAAAATGTCAAAGACACAACAACAGACAAATGCTAGAATGGCGCTGGCTGAAAGCCCCTTTGAATAAGTATATTATACATGTAATTTCAAGGGGGGCGTGGCTTGCGAGCAGCCAAGATGGCCGCATTCTCTTGAGCTCCGGCGCGTCGCCGGGAGGTCACACGAATAATTATGTGACCGAGACCTTCATTGCCTACAGAAGATACAGATTCTGGTAGCGGAACGCGGAAGGAGTGATGGTGGTGGATTTTTAGCGGCTGCTGTGCACTCCTGACAGCACAATCACCGTGCTTGCTGTTACCTCAGGAGCAACCCTCAAAATGGCGGCGCGAGCGACACAAGTGAAACGGCGGCGCTCTAGCGATAAGTACTGACTATCGTCAGGTGCTGGATTTCTGAATTGCATTTCAGTCACCTTTTGATTGATGATACATGTAATTTCAATAAAACCAAAGAGCCTTGGCTAACACCAGACCTGAAAGAAAGGAGATGGAGTGAAGAGTAAGGGGGAAGAGAGAGCAGAGAAAGAGAGGGAGAAGGGATGTGATGAGAGATGAATAAAAGACCATGGAATACATAAGAGAGAAACAGAGGTATAGACAGAGTTAAAAAAGAGGGATGGGATAGAGATGCGGTAGACATAAAGAAAGCCTCGGGCAGGAAATAGACCATAGTTAGAGAGAAGTGAATGCAGAGTGAGAGAAAACTTTAGAGAAGTTGGTAGAAGGGACGGGTTAAAGAAGGGTGATAAGAATACAAAGAAAATAGGGGAAAGGATATGCAGAGAGAGGCAAGGGCAGAGAGGAAAGGAGGTAACCGCGTCTTGTTCCTTTCTGTGCTGCGTCCTAATTCCGGTCGTCCGAGGCCCTGAACTAGGTACAGCAATAACTTGTTGCCGACAATAATCTGTGTGCGCTTCCGTTCCGTGTACAATGTCTCTTTCCAAAGCTCGGCAACATGCCGAAGGCCTGAGTGTGTATTAATTGTTGTATTTTTTTATGTTTCTTTTTTTATCCGCAGAAGTTGACAGGAGACGTGGGTTCACCCGAAACTTCGCCGCACATACTTCTGTTCTAAGATACATCGTTATCGGGTCCTGCCCAACAAAAGCAGGGGGGATATTACCAGAATACGTAGACATATCCAAAGTGAAGATATCAATGACAGAGAAGAAATGCCCATTTTTCGTCAAACAGGCCACATTATTACTTTTCAGTCCCTTTCAAGATGCCTTCCACCGCATTCTCGGTGGACAGGGTCTCTGATATTTTGATAAGGATCACACAATTTGTGATGTGGGCAAGCCACGCCGAGGCCCGAGAATGGCTGGTTCGATAAGTTGCGACTTGCCACTCTCACCTCTCCCCTTCTACAGCAGGTGTTCTTTTTTCACTCATATCCGCCTGCACCCACAGTGATCCTAAGGTTAAGCACTGTAGAGCCTTATTTCTTTTTTTCAGCTTCAATAATCATCAGTGAAACCACGTGACGAGATCTTGGCCTCAGTGAGTGTCGCCATTTTGGTTGGACTCATTACTCCCTAACTCCAACTCACTGGAGCTCATGTTACTCTTCTCAGAAGGAGAACAGGTTGAGTCAGTCCAGCAGAGTTCCAGAATTTGACAGCAAGTTGCACACAAACCTCTGCAGGCCAAAATTATTTTATTTTTTAACCTGTTGTTAGCACCTTTAACAAATGGTGGAGAGTTTTCCACAATATTCAATGGAAGAAGCCTGCTACTGGTATCTCCATATTTGATGCACGGCACCTTTGACTCCCAAGGCTAGGAAATCACTAAATGCCTGGATTTCTATGTGGGCCATGAAAGAACCCGCATCAGAGGCGCACAGCCCAGCCAGTCCAATAAGATCTGCGAGACTGGCCACATACTAATCTTCCACTGGTCACGATTAGAGAGGCTCATAGTCCAGCCAATAAAGCAAACCTGAGGTGAACTCCAAATAGGTCGCAAATGTGCTAGGATTTGTCAAGAAGGCACCACGTCTTAGCGGCATCCAGGCTGAGTTCATTCCCTGATAGGAGAAGGATGCGCCACAACTCCCCATCCAATCCCAACCGTCGTTGCAGTGTGCAAACTCTAACCCGGCCTGAGGCTGTGGGGCCGTGCCTGCATTCATTAACCTCCCCCAAGCGCACGCTGCTTCGACAGGGAAGCACTGACCTAATTTCTCCGTCTAGCCTTCCGGTACACTGTAGGTTCCCTTCCCATCCCCCCTTCGTCTCTCCCCATCGCTATGCGGAAATCTGGACCATCGCCGTCTGTTGCCATGGCAGCTGCTGCCCACTGAAGTCCATCACACAGCGGATGCGCCAAGGCCCGTCGCTTGGTCTCCGGCTGGGCTTTGGAGACCTGGGGCGCTATTGGCCAGACAATCAAAAGCACGAGTGTTCGCGCGAGACGTCCACGCCTGTAGTGCGCGCGGCCTACTCTTCGCGGTATTATTTGACAGAGGTGGACTCAAGAACAGGAATCCGAACCTACCGTCATCTAAAAGCGAAATCACAATGTTCCAGAAATATTAAGTTGATAGAAACGAATTAGCAGAAATTGAAAGTGAATGGTTTTGAAGGGACATTAAGTGCAAATTTCACTCTAAAATCTCACAACTCCACTTGAAAATATTGAACCGAAGGTTAAGCGTGCTAGTGTTGACGCTATCAAAAGGTATGTTTTTCATTCACCCAACCCCATTCTCCCATGCGTGTAAGACAGAGGAAATACGGTTTGACGCCTTGTCACTGCCATCGGAAATGTAAACCATGTATACAAACGAATACTAGCTATAAACATGTGTTTTGCACAAAGAGTTTTTTTGATGTTTTGCAAGTTGGAGTGTTTTGTTCCATTCCTGCTGCAGCGGAAACTATACTTTGGAACCAGCTAACTGCGACACATCCTGCTGGTTATTTAAAATCAGACTGAAATGCCTCCTACTTTCAAACAAAAAAACCCCCTGAAATTCACCAATCACTATAACTCGTTCCCCCGCCATGCATAGCAATGTCATTAATGATGCCATTTCAGATGTTGCAGTGACGTTATCAATGATGTTATAGAACATGTCAAGAGTGAGGTAATATGTGGGGTAATTAGCAGTGCATGGCGAGGGCGCAAGTTATAGTTACTAGAGATAACTGTAACTGGTGAATTTCAGTGTTTTGTTTTGGTTTAAAATGTTACGTTGTCACTGAAATTTTCAGCTAACTATAATGTCACTATTAACATTGTTTTTTTCAGTGGAATTCTAGGATTTTTTAAAAAGTAAAATAAAATGTTATTACTATAAATAAAGCCAACATCCTGCTACACAAGGCCTTTGGCCATGCATCGTGGTGGGTTGGCTGCAGGGCCTGGCCGCAAGCTAGGCCCTGTGGCCAACCCCTAACAGTCAAGCAACTCTCTGCTGCACACGACTTTGCTCGTGTGCAGTGGGGGTTGGACGCAGTGGCAGGCCTGCAGCCAACCCTCTGCGGGCAGCCAACCCCCCCCCCGCTGCACCTGGATGCCTGGCTGTAGCCAGACCCTGCGGCCAACCCCATCTGCAGGCAGCCAATCCCTGTGAGCGGCGTGGGGTTGGCAACAGGGCCTGGCCTTTTAGCAGCCAACTCTACACCACACACTTTATAAGGGGAGGAGGGTGCATGGCTCCCACTCCCTGAGGCTTAATAGGCCCCAGGATCCCATCCCCTGGGGCCGAATTTCATTCGTGGGGGGACCGCGCACCCCCCCCCCTCCCCAAGCCTTTATGGACACTATGGACCCCATCCCCGGAGCTGAACTCTGTTTATAATGGGAGAGCGTGTGTGGCCCCCCTCGCCAAGCGTTAAAAGGCCTCAGGATCCCATCCCCGGAGTCGAATCCTATTTATAATGGGAGGGGAGCACACGCCCCCCTCCCTGTGCAGTAAGAGGCCCAAGAACCCAATCTCCGGGGCTGAATTGTATTTATAAGGGGAGGGGATGCGTGACCCACCTCCCCGAGACTTAATAGGGACAAATTTCATTAATAAGGGAGGGGGCTGCAATGTCCCATACCAGAGCCTTAATAAGCCCCCAGGGACCCCATCCTTTGGGCTGAAATCTATTTATAAGAGGAGGGCGGCATGTCCCGACCCTAAATAGGCCCCAGGGAAACCCATCCCCTAGGGCAGAAGGAAGCTTCAGGGTGGGTGCCCAAGTGCCCACCCAGGACACCCACCAAACAGTACGATGGGGACCGTGGGGAGAACCCTGTGGCCCCAGCCAGCTGCCCACTTGCACCCATCCTGGTGCTGCAGGAGCCAGCATTGGTCCCACCAGGCGGGAGCATCTATTTTTTGTTTGCTCCTGCTGGGCAAGAGTAATGTGTGATTTCTTGCCCACAAGAGTGCGGGCAGGGAAACAAAAGTGTGCTCCCACCCGGCGGGAGCATTTTTAAAGCTCCAGCCGAGTGAGAGCAGATATGCCTTAAGGCATGTCTGTTCCCACCTGTTGGGAGATTTAAATATGCTTCTGCCAGGCGGGAGCAAAAATATGTTTCCCTGCCCGTGCTAATACAGGCAGTGAATTACTGAGTCCTGCAAGTGGGCTCCCTGGGATACATCAATTGAGCCGGCCCCAGGGGATGGGGTGCACTGTGCCTTTACAGGCTCAGGGAGTGGGGGCGGCGTGGTCCCCTTCCCTCTTTTGTTTACATTTGGCCCTGGAGAATGGGGTCCATGAGACCCAAATGAGCTCAAGAAGGGGGGCCCAACTCATTCCCACTCCCCAAATATAAAAAAAATGGCAGGCTGCCATCCCGCAGGAGTCCAGCAGAATCGTGGTAAAGATACCCATTCTTTTTGGTATTTTGGACCCTGGAGAAGTGGGGTCCCTCTAGAACCCCCCACAAGGGCTAGAGGGGCAGGGGATTTCTACCCTGCTCCTTTATATATGTATAATTTTTAATCACAGGACAGGGGACTAAGTCCCCTAGTCCTGTAATGGCTGCCAGCAAAATTTTTGTTCATTGTGCTGACAGCCAATCAGACACTCTCTCCAGTGCGAGTCTGACCCCCTCTGGAGCCAGATGGCCCAAAGGAAAAACAGAGAGAACCCCTGGGGCCAAAATTGGAAAAAAATTGGTAAATTTTGCTGCGATCACCCCAGTGGGATTATAAAACAAAACTAAAACAAAATGGTGACCCACAGCCGCATTTTTGAATTAAGGGGAGGGGGCTGTGCGCCCCCATTCCTGAGCCTTTTTTGGCGCTGGGGACCCCATCCCCCAGAGCTCAATATAGTTGATATGGGGAGGGGGCGTGCAGCCCCCCTCTCGAGAACCCCATCCCCTAGCCCAAATTCAATTTTTTAGGGGAGTGGGGTGCACAACCCCCCTCCCAAGCCATTTTTGGCCCCAGGTACCCCATCCCCTGGGTCCAATTTCAGGATGAAGGCAGGGAAACAGATAAACAAAGTGCTCCCGCCCAGAGGGAGCAGCATAAATAGATGCTTTCTGTGGATGGGAGCAATGCCAGCTCCTGCAGCTTCCCGGGAGCCAACTGGGGCAACGGGGACCCTGGGGCTCCTCCTGCGGCCCCAGCATGTTGTTAGTGTGTGCTTTGGGTGATCATCAGGGCACCCACTATATTAAAGATAGGCCCCAGGGGATTGGGTTCCCGGGGCCCAATGAGACTCGGCAAGGAGGCCAAAAGGCTCCCATCTCCTTTTAAATAAAAACTGGACCTGGGGGATGGGTTCCCCAACGCCTAACGAGGCTCGGGGAGGGGGGCTGCGGTGCCTCCCTCCCCTTTTAAATTAAGCACAGCCCTAGGGAATGGGGTTCCCGTGGACTATAAAGGCTTGGGGAGGGGGGCTGCATGGGCCCCCTCTCCTTTTATTTACATTTTAGCCTTGGGGTATGGGATCCCAGGGGCCTAAGTAGGCTCAGGGAGGGGTGGGCCACATGGCCCCCTTCCCTCTTCCATTGGTTTGACCCCAGGGATGGGGTCCCCGGGGCCTAAAAATGGTTGGGGAGGGAGGTTGCACGCCTCCCTCTCCTTAGATTTTGGCCCCAGAGGATGGGGTCCCTGGGTGAATTATGGGTTGAGGAGAGGGCTGCACGATCCACTCCCCTTAATATATATGTTTTAGCCCCAGGGGATGGGGTCACTAGAGCCCAAAGGCCAACCCTATGCTCCACACTCTAAAGACTTTGCATGGTGTGGGAGTTGGCAGCCTGCTTGGGGTTTGGCCACTGGTCCTGGCAGCAGGCCAAGCCTTGTGACCAAAACCCGCTGCTCTCGGCAAAAGCTGTGTGCAGTGTGGGATATGCTGCCTACAGGGATTTGGAAGCAGGGCCTGGCTGAAATACAGGTCCTGCGGCTAACCCCACGCCATGCACAAGCAAAGGCCGTGTGCTGTGTGGGGGTGGATGCCTCCAGGTTGCTTCATGCAGACAGTTCGATGCAGGGCCTGTGGCCAACCCCACGCCGCGCACACCAAAAGGCCATGCACAGCATGGGGTTGGCTGCCAGCGGAGGAGTTGTCTACCTCCGCACCAGTTGTCTGCCTCCAGGTAGGTTGGCCACAGGGCTTGGCCACAGAACAGGCCCTGCGGATAACCCCCTGCCCCGCATGGCCAAAGGCTGTGCGCGGCGGGGCTTGGCTTTACTTATGATAATAAAATATTAGTTCACATTAAAAAAAACAAGAAGTTCACTGAAAAAAGCCAAAGGTCAAAGTAACGTTATAGCTAGGTGTGATAAAAAGATCTGTTTTTGTTTAAAAAAAACTTAGAATTTCACTGAAAAAGCAAAGGTTAAAGTAACGTTATAGTTAGGTGAATATGTCAGGGACAACGTTAACGTTTTGAACTAAAACAAGCACAGAAATTCACCAGTTATAGTTTCGCCCCTCTATGCATTGCTTATGACCTCACATATGCATTACTCATGACATGTCCTACGATATCACTGATGACATTTCATATGACATCATTGATGACACTACTGATGACACCATCCAAGCTTCTGTAGTACACATTACTCTATAAACTAGGGTGGCGTTAGAGGCCTGAATGTTTAAGTACAAAATAGCTCAAAATAATATAAAGCATCAATAATGCCATCACAGATGCAACTTGGTGTAGCAAGCATGTGTTATGTACAACATTGACCCTATACCATACAGTTCACAGGTAGCCTAGTTCACATTAACAATCAACCACAGATATATGGGAAACCACCATTGCACACGTTCAATATGTATACAACTGTTCAGAGAAAGCCAAGTTACTGAAGATACTCAACGCCTGCGCCAAAATTAATGCCCTACTTCAGACAGCCTTTACCTGTATCAAACCCCTTACAGTAACCGAACCTGCAGCAAGAAAGTAAGTGGATATCAGTAGAAAAGTGGGTACTGTAAAAAGTGTTTACGCTATGGAGACAGTTTACTCTGTACCACACTGTTTGCAAACAGTGAAACTCTCATGTGAAATACACCAGAGAGTATTAAAAATATCTACTAAGAAGATTGTACACCTTAAGCAAAACCTGTCCAAAGAGAGGCTGTTCATTCAAAATAACCAAGATCTGAAGGTGCTAAAGATCATACTACCTGCAGCCTTCATACTGGTCAGTGGCGGCTCGCCGAGGGAGTGCTGTGGGGCGCTGCGTCGGGGGAGGGGCAGGGTGGGGGGTAGTAAACTCCGGCATACGGCGGTACGGAGTTAAGTAAATAAATAAAACAATTTACATTGCACGCGCTGCAACGCCAACTCGGCGCAATGCCAAAATGGCATGTTGTGCATTTGCATGCACAACGTGGCAGGCACCGCGCGGTGCCTGCCACCTTGTGCATGCAAATGGAGGGGGGTACCATGGGTACCCCCCAAGTGCACCCCCACCCCCCCCGAGGGCCCGCATAGGGTCCCCAAAGAACATCCCCACCAGCCTTTCCATGGCGGCGAAGCCGCCATGGAAAGGCCTTCACAACACACCATCCTAATATGAATGGCGGTGCCTGCTAGGCACCGCCACCATATTAGGGGCCAATCCCGCCCGGCCGGCAATCGGAACGATTGCCGACCGGCGAAAAGCGGCAGACGCACTTTGCGTCCGCCGCGAAACCCCCGCCATTGTAATATGGCGGGGGGTTTCACTCGTTACGATGTCGTGACGGTCGCCACCACCGGCTCGGCGGTGGCGAACGTCACAACATCATAATGAGCCCCATTGTTTGGGGCCAAGGGCAAGTTTTCATGTGCATTTTGTCCTCCCAGAATTCTCTCTGATTAGATGCAAATGTTTGTAGAAGCTTGATTGGTGAGTCTTTGCTTTCAAAATAAAATGTTCACAAAAAATGCCAGTAGGAAAAAAAGCATTTAGCTAAACTACTGTAAACTTTTAGGTACCATTTCTTTGCAGCAACATTTAGTAAAATGTGTTGATGTATGCTAGTATTTCCCAGAAATATTCACAATGGAAAATCAGTGTAACCAGTTTCAATAACATTATGGGAAACAAACATAAACAAGCATTGGCAAATGCAGTGGGTCTGAAATTGGTGGTCAGCCTTTTGGATTTGTCAATGTGTGACTTGATTTGGTATGGTTTTTGTAAAACCTTATTGGTGTGGGAGCTGCCGGGCCCTCACCATTATAGCAAACATTGGCAAAATCAAAAAAAAAATTTGGTTTAAAAAAGCACACATTGCCACAGTAGTTCTTGGCACTGAACAAAACTACTTTGTGTGTTGATATGCTCCTTGTCAAGGAGCAAAATGCTGTCACTCACAGTAAAGCCAGACGATAGATGGAGAGAGAGAGAGAGACAGAATTTTAATAAACACTGAAGGTCCTGGTTAACGCCAGACCTAATTAGGGGCCAATTATTAATGAAAGTC
This sequence comes from Calotriton arnoldi, assembly GCA_963921515.1. Taxonomy (NCBI): domain Eukaryota; kingdom Metazoa; phylum Chordata; class Amphibia; order Caudata; family Salamandridae; genus Calotriton; species Calotriton arnoldi. The sequence goes on from CAWUFW010009795.1 coordinate 459,108, forward strand.
TCAAAAGTGCACCCATGGTATATGTCCTTGCATGTTACGGCTTTCATGAATTCACAAGAATTTATAGAATTAGGCCAAGAAATAATCCTCCTAGAAAATATTTGTAAACTGCATTTTATCATGAGCAAATATGCATGTGTAGATTTGCTCATGCAAACATTTTAGTCTTTTCAAGTTCACTTTTCCTCCAACCACTTTTTTCCCAACCCTGGAAGAAGTTTTATGTCTGCCATTATAAGGAGTACATTTCCAACCTTTCTCAGTATGAGGAAAGATTAGAGAAGAGTTGGTGAAAACTCTTAAAACATGCAAGTTAATAGGTTTGCACAAACTTTAAAGGGCATTCCAACCCTGGAACTATTGCTTACCACTACCTTCAAGCCCAGTATGTAGATCTGCGGAAACGTGGCAAAATAAGGGAATTGCTAGTATTCAAACCCTACTAGGTTTATTCAAACCTAAACTCAGCTTAGTTTCTCTACTCCTGGCAAAGGACTACTCAGTGGAGGACATGGGGAGTCGTTGATCACCTTCCTGCAGTCCCTCCGTATTTTGGCCTCATCTTCCAGAGAAAGAGGAAGTTCCGCCTCTTTTACCTCATATGTCTCGGCATCTAAATGGCATCCAGGGGGTCCGAGCTATCTGCTGCCTCCCACGAGCAGAGCTTCATCATGGCAGAGACCAACTACCGCATCAACCCCTACACAGGGATCTACAGAGGCCTGGACATGACGTGCCTGACCTTAAAATGGCCGCCTCTGCCTTTGTTTCCTCGGCAACCTAAATGGCAGCCCCCAGCTCCTTCTCCGATTTGTTTTATACTCCCCCCCCCTCTTCTTTTACCTCTATCCTCTAGTGGGGACATGTTCTTCCGCTACTTGACTATGCAACTGTAGCCTATGTAACTATTCAAAACTGTTTTTCCTGAACACTGAGACCTGAGCAACATGGCTGATGCCCGGTGGAGCTGCTAGACAGCTATAGAGGAGATTGGCCCTGGTTTCCCCCTTGACCGTCACCTACCCAGCCGGACATTGGGCACAGTTCTTCCTCGTCTCCCTCCTATGGCTCCTTCCCCCCTCCCTTCTACGAATTCTCGCAACATTGTTTTTGTTTACTGTACCTTACCATGCTCTTGTAACTGATGTAACTTGTAACGCAACGATCCTCTTGTAAAGCGCTCTGATACCTCCGGGTCTAGCCAGCGCTATATAAAACTCTTCAAATAAAAAATAAATAAATACTATAGTATGAGCCCTTGCATAATCATAGAATCTATATCAGAGCTCTTTTAAAATGAGATTGCTGCCATAATTTGTCGCTGAATTACATGGCACAAACGTGACAAGTGGAATTTGTTACAGGGCAAGTAGATTTATGAATCAATCTGCCCTATTGACAAGCAGATATTATATTAAATTCTACATCCCTGTTGTATTGCTAGCTATGGTAAATCAATGTGGTGTTGTGCCTCTTCGAGTCCCAGCAGGGCAAGTCTTTCCTATATAGAAAGGAACTATCAGGCAAGATGGTAAAGCTTTTGTGTTTAATCTCATGTAAATGGGTTTCAGATGTGCGAGAGTTGAAGGTGTCCTCAAGAATTTTTACACCAGAGAGTGTTATCTTTACAATGTCACAAAACACCAAGAACAGTATCAGGACTGTTCACTGCCTGATTTCTGGTATCATCCTAAGCTTTGTGTGGTCAGATGCGTTAGAGCTGTCAGAATCCTGTTCATAGGGCCACAAGGCAAGCAGGAGCTACTGGGCCCAACCGTTGGAGTTGAGGCCTTTTACTCCTGATGTCTCGGGGCCTGGCCTACTATGGATCCTGAGCAACTGGGCCAAGTACCCCTTCAGCACTTGACTCTCAGTGGTAGCGCAAGCAGTCCAAAGCTTCTCATGGGAGGGGGTGGGGTAGATACAGGGGAGGTGAACACAGGCTCACAACTCAAAATATATGCAACAGCAATAATAAATGATCGTCCATTCAAATACTTGCTTTTCTGAGAAAAGAAGCATTTTATTTTACAGCTATTAGCAGAAAGGGAAATACAACATTCACAAACAATTTCCACAGTCCCCTGAGGTCAATGCTCCAGTGTTTCTTAGGCAGTTCCCGAGTCCCACTCCCTTATAGCTTTAGCGGTAGAGCTATTCCCCATTCACTATAGGCGACATTCAGGTGAAGCCCTACTAGTCTGAGTCTCAGTAGTCCTACCCCATCTCTGTATAAAAGTTAAAAGTGTCCCAGTGCTGAAGCACGATCTGGCAAGCAAGTTTTTCTAGGGCAGACTAACCCGAAATCACTCTTACCCAGACATGCAGGATCAGAGCGACTGGAGCCCCTTAGGACACCCCCTCCGTGGGTGCTGGAGCTGCAGTATCTGTCTCTTGTAAGTTGTTTGCACGCAGCCCTGGCGGGCTGTGCTCAGCAGAGCTAAAGTTCCTATCACAGGCAGTCATGTAGCTGCAGTGACTGGAGGATCTTTGTGGCTTCTCCAAGCTCGGTAAGTTCTTTGATCCTTCCCACAGTGGGTGGGAGGGGTGCGAAAGTCCTGACGCTGATCCTCAGTCACAGTACAGGCCCGTAGGGGTCACCACAGCGGCCTCCTCCGGTGATGATCCCAAGAAGGTCACACTTCTTGCTTGGTCCCGGTGCCCCCTCTGGCATACAGGGTCACCATCTCTCCATTACACGACCCGATCGGCACAGCAGATTTCTTCACGGTGGCCCCCCAGGCATACAGGGTCGCTGGCTCACCACTGCACAGGGACTACTGCCTAGTCAGCATGACAATCTTTTCACAGCATCCCCTCCTCGCATACGGTGTCACTAGCTTTCTACTCCATGCTGGCTACGGCACCCTCTGCACAGCAACCTCCTCATGGCGGCCCTTCCTGGCTTTTGGGATTGCCGGTTCGATACTGCACATGGGCAGTGTCCTGTTCGGCACAGCAATGGTCACAGTTAACTTTACAGAGGCTCTCCTCTGGTATAGGAAGGTAGCCGACTTTCCCTGCACGCAAGCAATGACCAGATTGTTGCAGCAGCTATCTCCTCACAGCTTGCTAAAGGAATCATCTCAACAGGATTCTGCACTGGACCAAGTTCCCTCCAACGCGCTCCTCTTCATCACAGGGCACACTGGGCTTGGCAAGCAGGCAGGTGCTGGTGCTTCAGGCTGCAGGGTAGGTGGTCTTGGATTCCCTGGGGGATGCCCCCTCACCTAGCTGGGAGACTAACAGGCCTTGGCCCCCATTCCTGTTCACAGACTTAAGTTTTGCATTGCTTCTCCTCCTCACACAGCCTGACTGACTGCTTGATAGTTGACAATTTTTGGGGTCTCAAACTCCCCTTCTTATGGTATATTTCAAGACACAAAATGTGATTAGAGTCTGCGTTTTTGAAATTTATGTTGGTGGTCTGCTCCCTTTTGAAGAACCCACTCCTCTGCCCCCTCTTCTTTCAGAAAGCAGTCTGTCATAGCAGGGATGACTCCAAAGCTGATAACCCTACAACACAGGCCATGGGAGTTACTAGGAGTTCACACCTGGATGTCAGCCACAGGTATATGTGTATCAAAAGGTTAGCCCATGGCCTCAGACCTACTCTTTATGATTCTCTTATCAGCCCCATCTCCTTCCTGAGATGTGTCCAGGTCCCTTCCTTGTGAATTCTCCCTGAATCAAAGGTCACCCTTTGAAGTGTACTGGGAGAACCTGGCTCACCCTCTCCCTAGTGTGTCCCACCCAGCTTACAGCAATCCACAAATCTGTCTGGGGGATTCCTCTACCTCCTGTCCTCATGTTTCTAAATGCAGGCCTGGGTCTCCCAAAATGGAACCCAGAGTCAGCCATGTATTGTGCCACTTGCAGGCTCATATTAACCCAGCATGTGCATATACCATGGTGCACTGCATAGAACGGCATTAGCACTGTATTGTACCATTCACAGGCCTACATGCACCCAGCACATGTACATCACACATGCACTGCGCAGCATTTTACACCAGGCCAATGTAGGCCATGAGTGAGTTAAACACACAGCAGCGGAACTTTAAATGAGTGAGCCTGTAGGCCTCACTCCAGTGACACAGATATAAAGGACCTGTTCACACCTACCAATCACTACACAGTATACTGCCACCACCACCCTTGTGCTGCTTAATTCCTGGTAAAGGCAGTAGTCTTTCACCACTATGCGGGTAGCGCTTTGGGCGCCCTTTCCCATCCCACAATATCATAATCAATGAGGCAGGCATATGCCATGGGGCACACGCATGATCCGTGTTTACCTATGACGACAAAAATCAACATTAGGGATACAGACGTCAGTACAGTTGGGGCACTCAGGGCAGTGGTGCACGTCCATTACCATGCAGAGGACTTTTCCGTCACAGTAGAGTCTTTGAGGCCTTAATGGAGGATGTCAAACCTACAGGTACCAGACAGTTGCTGATTTCATTAATTAAACTTTCTAAGCCTGTTTAGTCTCCCACGATAACTAGATGGTTCTGTAGCTGATGACTGAAGCACGCATCAACACCTCCTCTTTTGTTGCACATTCTTCCAGGGGTGCTATTGCATACAAAGCCTTTTCTGTTGGAAGACACCTGGAAGACTTTTTGAGGGCAGCTGGCTGGTCATGAGATTCAACTTTTAAAAGTTTTATTTAAAACCAGTGATAGGGGTGGCATCATTGGGGCTAAGTAAGCTTTAAACTAGCAAAATCCGAACTCCAGCCCTGACAGAATGTAAAATTTCCTAGCTATTGTGAAGTAAAGTTTAATTTCTATTAAGTACACAGAGGCGAAGATTATCCCATCTTGGGAGAACAATGTCATCTCTCGGACCCTTAGACAGGGAAACATTAAACTCCATTGGGGGTGAATATATATTGCTACTTGTATGTTTCAACTTATCTAAAGTTCTCTTGACATATTTGAAGATTAGATCTGTGTTAATATAGTTTTGTTGCCAGGTGTTTATCATCTTCTGTTATGCTAGGCTGATTTTAAATTTCCTCAGAAGTTCTGTTTTGATTCAGTTCAGTATTTTATCGGTGCCGAAGAGAGGTGAGATCACCAGTGACAAGAGTATCACACTTTAGTCTTCCGTACGAAGAAAGAGGAAGTGCTGCTCCTTGGGGATATTCTTATGTGTTACCAGGATCATCTGATTGGTTGAATCTTAGATTGTGTTTGGACTCATGGGATTTGTAGTCCTTTGCTTTGATGTTATTTTTCTAATCTTTGTTGGGCTGCCTGGCTAATAAATGAAGGAGGATAAAGCATCATCATCGCCTCCTTGTCCTTAATAGAATTTAAACTTACTTTCATGATGGCTATGAAATGTTAATTTTTTTATGCTTAATGCACAGGGACCATATCTCTCCTCTCAGGTTGGTGGGGATCTAAAGTGAGTAGGGGGCTGTGCTGGATTTCCTGGGTGGTGGCATTGCTGTGTAAAATATGGCCAGCATGTATTTTGATAAGGGCTTCCTCTCCTAGGCAACTAAGTGGGAGTGCAATTGTGAAGTGACTTTTGCCTAGCCCTGTTAAACGCACTCCTCTGCACTCTTTATTTGCAACCTGTACAAGCATATCTTCTTCGCTTCTGGATGCTCCCTAAACTCACTTGAGAGATGAGAAAGACAGAGAGCTACAGAGCACATTCACTTGGGTTGTTCTCACCCCTGCCTCATAGGTTGTTGCCACTTGTCGAGTTTCCTTGCCTTAAATGTAGCACTGACAATAAGATAGCAACCAGTGTCTGGTTATTAACTATTTAATGATTGGGAATGTCGAGAAGAACCAATTGACTGATATGCATCTGTGCATCTGTGACTGCAGAGATTGCACTGCTTCTCCTTATATTTTGGTCCCCTAGGACTACACTACATCCAACTGATCTCTGTGGGCAGAGCACATACATTATGCCAACAGTACACTTTACACACCACTCTGAAATATATCATGTGCACAAAACCTCTCCAAGCCATCTAGTTAGCTATAAGATTGCCAGTTCACCAAAACACCCAGATAAAGATATACTCATGCATCACAACAGTACATATTACACAACTCCTGTCACCATCACATGCACAACACAACTCCTCAAAGTCTAGTGAGTCTAGTGTTTTCCACCTCATTGCCATATCATGGTAGGTTGGTGTCCATGGTGAATCAAATTGATTTGGCTTTCGGTGAGAAATGGGGTTTAAAACCATGAAGGTTCTTGTGATTGAGCAAGGTTTGTACTGTATTTGTACTGTATCTTGTTTGTTGTTCTTGGCAAATAATAGGAATTATGTCTTGGTAGGGTTGAGCTTCAGGTAGGTGTTGGACATCCAGGTCTGAATGATGTACAAGCTGTGTTTCAGGCATTGGATGTTTGAAGCATGGAAGACTTTCAAGTAGAGCTGTGTATCACCAGCATGTTGGTGAATGTTGATGCTGTCCTCTGTAAGTAGAGCACGAAGGGCTCCATGTAAAGGTTGAAGATGACAGGATTCACAATTGGACTCTCGGGGACTCCACATGTGATAGGGATCTTTTGTGACCTGGAGGTCTACAGTCAATCAATCAATCAATCAATCAACAAGTTCTTTATTTGAATATGAAAAACAAACAAAGCATATAAATTACATTTCAGGTTTTAAAAAAACAATAAAAAAAGAACATCACTCGCTAGAAGGAAACTAAAAATCAGGGGAAGGCGGGAACATAAGATCCCTAATCGTACCTTCCCACCAGAACAAACTCCACTCAAACTACCAGACAACACAGCAGTTGCAACACCACTAACCACCACAAAAAGCCACTCCACATGCAAACATATCTGAAACTTCTCATTTCTCTACCCAAACAACCTCCCTTCCACCTCCACCAAAAGCTACAACCAGAATTCCAACCTAGTCACACCAAAATGCCCTATACCCCTGCACCTCCGAACCATACCACACCACATATCCCCCTCAAAGCACCATAACATGAAGAAGAAAGAAACACAAAAACTAAAATGCTTACTATTCAAAGCAAGATCCATGAACAAAATCACTTCAACATTTTTGACCTACTCTCAGAAACAGCACCGGACCTCACCTTCATTACAGAAACATGCCTGAGCAAAGGTTATGCACCCACATGCCACAAAGTCATACCACCAGATTTTCTCATCATAAACAAAATTTGTATTTGCAAAATTGGAGGGGGTCTGGCTGCCACCCATACAAACATCACTTCAAATAACACAAATTGGAAACCTCAGCATGGGCAGCTGTGAATCCTTAATGAAAAGATGTCACCCCTCTCCAACTATAACTTATTCCTTCCACTTAATATTAGACCACCAAGAAGCAATGCCAACTTTAAAGATGCTTTACTAGATACAGTGACCAATACCCATCTGAAGCCCCCCCCCCAAAACCTATACATTCTAGGAGACCTCAACATATGGTTTGACAAGAAGAATCTAATCATAACCACAGCTATCACAACCAACCTTGAAACCGTCAACCACCAACAGTTAATTTCTAACCCAACTCACTCTGCAGAACACACTCGAGATGTCATATTGGCACTCTCACGACAAACTACAGTTACAGACAACCCGTAAGCTGGAACGATGACAACATCATCACTTTCAAGATCAACACATCTGTCAATGACACTTTGAAGATACAAAAAAACAACACAACAAACACTTAGACAGACAATGGAAAAACTAGACACCCACAAACTCAACACCCATCTTGAAAGAACCCCAATAAACATGCATCCGAAAGGCATGCACACCTTTTACAACTCGCTCTCCAAGGCACTGGACAAACAGATACCAAAATAAAACACATCCAGTGTTGACCACAAAAAGAACACCACGTAGATTAACAACAACATCAAAAGAATGAAAACACAACTCAACATGCTACTGCTCAAGTGAAGAAAATTAAGATATGAAATAGAAACAACCACCCTATGCCATTACAACAGAGCCTACAGAAGACCCATCAGAACCCCAAAAAGACACCACTACTCCACGTGCATCTTGCTGACCTTGTAGGTAAGCTCTTTAGTGCCCCACATGGGGTAGCAAATGCTATATAAATGCTGCAATACAGTATAATACATACCAGTGAACTGAGATACCCTGCTGCACTCGTGGTAATCCTTACTTTGTTTTTCCAGTCATGCAGGCTAAACACAACCTTCTCTGGCAGCAGTGCACACCACATTTCGGTGGTACTCATCTCACGGACCGAAGAATATAGCTGGACTACAGTTGGCCTACTCGGAGATGTTTTTAATACATTAATACAAAGCTTTGCTAAATCAGAGAGTTACTGCCAGATCTACCAAATGGCAGTAACTTCGTAATGGTGAAGCTGAAATAATCCTCAATGAAAGCCAGCAAGTGAGAAAATGTGCAAGTCTGTCAAGAGGAACTAACATACGCAGCTTCTTCTATAATTCAGACGTACAGAGCTGGCAACTGCTCATCGTACGAGAGACTCTAATTTAAGGATGAAGAAAATTGCGTGCTACATAACCCCCACAGAATGCCGATTGCGTGCCCAAGGCCACATGCGGGAGAGGCGCGACAAGACTGCACCTCATTTTTAAGGTTTTGCCTGCACAGCTCTTGGGTTGTGCTTGCGAAATCTCTTGTAAACAAAAAAATCTTAAAACGGTCTTAGAGCCCACCCATTAGTTACCATTACTTACCATTGGTTGGCTTCCACGTCTCTCTTGCTTCTTATTGGTCACCACCTCCTCCTCCCCTCCAGCTTCCTCCTGATGCTTTGTGTGTGTCCCTGCATTGGAGCATGGACCAAGTACAGCTTCCTGTCTCTGACCAGTATCCTTCCACTGGCCGCAAGCTCATGCAGGTACTCTTTTTTACTTTTGTACATGCACTCTTATAGAGTACGTGTCTAAAGTCTCTCTCTTTCACACCTGCCCTCCTCCCACTGTTGCTGCTCCCTCCTTTGTGTTGCTTTCACCTGCCCTCCTCCCGCTGTCTGTTGCGTTTCCCACCACTCCTCCCTCATCCCTCTGTCCGTTTTGTCTCCCACTCCCTGCTCTCCTCCCACTGTCCATTTAGTTTCCCACATCTCTACTCCCGCTGTCCATTTTGTTTGCCACACCAGCCTCCTCCCACAGTCTGTTTTGTTTGCCCCGCCCTCCTCCTGCTGTCCATTTTGCTTATCTTCCTGCTGTCCATTTTGTTTATCCTCCTGCTGCCCATTTCGTTTCCCACCCCCTTCCCTCCGATCTCCTTTTCATTCCCCCCACCCACTTCCCACTGTCTGTTTAATTTCCCACCACAGTCCGCCATCCTCCTGCCTCTTCCCGATGTCCGTTTCGTTTCCCACCCCTCCACCTGCTGTCTGTTTCGTTTATCAACCCACCCTCCTCCCGCTGTCCATTTCTCACCACCACCACCCACTCATGTCACTCTGTCTGTTCTTGTTCCCCACTCTCCTCCCATGTGTTGCTTGGCCCCTTCCAATTGGCCAATGCGGTTTCTAGACTTATTGCATAGCAGTGTGGGCTGCTTTGCAACATTGCTTACAGAGAAAAAGGTGCTATGATGTGGTCAATGCTGGCCGCATCATAGCTCTTTTTTGTTGTTGTTGTTACTTTAAGCCATGTTGCACAGCATCTTGCACTGCTGTGCTGCTGTGCACAATGTGACAAACAGAATGACAAAGCGAAAAGATCTTGCATAGAAGAAACCTATTGGCTTTGCCAATGCTTGTTTTCCCTGTGTCATGGGTTATCTGCGCAGAAGGTGTGTGTGTGTGTGTGTGCGTGTGTGTGTGTAGACCTGTGTTTCAGCTCTACATGCCTTGACTCTTCCTTTCATTTTCATGAGATCGTTAAAATGAGTGTCCTTGTTTAGGACAGCCTGAAATGGAAATCTCGAAGTGCAGAAAGTGATCATCAGAGACCAGCTTCATACTGAGTTGTGCTAGTGCTCTTTTGTTCAAAGTATTGCACCGTGCACCCATATAGAGAAGCGCAGGTATCTACATTTCAAACGAAAGAACTGCAAGTACTCAGTACCTGCCCATTTAAAGCCCTGGTTTGGGATAATAATATGGCGGCTCACTGCCATCCCAAACCTCCACACAGTGAATGAAGTAAAGCCTCTTGCGGGGAAGGGAGTCTGAGGCCGCTGCCTGGACCCTGGGCAACAGTCCCACCTGGCCTCCCCTTACGATGTATCATGTATCCCATGCATACTTGCAAGTGGGCCAGGAGAGCGGCTCTCTCACGCCAGATGCTAACTGCAGATTTATCGTGATGTGGTCACTTAATAGCATTGCACAAAAGATACGGCTGCTTGGAAATATTTATGCCACAAGTTGCAACCAAGAGAGAAGGCCAGAGTCCTCGTTGGATGATGGAAGTCTATTTATAGAGGAGACCTGGGGGTTTTAGACGGTTAGGATTAGAGAAAGTTTGTAAAGTACCCTAATAGAGAGCCGCGGCGGATTAACTGTCCATGTTTGTGTGGCTGTACTCGGAATTTCATGCTTGTGTGAATGGTAGTCGTTGTTCGCTTCCGGTCTCTGTCTTTGTGTCTGGTTGTGACTCTAGGCTGCACAGGGGCTGGTCTCTGGCTGCAGTGGCACAATTGTCAAAAAATGATGGGCTGGAATGTAGTCCCGGCTTATTACCAGTGGCTGAAATTAATTTAAAAATTCGACCTATCACATTTTTGTAGAAGTGAGACGCCCTTGGTATGGTTCAGCTGGACCTCATTGGCAACTCTATCAAGGGCCATATGCGCATTCCCTAGTTCCCTCATTAAATTTGCAATACGGGGCCATGTACTTGTGTTTTGTTTCCATACTCCCCTTTTTTTTTTTGCAGATTTATATAGCGCGAACTCGACCCAAAGGTATTGGAGCGCTTTACATGAGCACCAGTTATCTTACACAAGGACACGTTTATTATTTGGTAGGCGCAGGGAGATTAAATGATTTGCTCAGAATCACAGGATGCTGAGCCGACACAGAGGTTCGAACATGGTTCCCTAGCTCCAAAGTCGGCAGCTCTAGCCGTAAGGCTACATCCTCTCACGCCTCCCCTTTCCCAAAAAACAGATAAGCTGCTAAACAGGGGAATACTGTTCCTTCCTTACCATAAGAGCAAATATATTTTGAGAATATGTCCATGAGCTTGTGGTAAAGTAAACAGGTGAAAATACATAGTGCAGAACAGGATGCATTTACTGTGAGAGGTTTCTGTTGAGCAGGTCATTACAGAGCTATCAGGACTCAAACAGGCTAATCACTGCTTTATAGGAGAGAGGAGAAAGGGTTGCTCTAAACCATTGGTACTTGCAAGCGTTTTCCAAGGGGCCAAAAATGATGGTCTGTAGTGTGACTGACGGCCATGGGGGTGTAAGGTGGGCTTAGGGAGAGTGAAGCATGTATGTGGACTGTGAGTCTTGGAGTTATTTTGAGGGGTTCCTTCCATACTGCCCTCAAAATGAAGCCCTAGCCTCTTGAAGAGACTTAGATTCGTCAATACTGTATCTGAGTTTCTCTCCCTCTACTGCACCCTAAATGATGCCTTCTCTACGTGCTATCACTACTTTTGGTGAATCAAGTGTGCGGAAGACGTAACTTAATTATTGAATTGGGATGAAATCGAATTTTAGGCCCGACACTCTTTATGCCTTTACTCTCTTATCTGTAAACATTAGGAGTGCTTACAAACAGGCTCAGCCATTAAACTAGGAGGCTCAGGGCTTGATTCACAAAGGGCCTCCGCAATCGTGGCGGAGGCCCCACAGTCGTGGGGGAGTCTCCACACTCTGGTGGAATCTCCACAATGAGAATTCTCCTTGCAGAGATTCCGCTCCGAGTGCGGAGATTCCGCTGCGAGTACGGAGATTCCGCTGCGAGTGCGGAGATTCCGCTACGAGTGCGGAGATTCCGCTACGAGTGCAGAGGCCCTTTGTGAATCAGACCCTCAGGATTTAATCCTAGCTTTATCACTTTGCTAAAACATGGTGGTTGTGAACTGTGTATTAAAAGTCTTGGCTGGTTTTGCAACACAGTGACATTTCTTTGGTGAAAGTAGTTCTGAGTCTCACCATCGGAACCAAACGCCATTTATTGCGCAATGAGTAAGATGGAATCTTTGGAACCAGAGGACATGGTTTTTATTAATCTCAATCTTCCCCTATGATAAACTGTGTCTTCTTGGGCAATAACTTTATTTTTACAGAACTAGGATGTTATGAAAATTTAAATAAGGATGCCTACACTGTGGTGTTAGTACTGCTGCTTCACCAAATTATTTGATCATCGTCAAATCATGTGCATCATATGCTTTTGTCCCTTTAATTGCCATTATGTGATGGAGGTTGGTGAATTATTTAATGCTTGAGCCAAGCTGAAGCTAGATGCCTGGCTCTGGTTCAGCATGAGGTTCTCTTAGATCCTCGAGTATAAAACGAGCTGAGCCTTCATGTGGTTTCTGTCTGCTACTCACACTCTAACCTCATGCGCAAAGAATTAAAGACAAAGCGTTAACTCTTCAAGTAATATGAGGGAGAGAAAGAGATACCCATCTAGTGGCTGAATTGCACAAAGTGAATCAAGACAACTTTGGATCAATCCTGATCTCCCTGCTTGACCAAACTGTGTGGTCCTTGACACCTTGCCATCTTTTTCTTCATTATGACACGAGCGCCTTGAAATAAATGAGTTCAAGATGTGTGCTGTACAAAAACGTCTTGTGTTGGACTTAATAGACTATAATGCTTTTCCATGTATAATAATAACCTAGGCCACATAGAGGGTGCACATAATAACTGACTTAGCTCTTAGTTCACTAATGTGTTTTCGTCGGAGATTGGGGAAGGATATGAGTGTTTCTAACTTCATGCTTGAAAACTATCACTTCTAACAAGTGCCACTCAATGCAATTAAATAATCTGATGTACTAAGAGGAAACAGTTTCACATGTTAGAGGAATACACTTTATTGAATTTTGAAGAGACTTCATCATATTTTTCTGTTTGCTGCACGATGTATTTAAACATGAAGGTGCTCCTAGAGATAAATGGTGCAGCACACCTTTAGTACTTCTTTTTCTTTACTTAAGTTCAGGTATAAATACATGTTTCAGTTAAGTAAGCAGCAGCCTTTTTGCTGCTGTTTACCAGGGGCCCATTTGTAAAGGTCAGGATGACCACAAGGGCCCCGAGCTGTACAATCAGTATCCATGATCTAAAACAATACCTAAAAGCATCAGAGGCTGCTTGAATTTCTGACATTTTTGGCACAATCACTTTCAGGTAGCACTACGAGAATCTGAAACTGCCTGCCCTCGGGCCTATGAAGCACTACCACGCTGTCTACATTCAAGCTGGAACTGAAAACTCTTCTCTTCCAAAATAATTTTAATCAGGCCCCTTTGCTTTAAATTGATTTCTTCCACTTCGCCAAGGGACATTGGGCCAGATGTACGACCATTAAGTTTAGCGAGTCGCAAATTGTTCAAAATTGCGACTCGCAATTTGCGACTCGCTAAACTTAATGTACAACAGTGTCTCAGACACTGTTTGCGATTCCCAATGGGGTCGCAAATTGCATGCCTCATGAATATTAATGAGGCTGTCGCAATTTGCAACCCCATTGACAATGGCTAACACTCCCAGGGATGGTGGCCTTCTGGGGTCAGCAGACCACCATGTCTGGGACTGCTTTTAAATAAAGCATTTTTTTTTTAAATGCAGGCCGTTTTTCTTAAAGGAAAACGGGATGCATTTAAAAAAAGAAAAAGAAAACTTTTCAGTTTCATTTTTTTAGGGCAGACAATGGTCCCTGGGACCACTGCCTGCTCTTGAAAAATATTTACGCACCCATTCACAAAGGGGAAGGGGTCCCCTGGGGACCCCGTCCCATTTGCAAGTGGTTTACCACCTACTTGAAGTAGGTGGTAAACTGCGAGTGTTTTGCGGCCGCAAATGCGGTCACAAAACAACAATAATTGGCATGGTGGCTCGCTATTAGGAAGGGACGCCCCTTCCTAATAGCGAGAGTCGCAACTGCTATTTTGCGAGTCAGTGACTCGCAAAATAGCATTTGTACATGCCTGGAACCTTTTTCGCGGTCGCAAACGGGCCGAACTCCCGTTTGCGGCCGCAAAAAAGGGTTGTACATCTGGCCCATTGAGTTCCCAGTCAGGGAGCTTTCCAGACTTTTATGTTGTCCCTTCCTCTCCTGCCCTCGAATTGCCCCTTCCTCTCCTTGCGGACATATGACTCCCTTACTCCAACCTGTCTTCAGTTTCCTTGTCTTAACTTCCTTGCCACAAACCTTCTCTGGAACCACTGGGGTCTTCTGGTTGTCCATTGGGTTGGGTCATGCTTCTTATTTACTGCCCAGGTTACACCATTTGTCTCTATTAATTACTCAGTGACGTTGTGTAGCACAGTTTTGTGATAAGTTCATTCCCATGTTATCAATGTTCGCATGGTCAACTATGGTTGGCTCTTTTGTTTTCAGGCAAGTAATTGATTTTCTTGTCACTTATAACTGCCACGTTAAAGCTTATGTAACCTATTTCTGTTCTATCATTGTGTAGCCTATTTTTATTTGTATATAACCTCCATTCCTTTTGTAAAGTGCTCTAACGATGTCCGGCACCATCAGCACTATATAAAATTGTGTGTGTGGCATAAATAAACCTTGCCTCTGTGCCTGCAGTGCTGCTGATAGCCACTGAAACCCAACACAGACACTGCCAAACTGACTGTGAGCCCCCAGGCCTAACTACCATCCTGCGATTGTGTATCCTTGGAGGGGTGTGCTACCCTATACACTCTGCTCCCCTTAAAGTTTCGCCCTAGGATGGCGATCTGGGGTTGCATGTGTTCATCGAGATGCGCCTTGGTCTGGCAGTTCGTACTGAATTGTTCTTACTGGAGCAGGGTCAAGTCTGATTTGAATGTGGCAGAAGAGGTATAGTGGACAAAAAATAAAGGCGTGAAATGCATCCCCCAAAGTAACTACCAGTGGTTGAGATTAATTCAAACATTCCAGCTTTGACATATTCATCATCATCATATAAATCTTTATTTCGGTCCACGGACCATAGAAAAACAGTAAAAGAAAGCCACAATATATAAAAACAAGTTTAAAATAGCTTTAACATATTTGTTTTTCTAAGGGCGGGACAATACATGTTAGTTTGTCAGCCATGGAAAGGGGAGCCACCGTATGATGTGTATCTTTTGAGATTACTGTAGTGGCCTTCAGTTAGGGTGCTCCTTGTCTTCAGCAGTGCTTTGTCTACCAATACAAAAACAAGGGAGGCTTGAGTTCAGTCTATTTGCAGGCAGTGTATAGGCAAAAAATCAACACGGGCAAGTAAAATATTGTATTTTCAGACATAGGGCCTTATTGAGAGTTTGGTGGGTGTGGTTCATCGTCAAAAAAGTGGCATATGTCCTGTCTGCCTTATTTAAAGTGTATAGAATACAACTAGTACTCTACATCCAAAACATGATAGACTGGGGTTCCCCAATATACATTACTACTACCTTGCATCCCAGATACAATGCGTAGCAGAGCGTCTTCAAGGGGAAACTGATAAACTCTGGTGTTTCATTGATCCAAATCTGATGGTCAGACCCCTGGCGGAAGTCTTGTGGCTACAAGGGGATAACTACTAATCGCTCCCCTTTGACCCCGATACATGGCAACACAGACTTCTCTCCTGGCCTGGAGGGATCTAGATTTCAGGTGTGGATCACAAATGGGTGCTACTGCCTTCGAGATCTCTATCTCAAGGGGTCAATCCACTCATTTGAGGACATCAAAACTACGTACCACATCCCTGAGAAGGAGAGATTCCACTACTTAGAGATCAGACACGGGGTCCTCCACCCACATACAAAGGCAGTAGCCACCAGGCCCCTCATCTATTTTGAGAGATTCCTTCAAAGCCTGACAGCATTTAAACATTTGATGTCCCAGATCTACCCTACCCTCAATCTTAACACTATACAAAAATGCCCCTTATACTGGAGCGGTTTTGAGAAGGACTTCGGTACATCACTTGGCGGAAACAATTGGGCAAAATGTATATCCGTACGACTAACTCCACCAGACAAGCACCTGGGAGGGAGACACTTTACAAGATTCTATACATATGGCACTATACACCAGGGAGACTCCACACTATGGACAATAAACACCCAAAGGACTGTTGGAGACATTGTGGTGAAATAGGTACGATATACCACATAATGTGGTCTTGCCCCTGGCTGGGACCTTTTTGGGTGAGGTCTTAAAGACCATAACCAGCATTAAAAACAGACCTATGGTAAACGATCCAGCATTGATCCTATCGAGGACTCCCCAGGAGGACATGTATCTCCTACACCCCCCCCCTCCCCCCAAAGAGAAAAGAATTTCACTCCGCCTCTCAGCAGCAAGACAGACCATATTGAGCCTCTGGGGTAAGGAGTCTTCTCCAAACACTAATATATGGCTGCAAAGGATCTGGAGGCTTCAATGAATTACAGAATGAATCTGACAGGTTCACCGCAATGTGGTACCCTATGCTACAAATCTTAACAGTGACAACAGAGACCTGATCTGTCCTAATAGGCTGTGGGACCAGGGCCTCTTGTCCCTGAGCAGAGCCCTTTTGGGCGGTGATATTTGAACACTTTTTGGCTAGACTTTCCGTTCTCTGGCTACTTAATGGGACAAGAGGTGGCGCCATGGGAGGGGCAGGAGGGGGGCTGTTTGGATGGGAGAACTTTATAGTGAAACCCGTTGTGTTACATTTGTCATTTTCAGGTGGGTACACCCACATTTGTTGTATATGTAAAACTAAATAAACATCGATTGAAACTAAAGTGTATAAAACCTCTATGCACTCTAAATAGGGTGGACTGGACATCCACGCTTTGACAAACTTCCCATAACCAAGTTCATCTTCAGCCATATTAACCAAGACGTGGAGTGCTAATTTAATAACTATTTTATATGGGTCCCATTTTTAATAAGCAATCTCTTAATATAGTCTCTGATCTGAATTTATTTGAAAACACCCGTCATCCTAATTCCGTCGACGCATCAAGCACAGAATTACATGAGCCCCCTTCACTCGCAACCCACCAGCTTTTCCCCGAGTGGGTTCAGGAGTGGTTGGATCTCCAAACAGTGGCATATGTGCATACATTTTAGGCTAATTAAATTCCCTTGGTATTTCATACCAAATACGGAGTAAACCTGCAAGAATTTTCGCACAACTTTTGAAGGATTTGTTTTTTCCAGATTTATAAACAAAATCTTTGTGATCGTTTAAGTGGAATATAGGGTACATTTTAAAACGTAGTTTCCTTCACTGCACCATCTTGAATGTCACTCCCTTCCTGCACTGTGTTTCTTGATTCCCGTTTCCCTGATCTTTAAAGCTGTTTTTGAAAAATTACCTTTGGTGGAATTTTCCATCCTGTGTGGAAGAAGATCAGCCAGACTGAGCTCTCCCATTGTATCCCTTGATATTTCCGAACACGATTGGATGACAAATGAGCAGCGCAGAGCATCATGGGAAGGGACAGAAAGCACCCCATCCCAGTTTCCTTCAAGTCAATGGCAAAGCAACTCGTCCCACACACCAATGTTTAGTCTCCCCAAGCCGCTCTCACAACTTATCAACATCAGCATAATAACCGAGACGTGCAGAGATTGCCATTGTGTTTGCACGAGCTCCTCGTTGCCTTTTGATGTTTGAGACCTGTCAAACATCTGTACATATGGGGGCGAGGAGCTAAATAGCCACGAATTAAGTATGTTTGCTGTATTTCCGCCGGAAAATACAATGTGTTCTCATTCTCTTGCTAGCGGTCAAATCAAAAGATGTATTTGTGCAGTTTGAGGCTGAAGGAAGCTTGCCCCAGATCGGTAAATTGTTCCTTTTTCAGAAACAGAGGGCCTGATTCACAAAAGTAAACTTAGACCAAAAGTC
Source organism: Calotriton arnoldi (assembly GCA_963921515.1). NCBI lineage: Eukaryota > Metazoa > Chordata > Amphibia > Caudata > Salamandridae > Calotriton > Calotriton arnoldi. Next base: position 477,122 of record CAWUFW010009795.1, read on the forward strand.
TAAGTTTAGACCTGGAAGTCTAAGTTTAGACCTAAAGTCTACTTTACTACTACTAAAGTTAGACTTTTGGTCTAAACTTAGACCAAGCGTCTAACTTTAGTAGTAGTATAGTTAGACTTTAGGTCTAAACTTAGACTTTTGGTCTAAGTTTACTTTTGTGAATCAGGCCCAGAGGGTCTAGAGTTGTGTAGCATATAGTGCTCGTTCAACGGCGATAGCCCCTACCCCAAATTTAGTCCCAGCTTTTCTTACTCACCCATTGGAGCATCTCATAGACGGTGACACAATCTGTCAGCTCAAAGGACTCCTCAAGAACTACAAAGGCCAAGCACCTGTGCTCCAAACAGCAGACTCAGAAAATCTTGAGTAAATTTGAAGTCTCAAAAATGAATATCAGACTAAGTAATATGGTGCGACCTCTAAATTCTTCTGTTCTTTCTTGTTACGTAATAGAACCATTTGCATGCACACTGCTGATGCAATGCCTAATTAAAGTGTAATCTAATTGGTTGTTTTTTTAGCTTGTCTGCATACATTATTTGCCGCTGGTGCAGTTGTTCGCTATCAGATTTGCCTTGATCCAACAGCATAATGCCTCTATGCTGTTGGACGCTTTATCAGTGGCACTAAAGACTATGACCTTATTCCTTCAAAATGATCGTACTCCATTGACTTTCCCCTCAAGAGTAGATTCTTTTTAGAATGGCAGTTTGTGATGCATGGCTATTCATCATCAGGAAACAGCAAAGATGACAGAAAAGCTCCACATATTCACAGCGGAATGGCCCACCAGATTAAAAGCCTTTTTTTCCGAATATAGATGCTCATATTCCACAAAAGCAAGACTGGCACAGTATTCACTCAAAAACGCACCTTCTCCTACCTACCTATCTGTGAGTCCCTACACACAGCGAGTTCAACGTCTTAAAAAGATCATTGTTTTTCCTTTGGTACACATTTGTGGAGGATAGTGGGTCGACATTTTTTCTCCCTCTCCCTTCTTCATACAAGGGAGGGAGGACGCCTCTGTATCCCCCTCATCTCCCCTTATCTCTTTTTCCCCTAAACACTTTGATCTCATCCCGTTTCTTTTTTTTTACACTCCCAACTTTATTTTTTGTTTTCCTCTGCACAACAAGGCAAATAATATTAAAATCTTTACATGGAAACTGGGCTTGTATATCAGTTAGTGACCTTTATACCAGCGTTTCCCAAACTTTTTAGAACTACGACCCACTTTTTAGAACAACAAACTTTTCCAACCACCTACCTCTAATGGACATGAGAAGGTGAGAATCATGTGGTAGCGCATTGTCAGTTACAGACAGCATATTTTCCATTGAAATGGCTACTAACTTTTCACAGACAGTTTACTGAAAAACTATATAGCACTGAAATTATGTTTCTGTGAATATTTATCATGTGTGCATCACCAAGTAAAGTGTCTTGATTCTCCAAGATCCTATTAAAATTTCTGTTTCCAACACACTTCAGAATTACAAAAAACTGTGCTTCCTTTTTGCTTTCCAAACTGCTGAATTCATACAGTTAATTTACAGGTATTTACATTTAGTTTTATTGCAAAAAAAACGACATCCACCAGCTTTTCCTTTCACCCTAACTGTACTCCAGCAAGATTTTATGGCATGACACGGAAGCTAACATTATTCAAATCTCCTTTATTGCCAGTTCACAGCAGCAACAATTGAAGAATATAGAAATTCAATGAACATTCCTAGATAGTATAAAGTCCCCCCACGCACAGCCATCTTCCTTCTTTGTTGCTGCTGCTCACAAGATAAGTATCATATGGCTGCTTATAAAACTTTACTCTTCTAACTGTTTTGATTTGATGTCTGTTCTCCCCTACTCCTCTCTCCTGAAAGAAAGCCCTACTACCATTTCCCATATTCCTGTTTATCTCTGGGGGGAGGACACTTTCTTTGAGTTGTTTTGCCATGCACAAATGTATCATAGCTTGGTCTGTTTATTAACTGGTGGCAGGGTTTGGGATCCGTTCTTTGGTTTCAGGTGCCTTTCCCCGCCCTGTTATCTTTTTTAGGTTGTTTCAGACTAAAACATTGCTGTACAGTGAGCCGGCTTACTTTTAAAGCCGGCTTCTCGTTCTCTTTCACATAGAAATGACCGCTCCAATATCGGCCGCAGTCCCGAGCTCGCTCTGCAGCAGCCCGGCGTTCCCGTATCCATGGGAGCGGCCACTTCACTAGCAGCCACAGCCCCAAGCCTAAATCCCAAGTAAGAGCATCTCACCGCGCAAGTGTCCATAGCAACGGACCCTGCAGCTGCACCTGATAATAGTCAAGCCGACCGCTCCCTTTCCACCTACCTCTGTAGGTGATCAGATTGTTTCCTGTTGGTGGTGCGACGCACACCAATCGCACCGCCGGCTGCATATAGCAGACGGCCGCACACACTACGTGCGGGCCGGCTGCCCTTTTAACTCATTGGGGAAAATACACTCTTCTACCTAAGGGGGCCATTTTATTTGGTTGGTCGCAATAAACTGTGATTTTTGGTAGTTGTAGCCAGTTTCAGTTCATGCTAGGGCTAAAGACAGGTGACCATGCAAACTATCAGGTGCCTGCACTTTCTCACAGGAAAAAAATATCTATTGTTTTTTTCCCCTATTTATTTGACTGCAGAACATGTCTGTTGAGCCTTCAGGGATTACCATGGACAATAAATTAGAGGACTTGGTAAACAAGGCCCTAGAAAAAATGATGGGATCCCTGGATGAAGCCATTAATAAGAAATTTGAGAGTTTCTCACAGAAGGCATGCCTGTTGCAGGCGCAGAGCAGGCTGAAACTTTAGATGAGGCAAATAAGACCCCAAGGAAGAGGGCTGCAGGGGGAAACCCACAAAAGGGCGCAAAAAAGCCAAAAAGCACCCAGGTGGTATCATCACGCATTACAGGCGGTGACAAGAACAGTGCCCTAGGCACTATAGATGGGCAAGATACAGGCCCTGAAGTTCCCATCCCTATTGATAGTGACGAAACCCGAAATAGACATCTCCTGTTCCTCCGAATTCTATTCTGATATCGAGGATCTAGAGACTAAGAGAATGGGTTCATCTGAAGAGGCAGGTAAGGCCTCAAGGTCCAAAATGGGTTTCGTCGACCCATTCGGAGACTATATGTCTGACCCTTTACTGATTAAACACCCCCTATCACCCGAATGGACGCCCTCTCAGCATGTTGCCGAGTACATATACTACTGGCTAAGAAAAGAAATCCCAAAAGAGGTACGATCTCGTCTGAGATCAGAATGCCCACGACCCTCCCATCCCGACATGGTCAAGATGACCCCAGAGCTTGATGCCAAGGCGGTGGCACTCATTGCCAGAGGTGGCAAGGACCTGAGAAAAGGGCTCGACAGAGGCCTCAAGTCATGTCAGGACCGCTACTCAACATCACAGGTGCCTTATCAAAAATCTTTGACATGGCCGAAATAGCTTACCTTAGTGACACATTCGACGACCCCAAAGAATTGCGCCAATGGGCCCAACAAGCCATTTGCCTTCTAGGCAACGCACATACAGCCATTTCAAATGAAAGAAAAAAAGGAATACTACTAAAAATAGACCCAAATTTAATAGAACTGGCCAATAAGGAAGGAGGACCTAGCTTTCAAGGCCTCCTCTTTGGCGACGGATTTATTAGAGATATGGCCAAATACGTGGGTGTGTTTAGCTCCATCCACAAATGGCAAAAAGATATAAAAATAGTATTTCAGGATAGGGTTTTTGGCTGGGCCGGGAGAGCAAGGGGTCAGTTTCCTGGCCAAGGCCAAACAACAACTAGACCCTTCCTGGGCCGGGGTGCAAGATTCCCGCAGTCCGGCTTCGTCGCACACCAAACTTTCTGCCCCCACAGGCAGAGATTTCGGGGGAGATCCTCCCAAGTTGATCAGAGACAGAGAGGATACTTAGCAGGTAAGAGCATGGAGAGACCTGTCAGATACCCCTGTAAGGGTGGGAAGCAGACTAGCCCAATTTTGTGGGAATTGGAACCTAGTGACACAAGACTCTTGGGTTCTAGACACTGTCAAGGGATACAAGATCGAATTTATAGTTACCCCAGTCCAAACCAAGATCCCAGGGAGCATGGTCTTCTCCCAGAAGGATTCAAAGCTGGTCGTACAAGAAGTAGAGGAATTTCTAGCCAAAGGAGCAATTCGAGATGGAACAGAGTTAGGTTTTGTCAGCAATATCTTCCTAGTAGAGAAAAGGACAAAGGTTTGAGACTGGTTATAAACTTGAAAGGTTTAAACGAATGGGTAACATATCACCATTTCAAAATGGAGGGAGTCCACCTCCTGAGGGATGTTTTAAGAGAAGGGGACTTGTTAATAAGACTGGGTCTCAAAGACGCATACCTGACGGTCCCCATTTGGCCTCCACATCAGAAATGTCTCCAATTTATTTGGAAGGGCAAACTATGGCAATTCTGCAGCCCCCTGGTGCGTCACCAAGATTCTTCGCCCAGTAGCAGCCTAGCTTCGGGCAAGGGGAGTGAGGATGATAATATACCTGGATGACATCTTGCTAATGGCACAATCCAGATCCGTAGACTCCCAGCATACATACCTTCCCATACACCTACTAGAACACCAAGGCATTGTCATAAACAGAAAGAAATCAAACTTAGAACCCTCCCAGGAAACTCAATTCCTGGGTTTTATCATAGACACAGTGAAGTCAGAATTAAGATTACCAGGGGGAAAGTTAAGGAAACTCCGCAAGGAGCTAAGGAAGATACTAGTAAGGAAAGTCTTCCCCCTAAGACTATCAACGATCCAGGCAATTTTCCCAGGACCCCTATACTACCGGAGCCTTCAGTCTCAAGGCAAGGACATTGAGAACAACACAGTCCTACTCCCAAATACTGTCCTTGGACCAAGATTCAAGGAAAGAACTACGCTGGTGGCTGGGGAATGCAGAAGCATGGAATGACAGAGCCATTTGTGTGGGAGGAAACAGAGATAATAATAGAATCAGAAACAGAGATGTAGCAAATCATCAACAGGGAGATGCTGGACAGATCAGGAGAACGGGTTGCATATCAATTGCTTAAAAATACTAGCAGGTTCATTCTTAGTTCGTTGCTTTACACAGGGCCTGATGAAGTGTTGCGTAATGCTACGCATGGACAATGTATCAGCAGTGAGATATGTCAACAAAATGGGGGGGGGGGCCCATTCCAAAGGTCTTAGAAACTTAGCCAAGGTCTTCTGGGCTTGCTGCTTGAGCAAAGGATTTTCTGGGATAGGGGAACACATCCCTGGATTTAGCAATGGGGTAGCGGACTGGTTTTCCAGGAATTTCAAAGATTCCAGCAACTGGAGATTACACAGGAACATATTCCTGACTATTCAAGAGAAATGGGGACACTTCGGGATAGACCTCTTTGCGGACAGACTGAACACACAACTAACGAAATTCTTCAGCTGGAGGCCAGACCTTCAAGTGTAGGGGATAGACGCCTTCCTCCAGGAGTGGAGGGGCCTGGCACCTTATGCCTTCCCTCCGTTTGCCATGCTAATCAGACTACTTCTCTATGTACAACGATACAAGGAAACCACAGTGGTGATAACCCCACTTTGGAGATCACAAGCCTGGTTCCCAATCATGCTAGAAATGACTGTAAACTTCCCTATCCTAATACCGACGTCCAGGGAAGTAATCCTAGGACCAGAGGCAGAAATACACCCTCTCGCAGAGCAGGGACTACTAGTTCTGATGGCTTGGAAGATTTCAGGAGACAGTTGCAGATCCCAGGCCTTTCGACAGACGCTTTCAGACTCATATCTGAGTCAGGGGCTTCCGGAACAAGGAAAGCATATCGACTGGCTTGGAAAAAATGGGTTTGTTGGTGTCTTCGAAGAAACTACGATCCTGTTTCAACTGATCTAGTGCATGTAATCAATTACCTGACGGAATTATTTAACTCTGGTCTAACTTATAGAACAGTTAATGTTTACAGGTCAGCTATAGCTGCGGCCATTCTTTACTGGATGGTGTCTTCGTGGGCCAGAGCTTATTAACTGAGAAGATAATGAGAAGTATGTGGGTCCTAAGCCCCCCTACAGCAAAATACACCACCTTATGGGACGTTAGGGACGTGCTACGGGTCCTAGTTGGGCCAAAACTTGAATTTATCACTAAAGCGCATCTCTTACAAACTTCCAGTACTACTCTGCCTGGTGTCCTTTAGATGGACCTCAGACGTAAAGACCTTAGATGTCACTAGCAGGCCTTATCAACCTGAAGGAGTCTGCTTTTATCTTAAAAGAAGAACCAAAACGATGTCATCCTCGATCTTCTATCCTTACTTTCCTCAGAACGAGAGTCTCTGCATGGTAAAGTGCTTGAACGAATACAAGAAGAGAACTAAGAGTATGAGAGGAAACGCTGCGCAACTGTTGATTTCACATGAAAGGCCTCATAAACCCGTTTTTTCACCTACTCTAGCAAGATGAGTGAAAGAAGCAATGATTGAGAGTGGTGTGGATGCATCTATTTTTGGAGCACATTCCCTTAGGGGTGCTTCGACTTCCAAAGCCTTTATCTTGGGAGGAGGTCTACAAGATATCCTCAGGGCAGCAGACTGGTGGAATAAAAGTATGTTTCAAAATTTTATTTTTAAACCAATCATGAACGTGATTGATAATGTACTAAATACACTTTGAACTTGCATAATGTTAGCCTCAGTGTCATGTCATAAAATGTAGATATGTCACAGCCTGGTGGGCAGAAAATCTTTTATTAAAGACACAGAGGCTAAGATTATCCCTCCACACAACATTGTAACCCACCCTAGTGGCATTAAAGATATTACGTAAACCTTTTTTTCTATTTCAGAATAAGGAGTTTCCTCTGCTTGGAATTACTACTGGGAAACTGTTATCGACAGAAGTTTAAGCATTTTTCATTGAAGTTATCTTGTTCGCAGCACAGCAAGAAGGAAGATGGCTGCGCGTGGGGGGACTTTATAGTGTCTTGGAATGTTCATTGAAGTTCTATATTCTTCAATTGTTGCTGCTGTGAGCTGGCAATAAAGGAGATTTGCATAATTTTAGCCTCTGTGTCTTTAATAAAGTCCAGATTTTCTGCCCCCCAAGCTGCGAAAAATCTAAATTCCAATCCCATGTTAAAAGAATAACCAGCAATTTGTCAGAAGACATAGCCTTACATTTGACCTGTCTTTGAAGCTCCAGCAAATGTGATAAGATAAACACTGAATTTAAAGGCATCTTTATTTATTGCTCAGACTTTCCCGACCCACCAAAAACAGGCTCCCGACCCACCAGTGGGTCACAATCCCCAGTTTAGGAATCGCTGCTTTATACAATTCTCCATAGCCAGCTTTCTTCTCTTCTTACAACAGCTGCAATGATGCTACATGGTGTGGTAAGTGATGGCCATACCAACTAAACCTCTTTTTATTAATCAATGTTATACAAGTGATATGTTGCTCAACTGCAGGCAGGGGTGAACGTGTACCACCGGCCACAAACATCTGACCCTTTTCCTTGGAAGCGCCCATGAAAGGGAAATGGGGGTACATTCTGAGTTTTTCAACAACCTTGCTGAAAAACCTGAAACACATCAAAAACTACTTTGTACCCAGGCGGATGGACCACAGTGGCACCTCTTCATTTGAAGAGAAAATCTGCAAGGACACAGACACTGAACTTTGAAGTTCCTTCAATGCAAAGAATTCTGAAAGCACTACACTATGATTTCCACACTTCATCGCTTTGCAATTCCAACCAGTGTTTTAAAAAAAGAGTGCAGACACAAATGGGAAGCACCATCTTCAGATTGAGCCTGGGGGTGGGATCCTCCCTCCACCCTATGTTACACTGATGAACCGTAAGACTCATTTTGGGGTACACGAGATCCACTGGGCTGACTTCTGGACCACGGTCCTGATGGCAGAAAGCGATTCCATTCTCTGGACAACTTTCCAGTAGTTAGGACAGGTGCAGGGTTTGAAACCACGACTGGGAGTCAAACTTTGTTTTTGCTCCACAGCAGACTACATGGAGACCTGCTGAATGAAAGCACTGCTCACTAATCCTTTTTTTGAGTAATTTACATTCACCCAACAACCAGAATTAGGGGAATTAACAAAACTCAAGTAAGGTTTATTGAAAAAAATATGTCCCCAAAAGTGCAAGACTGATATCTGATACCACTCAATTTATTGAGAAGAGGATCTTCTTAGCAGAGCTAAATTTCATCGATGGCAGAAATGTGTCCAATAAACTTACCTGTAACTGTCTGACTGGCTTTAAAAATGGTATTGTTAAATCGATGAATGTAGGATAGAAAGAAGTCCGCAAATGAAGTATGGAGTTTTTGGTTTATTAGATTAATCTGCACAGGAAAGACATCCCAGCCATTCCTATCAAGCTCTGCCACCGGTTTGACTTTGACTTAAAAGCCAAACATTCTCAGAGCGTCTCACATTCTAGAATCAGATGGTGCTAATACAGATAACCACGGGTATGTTTCAGTCCACTGCCGCCTTGTGAGTCAGACTCGTCACTGTCTGAACAGTGGCGGCTCCTCCGCTAAGGCGGAGGAGCGTTGCCCCACTGCTGCAAAGCAGTGAAAGAAAGAACAAATACAATGATAATAACTCTAGGTTATTATCATTGTATTTGTTCCTGCTGCTCTCAGGAGCAGTGGTTTGCCCACTCCAAGTGCACAATGACTGTTTGGCCTCTCGAGCCGGTCAAACAGTCATACGCACTTTGCATGTTCTCCATGCAGGCTGCATTACAGCCTGCTTGGAGAACATGCCCAGGCCCCCATTCCCTGGCTGTGCGCCGATTCACGGCGCTTAGACCAATCACAATGCTGCATTGCAGCGTTGTGATTGGCTTAGGGGAGGGAGCCTGGCTGCTTCCTGTTCTGGCCCCGGAGAGGAGAGACTAAGATGACATGGGAGAGAGCGAGAGAACGCCAAGGAGTTACATTTTTTATTTTTTTACCCCCCCTTTCGGCCCGCCTTGCCACTCCCGATCCGTGCCGGACGCTCCTGTGTCTGAAGCCTTTGAAGTCCAAATTGCAACTAATCCTACCTGAGGCTTCCTTCACACAGAGAGGAACCAAACAAGGTTGGCCGATGTTTCTGATTCTTCTCCATGGACGTCATTTAGGGGTCACAGCTGTGATCCCTGGGTTGCCCTGGCTACCCTTATGACCCCCAGGTCTCCTCCATCACAACGGCAGTGCCACGGACAGACTCAAAACTGGGCTCTGATGAGCCGTTGCCTTTCTGTTGATACACACCATTTGGGAAATATTAATTCATTAGAACGTGGATCCACCTCAGAAGGGATTTATTTTGGGAAATAAAAACATTCTTAAGCGCATGTTATGCACACTCTAATTGAAATGTTAGCCTGCTGGCAGCATAACAAACATCTTCATTTCCGCTATCTGCTTGTTTTAGCAGTAGAAAGCCTCTCTCCTGATATAATCCTAACTGAGCTCTTCCTCCCCACCCAGATGGCATCTGCTAAATGTCAATTTTTCATTTACATGGCCAAGCAGGAACAAGATTTCTTGTTTGAAGCCCTGCCTCCTACTGATGTCTATTGCAAAAATGAACAACTATTGATAAGGTCAATGGGTCTAGTTTTGACTGCTGATTGTTTGCCTTTGCCATTGCTTGTATCCTTTAGAAATTGTTTTGTGAAATGTTATCACAAAAACAATTTTAAAATGGTTGCCACTGCATGCATAAAAATGTGTACAGACAGGTGTACATTTTCAAATGTTTTTGTAATAGTTTTACATAAACCAATGAAATGTCCACTCATCCGTGCCCATGCAAGCAACCAGGGGGCCATTTTTGAACAGCTTTTGTGATAACATTTTACAGAAACAATTACAAAAGAGAGGAAAATAAAAAAATACATTTTGCAGAATGCACCGTGCTCCTGAGAAAGAGAGTAGTCAAGGAGCCTCACTGCATTACAGACACCTGACACAATGTAGCAGGACCTGGTGTCAACATTTTTCCATGCAAGCCCTGTCCCATGATATCCTGGTCCTGTGATGTCTTCCTGTGATGCCATTCTGCTCAAAGTGTGTGTGATGTCACTTCCGCTACCCCTAGCTTTTTGGGGAATCGACGCCCGTGTTGCACACCACTGGCACAAATCCATGATAAAGCCTCTCTCGCAGGTGCCATATAAAGCTTTATTGGAAAAACCCCAATTCAGGATGGTACTAGGATATCATACTAAAGATATCTTCTAACAGAAATAATGTAGCCTAAATATAATTTATGGAAATATGACTCCATTTGAGTTAATAATAGAAAACCTACATACAGAGGGACAGTATTTTTCACAACAATATTTAGGACACAATATTTCTGTACGAATACATCTTTGCTAACGACTTTCTGATATACAACTGACCATTCGAATGGGTGATGAATTATATCACTTGGGTTGGAGGAAGATTCACTTGATGAAAGAAGATTATGCTTGTGTAGGGAAGCAATGATAATGGGTTGTTGATTCCAGCTGTGCTATGATATGATGTTATGTTGGTTATGAACCGTGACCAAATAATGCTGCATTACTTTGATGAACTGTACATGTGCATTGCTGTGCCCAACAATCATCTTTTGTACAACTGATTTAAAAAAGATGATTATACTTGTTGTAAGTCTGGTCCATCTAGTTTATGATCTGGGATCGGAACTTGAGGTGGAGAAAGTACTGCCATTGAGTTGATGGGCAAAAATAGGTAATTTTGTTAAGGTAATCCTCTTAAAAAGCTACATATTTCAATGCCCAAACTTCAAACTAGGATATCAAGTGGGCGCTTTGGTCTTTTACAAAGTATGGCAAGATCTTTACACCAGTGGTGACTGGTATTTAACGGCAGTGGGGAGCGGGGGGTCGCGGGGGGAGGGAGGAAGGAATGGAGAAAAAAAATTAAACACTTACCTGTGTGCCGCGGCTGCTGCCGCCTCCTCTCGGTCCTCTTCACCCGCTTCCAGGACTCCAGGGTAGGAAGCAGGAAGCACCCGGCTCCCAGGCTCCCCTGAGCCAATCACAACTGCTATGCAGCGTTGTGATTGGTCTGAGCGCCGTGGTTCGGTAGTCAGCCAGGGAATGGGAGCCTGGGCATGTTCAAAAGAGGGGGGTGACAGAGTGCACACCAGTTTCTTCCACTTTTCATCCAATGATTTGTTCAACATTTGATCTGTTTGCGTGCAAGCCCAGTAACGTGGTCCGCCCAACCACGTGCTTGTGAAACACTTGAAGAAATGGGGCGAGGTGACGCCCCAATGCCGGACGCACAGCATTGCTTCATGCATAACAAAGATGCCACAATTGATCCAGTTTCTCAAAATTGTATTCCAATTAAATCCACGTCTTTTCAAGCCTGGGCATGTTCTCCACCCAGGCTGTAATCCAGCCTGGGTGGAAAACATGCAAAGTGCGCATGACGGTTTGGGTGGCCCAGACGGCCGGCAAAGCGTCATGCAGACTTGGAGTGGGCAAACGACTCCTCCCCTGCCCTGCTCTGTGAGCAGAGCAGCCCTGCCCACCCCTACCTCGCTGATCAAGGATGGAAAAATAAAATGATTATAACAAGGAGTTATTAGCATTTTTTTTTTCCTTTTTGACCTGCTCAGTGTGGCGACGCTCCTCCACCTTAGCGGAGGAGCCACCCCTGCTTTACACTTCAATACAGCAGAAATATCACAGCCCCAGGCTATGACACACTGACAGAGTAGAGACGGAGAGTGCACGCTGGGAGTGATTCATTTGCACCTCTACTTTGTGGCAGTCAGAATAATAAAAACACAAATGTTTTGTACATATTTATTGTCGAATAGATCCTTAACAATAGGTTTAGGGGGTTGTATATGTTGTGTATGTTCATGCCAGGCCCATGCCTCACGAATTAAATTACAGCACATGTACTGTATATGCATTATGGCATTCAATTCCTTTCAGCATAAGGGGATTGGGGGTAAACTAGACTATCTGATGGGCATGAGTGATGCTGGAGGGACATTGTAGCAATTTTATTGACTTGGACGCTTTAGCCTCCTCCCAGAACTGGCGGAAGGAAACTTGTATGGGAAAATGTATGTTGGCCTGAATGGATTTACTCAATATTAATGTATTCCTTGACACTGTCATTGTATTGATAACCCAAGAAAAACCATAGTTGAGAAAAAAATGGAAGCATTGTTAAGCAATCTCCGATTACAAAGAATTTTCTTCAAAATTGACTGCTTGTCAATTTCACAGCCAGGTCACTTTGGTCCTTTACCTAGTTTGTTTTAGCAGTTTCTTACTCAGCATTAATGGAAAAACAGCATTTTGGAAAAATTGTCTGCAAAGCAAAAATAGGTAAACAGCTCCTCTCCATAAAAAGAGAAGCAGCCTTCATTTTCAAGCTCTGCAAACTACAATTTAAGCCAAGTGACTCATTACTCTGCAACTTCCTAAGAGCAAGGAAATTGTTAAGGAAACATATTATTAAGTCTTCTGAAGAAACGCTGACATTTCCAAGGTGGCCTTTGTGTAAGGGGTCTAATACTGCCTGCTCTAACTCACTTGACTGCTGCTGCAGGCTTCACACCCAGAAGCAACCCTACAAATGTATTTGCAGGAAGTATGTAATAGTCTGTAACATAAGTGTTGGGATGACAAAGGCCCATGCATTGCGACGGATGTGCTTACCCTAAGTGCCCCAGCCGCATAGATATCTGGTTCCCTGTACTGATTTTTCTTTAAAGGCGAACATGGATCATGCATGCGCGCCATGACCTAAGCCTGTCTCAGGGTATTGGGGTCTGCTTAGACCATGAGAAGTGCCTGTATTAAAGCCTAAAGATAGTTTTTTTTTTTTTTACAAGAGGCCACAGATTACCTTTGTAATAATTATTTAGGTGATGGTTACTGCCTACTGATAAACCCTAGGGGGAGAAGATTTACACTGTAATAATTCTTGCTAGAATCTTTTCTTAGCTGTCTGCTAAGATCTTGTAATAAAGAAATCATTTGATTATATATATATATATATATACATACATATATATATATATATATATATATATATATATATATATATATATATTCACTGAAAAACCATAGGTTTTAGGGAAAGTTATAGTTAGTTGGACATTGCACTCGTACAAAACCCGTGAAATTCCCCCGTTATAGTTAGTTCAGCTAACTATAACTCGCGCCCCATAATGCACTGCTGATGACGTCACATATTACATCACTCATGACATGGTCAGTGACATCACTGATGACATCACTGATGACATCATCCAGTGACTGTGTGTTTGTGTAAAGTTTAAATATGTTTAATATATATAGGGAAAGGCGTATTGAAGAATGAGTGGGTGTATAAGCGTCTGAATGGATGATTTAGTAGGTGCGTGACTGAGTCTATAAGTGAGTGATTAAACGTATCTTACTGGATGCATGGGTGAGTGACTAAACTGTGTGAATGTCTAAGTCCGTCTGTCTGTTGTTGTGTAAGCAGCTGCATGGGTTTCTGACTAGCTAAATGAGTGTCTATATGGGTTATGGATTGGTTCTCTGAGTATCTGTATGGGTGCCTCAGTGTTTGTGTGGGTGGGGTGTGTGTGACTCTGTGCATAGATGTGTGAGTGGGTGATTCACTGGGTGCATGGTTTCAAGAGTGCGTCTGTGATGGACTGTATGGGTGTGTGTATGGGTGTGTTAGTGATTGAATGTATATCTCAGTGGTACATGTGTGAGTAACTACATATGTGAAAGGCAGTATATATGTGTGTGTTGGAGTATATAAATGGCTATAAGTGAGAGTGTGTGATTGTGAGAGTGGCTATATGGATGAGTGTGTGCTTGCATCAGTGATTGCATAGGAGCGTAAGAATGTGCTAGTATTTTTATGAGTAAGTGAGCTGGTGTGTATAACTGTATAGGTGAGTAAATGGGAGTGTGATTAATTATTAGCATGACTGACTAGGTGTGTGAGTACCTCTATGGATGAGTTGCGTTGTGTGAGTGTTTATATAGGTGTATGAGTGCATATGATAGTCCTGTACTGAGTGACTGTAAGTATGAGTGACTGTACGGGTGAGTGAGTAGATGTGTGTGTGTGTAGACCTAAGAATCAGTGAGTGGGTATGTACTTATTGGTATTGGAGTGTGTATGGTTTTGAGAATGGCAGTCTGTAATTTAGAGTGGGTGTATCAAAAGTTATATTAGGGTGTGAGAAGATGCATTAAATTCTCACATGGATGATGTCATCAGTGATGTCATTTGAGATGTCATCAGTGATGTCATCAGTGATGTCACTGACCATGTCATGAGTAATGTAATATGTGACGTCATCAGCAGTGCATTGCGGGCGCAAGTTATAGTTAGCTGAACTAACTATAACGGAGGAATTTCACGGGTTTTGTACGAGTGCAATGTCCAACTAACTATAACTTTCCCTAAAACCTATGGTTTTTTCAGTGAATTTCAAAGGTTTTTAAATGCTAAACCCAAACTATAACAGGCTTGAAACCTATGGTTTTTTCAGTGAATTTCAAAGGTTTTTAAAATGCTAATTCCTAACTATAACAAGCCTGAAACCTATGGTTTTTTCAGTGAATTTCAAAGGTTTTTAAATGCTAATTCCTAACTATAACATGTCTGAAACCTATGGTTTTTTTCAGTGAATTTCAAAGGTTTTGTAAATGACAATTTTTAAATGTATTAATTGTTATATTTATTTATTTTTATACTGATTTACTACATTTTTTAAACTATTTATTTTTAGATGTTTTATTTTTTAAATTACATTGTAATTACATTATACATTACATTACAAAATATACTTTCTCAGAATGAATTACTTTAGTTTAAATACTTTGCAAATAGGCAATAGACTTTTAAGTACAGTAGTTACAGTTGTTGCAATGGGCAACACAATTTCAAACACAATGCAACATTGAGCTCAATGTGAATTTCTAGCTAAATGCAATTAGTTACTTTATGGATTACTTTTGTAACCACAGGACTGGATCCTAGATTCAGTCCTGGGACATCTCCTGTAAACAGTTGAGTAAAAGCGTTTTGGTTACAGTAGTGATTTTTAAGGAATATTATTGTATTTTAAAGTTGACACTTAGAAACTTTTTCACATAGAATCACCAATGTTATCCTATGGGAGGAAATTCACTTAGCAGGTAAGTAGTGTTATCGTTACTTTTTCTTACTCAGTGGTGGATCCTGGATCCAGCACTGGTGCATCTCCTGTAAACAGTTGAAAGAATGCGTTTAAGTCATACAGGCGATTTTTAAGGAATATTTGTAGTTTGTGAAAATCGACACTTTGAAACTTTTCTGCTGAAAACCAGACAATGGATTCCTATGGAAGGAAATACAAGTTACTGGTAAGTACGGTTAGAATTACTTTTCAGGGTCAGTGCTGGGCTAAAAGATGCAGCACTGGGTTCTCTCCTGTTAACAGGTGAGTAAATCGGAATTAGTATTTTGGCTGATTTTAGAGGAATATTTGTATGTTTCAAAAATCGACACTTAGAAACTTTTTCAGCAAAAAGGAGGCAATGATATCCTATGGAAGGAAATTCAAGTTACTGGTAAGTACGGTTAAAATTACTTTTCAGGATCAGTACTGGGCTGAAAGATGCAGCACTGAGGTCTCTCCTGATAACAGGTGAGTAAATCGGAATTCGTATTTCGGCTGATTTTAGAGGAATATTATAAAGTTCCAAAACTCCACACTTAGAAGAATTTCCAAGTGAAACCAGTCAATGATATCCTATGGAAGGAAATTCAAGTTACTGGTAAGTACGGTTAAAACTACTTTTCAGGATCAGTACTGGGCTGAAAGATGCAGCACTGAGGTCTCTCCTGATAACAGGTGAGTAAATCGGAATTCGTATTTCGGCTGATTTTAGAGGAATATTTGTATGTTTCAAAAATCGACACTTAGAAACTTTTTCAGCAAAAAGCAGACAATGATATCCTATGGAAGGAAATTCAAGTTACTGGTAAGTACGGTTAAAATTACTTTTCAGGATCAGTACTGGGCTGAAAGATGCAGCACTGAGGTCTCTCCTGATAACAGGTGAGTAAATCGGAATGGGTAGTTCGGCTGATTTTAGAGGAATATTTGCACAATGGTGAAGGGAGGGGGCGGGGCCTGAGGTGACATCTGTGCAAACGCGCCCCGTGGCGCGTTTTAAGTTGGGGGATTAAGTCCCCTTGAATCATGAGGGTCCCTGGGGTCCAACTAGCCCACCCTGTACCTCCAGTATGCGCCAGGGAGCTGTGTTGCAGAGAGGTGTTCAGAGGCCACGCCCCTTTTTGCACCTCTCTGCAACGCAGCTCTGTGGCGCTTTCTGGACGTACCTGGTGGGCTAGTTCGCCTCAGGGACCCTCAGGATTGAAGGGGATTTCATTCCCCATCTTAAAATGCGCCACGGGGCCTGTTTGCACACATGTCACCTGAGCCTCGCCCCTCCCTTCACCACTGTGCAAACGTGCCCGAGGCGCGTTTTAAGTTGGGGGATTAAGTCCCCTTGAATACTGAGGGTCCCTGGAGTCCAACTAGCCCACCATGTACCTCCAAAAGCGCCACAGAGCTGCGTTGCAGAGAGGTGTAAAAGGGGCGTGGCCTCTGTACACCTCTCTGTAAACGCAGCCCCTGGCGCATACCGGAGGTTCCTGGTGGGCTAGTTGGCCCCAGGGACCCCCAGTATTCAAGGGTATTACTTCCCTTCTTAAAACGCGCCAGGGGCGCGTTTGCAGACTGCTGCAGGGAGGGGCGGGGCCTCGGCACGATGCCGGTCTTTTTTTTGTGTGCTTTTTTTTTGCCCAGGGGGTCCTTGTGGGACCCCTGAGCAGACCTAGGGGTCAGGGTGTTTCTACCCTGCCCCCTTTGTGCGTTTGCGCACTTGTTTCTTGTGTTTTTTTTTTAATCAGTGGGATCCGCGCACCCTAAGCGCATCCCGCCGATTTTGAAAAAAAATGCTTTCTGCCCAGGGGGTCCTTGTGGGACCCCTGAGCAGACCTAGGGGTCAGGGTGTTTCTACCCTGCCCCCTTTGTGCGTTTGCACACTTGTTTCTTGTGCTTTTTTTTTTTTTTTAATCGGCGGGATCCGCGCACCCTAAGCGCATCCCGCCGTTTAAAAAAAAATGCTTTCTGCCCAGGGGGTCCTTGTGGGACCCCCTGAGCAGACCTAGGAGGTCAGGGTTTTCTACCCTGCCCCCTTTTTGCGCTTTGCGCACTTGTTTCTGTCCCTCGGTTCTACCGAGGGACAAAATGGCTGCCAACACTTCCTGATTTGGAGTGTTGACAGCCACTTGACAACCAATTAGCATGCAGCTCGTGATCGGGATGGTGCGCGCAGGGTGCGCTCAGGATACGCGGACCCTACTCGCCCATAGATATATATGTGACTTTACTTTTGATTTTCTCAGGAACTACTGAACGGATTTACACCATTTAAGCAAAAGGCACGACACTGAACCAAGGGCTACCTCTTTGCCAAATTTGGTGTAATTCCGTTCAGCAGTTCGGGCTGTAGCTGCGACTAAAGGTTCCTATGGAAAAATGAATGGGGAAAACGCGTTTTGGGACCCCCCTTTTTCTCGGCCCCCACTTGACGAATCAACCCGAGACTTTCAGGGTAGGAGCGGAGCGGAAGCGCTCCAACAAGTTGGAAACGTTCGCGAAGATTCGTCAACCGGCGCCAACGTTATTTCAAATAGAATGTCGCGGATTTCCTATGGATAATAGGTCCTAACTATAACTATCTACTGGCGACCGCCAGTAGATAATATATATATATATATATATATACATATATATATATATATATATATATATACCCATATAGATACATAGAAGGCCTTTGGGTCAGCTCTGTTCTGCCATTGGTCTGTCTGTCATTTACACTGTAATTCCATCCATGACAGCGTACTGCATGGGGTAATGCTTCAGTCCAAATCAATCATTGGCTCTCTTGCCCTTGAATGATGGCATTTTCTGATCACATGTGTACATCCACCTGAAAATGAGTGAGTGTCAGGGCTGGTTGGCCAGACTTTAGTTTTCAGTTTTCTCCTTTTATAGTTCCCCTTTTATTTTTCTGCTTCTCATTTATTTGAAATTTTTCTAGGAGGATACTGCAACTCTCCAGGCAGTGATATACGGTCACGTGCTTGCCGCCCATTTCATCTGCAGTAGGGATAATAGTTGATGCAATCGATTTCAGGGTATTAACTGGGCAGACAGAATCAGAGGAGCCTGAATTTAGTGCATAAAGTAGTACAGAGACGTCCATTTCTGAAATCTGAGGAAGGGAGCGTTCTAACTGTTATACTAGGGGGGGAGGAAATCGGCGAAAACCAACTGACCATGAAAAGAAGATGTCCAGTCAGATGAAATACTATCAAGTATATCCTTAATCTTTTCATAAAAAAACATGGAAAGATTGTCGCACAAGGATTGTGAGTGTGGACAGGGGCTGCTCCTCCGTTATGAGGGAGGGGCGTCACCCCACTGTTGAGTGGCTACAAATTTAAACACATAAAAATGAAATGATAATAAAACAATTGTATTATCATTTTATTTTTCATCTGCCCTGCAGCCTGCCAGTGAGCCAAGTCATAGGGCGGTTGCGACCTTGCAATCTTATGACAACAGTAGGGAGGAGGAGTGATGGGCACTGCTAAGGGCGCATGTCGGTTTGGCCAGCCATCTTAAGACGGCCAAACCAACATGCGCACTTAGCATTTCTCCAGCCAGAGCTATGTTGCACAGAAGGGTGGAGAAAAGGCACAGGCTTCCAGGCCCTGTCCGAGTACCAAACCAGGCCTATCAGACCAATCTCAGCGCTTCTCTCCTGCTGGGTAATGGTATTCCCAGCATGAGAGCAGCTTTGGGATTGGCATCTGGGAGCCTGGCAGTGTGCACCAGCTCGAGTTGAGGATCGGGAGAGGAGCAAGGTAGCGACCGCAGCTGCAGGTAAGTAATGTTTTATACTTTTTTATTTCTTTTTTTGTCTGTGTTTTTTTATTTTTGTATCCCCCTCGCTACCCCACCACTTCAGATTCCGGGCAGCCCCAACTGAGTGTGGGATGTATAATTTCATGTAACCAGAGTTTGAAAAACCCTTGAAACAAAGTTTTAGATTATTGGCAGCGAGGAAAATAGAATTGCCGAAGAAAGTGGTTTTAACTTAAAAAGACCGCTTTTATTTGAATACAAAAGGCAGCACGTAACTCGATCGAGTCTGAACGGTGCCAAGCTCTTTCTGTCTACCAGACCTTGAGTCTCTCAATTCTTAGGTCTGACGAGACCAGGGATTAGTAGTACTGTGAGAAGATTTCCTGTTTTTCGTAGGAGGAAGAAGCAGGTCCAAATCTTTTGAGAAACTAGTGCAAAAAGTATTAGGCATTGTGTCAAGATCTGCAAGGGGCCAGAGTCCAATAGGTGACTGAACATCTCACTTGTCTATGCAGAGTATAACTTATTCCAAGTATGCTGAGGGCTAGTTTCTGTGGACTTTAAAGAAGTGCTTTGTTTCTGATTAAGACTTAAAAGTTGTCATATGGTTCTGAATTCAGGTAAGAGGCAGAGCATTGCAAATCTTTAGACGTTCAAGGGGGGAGAAAATAAGTTCAGTAGTGTGCCCTGCATTGTGTGTTGGGCCACTGACCTCCTGCACAAGGCCATAGCCTGACATGGCTCCTATTGGGTTATTCGCAAGGCCACTGTGAGGGTCAGCCACTCATATACTGAAGTTGCCAAGGAAATGGCCGCAAAAGCCCTTTTATGCGTGAGAAAGTCCTTCCTGACTCGTACAAGGGCTTCTGTACATTGTAAAATGTTATTTTGCGACTGTAAAATACCTTTAGTCATCAGCCCTAATTTCTATGAACTGGTAAACTGGGGAAGTATTGATTCATTTGAAAAAACACCTTTGTGTCTGAAGTGAAGAGTAGAAATTCAATCTGACATCCTGTGAGTGGGGAAAATACACTGCCAAGCAGTGTTAGGGTTGATATTGACCTGTACCATAGGTCAACGTAGAAAGTACATCCGCTTCCGATATGCGGAGGAAGTGCCTGAAACCTCTGGGGATGGATATCTGTTGGAAATGCCAAGAAGTTCTAATCTGCATATGCTTCCTCTGTGCAATCTTGTTTCAGAGCAGCGGGCGGAAACTCGAGAGAATTAGGATAGTTCTAGGTTGTAAGATAATGCGTGAGCCAAGGGCTGCACTAGTTTACTGATCTCTCAAGGTGTGCCAAATTATGGTTTTAAAAAGCAGTTGCAGCTGGCGAGACCACTGTCTTCATATAGTAAAAATAAGAATCGATGGAACAGTGGATATTAGACTATCCAAGAAGGAAAGGAAAGGATATTGTTCAAGCCCTGTTGCTGAGTGTATATTCAGTGGCTGGTTAATGTATAGTTATTGATCACAATCCCAGCGAGCGCATTATGCTTCTATATGAGACGAAATTTACAATTAGGTCGAGTCCATTACCACTCTACACCAGACAAATATCACACACACTCTGACAGAGTGCATTACCCCCTATACCAGACAGGCATCACAGTTAAAGCGAGTGCATTACCCCCTACACCAGACGGGCATCGCAGTTAAAGTGAGTGCATTACCCTCTACACCAGGCGGGTATCACAGTTAAAGCGAGTGCATTACCATCTACACCAGGCGGGTATCACAGTTAAAGATAATGCATTACCCTCTACACCAGACGGGTATCACAGTTAAAGCGAGTGCATTACCCTCTACACCGGCAGGTATCACAGTTAAAGCGAGTGCATTACCCTCTACACCAGACAGGCATCAAAGTTAAAGCAAGTGCATTACCCTCTACACCAGGCGGGTATCACAGTTAAAGCGAGTGCATTACCCTCTACACCAGGCGGGTATCACATTTAAAGCGAGTGCATTACCCTGTACACCAGGCTGGTATCACAGTTAAAGCGAGTGCATTACCCTCTACTCCAGGCGGGTATCACAGTTAAAACGTGTGCATTACCCTCTACACCAGCCTGGTATCACAGTTAAAGCAAGTGCATTACCCTCTACACCAGGCGGGTATCACAGTTAAAGCGAGTGCATTACCCTCTACACCAGGCGGGTATCACAGTTAAAGCGAGTGTATTACCCTCTACTCCAGGCTGGTATCACAGTTAAAGCAAGTGCATTACCCTCTACACCGGCAGGTATCACAGTTAAAGCAAGTGCATTACCCTCTACACCAGACAGGTATCAGTTAAAGCGAGTGCATTACCCTCTACACCAGGTGGGTATCACAGTTACAGCAAGTGCATTACCCTCTACATCGGCAGGTATCACAGTTAAAGCGAGTGCATTACCCACTACACCTGGCGGGTATCACATTTAAAGCGAGTGCATTACCCTCTACACGGCAAGTATCACAGTTAAAGCGAGTGCATTGCCCTCTACACCAGACAGGTATCACAGTTTAAGCGAGTGCATTACCCTCTACACCAGGCGGGTATCACAGTTAAAGCGAGTGCATTACCCTCTACACCAGGCGGGTATCACAGTTAAAGCGAGTGCATTACCCTCCCACCAAACGGGTATTACAGTTAAAGCGAGTGCATTACCCTCAACACCAGGCGGGTATCACAATTAAAGCGAGTGCATTACCTTCTACACCAGGCGGGTATCACAGTTAAAGCGAGTGCATTACCCTCTACACCGGCAGGTATCACAGTTAAAGCGAGTGATTTACCCTCTACACCAGGCGGGTATCACAGTTAAAGTGAGTGCATTACCCCTCTACACCAGACAGGTATCAAAGTGAAAGCGAGTGCATTACCCACTACACCTGGCGGGTATCACATTTAAAGCGAGTGCATTACCCTCTACACGGCAAGTATCACAGTTAAAGCGAGTGCATTGCCCTCTACACCAGACAGGTATCACAGTTTAAGCGAGTGCATTACCCTCTACACCAGGCGGGTATCACAGTGAA
Source organism: Calotriton arnoldi (assembly GCA_963921515.1). Taxonomy (NCBI): domain Eukaryota; kingdom Metazoa; phylum Chordata; class Amphibia; order Caudata; family Salamandridae; genus Calotriton; species Calotriton arnoldi. The sequence goes on from CAWUFW010009795.1 coordinate 499,195, forward strand.
AGCGAGTGCATTACCCTCTTCACCAGATGGATATCACAGTTAAAGTGAGTGCATTACCCTCTACACCAGGGAGGTATCACAGTTAAAGCGAGTGCATTACCCTCTACACCAGGCGGGTATCACAGTTAAAGTGAGTGCATTACCCTCTACACCAGGCTGGTATCACAGTTAAAGCGAGTGCATTACCCTCCACACCAGACGGATATCACAGTTAAAGTTAAAGCGAGTGCATTACCCCTCTACACCGGGCAGGAAAGCCTTATAGTGACACCGTGGGCATCCTTGGTTAAGGATGCATGAACATAATCTTAGCCTCCAGTTTGGAAAGCCTGAAGGCAAGAACCTTTGTTCACACTCACAGGGTAAGCTTCAACGTGCACCTCATCCCAATCATGCCATCCACAATCCCCTAACTCACACCCACACGCAAACACACATCACCTCGCCCCAGACCAGCATGCCACACAACCTTCAGCCATCTCACAAACATCCCACACATGACTACACTGAAACCACTAGTAACCAAAATACCTCATCTTAGGCTTTTCGACAGTAGCTCTCTTCTCTTGCCAGAAAGCAGACATTACAGGCACTGTCACTGCACATACACTATATGCACTCTTAATCACAGAGCCATGGCTCAAACACTTTTCTCTTCACAGCCATTTGCTTACAGGTTACATCATACCGAACCTAGACCGCACACACAAGGCCATATCTGTCATCTGCCCATCCTCAGTACCAATGGCTCTGAAAAACAGCAAAGGCCTCCAATTGCACCTCAAAGAAACTACTCATCAGCCTCTTTTGCTTACACACACAAAGATCCAACAACTTTAAGCTCATCTACAGACATCTGGGAAACAACAAATGAATTGAAAAAACACACCGACCACATCTCTATTGCTTCCATCAGCAGCAACATATGCTTGGAGACTTCACCCTCCCAGATGACCCTACCGCCAAGAAAATGAAGATGTCTCTACTCGAGCTCCAGGACACTCAACATCACTCATCATATCCGTCAACCCACAGACTTTCTGGGCAGTACCCTTGACCTCATCTTTACATCCATGCCCAGCATTGTCTGCCACCCCCACTCTAAGTAGACTTGCAGACCATTAAGTCATCACTTATACACCACCAGTTTACCGTGGCCAAACAAAAAGAACCACGTAGCAGTACTGCTCCTTCAGAGATTTCCTGATTGACTCTTTCAAGTCCTCCAATCCAGTGGTAGCGTAATCATACTCCTGGACCAAGAAGATCACTGAAAACAAAGCCAACACATACGCATCATCGAAATAATGAACACTGACAGCATCATTCCCTTGTGCACCCAAACGTTTGCCAACAGCAAATGTGCCATGCAGAGGCAAGAAAAAAAAATGGTTCAGCACACACTCCCAAGAGGACTTCACTGAAGTGAAGGTGAAAGTATTGAAAGCTCATTTTAGCAACCACCAAAATCACTCCCTCTGCTATGGAACCACCACCACAGAAGAGACCAACAGCAGCAGAGCTTTATTCAACATCGAAAAGCACTGCTTCGGCCTCCTGCATGAATCACAGTTCATCATGTATCACCATCAATTACTTCTCTAAACTCAGACACCACATTGCAACACCAAACAACCACCATTGCACCCATCTAGCCACCAATATGCCCATACCAATCCCCTTTAAAACACTCTCAATCACACTCTTCACAGCCATTCTCACCAACCTTAACAACGAAAAGCACTGCTTCGGCCTCTTGCATGAATCACAGTCCATCATGTATCACCATCAATTACTTCTTTGTACAAAAAACTAAAATCAGACACCACATTGCAACACCAAACAACCACCATTGCACCGATCTAGCCACCAATATGCAAAGACTAATCCCCTTCCAAGCACTCTCAATCACACTCTTCACAGCCATTCTCACCAACCTCAAAGCAACCACCTACAAAGATGACATCACTCCTGGTATCCATGTCGGAAGAAACGCACTTGCTTCTGATTATTCAAATGAATAAATACCTTTCTCAGGCAAGTCATCTTACCTTAGTCTCTCCATATAGAATAAATCCCACCGACTATAGTAGCCATTTGTCATCCTGGTGCCCTAGCCAAATATAGACCCTTCACAAGAAACCTTTCACTGTAAAAATAATAGGAAATAGCATTCGCCATCCAATTGTAAGAACATAAGGACACCAAACATGTCTGTATGTCTATCAGACAAGCTCCAGACGATGCTGCAGCATAGACAAAACTGTCATCTGAGGATCTGACTAACCTTTACCTATCCTGCCTATGCAACTGCCAGTGACATGCAGGCTCCTCAGGGCTCCATCGCCTCACTAATCAGCTTCAGCCTATATAATGAACCCCTCTGGGCCATCCTCTGCCAATCAAACAGGGTTATACATTAGAGCAGGGGTCTTCAAACTGGGAGGGCGCCCCACCCCCCCTAGGGTGGCCTCAGGTGATCCCTGCGGGGGCTCCAGGCTCTGGCCAAAAGAAGCATTATGCTCTGTAATGGGCCATCAGTAACCTCTTTTGTCATTTATATCCTGGCTGGGAGCATGTGTCAAGAGGGAAGGGACTCCAAATATTCTTCAAAACCCACAGCCACACACTGTGGATACTTTTGATTAATACAATTTAATAGAATAGTTGCGAAATATTCTGAGGGGGCCCGATGATTTTTTTTCCCACAGGAGGGGGTGGGGAGGGGGCGAGATTAAAAAGTTTGAAGACCACTGCATCAGAGTCATAAGCCACCTCAGGTATTGCCTCTCCACCATGCAAATATCAAATGCATGAATATCAAATGCATACCTGAAACTAGACCCCCACCAGGAAAAAATGAATTCTCATCCCCCAAACCAGCAAACACGCCCATATACAGGAGTGGCTCAACCACGTGAAACTGACAAGAGCCCCTCCTCAACCCACTCCTAATACAAACTCCTTACGCGCCTTTCTTGCACGAGTACCACATTCATAGTATCACGGAAATAAAACACACCACTCCTCTACACCAGACAATTACCACGGACATAGTGACTCCTTCACACCAAACATATACAAATTAGTTATGCTATGTTATGTTATGCTATAGTAATCTAATCGGTATAACACAAACGATCATTTCCATGGCAACTCAAACTGGGAGTCCTTCGATGAGGAAATAGGAAACCTCAATTGATTGTGTTTAATGATTGTTGGTGTTTGAGAGATACTGCACCGCATAATAGGCATAATTGTATTTATGTAGCGTTTACTACTCCCTTGTGAGGTGGCGAAGTGCTTCTCCATACAGGTAGCATGCTACACTGTCTAGGTGTGTGGTTGGAAGAGTGTCTCCACTTTGAGCCTATATGGGAAGTGTTTCTATGTTGTGCGTGATGATCACCGAAGTGCAGTTATCGTGTTATGGGATGCATCTCTTAGAGATGTGATGGGTGAATTTTAGTATAAAGTATGTTTAGTTTAGAAGTGGGTGTTTAGATTAGTGTGATGGCACAGTTGTGTTTAACTTTGGGAGATAGTTGTAGACTCTTATGTATAGTTAGGTGTGCTAAAATCCTCCCATTGTGCACAAAAAGTGAACCACCCTCCTACAGCAGACTCAGATCACACTGATTTACAGCAAGTGCACTATCACCTTACTGCACACATCTTTATAAAACCATAATATGTAGGTAGCAAGGCCTTTCATTTAACTGTCAAAATAAATATAAAGCTGGTAAAGTAAATCAGGTTCTCATCACACTGGTCCTTTTTTGAGATGTGCATTTTCTCAGTTTTGTTAAGCTGTAGAGTCAATATTTTGCTCCCTGTGCTTCTAGCAAAATGTTTAATGAAAACTGATCTTAGTGGAAAAACCACCCACTAAAACGGAACTGTCAACATTTTTGCTTATTAGTCATTTTTTTGCCAAAGTGGCGAGAATAAACGGTTAACAACGTCATGATATTTTCCATATCTGAAAAGTTGGGGGTGGGGGGGGGTGTGATCAGTTTGACCATTTCTAACACAGAGCCGATCCTATTGCCTTTGTCAGTGCTTGCTTTCGGTGTAATACGCATGAAGGCTGCAGGCCCTGGCCCAGACACAGGCCTTCGTTCCCTTTGGAGGTGTGCAGAAACTTCCCTTCGCTGCACAGGGCGAACAATGCTAGGCCTGTTTCCCCCATCACTGCAGAGTGCTGTGGCTCGAGGCCAGCACACGGCTTTTGTGTTTCCGATGAGAAAGGAAATCTCGCTCCAGTTTTCCAAAAATGGAAATAAGGTCTGCAGACAGCGCTCCTTCCAGTGTGTGCTCTCCCCTCACCCCTCGTGCGGCCATCTTGGGATCACGTGCGCAGGAGGCACACATCTGGTTTATGCGCGAGAGCGAAACCAGAGAGGAACGGAAAGAATGAAGAGAAGAAAGAAACATAATATAAACGGAGGAAAGAGGAATTGAAGGAAGGGAGAAGGGAAAAAAGGAGAAGGAAAGAAGGAGGGACGGTCGAGCAGGGTCACTTCTTTGACCGCTACAAATAGGAATCTCCCTCACGTAATACCTGCGTTTGAGGGGTTACTCGCACCTACATCTAACATAGCAACTTACACTTATATCTTAGAACCAGTGCTTCATTTGTGATAGTGATTGATGGTGATGGGGACTGGGATTTATTTTCATAATCAGACTTTGACCCAGAGCTACACAGAAAAGGCAAAAAAGCATAAAAGAAGGAGAAAAAAGTACAGGAAAACAAGGACAAAAGAAAAAGCATGGATGGAAAAGGAACTGGAACAGTGCGGACACGAGACAGGATGTGCAGGGAGGTGGAAGGAAAAAAGCAAGTGGTGGAATCAACATTAGGTTGCCTTGTTATTAGACAGCCCCAGTTTTCACGAATACCAAGGTTAGGCAGCGTTGGCAGTAGACAACCCTTGCACCACAGCCGGCTCCTGAGAAAAACTCTGGGCCCCAGCACTTTTTTTATCCAAATTAAGCCCTATATAGACCCAACCACTTAAAGGCATCGAAAGAGGTGATGTCTACTGTGAGCCGTGTTCCTGAAATGAGGGTAACAGGACATGTAGCAAAGACTCTCTGGGTTCCAGGTTGCCCAGGGGCGTCACAATATGAGACACTTAGCTGAAAATAGACTACAAGAAAACAATATGTTGGAATCAACAGGATGCCATCAAACTAAAGCATGATTGTTGGGACAATTAGTTCTCCATATTATTGTGAGCTTGCACACCCCTACCGAATTTACCCAAGAGAGGGTCTCTGGACTGTGTTTAGCCTATTTCTAAGCTTCAGTGCACACAGCCATCATGTGTGTTCACTGAGGGTTACTTTTAGTTCTGGCCTTATGACCTACACCGGGGCTCTGTGATCTGGTGGGGCGTACCATGCAAGCCCTCACTTCCAAATGTTACTAGCATCAGCTTGCCAGATTGCATGAGACGAGCAGTGGCGGCAGCGTGTTAATTAGATAATGGCAGGGCAGGCCTTTTTTATCTATAGCCTGCGGAAGGGCAAGTGTCCTACTGGCCTTACTGGTACAAAAGTTCACCCCAGTCTTACGTAACAAGGTCCTTCACTACATTGTAGCGTCATGGATAAGGCACCTGTATATAGAACTGGTATGCATGGTAGGATGAAACAGGAAAGTGTAGGTTATGATAGATTATGAGTTCAGTGGAATCCATGTTGGATTTCCATCAAAAACGTGGTGTAGAAAGAGATGTTGGGGGTAGCCTGCCCTATTAGCATTGTGTACTGCTTGCATTCCTAAAAGTGTTTGAAGAGTCAAACGTCGAGGTGTGGGAGGCATGGAGACAGAGGCAGACTTTTTGATATATGTTACCCTTTTGTCCTTTCCAATGTTATCCCCAACAGAGCGGTAGAGACTGGGGGGGAATCTGAAGACACTGGCTCCTTTAGACATGCAGGTTTACCCTTTTGACAGGGCCTGCCATTTTGTTTCCTGGATAGGTGTGAGGGCTTCTTTCCTATTGTGCCAGTGCCATTGTGCTGCTAGTAAAGACTCCCAGCCTTACCCCCTTTTGACTACCATCACCTGAAGATAGAGTGTGGCTGACCTGTCTGAGAATAGATACAAAAAGTGGGAAAACCACCTTGTTCCAGTGCCAGGGCTATTCCCATGCAATATACAAACTCAATTTTCAAGACTAGTATAGATGGATTGAACTCCCAGTTCAGGGTTTCAGGAATTCTCATTGACCAATGTAAGTGACATCCCAGAGTGTTTAAGAATCTTCTGCGATCTAGAGCTGACGTCTTTGGTTGCCAGCTTCCCAGTGATGAGAAGGGACATCCTACCTGAAGGATTCTGTAAAGCTCTGCTGGAAGTGCTGTGAAACTGCCTTGCCTGCTGAGTTAGGATTGCTGAAGGTGTTCTTTTAAGAGGAGGCTGCCCAGAGAAGAAGACCCTCCATACGAGCCTGGTGGACATGCTGTCCAGAGGAGTGGGCTGAGCATAACAACTGAATAGAGAACTGCACCTCAAATGAAGAGGGAGAGTGTAGTTGCAAGAAGGCTGTGGTGAGCCCTGCTGCTTGGTGTATGTCCCTGGTCACTTCCCACTGGGCCCTGAGGTTTCCTTGGCCCTCCTCCCTTGCGTGGGAGAGTTCAGTAAGGTTGATGCCATGGGCTGCGAAAAGCCCCAACTGCACGTATACACTTCTCAACTGCCTGTGTCCCAATATGCCCCCAAGGTGTGGTGCACCAAAGAAAAGTAAACTGCAAACCCTCATTTGTTACTGTGGGCTAAACTGTACCCCTGGCGTAAACAAGTGTGACATGTGACTGACTCCTCGACCCAATCGATGTGCACTCGAGACTCCTATAGTGCGGGCTTATAGGTCATCTGTAGTCCCCCTGTGACCCCCCGTTGTGTCACCTTTCTCCAAGGATCTGTGGATGACCATGAGTCTTGTTTAAGCAGGAGGTTTGTTTGGCCCTGAGATGCAGAGAGCAAGAACCGTGACGCTCATCTGCGGCACTACAACCTCAAACAACGACAGAAGCTCCAGAACTGAAGCTCTGCTGCATCACACCTGGGTCAACATGTTCTTGCCAAGCACATGCATTGGATTGAGGAGCCACTTAACTTACACTAGAGTATTTCAGTAACCAGTGCAACCATGGTAGTACTCAGAAATTAACCCCTGGACTACTGACTAGAAAGGAATCCACTCACTAAGCCTCGTTGAGCCAGCACCTGTCTAGGTTTACCATGCTCATTAGATTTTGTACATAGTTATTAGAATTACCATAGCGGTTGAACTTCCGCATTACGCAGGATCTTTTTCTGTTGTATTGCGTATTGGTAGGCCAAAGCACCTTCTCTTGTTAAATTCGGAGCCCTCACTGGACCATCCGTTTTTAATAATATTGTGAATTGTTGAACCCCTCTATCTCCCAGAGTATGAATTTGACCGCTCGCCTAGCTATGAGGGTGAAGTTCTGATTGGGTGTACTTGATGTGCAGTTATCAGTGTCCCCGCTGGGCAGCACCAGGATAATCATGATAAACCCACCCAATCATCTCATAAGGTAAAGTAGCTCATGAGTACCCCAAGACCCCTGAACCAGTTCCGACAAGAAGCATATCGAGAACCAGTCTGTGTCATCAAAATCCATGAATCAGACACTATGAATAAAAAGACTGTATATAAGCCCCAAATCATATATTTGGATCAGGTGAGAATACCATCCCAGAGAAAAACACAAACATTCATTAGGTCCCACAACCCACAAATTCAATTTCACAATTTCCAGCTCCTCCTTATCAGTAGAGGAGAAAGGAAACCCAGAATAAACAAAGCTCAAGATGTAGCGGGAGAAGTAATCAAAATCAAGGAAAAATGATTCAAGAAAAAGCTAAGACCAGATGGAAAGTAGAAAAGACAGAACTCAGTCGCTCCAATCCACACCTATCAGGGCCAAATCTCTAAGAGACGTGGGCATAGACGAAAGCTGTGAGCTATCGAGTAGAATCAAACAAACTGTAGCAGTGTTTTGAAGCCAGCAAATGCCACAATATGCTATAGAATTTTACAGATTTTTATGGTTGATCTATAGCAGTGTTTAACAATTCAATTTTTAATGTGAATTCGGGACTACTGTGTCCTTCTTTAAAGGGGTAAATCAATGAATAAAGAAATCTGAAGACCTGTAAAAGGTTAGAAGTGATGAACCTATCTAGCGCAGAATAAATCCAGTAGTCTGCTTGGCAGTGCTTAGTTTGAGCCGGTAGTTTCCGTAGCCGAGCACCGGCACCTAATTTTCTTCACCGGCACTTATTACAGTCTGTCACATGGTGGCGCAGCCTGTCTAATTTAGAGAACAGTACAACAACAGCTGTGCATTAATTCAAACTAGGTTAAAAATTACTAATACCTGTTGCCCAAGCCATTCGTATAGCTTCGGAGACCTGGAATAGTCTGAATTGTCACACTTGTAGGAGTGTGATGATTAGTACTTGTATTATTACTGTCACTGGCAGCACTGGCAGGGGCAATGTGTGGTGCAAGCTGCAGTGGCCTCCTGATCAGGGCCCTGGCGCTTATTGTTTTTTTACAAATTAAGCATTGCTGCTCAGAAGTTACAAAAAGTAGCCAAGTGATTAATCGTTGCTGGTGGTTGCAGATGGTGGGCACCAGTACTCATTTTTGGGGACCAAGACTAATTTTCTATCATCAGACTTTGATCCAGAGCAAGGCAAAAGAGAGAGGAAGAAAGGGTGAATGGAAGAGGAAGAAAATGAAATGAAAACAGTGATAAAGCAAGAAAGCAGGGTTGAAAACTAACCTACTAGAGCGGGATAGAGGACGATAATGTAGAGAGGTGGAAGAAAGAGCGCTAGGTGAAATCAAGTCTAGGAAGCCTTAGTTTTTGGCAAACTTGTCATTTGAACACCCCTGCGGTGGACTTTTATGGAAAAACCTTAGGCCTCTGCATGCATATCTGTATAAATTAAGCACTAAAGCTGCATCACATTGAAGCTATCTTAAAGCAGTCCTGGTGGCCAAGCGTGAGTAGTCAATCGCAGCGTCATAATGTGGATCACTATGGAAATGTTTGGAGTTTCATCTTGTGTCACCATCAGTCCCTACAGTATATATTATTCCACTCTAGGGCTCATGAAACTTTGCCATCCACAAATTGTTGAGAGAGTTGATGATTAGTTCATTCTGCAAAGTACATTCTAGGTTAGGATTTAAAAAGTAATTTCTCTTATATCAAGACTGGAACTATTGCAGCATTTTACTGACTTGGCGATGGGCATATTCAAGGGAAGGAAATTGCACTCTGACTATATACTGTGACCACACATATCGGAAATATAAATAGACAAGGACTAAAAGAAAACTAATTGGTAGCATCCAGCCACAAATGGGAGAATCATAAAATTCATCACTAGTACCAAACCAGCAATGGGAGAGCCATAAAATGAATTGGTAATGGCAAGCCAGCATAGACAATAGTTCATCAAATGCCAGGGGTAGCGGAATTTCCACCATACACACTTTCTCTACACCCCTCGACAGCTTACTACTTGCTCCCGCGGGTTAGAAGAAGGGCAACATGTTGAATATACAGGAAGGACAGGGGACGAAAAAGCTCTATTTACGCTCTGTCCTGCTACAGCCTCCATCTTGCCTAAGACTAAGGGTAACAAGGGGAGTGCTGATGTTAGCAAAAGCATAGCCAACTGCTGCCCGTAACTCGCCTCCAGGCAAGCTAGAGTTGAGTCTAGTTCCGGATTACCAAATAGGCAAAGTAGGCACCGGCCTATGGGCGCCACTCCTTTTAGGGGCCCCACGACAGCGAATCCAAATAATATACATTTTATCTTGAAAGAAAATTACAATCAAGCTTTCTTAAATTGTTTCCAAAGGGGAGAGGGTGTAGCCTTTCGGCTAGAGCGATTGACCTCAAAGCTGGGGAACCGGGTTCGAGCCTCGGCATCGATGCTCAACATGCTGTGATTCTGGGCAAATCACTTCATCTCCCCGTGCCTAGCAAAAAACAAAAAAACAAAATGAATGTGTCCATCTGTAATGAAACTGGTGCTCGTGTAAAGCGCTCTGATGCCCGATTTTCTCGGTCTAGTTCACGTTATATAAAACTCTAAAAAAAAATTGAAAAAAATTGAGGTTGGCCCCGAAATTTCAACTGCCCAAAGGCCTCCACTGGGTTTAATCCGGCACTGGTTGAGCCAGAGCGTGAGCTTTTTCCACGAGCAGGGAAATCAGAAACAATCACAGAGCAGATGCCATTAAAACAAATATTACTTTTTAAAATCTGAAAAAGTTCCTAATTTCTTTACATTATTATGTGTCGAATTGCATTACCACTTTGAGGGACAGTTATTAAAATTCATTATTTTTAACATAACACTTTCTAAAAGATTTAACACTTCCTGAATGCACTACTGTTGTGGCCATGAAGGTGTCAAGAGATAATGTTGTTTGTGATGTTCAGTATGTGAATGGTCAATAATATAGTAAATGGTGCAGCATTATAATGTATGAAGACATACATGAGTGAACTGAATCCCTTCTGGGTGCCCCCAAATTTGGCATTTAAGGAAAATGAGGCGAAGTGAAGTAAACGGTTTGCCCAGGGCCACACAATCTGATCAGACTGGTGAAGTGAAGAAGTATGATTTGAGGCGAGATTTCCAGTTCAGTCTACCTCCTCCCCAGACCCCATAAGGGGTCAATTCAGAGGAAAAATGGAGGAGGTAGCGGTGGGCAGCAATCCTGCTCACCCACCATAGGCCTCCAGGACAATGTCCTGAGGAAGAAGGGCAACAGAGAGACAAGGTTACTCTTCAAGGCTTTGACTTTTATAACATTCCATAATAAGGGTTTGAAAAATTGCAGTCTCCTAAACCTCAAGGGGTGAAGGTGAATGACAAAGAAAGAGTTAATGCCAAGTTTGTGGGAGGTACAAGCAGGAGGCACAGTTAAGCACAAGGTTTGATTAACCCGAGTAAGAAAGAGCCAATTGTAGGCCTCCAAAGCTCAAGGTCAGTTTATCCAATAAAGGAGGTTCAAGCCGCAGACAGGCCAGATCTCAAGATGTGATCAATCCTGAGGGAGGAAGATCCACCTGCGTGCAACCTAAATCTCAAACTGGAGTAAATCCCGAAGAAGAGGGAACCAACTGCTGGTACCCTAAACCTCAAAGCACGGGTAATCCCAAGGAGGGAGTAAAAGGCAGACCCCCACCCCAAAAAAATAATAATCCTGGCTTGTCCTGTGGTGATCCTGGTTCTGTCCTTCCTATCTTCGGCCTTAGAAGTCAAGATGCCCGTGGCAAGAACAGAAAGTAAAGATGGTTATTAGAGCCCTCTTTCCTTTCTGTAGTTTTTATGTCTAACTGCCCGACAAATAGGTGAACAAGCAGAAGAAACGCATGGGGCGAGGTACAAAGTGGTACATGGAGCAGATCTGGTAGAGATATTGATAAAGGCTGAGATAAACATCGATAATCGGGGACCTTTTAAGATGTGAGGAAGCTAAAAATAAGTAAGAGACAACAGAAAATAGGGATTACACAGCCTCTTAGCTCCTCAGACATGTATCATGTCCAGCCATTGATAGAAGATCCTACAGTATAGGTCTCATAAGTAAGAGTGCATGTACAAACACACACACACAACACACTGATTGTGAATTATATGGAGAATGGGACTGGTAAGTGTGAGGGTCTTTTTACACATGTATCGATAGAAAGATCCAGAGTTACAGACATGTAGCCCTCTCTTGAGTATGTCACTCACCTGCAGAATGCTCCGATGTTCTCTACCAGGTAGCACTGGCCGCTGTTGTAGCAGTACATAGGGAACATATCACAGACAGATTTGCACGAATTGTTGAACCTCACATAGCCCGTCCTGCACTCTGTGCCATTGTCTCCAGCTATCATCTGGGTCAGGTCCTTGTTTGTATCAGGCAGTGATTTGGGGTTCACATCCACCCCGGACAAGATGAACGTGTGCTGTGGCACGTGCTGCCTGTCTGTGGGTTTCTCTTCCTTTGTCATGGTTGGCATCTTGGGAGTAAATGTCAATGGTTTGGCACCGTTCTCATCCTCTAGTCCTCGAGCTGTGGCTTCCTCTTCTTCTCCATCATCTCCTTCCTCAATGTCATCTTCATCGTCCTCATCCTGGTTGGCACCTTCTTCATCGCCATCAGCATAGAACGATGTGGTTGGGTAGAAGTCGGATTCGTCAAAAGGCGTGAAGTCATCGTACAGCTCCGACAGGGACCAGGAGGGCTTCCTGTCATGCAACTTCTTGGTGGAGTCGACACCTGGTATGGGAGATCTACGGAAGTCATCCGGCCCACCCTGGCCATCTATGTCAAAGAGGTCATAATAATCAATGTCGATTATGTCAGGAGCAGGCTGGTCAGATGGAGGTTCTGGGGATTTGAGGGTCTTCGGAGGAGATGTTGTCACTAAATGCTCTTCTTTGTCGAGAAATGCAAGATCCAGGTTTGCCTTAGCCCCTTGCCCCCGAGACTTCATGGTGGTCTCCGCCCACAAGTCTGGAGGCTGTTCTGCTTCCTTAGAATCAAAGTCAACGTCTGTTTCTGGAGTTGTTTGGATACTTTCTCCTGTTGATTTGCCACTTGGGGTTGGAGGTGAAAGGTCGCCATCTCTGTAGACCCCTAGCAGCAGGTCAGTCTCTGCAGAATCTGGGCTGATGCCTACCCCCACCTGTGCAGTCTCCGGGCCTTTGTCCCCAGGGTTGGCACTCTGGTATGTGGGAGAGGTAGTGCCCTCACTGGCGACCCCCAAATCCTGCTCCATCCCAGGGTGGTCTGGGTAAGTGAGGACACTTTCTGGCAGGCTGGCATATGGGCCTCCGCTGCCGGCCTCCTCGGAGTCCTCGACGTCCCTTGCCACTTTCCTTGAGTTGCTTAAAGCTGGGGCAAAGGCCTCGCCGCCTGCGGTCCATGGGGGAGTAGTTACACTTCTCGAACCTTCCAGCCCCCCCTGCGTCTGTTGGTTGGCCGCAGACACGGTTCCGTCTCCGGTGCACGACGAGCAGATGGGCGGCTCACTGCTGTCCTTTTTCATCTCAGCAGAATAGTACCCTGTGGTGCTCCCTTCGAGGGGGGAGCTCTCGGCACTGCGGGTGGCAAGAGTGGTGGCATCCGTGCCAGAGGTGCCAGCAGACTCAGAAAGGTCCGCGGGTGCCCCTGGCTGCAGCTCCGCCCCCCTGGGGGCAGACTTCCCCAGTCCTTGGGCCACGGACCTATTTGCGGCCTCTTGTGCCCCATCCTGTCCGGGTTCCTGGTCAGTAAGGCTCTTGGACAGAAGGCTTCTCTGGAAGGCCTCGGCGCTCTGTGGGGCCTCCGTACCCAAATCGCTCAACCAGACATGCCCCTCCCACCTGGCATCATTGGCATCCGTGGCATCGGCGGGCTGTGGCTTCCATTCGAGCGCTGCTGAATAGAAAGGAAAGAGTAGAGAATAAAGTTAACTATACACAGTGCTTGAGACTTCATTTTTGAAAAATCAACATGTTTAAATAAATACAAACAGTGGCTTTTATTTTATTATTATTTCTCCTGATTTTCTTTTGGACGTATTTATCCGTTTTTTGTAATTAGTTGGTTAGTGCCAAGGGACCCTTTGGAATGTATAAAGGTTCCTTCAGAAATACAGATAACAGCATATAAAAATGTAACATAACACGCACCCAAACCTCGAGATAACATTTGTTCTCAGAACAATGCCTCATAGATTGTGTTGCCAGAGGTCATGGTGGAAGCAGTTGTTTTCCAAGCTCCATGCCCTGATGCCCACTTAGTTATGCTTCCATTTATCTTATCCTGTGACTTATACTACCGATAATTATTCCTACTCAGTTATGCATCTGCGGATAATCATCCACCCATCAGTAATTCGTTCCCATGCCCTGAAATGGAGGTAGCTATTGTCCAGCTCTGTTTTATCCAAAGAAATGCATGCATTATATTTATACAGCGCTTTCTGACATCTTGTGGCGCCATTAGCACTCTCTAGATTGTCCAGTAAGAAGATACTTGGTGTGCGCCATTTACATAGCGCTTCGTAGACCTGACCAGGTCTCCGAGCCCCCATTTAAGATCATTTATGCGTCCAGACGGGAGCCGCGAGGCTCAACCTGAAGCAACCGGTCGCTGCCACGACAGATTTTAACAAGGCCGACAGCAGTTTAAACAGGCGACGCCTCGTGCAATCAGTAAATTGCAATCAGTTGCACGCTCTAATATTGGTAATGCAGCAGGCTGTTGTGCAATGCTTGTAATTACGGCCTCTGATTTTGCCAGTGATGTCAGAAGCCAATCACACAGAAGGGCTTTGAGCAAAATCACCTTCTAGGAGGTAGGGGAGGCCACTGGCAGTAATGGGGCAACGCTTCCGGCTTTGAGACTGGGCCCCCTTTTTTTGATATTTGGGCGCGGGGGAGCTGGACACTTCTGCATTTTATGGGTTTTGGGATCCCTTTTCTGAGGGAGCAGTTGCCAGTGTCTTTACTGCAAGCTATGAAAATAGGTCAGCTGATCCTCGCAGTTGGGTAGTAGCATTCAGACATAATTGGTTGCAGTGTTGGTCCCGGTGTAACCAGTGGCGTAGCAAGGTCAGGTGGTACCCGGTGCGGAAAATTTCTTGTCACCCCCGGCTTAACGTACAAATACAAACAAATAGCATGCATCATAACGTTTACGTTACTTACCAAACTCAGTATCATAGAGAAGAGGATGATCACAATGAATCACTGAACTAAAAAATGTAACAAAAATAAATTCAGCACGGCACTTCTAAGCTTCAGTAATAATGCACAACTAACTCAACAGAATGACGTGGGGTGACTGACCGGCACGGCAGCGGATAGGATTGGTTGCGGGTTGAGTGATGATGAGTCACCGGTTGTTTACGTCTCGCTCGTGTACAAACTGCAGAGACAGACTTCGGCGGAAAGAAACACCCCCTCCCCTTCCTTATCCATACGCTCTCCACTAAACAGCGCAGAGTTCAGCCGCGTTTCGTTGCGTTTGTTGACTGAACTAAAACGTTTCAATACGTATTATGTTGACTTGTTGAGGTTAATTATTTGTCAGACGAAGTTATTAAACTCGTTTTAAATAATATATATATATTTTTTAAAGTGTCGTGAGCCCCAAATTTTTTATTTTATTTTAAAAACACATATTTTTGCCATTTTGTCACCCCCCTCAGTGATGACACCCGGGGCGGCCCGCACCCACCGCACCCCCCCTTCCTACCCCACTGGGTGTAACTACACATGCTGCACTAATGAGAGCTATGCCCCTTATAGGGAGGATTTCGCTATAATTTAATCGAATTCTGTATTTAAATGACATACGTCACCCTCTTCTTACAGTACAATGTTCACTAAATAACTTTGCAGTACACCTTTGATTCCCTGCCCATGTTTCAAAATGGAGGACTTACACATTTTCGGTGTGGATTTTTGAAGCAAATTATTTTCCTCACTGATGCTGCTTAGTGCAATTATATACATCATATGCATACAAATGTGCGGAGTCTGAAACGCAGTTTATTGCATTCCTGTGTTTGGGGGGGGGGGTGATTTACAAGAGGAGGATCCTCAAGAGGATGTTCTGCCTCTTCCCCCAACAAACGATACCTGCCTATGCGCTTTATACACAGCCCCTCTTTTGCAAGCTTTAGCTACAAAAACAAGCCATTAAGGACAACCTGAGTACAGTCTCATTGCATAGACCCATAGTGTGAGCAGTTTAGATAAAGTGTATGATGCTTCAGAAGCCCCTCCCCTATGGTACTAAAAAATTATTTGACCTTTGCACTGTAGCAATGAATGTTTAGGATTAGGCCCTGGTGCTCAGCTCTTACTGCCGTGGCCCGCCTCCCGTAGAAGCTCTAACTTATTAATTCTCACATTTCTTTAACTTCATATTTTTACGAGAACATATTGTGGCATTTGCTGAGACATCCCATTGCCAAAGAGAAAATAGTCATTATTCAATATTATCTTGATCATTTCAATTAACATGCGCACATGATCCATTTTAGCAAAGATCTCTTTTCTAAAAAAAGTATTTGCGTGCTTTTAACCCAGGTTCATGATGAAAACAGGTAATGAGAGAGGTGACTTTCATGGTAATCTTTTGGTCTCCTTTCTGCCAGGGGATGTTCTGTAACTGGCATAAAATATCTTTTGTGTCCCGTAAAAATGTTTTTAATTGTCTTTCGGTGTCAAAAATAAATCTAGAAATTGGGATGTTTGCTCAAAGAGGGACCCAATGCTAGAAACAGTGGATCTCCCTGGTGGCTCCATTGCAGTCTTATGTACCTTGGGGAGAAGATATATTGTTGGCATAATGGTGAATTCCACTACATAGCTAGAAGAATTGAGAAAAGGTGCCAGTATAATAATAAAACGGGTAGATAAAGGTGGAGACATTTTCAGTCTAAAGCAGGATATATGAAGGAGGTATATAGACAATTGAACGACTCAGAGTGTTATAGAAAGGTACAAGAGAAACCATTAAAACACAGAACTGAAATGTATTGAGATAAGCTTGTGAACTGGAAAGATTCAGGACTCCTGAGTGAGGAAGAAGCAAGATTCCTGATCAACAACATGAGAAATATATGGAAAAAATCATTATTTGGCTACATTAGATTGACCAGACGCCTTTGAACCCTCCCTTGATCAAGACAACTGTAGTATTTACAATTTAGAAGCTCCGCCCCTGGGCAAAGCTGGGGGTACAAGAGTCTAAATCAAGACACTCCTCAGGAAGCTGACCCCAGACCTGCCTGCCAGGACTAAAGAAGGTGGTCACACAGCATCTGTAAGGGCAGGGCTGGACAGAGCTTGCAAGGACATAGAGGGCTCCAAGACAAGAGCAGACAGCACACGGGTGCCAAGCAGCTGGACTGGACTGCAAGGGGGAGCGACTTGATCTCTGGAAGGCCAGCACATGCCCAGCTGACCAGCTGCTTGAGGACGAGAATGCCCTGAAGCTGAGGTTGCCACAGCCCGGCTGGCCAAGAGGAGACCAGAAGAACATCACCTCCTCCGAAGACCAGCTCTGTTAGCTTCTGACATCGAGAAAGATGAGCCTGCACTCTCTGCATCCCATCCTGCGCCCAGCCATCGAGTGCCTGCATATGGTCCTTCTTCCCCTGGTGGGTTGAGGGGCAGCTGCTCTTAGCTGGTGTGCGCTCCCATTCTGATCCCCGACTCTGGAACTAATGTAATGACCCTTCTAGCCTCAGGGTTCAAAGAACATAAGGGCTAGAAGATCCCGTCATGGCCAGACCTAGCCCCAAGGAACCAGGTCCAGATTGACACCGGTTCTACCAGTGTCTTCCGTAAATGCACTGCTCATGGCAGCTTTCCAAGATACAGGCCTCTGAAGGACAGCAGCATCACAGGACCAACTCTTTTTGCTGCTGGCTCACTATTCCCATGCTAGTAGTTGGACACCAGCAGCTAGAAATATTGGACTATGCCTGTAAACAGACACTGGTGACGGGTACAAGGGCCCACAATATGCATTGGGCACGCTGTCTATCTGAATACACCTGGTGCAGGCCAGGGCAATGTACACCCAATTACACAAACAAATGCACTGTCCTCAGTGCAGGCGCAAACTCTCAACAGTTCACGCCTGTGCTGAGGGCGACGCATTAGTGAAAGTCAGAGCTGTAGTTTGAAACCCTAGCTGTGTCTTTCACTAGAGGCTGACCAGCCTCTGCTTGGAGAGGGGAAAATACCCCCCCACCCTCCGGCTGGTAGGTACAGTGCAAAAATGCATCTGACAAAATGGGTGTAACCCCTTCGCCTCCTCCATAGGGGTGAATGTGGGTGTGGGTCACCCCCTCATTGTGGTGCACCGTCAGTGTTCCTCCTGACAGCTTCATTGCTTCTGGACCCACATCTGTAATGAGGTCCGGGCACACAGGGACAGTGCGTCCTGATCTGCATGGGTCCACACACTGGTACAACCCATAATATAGAAGGGGCCGTACAAGGAAAGATGGCCTCTTCTCTAATACCACAGTGCCCTGGGTGCAAAAAGGGGCCTGCAAACCACTGTTACACCCAGGCTACTTTCTGTAGGACGGCTCCAGGACATCAGCCAAAACATTGGGAGCACAGGAGTCTTTGCTGAATGGGGTCTCAGCTGTTGTTTTTGGAATTTACATTTTTGGGGGCAAATATTTGTCTTCTTGCCCTTGCCTGTATTTAGGGGGGACACCTGTACTTCAAACCTTGGTATCAGAAGGGTACCCAAGATTGGCCCAGACCCAGGTTGGATTCCGATTGCCTGCATCAGTTTTGCCTAACTTTCAGACCGTTCTGTGAGAACTCAACTCCTGCTAATAACTAGAGATCCCAGATCTTCCAAACCAGTTCTCCCCTAACCGAGGCTCACAGTACAACACTGACCATAGAGTCCATGTTAGCAGGAATATAGCATCTAGAGCTAACGAACTATAATAGTATTTGTGGTCTATCGTGGCCCCAGAAGGTGCTTGCACCTTCCATTTTTTGTTTATCATCTTTTTGAGCTGAACCTTTTCCTCATCTGTTACAAAAGTCATTGTCTGGAAAATTATGTTGAATGTTATTTACCGTGGCATACTGAAACAGAGTTTCTACCTGCTTCCCTCCTGGAACCAGTCTTGGCTGCTCGACCCCGGTGCCCTGGCAGAGTCCAGTTGGAGTGAATGAGAATGGTGGCACTGAATGATACCCATTAACCACTGACTGTCCCAGGACCCAAACAACAAGGCCTACAGTATCCGAGGAGAGTCCAAAACTTCAGGTTATCCCTGGGAAGAGGACAGACATACGGTTCCTATGGAAGAGCCCAGATTACAGGGAAAACCTGGGAGGAGAACAGACACACGGTCCCTATGGAAGAGCCCAGATTACAGGGAAAACCTGGGAGGAACCCACACTGCATGGTGTTCCCAGGATAAGACCCAGACTGTGCTGGCGGCCAAGAGAGGAACTGTAAGTGCAAGGTGTATAAAACAGAAGAGGCTGCGTGGAAACCATGGAGTAGCCCAGACTTTGTGTATTTCTTGGGAGGACCCTATGTTGTAGGGTTTCACTGTAGGAGCTCAGTATCAGGGCGTCTATAGAAGAGGCCCGGCTGCATAGTTTCTAAACAGGGGGCCAGACAGCACAGTATCCAAGGAGTGGCCCAGACAGCAAGGTATTCCTGGAAAGGAACCCTGACTGCAGGGGATCCCTAGAGAACCCCAAGCTGCTGGCTGTCCAAGGAGGAGATCGGACTGTGGGGTATCTCTCTAGGAGCTCAGCCTGCATGGTAACCCTGGAAGCAGACAAGACTGTACAGTGTGCCAGAGGGGAGCCCAAACTCGACAGTATTCATAGCGAACCTGAGGCTGCAGGGTGCAGTATTGTAGTCACATATACACAGTGCTCCATACCCCTGATGAGGTACCGAAGCACACTGCAGGTAAGTAAGGGTATCCAATGAGAAGCCCAGGCTGCAGTGTATCTGTGATGGAGCTCGAGTAGCAGGGTGTTTAAGGAGGAGGCCAGGGGCCTTGTGCAAAGTGTTCCAGGGTGTAATGCATCCGTGGAAGCAGCCCAGTCTACAGTGTGCCTGTGGAGGAGCATGGGTTACAGCTAGGCTGTCAAAGGGAGAGCCCAGGAGCACGATATCCAAGCACAAGCTGAGTCTGAAGGGTGCCGGGTATGCCTGAGAGGAGCACAGCCTCCAGGGTGTCCCGGGACGAGCCCAGGTGCAGGGTATCCTGGGACGAACCCAGGTACAGGGTATCGTGGGACAAACTCAGGTGCAGGGTATCCTGGGATGAACCCAGGTACAGGGTATCATGGGACAAACCGGTGCAGGGTATACCTGAGAGGAGCCCAGCATTCAAGGTGTCCCTGGGAGGTGCCCAGGCGCAGGTTATCCTGTGACGAACCGAGGTACACGGTATTGTGGGACAAATCCAGGTGCAGGGTATCCTGGGATGAACCCAGGTACAGGGTAGGCCTGGGAGGAGCCCAGCCTTCAGGGTGTCCCGGGATGAACCCAGGTGTAGGGTATCCTGGGTCCCAGGTTCAGAGTATCCTGGGAGGATCCTAGGTGCAGGGCATGCCTGGGAGGAGCCCATCCTTCAGCGCGTCCCAGAAGGAGCCCAGGAGCAGGGTATCGTGGGACGAACCCAGGTGCAAGGTATGCCTGAGAAGAGCCCACCCTTCAAGGTGCCCCTGAGAAGAGCCCAGGTGCCTGGTATGCCTGAGAGGAGACCACCCTTCAAGGTGCCCCTGAGAGGAGCCCAGGTGCAGGGTATGCCTGAGAGGAGCCCACCCTTCAAGTTGCCCCTGAGAGGAGCCCAGGTGCAGGGTGTGCCTGAGAGGAGCCCACCCTTCAAGGTGCCCCTGAGAGGAGCCCAGGTGCCGGGTATGCCTGAGAGGAGCCCACCCTTTAAGGTGCCCCTGAGAGGAGCCCAGGTGCAGGGTATGCCTGAGAGCCTGAGGAGCCCACCCTTCAAGGTGCCCCTGAGAGGAGCCCAGGTGCAGGGTATGCCTGAGAGGATCCCACCCTTCAAGGTGCCCCTGAGAGGAGCCCAGGTGCAGGGTATGCCTGAGAGGAGCCCACCCTTCAAGGTGCCCCTGAGAGGAGCCCAGGTGCAGGGTATGCCTGAGAGGAGCCCACCCTTCAAGGTGCCCCTTAGAGGAGCCCAGGTGCCGGATATGCCTGAGAGCCTGAGGAGCCCACCCTTCAAGGTGACCCTGAGAGGAGCCCATGTGCAGGGTATGCCTGAGAGGAGCCCCCCTTCAAGGTGCCCCTGAGAGGAGCCCAGGTGCAGGGTATGCCTGAGAGGAGCCCACCCTTCAAGGTGCCTCTGAGATGAGCCCAGGTGCCGGGTATGCCTGAGAGGAGCCCACCCTTCAAGGTGCCCCTGAGAGGAGCCCAGGTGCAGGGTATGCCTGAGAGGAGCCCACCCTTCAAGGTGCCCCTGAGAGGAGCCCAGGTGCCGGGTATGCCTGAGGAGCCCACCCTTCAAGGTGCCCCTGAGAGGAGCCCAGGTGCAGGGTATGCCTGAGAGCCTGAGGAGCCCACCCTTCAAGGTGCCCCTGAGAGGAGCCCAGGTGCAGGGTATGCCTGAGAGCCTGAGGAGCCCACCCTTCAAGGTGCCCCTGAGAGGAGCCCAGGTGCAGGGTATGCCTGAGAGGAGCCCACCCTTCAAGGTGCCCCTGAGAGGAGCCCAGGTGGCGGGTATGCCTGAGAGCCTGAGGAGCCCACCCTTCAAGGTGCCCCTGAGAGGAGCCCAGGTGCAGGGTATGCCTGAGAGGAGCCCACCCTTCAAGGTGCCCCTGAGAGGAGCCCAGGTGCAGGGTATGCCTGAGAGGAGCCCACCCTTCAAGGTGCCCCTGAGAGGAGCCCAGGTGCAGGGTATGCCTGAGAAGAGCCCTCCCTTCAAGGTGCCCCTGAGAGGAGCCCAGGTGCCGGGTATGCCTGAGAGGAGCCCACCCTTCAAGGTGCCCCTGAGAGGAGCCCAGGTGCAGGGTATGCCTGAGAGGAGCCCACCCTTCAAGGTGCCCCTGAGAGGAGCCCAGGTGCTGGGTATGCCTGAGAGGAGCCCACCCTTCAAGGTGCCCCTGAGAGGAGCCCAGGTGCTGGGTATGCCTGAGGAGCCTACCCTTCAAGGTGCCCCTGAGAGGAGCCCAGGTGCCGGGTATGCCTGAGAGGAGCCCACCCTTCAAGGTGCCCCTGAGAGGACCCCAGGTGCTGGGTATGCCTGAGAGGAGCCCACCCTTCAAGGTGCCCCTGAGAGGAGCCCAGGTGCAGGGTATGCCTGAGAGGAGCCCACCCTTCAAGGTGCCCCTGAGAGGAGCCCAGGTGCAGGGTATGCCTGAGAAGAGCCCACCCTTCAAGGTGCCCCTGAGAGGAGCCCAGGTGCCGGGTATGCCTGAGAGGAGCCCCTGAGAGGAGCCCAGGTGCAGGGTATGCCTGAGAGGAGCCCACCCTTCAAGGTGCCCCTGAGAAGAGCCCAGGTGCTGGGTATGCCTGAGAGGAGCCCACCCTTCAAGGTGCCCCTGAGAGGAGCCCAGGTGCTGGGTATGCCTGAGAGCCTGAGGAGCCCACCCTTCAAGGTGCCCCTGAGAGGAGCCCAGGTGCCGGGTATGCCTGAGAGGAGCCCACCCTTCAAGGTGCCCCTGAGAGGAGCCCAGGTGCTGGGTATGCCTGAGAGGAGCCCACCCTTCAAGGTGCCCCTGAGAGGAGCCCAGGTGCTGGGTATGCTGGGACAAACTGAGGTGCAGGGTAGGCCTGGGAGGATCCCAGCCTTCGGGGTTTCCTAGGGCCGCTGGGTATCTCTGGGATGAGCTTATTTGGAGAGTATTTGTGGGAGGAGTTACAATTTAGGAAAGAGTTGAAGACACGCCTCTCTAAATAACACTACATAACAATGTACTTACCGTCCACAACTTCGCTACCTCTCCTATCACTTGTTGGCTGTGTGCTAGCGTTTGACCCTGTATTTCGCTCCGCTGCCTTTTGGATAGGTTTGCGCTGTAGAAATATCACATACGTGCCTAGGTGCGAGGTATTCATGGAAGGATCCCGGGTACAGAGTATATCTCAGTGGGCTAAGCTGCAGGACCTTGTCCCCCCATGACCCAGGCCTCAGTCGGTGTTTGGTTTCTTCTAAGGCACACTGAGGACCCAAAAATGAATGACATCTCCAAGGCAGTGTAAGCACTCTGTGGGACTGACTTTAATCTGGCCACGATCCCTTACGCAAGGCAGCCATCTGCACGGAGGGAGAGGGGTGGGGGCGTTTAGAGTAAAGCGGTGGGGGGTTCAGAGTTAGAAAAGGGGGAAGCTATTCACCCATTGTAGACGCCGAAGAAAAGGGGAGCAGCGCAGAGGGCCCGCATCTGCAGGCAGAGGAGGCATGCATTATTCACTGGCACAAGGCTCAGTCACGTGACGAGCACCATAGGCTTTTATTCCACACAGCCCATCGGATCAAGACATCTTTTCTTTATTAAATACATCCGCCCACTCCCTGCCTCGCTGTCTGTGCCTACACAACTGCAGATGCGAGCGTGTTTATGAATTCACACGACATGTATGTATGGATGCCTCTCTCTCTCTCTCTCGCGCTCTCTCTCTATATATATATATATATATAGTTTCTCTCTCTATATATATATATATATATATATATATATAGCCTCGCTGTCTGTGCCTATAGAACTGCGATGCCAGCGTGTTTATGAAGTCACACTACATGTATGTGTGCATGCTTCTTTCTCTCTCTCTCTCTCTCTCTCTCTCTCTCTCTCTCTCTCTCTCTATATATATATATATATATATATATATGTGTGTCTCCATCTCTCTCTCTCTATATGTATATACATGTCTCTCTCTCTCGCACTGTCTCTCTCTCTCTCTATATATATATATATAGCCTCACTGTCTGTGCCTATAGAACTGCAGATGCCAGCGTGTTTATGAATTCACATGACATGTATATATGCATGCTTCTCTCTCTCTCTCTTTCTATATATATATATATGTGTGTGTGTGTGTGTCTCTGACAGCCTCGTTAACAATTTACTGTAAAGAAATGGTGATTTGATTACATAAGTGTTGTGTCTATATAGTAATACTAAACAGTGGAAATGGGTGCACTACATATATCCCATGTCTTCATAGATCTTTTCGCTATGCACATACATATTATGCGCACTCACACATATAGGTGTGTGTGTGTAGTACATGCTCAAATTCTTGTGCATGAGCACATGGCGCCTATGTGTGCCACACATATATATGGGTGTCGGTGTGTGATACATATACATGAGTGTCATTGTGCAGCGCAGTGGTATTCACAGCAGGAGTGAAATATGGATGTGTATGAACTACCTTGCTACCCAAGTGCAGAGTTCTTCAGTGCCTCGACAGGGCTATTAATGCTGATACCATAGATACCCTATATGGATGCCCATAGATGCTACATATAAAGATGAATGTCTGCAGCATTCTGATATTTGCAGTAGGAGTGCACCAGCATGTATATACAGGTATCTATGTGTGGTACACACATGCACACCAATGAGTGTCAATGTGTAGTGTTCAAATGAGTGAATATAGGAGGGACATGTATTTTGGAGTTTATGTTGCATGTGTACATGGGCGTCTGTGTTGTGTAGACATAGATGGGTGTGTGGGTGTGTGTGGTACTTGTATATTGGAGTCTATGTGACTCGTGTATATAAGTGTTGATGTGTGGCACTGACATGGACGTCACTTCACCATACCAAGAATCATCTCCAGCGTGCCAGTAAGAGCATCCATGGGTGTCCCATACCAAGAATTATCTCCAGCATGCCTGTGCCAGCCTTTTACCATGGATGTCCAATATTTCAAGTATTGTCTCTAGTATACCAGGTCCCTGTCTGTTAACAATTGCCCCCTGTATGCCAACACCAGTATTCTGCAAGGGCCCAAAGCAGACTCGCAAGCATACTACATTCTCACTAGTGCAAATTTACATTCACTAACTCACACTCATTCTCAACTTCTCACCTACTCACTCTTACTCAACCATTGCCACCACTTGCACTGATTCATTATCGCTCTCTTGCGCTCATTCCTCCACACCCTCACACACTGTCATTCATTCTTCCAGTCATTATTTCACAGCTACTCACTCTCACTGACTTTCACTCACTTTTCTCGCCCTAAGTGCGCCGGGTATGCCCAGACGTGGGTCCCGGGCTCACTGTGCCACTGGATTCAAGCTAGCCTGGCTGATGAGGGGTGAAACCCCGAAACCGGTCCCAGGATGCTTGTTTCCGGTCCAGGGAAGACCTGGCTTGGCAGTTCGGGCTGGACTGTTCCCATGAGGCACAGGGTCAAGACTGATTTGCATATGACTGGGTCTAAACTGGGGTGGCATGGTGAGCAAAAGAATGATGGATTTAACCCAGATCTCTTGACTCTTGATCTTTGTTCTACATTCCGTCTATCATTTCTGTGTCTTTTGCACTCACTCTTACCCTCACTCCATCATTCTCACTCGTACTCACTGACATTTTAATCTTGTTTACTGGCACCCCTATCGCTGACTGTCACTTTCACACACGCACACACACACATAAGTTGCACATAAATACTCCCTCTCGCACAAAAACACTCACCCACAAGCACGCACACAACATACAATTTAAAACATATTTTACTTAGCTGATGCTCCAGTATTTATTACACTAATAGTGAATAATATACAATTATTTGCTGGTAGTGTAATTAAAATGAGCTATAAACAAGGAGGGCGAAGCCGCCCCTCTCTTCTTGGCACTGATTTTGCCCCCTCTGAGACCAGGGGTCGCAGAGGCAGTGCCAGGGGTTGCAGTGAGCAGGCCAGGGGTTGTAGCTGCGAGCCCTAAATGACATCCATGGGTACTGAATTGTGCTATAAATGCATTTAAGCTTATGGCTTAAAAAATGGCCCACCTTTGCAAATCAGGTCAGTTTTGAACTTGTCAACAGCTGTGTTGGTGTTTTGCAAGGTAGAGGAGAGTGCATGCGTTTATACTTGCTGCAGGCAACATTTTTGGCAATATCAGGGAAATTAATAGTAAAAACCGGCTCACCAGACCATAAAACTGGCCGATTAACAGCAAAAAAACAAGCGCACACACTGACCTGTCAGACCAGCCCATCAGGCACTGCCCAATTGCCCTATAGGCCAGTCAGACACTGAATGCATTTTCATAGCGCGCCATACCCGTAGCGAAAGGTCGAAGTATATTGTATTGTATCAAATAAATGCATACCTATGCTTGGTGCATGCGCATATGGGCTTGCGTAGTATATACCATGCATGTGACATTGCTGGTCCGTGCAGATATGTCTTACGTCGATCTGCATCTCTGCGTGGTACTTGCCTGACTGCGAGCCATATTTGTTCTACACACGGTGACAATCGTCTTACTGAGCCCTAGGTGCGCCTGCAGCCCCGCGCGGACAACCTGCCTCAAAGCACCCTGCACCCATGTCATCGCCTGCTCCGACCCCCAGGTCCGCACCCACCTGAAATGTGTACCCTCCTCCTCCCCAGATCTGCACAGAGCTGCTGCCACCTGGCCCCACAACCCCTGTGCTAGGCCCGGACCCCTCCCCTCAGTTAGGTACCTGCACCCGTTGCCTCCTGACGACCTCCACTCCCGGTTCAGCCCCCACTTTCCGCCATTGTGTCCCCTAGGGTCTGCAGCACTAGCCTGACCCCCGGCACCAGGTCAGGTCCTTTTTCACAACCATACTCCACACTTGGGGACCCCCTCCATCCCCGGGACCCCCTCCACCTCCGCCATAAATCCCTTTTCTGGCACCATTCGCTCCCCCCCCCCCCGCTCCGGATCGCTCACCCACCTTTCTCCGCTCGGCTCGCCGGCAGGGTGATGAGGGCGAGAGCTGCTGCCAGCACCAAGGGGTGCGGGGGGCACCTGCAGATCCGCACTGCCCGCCCCATCCTGGCATGGGCCCCCTCCGCGTGTCCGGGCTCTGCTCAGACCCCCAGCATGTCCGGGACAGGGGGGCTGCACCCCGGCAATCCGCGCTGAGGGTTCGGGCTCTCTCTGCTCCTTAATGCCCGCTGCCGCCCGCCCGCTGCAGGTGCCCCATCCCCGGGCTGCAGAGCCTGAGAGTGGGGAGGGCTAGGATAACGCTGCTGAGCCGGGAGGAGCGAACGGTGGGGGCGAGGGGGGTGGAGGCGGGAGGAGAGATGAAGGGAGGAGAAGAGCGCTGAAGAGGAGGGAGGCACGAGAAAACTGTAGATGGAGGTGAAACGGCGCGAGAGCGGGAGAGAGACATCGGATGACTGGAAAGATAGCAAGCAGAGAAAAGAGACGAAGAAAAGGGAGAGACGTGGAGATTGGGGGGGGGGGGGGCACGGATGAAAGGGACTGGTGGTGGGGAAGGAGACATGGAGAGGTACAACTAGCGCGCTTTAACCCGCGTTTTGCCCCGCCAATAAAACGATGTATAGATTTTTTTTGCCAGCCCCTGGGCATTGAGTAATATCTGGGGACTGACCGGTGATTACACAAAACCGCAGTAACCCGCCGAAACCTCAACGTGCCCGGTGTGTGCTAACCGTATGCAGTGCTCTGATGAATGCTTACAGATGTGGGCGTTCAGATGCGTATTGCAGTAGGCAAGTATACAGAGACGTGCTTACAGAATACGAGTTACTCTATTATACAGATGTGCATACCAGCGCGCAAGCACACACAGAACGCGAGTGTACTGCACAAATGGTTGTTTACAGCATTATTGTACAGATGTGTGGTGCAGTAGGCAAGTAAGTATACAGAGACGTGCTTACAGAATACGAGTGACTCTATTATATAGATGTGCACAGGGCGGGTTCTATGATTTTTGGGGCCCCGGGCGAAACGGAATGTGCGAGGCCCCTCTAATTTGCAAACGTAACACATTCAGAGCTCTAGAAGCTGCTTTGTGCAGGCTCCTCCTGGGCCTCAGCTCCCCTCTCTGCCAACTACAAGCAGGGCTGGACTGGCCGTAGCGGGCTCCGGGCGTTTCCCCGGTAGGCCATCAGGGTGGGGGCCGGTTTTGGGCCCCTGGGGGGCCGTTTTTGTTACCGGGGGCCAGCAATATCGGCCCCCTGTAACAAATTTGGCCGAAACCGGCTCTAGCTAACAGCTCGGCCCCCCCCCCACGCCCCTTGGGGGGCTGGCCGAACAGTTAGCCAGGGCCGGGTTCTGTTCCCAGTCCGGCCCTGCCTAAAAGCACCTCTTTCACAGCTCATATGGGCTGAAGGTGTGAGAATTGCTTGGGGGCTGAGAGTTAAAACTGTGCAGACGGTAAAGTGCTGACAATGGGTGTCCCACAGTGTCTCTCAATGGGCAGCTAGACAGGAGGCGCCTGCAAAATGCATCTCCTTTTAACTGGCACAAGATGAAGTGTCTTCCTCCCCTAGGCCTCCCCACACCATCCCTGAGAGGCCCAGGGAGGGGGCCCACTCCTGTAAGCCCAATTGCAAACAGACACCTTTCTTCAATGGGATCGGCAGGGGCACAAGAGGTTTGGTGGTGTGTTGCACTGGTGCGGGGCCCCATGCTGGTGGGCTGAGTGCGAGGCCCTGGGCAGCTGCCCATACTGCCCATGCCTAACGCCGGCTCTGGATGTGCATACCAGCACGCAAGCACTCACAGAATACGAGTGTACTGCACAAATGGTTGTTTACAGCACGATTGTACAGATGTGTGGTGCAGCAGGCAAGTGTACAGTTGTCTTTTTAGTGTACTGTGCTAATGTGCTGTACCCATATAATGGAACTGCATTGCACAGACTTAAAGTATATGAGTGTTCCGAGGTATTTTACAGTAGGCGAGTGTGCAGCTGACTCCACGGAATGTGAGTGTACGATACTGACGTGTGTTGCAGAATGCTAGGGTGCAGATGTGTACATATAGATTTGAGTTTACTATACATATGTGTGTTTTCACGATGTATGCTAGATAAGGGAACCGTGCTGATGTGTGCTTGCAAAATGTGAGTTATTCTTATTATTTGAGAGATTTATATAGCACGAACATGACCCTTGCAGGTATCAGAGCGCTTTACAGTTATTAGTGTACAGATGTGAATTACAGAATGCAAGCATGAACACAGCTTTGCAGTACACCTCCATCCATTCTATAAGTATAGAACGGTACTCCTCTTCATTATGTAGTATGCATCTGTACGAAGCAGTAGCTGAGAATCTTTAACAGATCGGCAAACAGCCGTGTGCCTACAGCAGGACCACTGGGATGTTGCTGCATTTTCCGCATATTTATTGATTTGCCATACTTGCCACACTATCAGTCATCTGCTGCAGAATCTGCAGATTTGGGCAAAAAAGTATGCCATTTCTAGCTCAAATAGGTCAAAAGTGACTAAGAACGCCACAACAAGTGTTGCCGCACAGCGGAAGGCCATTCACAAAGGTTGACTGGTACCTTTCACATTGCTTATTGCTATATTTGGGTGTTAAATCGGTACTAATAAGGTGAAGCCTATTCTCAAACAGTGTAAAAATGACAAAATAACGACGTTGTACCATCACAACATGTGGTGCATTATGCTGCATAAGTTGTCTTTTCTGCTGCATAATTTGGTCAATCCTGCCGCATAATTTGGGCCTCCATTGACGCATAATTCCTGTGGTCTTGGCTTAAAGTAAGTGGGTGCGCAGGTGTATGTTACAGTAGACAAGTCTACACTTATATTTTTAAAGTATGTGAGTTAGTGTTCTGTACAGATGTGTATTACAGAATGCAAGCATGCAGATATGTACGTATAGAATGGAGGTATACTGCACAGCTGTGTGTTTACACAAAGGGGATGCTCAAGTGTATGTTACAGTAGGCAAATGTACACTTATCTTTTTATAGAATGTGAGTTTGTCTTCTGTACAGATGTATATGACATAATACAAGTATGAAAATGTGTACTTATACAATGGAGGTATACTTAGATGTATGTTACAGTGGGTAAATGTGCACTCATCTTTTTGAAGATTGTGAGTTAGTGTACTGCACAGATGTGCACTACCGCATGTAAGTATGCAGATGTTTAGGCATAGAATGGAGATGTACTACACAACCGTGTGTTCACAGTAAGTGTGAACTCAGATGCATGTTACAGCAGGTAACGGTACACTTATCTTTTTAAACATTGTGAATAAGTGTACTGCACATATGTGCATTACAGCATGTAAGTGTGCATATGTGTCCTTATAGAATGGCGGTATACTGCAGAGCTGTGTGTTTACAGTAAATGTGTGCTTAGATGCATGTTGCAGTAGGTAATTGTACACCTGTCCTTTTTAAAGCTTGTGAATTAGTGTTCTAAAAGGATGTGTAATACAGAATGCAAGCATGCAAATGTGTGGTTATAGAATGGAGGTGTACTGCACAGCTGTGTGTTTACACTGTGTACTCAGATGTATGTTTTAGTAGGTAAGTGTACACTTATCCTTTTTAAAGATTGTGAGTTCGTGTTCTGTAAGGATATGTATTACAGAATGCAAGCATGCAGTTGTGTAGTTACAGAATGGAGGTGTACTGCACAGCTGTGTGCTTAAGCTGTGTACTCAGATGTATGTTACAGTAGCTAAGTGTACACTTATCTTTTTTAAAGTTTGTGAGTTAGTGGGCTACACAGATGTGTATTACAGAATGCAAGCATGCAGATGTGTAGTTACAGAATGGAGGTGTACTGCACAGCTGTGTGCTTACGCTATGTACTCAGATGTATTTTACAGTAGGTAAGTGTACACTTATCCTTTTTAAAGATTGTGAGTTAGTGTTCAGTAAGGATATGTTTTACAGAATGCAAGCATGCAAATGTGTAGTTACAGAATGGAGGTGTACTGCACAGCTGTGTGCTTACGCTGTGTACTCAGATGTATGTTACAGTAGGTAAGTGTACACTTATCCTTTTTAAAGATTGTGAGTTAGTGTTCTGTAAGGATATGTATTACAGAATGCAAGCATGCAGATGTGTAGTTACAGAATGGAGGTGTACTGCACAGCTGTGTGCTTACGCTGTGTACTCAGATGTATGTTACAGTAGCTAAGCGTACACTTATCTTTTTTAAAGTTTGTGAGTTAGTGGACTACACAGATGTGTATTACAGAATGCAAGCATGCAGATGTGTAGTTACAGAATGGAGGTCTACTGCACAGCTGTGTGCTTATGCTATGTACTAAGATGTATTTTACAGTAGGTATGTGTACACGTATCTTTTTTAAAGAGTGTGAGTTAGTGTTCGGTAAGGATATGTATTACAGAATGCAAGCATGCAGATGTGTAGTTACAGAATGGAGGTGTACTGCACAGCTGTGTGCTTACGCTGTGTACTCAGATGTATGTTACAGTAGGTAAGTTTACACTTATCCTTTTTAAAGATTGTGAGTTAGTGTTATGGATATGTATTACAGAATGCAAGCATGCAGATGTGTAGTTACAGAATGGAGGTGTACTGCACAGCTGTGTGCTTACGCTGTGTACTCAGATGTATGTTACAGTAGGTAAGTGTACACTTATCCTTTTTAAAGATTGTGAGTTAGTGTTCTGCAAGGATATGTATTACAGAATGCAAGCATGCAGATGTGTAGTTACAGAATGGAGGTGTACTGCACAGCTGTGTGCTTACGCTGTGTACACAGATGTATGTTACAGTAGCTAAGTGTACACTTATCTTTTTTTAAGTTTGTGAGTTAGTGGACTACACAGATGTGTATTACAGAATGCAAGCATGCAGATGTGTACTTATAGAATGGAGGTGTACTGCACAGCTGTGTATTTGCAGTAAGTGTGTGCTCAGATGTATATTACAGTAAGCAAGTGTATGGGTATCTTTTTAAAGAATGTGAGTTAGTGTACTGAACAGATGTGTATTACAGCATGAAAGGATGCAGATGTGTAGGTATAGAATAGAGATGTACTGCACAGCTGTGTGTTAACAGTGTGTCCATAGATGTATGTTACAGTAGGTACATGTACACTTATGTTTTTAAAGATTGTGAGTTAGTAGATTACACAAAATGTGTTTACAGCATGTAAGTATGCAGAGGTGTACATTTTGGATTGGAGATGTACTGTACAGCTGTTGCTTTACAGTAACTGTGTTATCAGATGTATGTTACAGTAGGTAATTGTACACTTATATTTTTTAAAGATTGTGGGTTAATGTGCTTCACATATGTGTATTCCAGAATGCAAGTGTGCACATGTATATTTATAGAATGGAGATGTACTGTATAGCGGTGTGTTTGCAGTAAGTGGGCGCTCATATGTTTGTTACGGTAGGTAAGTGTACACTCATCTTTCTAAAGAATGTGCGTTAGTGTTTTGTACAGACGTATATTACAGAATGCAAGGGTGCAGGTGTTCACTTACAGGAATGTAGTGTACTGTGCAGCCTTGTTTACAGTAAGTGGGTGCTCAGATCTGTGTGACATTATGCAAGAGCACAGCTGCTTGTTCAAAGAGCACAAGCGTTCTTTACAATTACAAATATGTATTTAATAGAACCTCAGTGGACTATAGAGCTGTATGTTTACAGCAGTAAAGTCTGCTCGTGTGCTCGTACAGTTTCTATACATTTTTACAATATAAAGATGTGTGTTTACAGTAGGTGAGTGGAGCCAATGCACTATAAAGTGATATGAGTGAGTGTATTGTAAAACTACATGGTTGCAGCATGCAAGCGTTCAGATGTGTGTTTGTATTGGCTGAGTGTACTGTCCAGATCTGGGTATACCGTTTGTGACTGTTCCGATGTGTCTTTACAGTATGTGAGCTTTCTATGTTTGTTTACACACTATGTTCCGAAGGGTGCAAGTGTACATATGTAGCTGTACAAACTATGAATATTCGGATGGTCACTTGCAATGGGTGTATTTACAGCATGTGAGTATTCCGGTGCGTGTTTACAGGATATGAGTGTACATAGGTGTGTTTCCACTCTGCGGGAGCTCAGATGTGTGTTCTCAGTGTGAGGATGTTCTGGTGTGTCTTCACAGTCTGAGCGTGTTCATGTGTGTGGTTATATTGTACAAATCTTCAAGTATGGGTGCAGGTTATGTAACTAATGTAGAACTTACAATATGATATGGATGGAGGTTCACGACATGCAAGTGCTCGCTTATGTTATGGTGAGTGCTGAGATGTGTGTTTACAATCTGTGAGAGTTGGGCGGTGTGTTCTCAGAGTGCAAGATTCAAGTTGGTGTTTTTAATATTCACATGCTCAGAAATTCCTTTAATTTCTGCACATATTTAGATGTTTATTCTCATTATGTGATTCTTCCAATGGATGCCTACATTTTATGTGGTTACTGATGTTTCTTTACAGTACGTGTATTCTGATGCGTGTTTACAGGGTGGGTGCTGAAATGTGGATTTACAGTTTTGGAGTGTTTACAACATGGGAGTATGTATATATATATATACACATATATATACATATATATATTCACTGAAAAAACCATAGGTTTTAGGGACAGTTATAGTTAGTTGGACATTGCACTCGTACAAAACCCGTGAAATTCCCCCGTTATAGTTAGTTCAGCTAACTATAACTCACGCCCCCGCAATGCACTGCTGATGACGTCACATATTACATCACTCATGACATGGTCAGTGACATCACTGATGACATCACTGATGACATCTCAAATGACATCACTGATGACATCATGCAGTGACTGTGTGTTTCTATAAAGTTTAAATATGTTTTATATATATGCCAAGGTGTATTGAATAATGAGTGGGTGTATAAGTGTCTGGATGGATGATTTAGTAGGTGCGTGACTGACTCTATAAGTGAGTGATTAAACGTATCTTACTAAATGCATGGGTTAGTGACTAAACTGTGTGAATGTCTTTATCCGTCTGTCTGTTGGTGTGTAAGTGGCTGCATGGGTTTGTAAATAGCTACATGAGTGTCTATATGAGTTATTGATTGGTTGTCTGAGAATCTGTATGGGTGCCTGAGTGTTTGTGTGGATGGGGTGTGTGTGTGACTGCACATAGATGTATCAGTGGGTGATTCACTGGGTGCATGGTTTCAAGAGTGCATCTGTGATGGACTGTATGGGTGGGTGAGTGTGTGTATGGGTGTGTTAGTGAGTGAATGTATATCTCAGTGGTACATGTGTGAGTAACTACATATGTGAAAGGCAGTATATATGTGTGTTGGAGTATATAAATGGGTATAAGTGAGAGTGTGTGATTGTGAGAGTGGCTGTATGGATGAGTGTGTACTTGTATTAGTGATTGTATAAGAGCGTAAGAATGTGCTAGTATTTGTATGAGTAAGTGAGCTGGTGTGTGTATAACTGTATAGGTGAGTAAATGGCAGTGTGATTAATTATTTGCATGACTGACTAGGTGTGTGAGTACCTCTATGGATGAGTGGCGGTGTGTGAGTGTCTATGTAGGTGTATGAGTGCATATGATAGTCCTGTACTGAGTGACCGTAAGTATGAGTGACTGTACAGGTGAGTGAGTGGATGTGTGTGTAGACCTAAGAATCAGTGAGTGGGTATGTAGTTATTGGTGTTGGAGTGTCTATGGTTTTGAGAATGGCAGTCTGTAATTTAGAGTGGGTGTATCAAAAGTTATAATAGGGTGTGAGAAGATGCATGAAATTATCACATGGATGATGTCATCAGTGATGTCATCAGTGATGTCATTTGAGATGTCATCAGTGATGTCACTGACCATGTCATGAGTTATGTAATATGTGACGTCATCAGCAGTGCATTGCGGGCGCGAGTTATAGTTAGCTGAACTAACTATAACGGGGGAATTTCAAGGGTTTTGTACGAGTGCAATGTCCAACTAACTATAACTGTCCCTAAAACCTATGGTTTTTTCAGTGAATTTCAAAGGTTTTTTAAATGCAAATTTCTAACTATAACGTGTCTGAAACCTATGGTTTTTTCAGTGAATTTCAAAGGTTTTTTAAATGCTAATTTCTAACTATAACGTGCCTGAAACCTATGGTTTTTTCAGTAAATTTAAAGGTTTTTTAAATGCTAATTCCTAACTATAACATGTCTGAAACCTATGGTTTTTTTCAGTGAATTTCAAAGGTTTTGTAAATGACAATTTTTAAATGTATTAATTGTTATCTTTATTTTTTGATACTGATTTACTACATTTTTTTAAACTATTTATTTTTAGATATTTTATTTTTTAAATTACATTGTAATTACATTATACATTACATTACAAAATATACTTTCTCAGAATGAATTACTTTAGTTTAAATACTTTGCAAATAGGCAATAGACTTTTAAGTACAGTAGTTACAGTTGTTGCAATGGGCAACACAATTTCAAACACAATGCAACATTGAGCTCAATGTGAATTTCTAGTTAAATGCAATTAGTTACTTTATGGATTACTTTTTCTAACCACAGGACTGGATCCTAGATTCAGTCCTGGGACATCTCCTGTAAACAGTTGAGTAAAAGCGTTTTGGTTACAGTAGTGATTTTTAAGGAATATTATTGTATTTTAAAAGTTGACACTTAGAAACTTTTTCACATAGAATCAGCAATGTTATCCTATGGGAGGAAATTCACTTAGCAGGTAAGTAGTGTTATCGTTACTTTTTCTTACTCAGTGGCGGATCCTGGATCCAGCACTGGTGCATCTCCTGTAAACAGTTGAAAGAATGCGTTTAAGTCATACAGGCGATTTTAAGGAATATTTGTAGTTTGTGAAAATCGACACTTTGAAACTTTTCTGCTGAAAACCAGACAATGGATTCCTATGGAAGGAAATACAAGTTACTGGTAAGTACGGTTAGAATTACTTTTCAGGGTCAGTGCTGGGCTAAAAGATGCAGCACTGGGTTCTCTCCTGATAACAGGTGAGTAAAACGGAATTCGTAGTTCGGCTGATTTTAGAGGAATATTATAAAGTTCCAAAACTCCACACTTAGAAGAATTTCCAAGTGAAACCAGTCAATGTTAGCCTATGGAAGGAAATTCAAGTTACTGGTAAGTACGGTTAGAATTACTTTTCAGGATCTGTACTGGGCTCAAAGATGCAGCACCGAGGTCTCTCCTGATAACAGGTGAGTAAATCAGAATTCGTAGTTCTGATGATTTTAGAGGAATATTTGTATGTTTCAAAAATCGACACTTTGAAACTTTTTCAGCAAAAAGCAGGCAATGATATCCTATGGAAGGAAATACAAGTTACTGGTAAGTACGGTTAGAATTACTTTTCAGGATCTGTACCCGGCTCAAAGATGCAGCACTGAGGTCTCTCCTGATAACAGGTGAGTAAATCGGAATTCGTAGTTCAGCTGATTTTAGAGGAATATTATAAAGTTCCAAAACTCCACACTTAGAAGAATTTCCAAGTGAAACCAGTCAATGTTAGCCTATGGAAGGAAATTCAAGTTACTGGTAAGTATGGTTAGAATTACTTTTCAGGATCAGTACTGGGCTCAAAGATGCAGCACTGAGGTCTCTCCTGATAACAGGTGAGTAAATCGGAATTCGTAGTTCGGCTGATTTTAGAGGAATATTATAAAGTTCCAAAACTCCACACTTAGAAGAATTTCCAAGTGAAACCAGTCAATGTTAGCCTATGGAAGGAAATTCAAGTTACTGGTAAGTACGGTTAAAATTACTTTTCAGGATCGGTACTGGGCTCAAAGATGCAGCAATGAGGTCTCTCCTGATAACAGGTGAGTAAATCGGAATTCGTAGTTCGGCTGATTTTAGAGGAATATTTGTAAGTTTCAAAATCGACACTTAGAAACTTTTTCAGCAAAAAAGCAAGCAATGATATCCTATGGAAGGAAATTCAAGTTACTGGTAAGTACGGTTAGAATTACTTTTCAGGATCTGTACTGGGCTCAAAGATGCAGCACTGAGGTCTCTCCTGATAACAGGTGAGTAAATCGGAATTCGTAGTTCTGATGATTTTAGAGGAATATTTGTATGTTTCAAAATCGACACTTTGAAACTTTTTCAGCAAAAAGCAGGCAATGATATCCTATGGAAGGAAATACAAGTTACTGGTAAGTACGGTTAGAATTACTTTTCAGGATCTGTACTGGGCTCAAAGATGCAGCACTGAGGTCTCTCCTGATAACAGGTGAGTAAATCGGAATTCGTAGTTCAGCTGATTTTAGAGGAATATTATAAAGTTCCAAAACTCCACACTTAGAAGAATTTCCAAGTGAAACCAGTCAATGTTAGCCTATGGAAGGAAATTCAAGTTACTGGTAAGTATGGTTAGAATTACTTTTCAGGATCAGTACTGGGCTCAAAGATGCAGCACTGAGGTCTCTCCTGATAACAGGTGAGTAAATCGGAATTCGTAGTTCGGCTGATTTTAGAGGAATATTATAAAGTTCCAAAACTCCACACTTAGAAGAATTTCCAAGTGAAACCAGTCAATGATATCCTATGGAAGGAAATTCAAGTTACTGGTAAGTACGGTTAAAATTACTTTTCAGGATCAGTACTGGGCTCAAAGATGCAGCACTGAGGTCTCTCCTGATAACAGGTGAGTAAATCGGAATTCGTAGTTCGGCTGATTTTAGAGGAATATTTGCACAATGGTGAAGGGAGGGGGCGGGGCCTGAGGTGACATCTGTGTAAACGCACCCCGTGGCGCGTTTTAAGTTGGGGGATTAAGTCCCCTTGGTTCATGAGGGTCCCTGGGGTCCAACTAGCCCACCCTGTACCTCCAGTATGCGCCAGGGAGCTGCGTTGCAGAGAGGTGTTCAGAGGCCACGCCCCTTTTTGCACCTCTCTACAACGCAGCTCTGTGGCGCTTTCTGGACGTAGCTGGTGGGCTAGTTGGCCCCCAGGGACCCTCAGGATTGAAGGGGATTTAATTCCCCATCTTAAAACGCGCCACGGGGCCTGTTTGCACACATGTCACCTGATGCCCCACCCCCTCCCTTCACCACTGTGCAAACGCGCCCCGTGGCGCTTTTTAAGTTGGGGGATTAAGTCCCCTTGAAGACCTCCCACGGTCCCGCCAGCTCCCCGCGTCCCTCGGGAGCCGGCATTGCTTTTCCACATGGGGAGCCGCGAGGCTCCCGTCCTGTCATAGCAAACTACAGTGTCCCGGGGGTAGGCACCCCGGGACACTGCAGGAGCCGGCCCTGGGGGGTGGCGGTCCCCAGGGCCATCAAGGGCTCCAGGAGAGGGCCGCGCGGCCCCCCTCCCCACATCTGCAAAGCCCCGGGGAGGTGGTGGTCCCCGGGGCTTCGGGGATCCAAAACGGACCCCCATTTTAAATTTGTTAGTGCCCCGGGGAGGTGGCGGTCTCGGGCGTGTGGGGGGCTGGAGCCCCCACACAGGTGATTTAAATTTAAAAAAGAAGCCCCGGGGGTGGCGGTCCCGGGGATGCGGGAGGGCTCAGAGCCCTCCCGCACCATTTATTTTTAAAGCCCCAGGGGTGGCGGTCCCCGGGCTTGGGGGGCCTTAGAGGCCTCCCCACATATTATAAATAACCCCCCCGCATGCCCCGGGACTTGGCCCACCCGGGGCCAACTAACAACAAAGCGCGGGAGACCGCGCTTCGTTTTTTTTTTTTTCGGCGGGATCCGCGCACCCTAAGCGCATCCTGCCGATTTTTTTTTTTTTTAAATGCTTTTTTCTGCCCAGGGGGTCCTTGTGGGACCCCCTGAGCAGACCTAGGGGGTCAGGGTGTTTCTACCCTGCCCCCTTTGTGCGTTTTGCGCACTTGTTTCTTTTTTTTTTCTCGGCGGGATCCGCGCACCCTAAGCGCATCCCGCCGATTAAAAAAAAAAATTGCTTTTTTCTGCCCAGGGGGTCCTTGTGGGACCCCCTGAACAGATCTAGGAGGTCAGGGTGTTTCTACCCTGCCCCCTTTTTGCGCTTTGCGCACTTGTTTCTGTCCCTCGGTTCTACCGAGGGACAAAATGGCTGCCAACACTTCCTGATTTGGAGTGTTGACAGCCAATTAGCATGCAGCTCATGATCGGGAGGGTACGCGGACCCTACTCGGCCATAGATATATATGTGACTTTACTTTTGATTTTCTCAGGAACTACTGAACGCATTTACACCATTTAAGCAAAAGGCACGACACTGAACCAAGGGCTACCTCTTTGCCAAATTTGGTGTAATTCCGTTCAGCAGTTCGGGCTGTAGCTGCGACTAAAGGTTCCTATGGAAAAATGAATGGGGAAAACGCGTTTTGGGACCCCCCTTTTTTCTCGGCCCCCGCTTGACGAATCACCCCGAGACTTTCAGGATAGGAGCGGACCGGAGCGCCCCAACAAGTTGGAAGCTTTCGCGAAGATTCGTCAACCGGCGCCAACGTTATTGCAAATAGAATGTTGCGGATTTCCTATGGAAAATAGGTCCTAACTATAACTATCTACTGGCGACCGTCAGTAGATAATATATATATACACATATATATATTTTTATTTTATTTTATTTGTTTAATATAGCACATTAAATATCCATCAGGCCTCAAAGTGCTTCACAGAGAACAGAAATCTAGAAAGAATGGTAGAGCACCAAAATTTGAATACAGTGGTATAACGCAAAATGATGGGGCCCCCTGCAGAATGAGCTCAATGGGGGCCCCTGAACGGTTGGGTCCCCCTCATTCTGTAGGAGCCTGCTCGGTAAAGCAGAGTGGCTTTCCCAAGCGTTTAACTATTTATTATTCCATGCCCTTGCCCGCATTCTGCATTTCATGCAATGGCATGGCTTAGAGGGCAAGGAGGCCCCCACCAACACAGGAAACCTTGCCCCCCTCCCCCCCCACCGCAGGGGCCTCCATTACACCACTGCCTAAATAGCAGCAGTGGAACATTTACATTTTCAAAATGGTGGGAAAAGGATGTAGATAATGGCTGATAGACCACATGACATAACATGTGACCCGATCAGTGTGGAAAGGGGGGTCAGACAGGGGTGTGTACTGGCCCCCACCCTGTTCTCATTATTTATTAATGGCGTTGTCCGATACTTAGCAGATGTGCCAGCGGATGCCCCGGTGCTGGGGGGAGTAAAGGTGACTACTCTTCTGTTTGCGGATGACACATTGATAGTGTCCAAAACACCCAGTGCTCTACAATTGCTCTTGAATCGTTTCAAGGCCTTTTGTGATCAAAGAGGTCTCGAGGTTAATACCTCGAAAAGTAAACTTTTGTTAATGAATCCGCATAGAACATTCAAGGGCAAAATACTACTGAGGGGGATACCGCTTGATAGAGTGGCTACCTTTGAATATTCGGGTGTTACCCTATCCGAGAAAATGGTATGGAAAGATCGCATTTCGTAGCGGAACCTCCAGCAGAGACAGATCATTGGGGCGCTGATTCGGGAACATAGAACTTCCCAAACCAGGCCAATAGCTGCCCCCTTGCAGATTTATGAGCAGAAGGTAGTGAGCTCTGCCCTCTATGGGGTCGAACTCCGGGGATTCGAAAACATTGAAAGTTTACTTACTACTGAAAACAAATATTTAAGATATTTATGTTTACTCCCCCAGAGCACACCACTCCATCCTTTGCGATTAGATATGGGTAGACGCACTATTGTGGACAAAGCTAGGTTGCGCCCTTTATTATTTTGGTTGCGTCTTAGGCTAACCCCCGAGCTTTCCCATTATATGGCAGCGCTTGATGAGGTTTCCAGGCTTGATCGCTTTAAAAAGATTAGGTGGCTTAATAAAGTTAGATCACTACTAACAGCGATAGGCCTGGGAAGCTATTGGGAAACTAGAGATGTAGGCCAATTGCCTAGCAATGAAGTGGTTAAAACCCAATATTGGAGTTGGGTAGCACAATCTTTTGTTGCACAATCATCAGTGGGTCGCCTTACGATAGAATTCATAGAATTCAAAATGCAAAGCACCTTTGAGGCCTACTTGGATTATATAACCATCCCGCAGGATAGAAAACTTTATATCCAGTTCAGACTAGGTTGTCTCCCTGTGAATTCCTTCACAGCTGCTTGGCGCCAGCCCCTGTCTACTATACAGCATTGTCCAGGCTGCGCCGCAACGATTGAAACAATTGGCCACATCTTTTTTGCTTGTCCTCTCTATAATTTCCCAATACACCAGTGGTTAACCCCTGTTTGCAGGTTATTAGGAACCCGCTGCCATCAGGAAGCGCTCCGCATCCTAAAATCAGATTGTAGGCCTTTTGTAGCATGTGGTGTTGCAAAGTTTCTTGGTAAAATGTGGATTATCCGAAGGTTTGCGTGTAAGACGCAATAGTCTGCTTTTTATAACTGTCCTAAAAAAGAGTTATTCCATGCTTTGTAACACCCATGTATTGTTATAATCTGTAAACCGATCCAAATTTGATAAATTGCAGATTCCTTTTTTAAATGTGGCACATGTTTTAAAAATATTAATAGATTTTATTCTTTTAAAAATTATCTCATTACATTAGCGATGACTTAATATTTTTAAACATATGTCTACCGGTCAATGTTGTTTTATCTTATGTATAATGTCGGTTCATTGTATTGTAAGCACTCGCACTTTAATGGTCGTAATGACCGAATAAAGTTATAATGAATGAATGATAACATGTGTATTTGTAAAGCGCTTTCACCCTTAGGCATCTTGGCGCTGAATAACCGATGTTTATTGGGATCACTGTTAAAATATCGATCACAAAAACACCGACATACAAAAATATCGATGTGAAAATATCGGATACAAAAATATCGCCATCCTATACATAAACAAGATTTTACACAGATATCGATATTTAAATATCGCCGTAATAAATATCGTGAACAAAAATATCGACTACAAACATATCGATAACAAAAATATCGAAAAATTTAAATTATAAAGAGACACAACAAAAATATCGATAACACTAATATCGACTTACAAATATAATTATAACATACAAAAAATATCGATAATAATATTCAACATTAAATAAACACTCCTTACAACTATATAATAATTTAATATATTAAAACAAATATTATTAAATAATACCAACATATATAAAATTAATATATATTTAAAACAAATATAAAACAATTATAAAAACCCTAATAAATATATCAATTCATAAAAAACAATAAATATACTCACTAACACATAATTATTCACATATATATAATATACAACAATTATTAACGTTATAAAGTAAAATTATTAACAAATATTTTAAAATAACTACAACAAATAATATATTATAAACATCAAACAAACAACACATATATTTACCTAATTAAAAAGTAACTGCTACAAAATTCAAAAAACGTATCTCAACCAATGATTTTAAACTAAAAGAGCACAAACCAATTAAAATTGAGAAGTAATTAACTAAACACTATAAAAACTAAGAATTAACTTTAAAAAAATTACCGTTTATCGGCCAAACACGGAGGGAGAGCGTTACTTTGCTG
Organism: Calotriton arnoldi; assembly: GCA_963921515.1. NCBI lineage: Eukaryota > Metazoa > Chordata > Amphibia > Caudata > Salamandridae > Calotriton > Calotriton arnoldi. Next base: position 541,234 of record CAWUFW010009795.1, read on the forward strand.
GAGAGAGAGAGAAAGAAGATCTACAAAAACTACTATCACAGATTATATTACAACACAGGTAAGAAAAAGCATTATTTTATTATTATAAATGCCTCAACCTCCTTAACTTAACTACCTAAATCAATTAAATGTTCTCTTCTTTTTAAATCAAAAGTAAACTTGCTAACAACAACAGCAAAAAAAAAAATGCAAATGTGATTAAGTACCTTATCTAATTCAACATGATAAAAAACATGAACTATTAAAGAAGCAACTTTACCTAAAAAATAAAATAAAATTGTCTAATTTTGTTACATGCTTAAAAAGAGAAAACAAAACTAATAAATAAATTTTTCTTCACAGCTTTGACAAACTGCATCTACCAAAGAACATCCACCAAATTAAATTCATCTACTGCAAAAAGTAAGTATACTTTCAGTGTAAAAAAATGATTAAGACAAAGAAAGTAAAAATAAACTCTAATATAATTAACGTAAACAATTTTCTACCCCATCTACAGAAATTACAACTGTGAAACTCAAAAAGCAGCAAATAAAGCCATCAACAAAACTGAAAGAACAATAATGTAAGTATTTTCTTTAAATTACTAATAAAACAAGCATATTTATAAATGACAAAAGCATATTTACTCAACACATATGTATATATCTTCACAGATATACCCTAGAAATGGCTGAAGGAGCAAGCTTTATTACATCGCAAAAGGGAAACTTAATGCTTTGCTACATGGGTTATACCTACACCCAAGAAAAGGTGAAAGATAATAAGACACATTGGAAATGTAGCAAATACTATTCAACTGCATGTTATGGTCGAGCTACAACTATAGATAACAACGTTGTGAATGTTAGAGAGCACAACCATCCACCCAATGTGACAGAATTAGAAGTAAGGGAAGCCTTAGAAACAATTCGAGAAGCAAGCACAGGCTCCCAACAGACAAGCACTGAAATCTTGAAAAATGTGTTGACAAAAGTACCGGAACATGTCACAGGACAATTGCCCTCTATCCCCAACCTGAAACGATTAATCGCTAAAACTAAAAGAGCTTCCGATCCAACTCCACCCATCCCCCAAACCTTTCAAGAAATTGAAATACTGCCTGAATATACTATTACCCACAAAGAGGACAAATTCTTGATATATGACAACCAAAGTAAAGATAAAAGAATTCTTGTTTTTGCAACGAATAATAACTTGCAAAAATTGAAACACTGTGAAACATGGATGATGGACGGAACTTTTAAAGTGTGTCCAAAACCATTTTACCAACTTTACACCATTCATGGTGAATTTCAGGAAACTAATATTCCCTTCATTTATGCATTGCTGCCAAATAAAAATAATCCCACCTATATTGAACTATTAACAACAATAAAAGAATTAACTGATAATTATTATCCCCAAAGGATAATAATAGATTTTGAACTAGCTATGATTCAAGCTATTCTTAAAATATACCCACATACTGCAATTCAAGGGTGTTACTACCACTTTAATCAAAGTATGTGGAGACACCTCCAAAAATCTACCTTAAGTATAGAGTACTCTACTAACAGCAACTTTGCATATCAAATTAAAAAATTGATTGCACTAGCATACGTGCCAACAACAGAAGTAGCAAATTATTATAACTTGTTAATAGATAGTCCTTTCTACCGCATTAATGAAACAAAATTAAGTCCCTTGTTAGATTACTTTGAGGACACCTGGGTGGGGAGGTTGCATCGTTCAGGTCACCGTAGACAACCAAAATTCCAAATTCCCTGGTGGAATGTCTACGCCAGCACTATTGCACAAAAAGCAAAAACTAATAACGCGGTAGAAGGATGGCATAATGCCTTCCAGGCCACAATAGGGAGAGGGCAACCAACACTACACAAACTAATACAATCAATAAAAAAAGAACAAAGTTACCAAGAGCTCAGAGTGGAACAATCTCTGAGCAAAATAGGACCAAAACTGAGTAAACAAACAATTAATATGTACGAATACCTCCAACAAAAAACGAGAATGTATCCAAATATACAAGGTCTAGAATACATAGACATGATAGCAAAATCTATTCTTTAATGTAAAACAAATATCAAACATTAAAAACATATCAAACACACAAAGTATTTTTATTTTTATATTAGTTAAATTATGTCATGAAATTTTCTATATAACTCAATATCATATGACATAATATAACTAATAAAAAAATGAAAATCACAAATAAACATTGCCCACCCTCAATAATATTAAAAACAACTTACAGTTGTGTAGCTGTAGAATATCCTCGAAATAGATGAAATAAAAAACAATCCAAAGCAAAAATAATCCATGTAGTAACGAAATACCCCAAAAAATGTAAAAATACAACTGTAGATAAAAAATCCAACGCAGCAATCCTCTCGATAAAGAAACCATAAAAACCCGAAAATATTTAGCTGTAAAAAACGCTCCAACAACCCGATCAAAAAAGGAAATGTATAGCAACTTGTTTTAAAACAAGAAACCACAATTTCCTTTATTTAAAAAAAAAAAAAACACGTGGACAACTCCATCTGTTCACCGAAGCCGGAACCTGTAAATAGAAGCAAACAACACCCACCCATAACAAATATATAAACCCACAAATCAAAATAACAACCTATAATAAATATAAACACACATAGTAAAATAATAAGTAAAATTACATTGCATTCTAATAACATTCGATAGTAAATAAAACACGAAATCACTAACCTACGTAAACAACACGTAACTTTCGTAAAAACGTTTAAATAACACTTTTACAAATACATTGACACTACCACTAACTTAACACTACCTTAAAAATAACTTAAAAGTAAATAAAAGTAAACTTACTGGAACGGAGACGAAGCAGCTCCCAACCGCGAGGTTCCATCTTCATAAATGACCCAAACAACGAAGTAGATAGTTCAAAAAGTGAATAAAGGAAAATAGAATGGCGGCATAATTAAAACAAAAATAGGACTAACTCCCCATAGGAATGAATGGAAAATAATAAAAAATGCTTTAAAAATGTTTAAAAATGTATCAAAATGTATATCTATATTTTTTTAAACAATGTTTAAAATAAACATATACAAAATGTAAAATATACATTAATTATTTTATTATAAAAAATTATAATATAATAATTAATGTATATTAAAATATATGTTTATTACATACACTTTTAATTTCCAAATATTATACAAATGTTCAAAAATATATATGTACTTTTCAAAATATCAATGGAAAAAATTTGTAAATTATTTAACATACTAAATTTTATTTTATTAAAATAAAATTTAATATGCTATATAATAAAACATAATGTAATAAAATGTACAATGTATATATATTCCAACTCCTGAACTTTTGTAAATTATGATATAAAAATGTAAAAAAAGTTGATGACAAATATTTAGATGTTTGAATTAAAAAATATTAAACAATACAAAAGATACTGTATATTAATGTAAAATTTATACTGTTTTACTTTACCATTATATATGTATACCAAAAAAATGTAAAATGTTTAAAAACTGTCAAATACATTTGTACATCAATGTAATAAAATATAATTTGTTGAACATATCTAAACAAATGTTACAATATCCTAATAAAATGTGAAAAAACATAACAAGGTGTATTATTTCTTGCAATGTTGTAATAAATTGTAAATAAAAATTAAGGGGCCCATTACGATGGCGGGCGGAAGCACAACCGCCGTGCTGGCGGATGCAAAAACCACCAGTTACCGCCGGCACGCAGCAGTCCACACGCCCGCCCAATTACGATGCGAAAAGTAGGCCAAACACCGCCGGCAAGCCAGCAACACCGTCCGCCATCAAAGTGCGCCCGTACACGTAGCGGCGCAGCACAACTGACACACACCGTCCGACGAAACACGTCCCGCCCGGCGCATAAATTACGATGCCGCAAACAAACGGCTCCCACGGCCAAGAGATACCGTACGACAAACCGAAGCGGTAACACGGACGCCGAGCACGGACAACGAAGAAGCGGCTCCCCGAGCATGAATCCAGCACTGCAGGCCCTCCCCATGCTCCTGCTGATGCACCACCAAGGACGCAACGTACCGCGGAGACGCAGGTAGGCACACACACAACAAGTGCACGCAAACAGCGCACACAGTGCAAGGGCGGAAAAAGCGGACAACCCCCACCAGCGCGTGTACACTACACATCCACCATTGCATCCACATATGACACACAGGCCAAATCGTAACATCGCGTAACACATGTGTACACACCACCTGGGACTAGGAACCAACCACCCCGTCACGGCCCCAAAGCGCGCGATGACGCCGCCACACATGCGCACAACGCAGAGGCCAACCGCAGCGCCATGCATGCGTCGCACACAGACACAGGGACACAACCAAGCAGCACACACATCAGCCCCACCCCGAACGCACATGACACGTGACAGGCCTGCCACAGACATGTCCCCAACGCCCAATTCACGGACAACACCCAACGCCACACAACCGACGCACACATGTCAGTGAAGACACGCAACAGCAGGACACACCCCAGTGTAACAAACATGGCGTAGCACACAGCGGCGGCAACACCAACTAGGAGAAGCAGGGCCCCTTCGGGAAGAGGAACGCCAGTACCACACTGAAACACCCATACCACCCTGCACATATGAACAAGACATATAAAACGGAACACCAAAGAGCCCGGGGACCGACAACAGGTGGCCCAAGAATAACATTCACACACAAGGCCCAACGCAGAGCGGAAAGGCAGCCTGCCGCCCACACAAGGGAGAGCAGACAGCACTGAATGACCTTCCATTCCAACTCCGAAACCACAGCCCTACGACAGAAGCCGGTGAATACAGCCATTGTCCAAGAATAGACCAACACAGGCATGCCGAGGAGACCGACCACAGGGCAGATAGCGCATATCACAGAAGCACACAACGGACGGGGAAGAAAGAAGAAAACACTCCCCCATGTCGGCCACATGCAAGTTAATTGGAAGGAGTCACACATCACTGACCTTGAACTGTCTGAGAAGCATGTGGGAAGAGGGCCCGTGTCCTCCAAACAAGCCAACAGAACACAAGTCCTGTCTCCCTACGACTACACAGAGCTCACAGCAACCTCGGAGCGTGCACATTGCAGACTGCACACACAGCCGGAGCACGCCACCACAACGCACCGCTGCGAAATGGCAACCGCAACACACCTACCCAACTACGCCGAACAGCTCAAGCTGTACAAAACCAACCTGTTTCATACATTGGGATGCGATCTCCTGTCCCTGCTGAACGTAAGTTACCGACTGACTTACCGCATCACATTGTTCAGCTGCGTCATGCCCGTCTTCTACTGTCGGAGGTGTCCCTACCAGCATCCCGTGGAGATATGCCTCTCCAACCCGGCATGTCTGAAGGCGGACCTGCTACCACTACTCCTCCCTCTGGACGCACACGACAGGGCCTGCTCTGCCTATGGGGGCATGGCGTATGTGGCCAACATCGCACCCGCACTGAAATGGGACCACTGTGCCTCCACACGACGGATCATCGAGAACAGCTACATCGAATGTCACCCAGCATGCCCCATCATGGTCCTCCAAGGGACAACTTACGAACAACACCTTGACAGCCACCATCCGCTACATTGGCTGGCAAACATGTACACCACCAATGACATGGAAGCCCTGCTGGACGGCATCGCATACCTGACAACCTGTAAATTCGTCGGACCACAACGCAGGTTCCCCGAGTGACCTATGATGTCCAACCCCGCACCCATGCTTAGCTTCCGCACGGACTGGCCAGTCACCACCACAACAGCCATACCAAACGACCGGCAACTGTAACCACACCATCAACGACATCGCCATGACATCGGATATGACCGGGACATGCACACTGTTCCCCATCACATCCAGGAACACCGCATGCATCGTGGGAGGCAGTGGCATGGGCTCTGTGTATCGCACCCACATGGACGGAACTGCACGAACAACCAGGACACGACATGGATCCAGCGCACATGGACACACACACCGCTCAGTGGACATGAATAGGTCGCCTGGAGTCTGTGGGTGCTGCACCCCTCCCACCCCCGCCCCGGGAATCCCATACCAGGACCTTTGCATGGACGACAAGTGCATACAACAACAACACGACCCCAGTGACTGTGACATGTCCAGTAACCACCACAGTGCAACAACAAGTGGCACGCCGCTGCATGCACGCAAGCACATGCCCTGATGTCATCTCACATGCACGCGTGCATGAGGAACAACCGCAGCAAACCTGTCACATGGAACTGAGATGGACTGTGCCCATGATGCCAAGCGGTCTGGTAGGCTACATGTATACCGTCTGTGTCAAAGTCCGCAGCTCCGCAGCTATACGTAAATGTACATTAGCACAGCCTTGGCCAAGCAGATGTCACTCTGAAGCCCACATCCCACATGCAACAGCCAATCACATGTAACCCCACACCCTATCCCATTTGCAATCATGCTCAGTATATCCTCAACATGTATTCCGCTGCCAGTAGTGTCCACTATACTGCATCACAGAGGACAGAAGACTCAATATAATGTTTGAAACCAAAACTGTCTCCGCTGACTCATTTCACAAGTACGAATGAGAGAGGATGAGAGTATGTGAAGTACACGGCAGTCGTGACATGACCATGTAGTCCACTGGTATTGGATGTCAACGCAAATGAGTAGCACTACTGTGGAAGACACACATGTGTCGTGTGAAGTCGTATGGACGCAGTGCTCAGGTGGGTGGGTGCGACGGGTAGATGCGCACATGCCAAGTTGGAGCACGCCGTGTTGGGAGGGGTCATGAACAGTACACCACCGCTTCCCTGGGCATTGTGAGAGGACACCTGTCGGGGGGAGTGAACACGTGTGTGCACAGCAGCCGGGCACACGTACAAAGCGGTACCAGGCGCACCTCAGCCCACCCTCTGTGGACAAGCTGGATCCTGTTGTGCGCCCGCCATGCCCCTTGACAAGGCACACACAGCCCCAGTCGACCAGGTGTAACCCCAACATAGTCAATCCGCACAGGCGATACAGGGCACGGGATGGCAGTGGAGCATGGTGTGTGAGAGGTCTCCTCGCGCTCCTCCTGGTCATATCACGCAGGCAATAGAACCTCAACGTCTAGCATGGCACAAGTCAAATGGAAGTGTAGGGGGACGCACCACAGCACGAGCAGCACTGACGTCACGGGAGGTGGCTCGCACCATCCCATCCATTGCCCATCATACCAACCACGCCACATGCCATTGCGACTAAGTGCAAGCGCGTGCGCCACCACCCCCGAGCCCTCCCCAGAGAGGCCAAAGAGTGAATGTGTGGGCCATCAGCCACAGACGGACGCGGCCTGGCCGCAAGGGCAGCCACAGCCACTGGGTGTCGCAGGTGGCGGATCCGGAAGGCGAAGACTGTGATGCATAGTCCATGCAGGCCGGGTCTCCATTTGGGGCACCACGCAGGTGGACGGCGTCCCGCCACACATCATACCCTGAGACAGCCCACTCGTGCAACTGGACCCACACATACACTCCTTGCCCTCTCTGGTGCGAGCTTGGGGCTGCCTGTGCAAGCGCTAGCCTCGCAGGTGAGCATGCATATTGGGGGAGCGAGGGGAGGACATGAGGGCTGGGGCGAAGATGACTGTATCACTGTCAGTTAGTACAAGGGATGACCCAGATGTGGAAAGGAAGAGACGTGTCCCGTGTGTACTGCAACTAGTCGCCAATCCAACTACCCCCCCATGTCCGGAATGTAAGCCCGCACCTAGGCCCGCCCATCCGCCACATCGAACATACCACCAGCACGACAACCTTCCCATTCGAAACACTGACTGGGGGTGGCGACCAGTGAACAATCATGTGTAGCCTACCCACGCGTACATGTGGGCCCTCCATGATCCATGTCACCTGCGGCAAAGTCATGACATGCGCAATGAGGGAAGTGAGGAGAGCTGTCCGCCCCACGCGCAGAAGGTGCATCAGCTCCACAGACCCAGCAGCGAGTCCAGCAGGGGTCACATGTGCAGGGGCAGCTGTGCCTGGTGTGAAGGCACATGCATATAGACAGCACATCGACCAATGTGTAGTCTGCCCACATCTACAGTCCATCATCATGCGGACATAGGAATTGAACACAGGGCAACACATCTTAGTTGGTGCACCCACCGTGACCAACAATGCGCAATCATCGACGTACCCGCCCTGTGCATGGCCCCCCACCCAACGGAGGCACATCCAGTGCCACCATCCCACACACACAAGCCTTCCACGGAACATGCTGTGTCCAATGGTCAGTACAGAGTCAGCGCCCATCTGGTGGATCCTGAACAGGAGACACATGCACACACATGCCAGCTCCCACTATGTACGTCTGCCACCTGGCACGTGCAATGTAACCTCTCACCTGTGACGTGTGACTGCAAGCACACAGCCGTCTTGGCATGGGGCTGTCAATGTGGACACCTGTCAATGTTTCGGGAGGTGTGATCCGTACAGTGCTGTACATAGGGTGCAGTGCTGACACCTACTACTGTCTCATATCCCCTCGTGCCACAGGTCCCACTTGTTTTGGCCGCTCAGCCTGTGCCCACATCGTCGTCGTCGTGTGCCATACTCATCCAGCCGCGGAAGCAGTTCCATGCTCAGCAGACATTCATGTTGCCGTGGCGTTGCCGCTTGACGGATATGCAGTCAGTCCCCATCAGCACGCCCCGCAAGTCATTGGGGCCTAGATCCCCATGTGCATGCACATGGCAGTGGTTTGTATCACTAGCCATTGCCATTGTTGGGAGACCTGTGTAAGTGTATTGTGGCCGTGCCGTCCCAGCTTGACAGCTGGGCTGTGGCTCATGTGCTTGCTCAGTCATGTCAGTGATGTGTATGCGAAATTGCTATGTGTCGTGTTGCTTTGACATGTGTCCTCTGCCATTGTCCCTAGGCGGAGACCGAACATTGACCGCCCATACCAATTGCTGGCGGACATGGACGATACAGAGGTTATTAGGAAGTTTCGGCTGGACAGGCCAACCCTGCATCGACTGTGTGCCATGTTAGAACCCCATCTCCGTCCCCGCAGGGTGTATCCGACTGCTGTCACCCCCACGGCTAAGGTGATGGCCGCCATGCATTTCTTCGCCACTGGGTCATTCCAGCACACAGTGGGCATTGGAGGAGGGATGTCCCAGCCCATGTTCAGCAAGGTGCTGAGGGATGTACTGGCAGCCATGATGCTGTACCGAAACAGGTACATCCGCTTCCCCAGGGCTCGTGAATTGGCGGCAGTGAAGGGTGCATTCTATGCCCTTGGCAGAATCCCACACGTCGTTGGAGCCATTGACTGCACACATGTCGGCCTTGTTCCACCACAGGCCACTGAGCACCTGTACCGCAACAGGAAGCACACGCACTCCCTGAATGTGCAAGTGGTGTGCCTTGCGGACATGGTGATCACCCACGTGTGTGCAAAGTTCCCAGGCTCGGCCCATGACGCACACATAATGCGCAACAGCATCTTGCCACGACTGATGTCCAATATGCAACAGGATCGTGCCTGTATTGTCGGTGAGTATGTGGAGTGGTGTAGCGTGCTGGTTGTGCGATGCTGTCCCCTGTCCAGTTGGAATTGCAACGGTTCTCTGTGTCCCTCACACCCAGGTGACTCTGCGTACCCGAATGGGGCATGGCTGCTCAGTCCATTGAGGAATCCTCGCACCCCAGCAGACGATCGCTACAATGAGGCACATGGGAGGACCAGACGTGTGGTCGAGCGTACCTTTGGCCTCCTCAAGTCCAGGTTCAGGTGCCTGGACCGCACCGAGGGTGCGCTGGCGTACTCCCCACAGAAGGTGTGCCGGATAGTGGTGGCGTGCTGCATGCTGCACAATCTGGCCATTCGGAAGCAGATCCCCCTCATCGTGGATGACGGAGATCAACCAGGGCCCCAGCCCGCAGACCAGGACAGCTCGAGTGAGGAGGACAGCGGAGAGGAGGAAGCTGGTAATGTGCGGCAGCAGCTCATCGCCCGCTACTTCACTTGACGGTGAGTGTCCATGTACGACGGCTGATGTGGCTGTATCTGTGCAGGTGTGTGTGTGCTGTGTCAGGGTGGCCGTTTGTTCACTGCGTGCTGTGTGTCAACGCTCCATGGCCAGGGTAGTATGCCACTGTTGGTGGCTGTGGCATTGTGCCCTATTGCTCTGTGCGATGTGTGTACATTGCTTGTAGTTGTTGACATGTACTGTGTGATGGGTGTGTGACACACTCATTGAATGTGCTCCTGTTCTGTCTCCCACCCCTAGGTCCCTACAGGCCCTCCGGATTCCATTGCCATGCCACGCATCAGGTGCCTTTCCGCCCAAGGTGGCCGTTGTATTCCGTACAAATAAAACACAGGGCACAAACAGCAGTTAGTGAAAAAGGTGCATTTATTACAAACTGTGACATGTGATTGTGTGTAAGGTGATGACAAAAGTGGTGCGTGCAGTGACAATGAGCTGTCGGTCATGGCTGCGTGATGCTCAGGGTGTACCCACTGGTTCTATGTCCATAGTCCAACACACACATGCCATCCAGATGGCTGTGTGGAGTGGGATCGTAGTCCAAGTCAATGCAGTGGCTGGTCAAGGAAGGCTGGCGGAAGGCTGGCTGGCTGCCTCACTTGCGTTTGGAGCGTGCGAAGTCCTCCCGGGAGATCTGTTTCCACTTCGGACGGCCCCTTCCACGTTTGCGAGGGGGGTGCCTGCTTGCGACATGCTGGTGGTTGAGGTGTGCTCACTGGCTGTGGACGCAGGGGAACTGGACACTGCTGCTCGACCCTGCGCCCCGGCAGGTGGTGGCGGAGGGGAGCTGCTGTCCCTGGCTGTGACCTCACCGCCACCACCAGCTGGCCCATGAGGTCCACGAGTTGGCCCATACGGGCGTCCATGGACCTCAGCACCCCCAGCACCTCCCGCGTGTCTGAAGCAGACCTGACCCATTGTCCTTGGGCCTCTTCATAGGCCCCAAGGACTCTGGCCATTTGAGGCAGGGCATGGCTCCCAGGGGAGGCTGGCGTTTCCCTGACCCTGCTCCTCCTACCAGTCCTGCTGCCACCGGCCTGCCCACTAGCCACATTGCTCACCACGGTCCTCGCTGTGGCTCCCAGGGTGGATCCAGTCGGCCGGGCCACCACCTGCGCTGGGGCTGGTGCCAGCGAAGACGTGGTGGTGGTGGCGGCGGTGGTGGTCGGTGCGGCGATGGTGGCGGTTGCGGCAGTGGTAGTGGCCGCAATGACCGTGGGTGTGGCCGCAACGACAGTGGCAGCAGGGGGCTGGGAATGTTCAGCAGCCCTGGATGATGGGTTGGTGGGTAGGAGGGGTCCTGGGGAGCGGCTGGGCCCTGCCACACCAGATGGGCCTGCTTGGTGGTCCGTGTCCGAAGAGGAGGACAGATCCTCCAGATCCGTGTGTCCTCGTTGGGGGCTTGTAGGCTGGCTGTGCTGGCTGCTGGCTCCATCCCCAGCATCCAGCAGTTCGTCACCTGTGGAGAGAATGAGATTTGTTATTGTGTTGCACCTGGCGAAGTATGTATTTGTCGTCTGACATTAACAGTTCGTGCAATCTCGTACATGGGTTTCCCGGAGGCGTGTGTGTGGCTGTAGCATTTGTAGTTGTGTGTGCTTGGCAATGGGACTGTGTGCTGTGCACATGTGGCATGGGACGGATTGGCCATGCCGATGGGTGTGTTGCTGTGCCCCTACTTATTGTGACTCTGGTGTATGCGGGCTCCTGGCCCATCCTGGGTCTGGTTTGTACTTTGCTTTTGGGGTTCAAATGGAACGCTTAGGAACGCATATGGCAACATGGGGGCCATGCCCCAGATTCGCATTTGGGAGGGGATATGCTTTTGGGGTTCAAATGGAACGCTTAGGAACGCATATGGCAACATGGGGGCCATGCCCCAGATTCGCATTTGGGAGGGGATATGCTTTTGGGGTTCAAATGGAACGCTTAGGAACGCATATGGCAACATGGGGGCCATGCCCCAGATTCGCATTTGGGAGGGGATATGCTTTTGGGGTTCAAATGGAACGCTTAGGAACGCATATGGCAACATGGGGGCCATGCCCCAGATTCGCATTTGGGAGGGGATATGCTTTTGGGGTTCAAATGGAACGCTTAGGAACGCATATGGCAACATGGGGGCCATGCCCCAGATTCGCATTTGGGAGGGGATATGCTTTTGGGGTTCAAATGGAACGCTTAGGAACGCATATGGCAACATGGGGGCCATGCCCCAGATTCGCATTTGGGAGGGAATATGCTTTTGGGGTACATGCTGTGAGCCATGGGTGCCGAACGTGACATGTGTTGTGGCAGCATGACAGTGCATGGTTTGAGGTGTGTGCATGCTTGACATGGCCTGCATATTTGCTGTCTGTTGTGATTACTGGACATGGCATTGGACGCATCGTTATGAGTGAGTGATGGTTGTGTGCCAGCCAACGTATTGCAGTTGTCCCATCTCCTTGGTGTGCGTGCTGCCCTGTGCCATGTGCATCACTGCAGTGCTCGGGGGGTGTGGCCCATGTTGTGTGTTGTTGCTCACAGTGTGTCGTGCGCTTCATTGACTTCTGGCACATGGTTGGTCATGGGCATGTATCTTAGCGTGACTGCTGTATGTGTGGCAGCTGTGCGGATGACATGCCTTTCATGAGACTGGGGCTGACGGATGGGATGGATGGTATGTTGTATGTGCATGGTGTGTCTGTGTGTTTGATGGGTTCAGTGGTGTTCGTGTGCATTTATGTTGTTCCGCTCTGTTGCGTCTAGTGTTGTTTGTCTTACATAGGCGTAGTTGTGGGGTGTGTGGTTGACAGGCAGTAGGGGCTACATGGACAGGACTTCAATGGTGTTTCGGTTGTGTGTGATGAGTTGCACAGTGGCTGCCGTGTGGTACTATATTCAGTGTGGCTTGTGCATGCAGACGTGGCTCCTTGGGTGTTGCTATGTCTGTGATGGGTCATGTGGGGTGTGAGTCTGTTGTTCATGTCCGTGTGCACATTGTTCACTTGTTCGTGACGGTGGGCGGTGCTGCGTGTTCGTCTGCTACGTGACATGTCCCATGTGTTGGTCGTGTTATGGTCCTCATGCCTCCAGTAATCCAGCCCTGTCCAGTTTCCCACCTGCAAGTTGTTCGTGCGTGCACTGTACTGGATGCCACATGGCTCTAAGCGGGGGTGCTCCATGTTGCAGGTCTGTGGGGGTGGGGGGGTGTTGTGGGTCGTGGGGTGGCTGGACACCCACTGACACCGATTGCTGTGGACCGTGATGTCTGCCTTTCGGCTGTCGTTGTGCACTGCGGTGGCTGACACGTGGCTGTGGGGTGTGGGGGATGCTCCTCCTTGCTGTGCTGTGGGACTGGGGCCTGGTGTGTGTTGTACTTGGGCTGTCCACCGTCCCACCCACTGCACTTTGTGTTCCTGCCACTTACCTGTTACTTGTCGGTTAGTGCAGCTGTGGCGGACACATGGGTGTGGTGGGTGCTCGTTGTGGCGCTTCTGGCATATTTGGGGACCTGTTGGTGGTTACGTGGCTGGCTGAGTGTACACATGTCCCCACGTATCTTACAGTTGTTCGGTTTGGGCTGTGTGTGGTGGTGTCTGTTGCATGTGTGTGTGATGTGTTGTGTATTGTGTGCTGGACATGGGGGTGTTTGTCCCTGGGAGCTGTGGCATGGTGGTAGTGCATGTGAGTACATAGCGGTGTGCTGGTATACATTAGTTTGTACTTACCAGCCTCCACTCCCCCTGCTAATCCGGCGAGGATCTCCGGATGTATTATGACTCGCACCTTCTCCTCCCACGCTTTGAAGGTCTTAAAGAGCGCGGGATTCCCTCCGCCAGTGACGGCAGCCAGCTCTCTGTTTTTGCCCTCCTTCTTCTTGACCAGGCTCTTTACGTCATTCCAACGTTTGTTTATTTCACCTCTGTTCCTGGGCAGGGTCCCGACTGCATTGACCTGGTCTACGATCCGGTTCCACATTCTGTTTCTGGTGGCTAGTGGTGTGTGCTGGACCATGTTCCCATAGATTTGTGGGTACACCTTGATGATCTCGTCGACCATGACCGTCAGCTCAATGGGCGTGAACTTGGGCATTCTTTGTGGTGCCATGGTGTTTGTGGTGCTGGTGCGGTGTGTGTTGTGTAATGTGCAGGGGGTTTGTGGTGCCGGTGTTTGGTGGTGGTGGTGGTGGTGGTGGTGGTGGTGGTAGTGATGTGTGCGTTTCTGTGGTGTGCTGCTGTCCTTGCTGTGTCACTGTGTCCTCTCCTCTCCTCTCTGGTTTGCAATGTAGCAAGGGGTTGTGGTCTGTGGGAGTGCTGCTTTTGTACTCACCTATGTGGGTGTGTCCTCATGGTCTGTTGTTTTCAGGTGTGTTGTGTCTGGGGTTCTGGCCTTTGTAGTTTTTGTTTGTCCGGGGGGTGTTTTCGGGATGTGTACTGTGCTTGTGTATTTGTGCGTGCCTTGCTGTGTGGACTTGTTGGCCATGTTGTGTGCTATTGGTTTTGTGAGCGGATGGTTTCTGTGCAGGTACGTGGGCGCCATGGCTTCTGCCGTGTCGATTCTCATCGGCGTTGTTTGCGCTGGCGGGCGGTATATTTGTGGTTTTCCGCGCTCATGGCGGTGCGATCGTAATTTCACGTGCGGTGTGTCGGCCGTGAGGGCGGGCGGTTTTGTGTTGTCGTGCGTGTTTCCGTCCGTGGCGGGCGGTTTGACTCCGACTCGGACGTTGGCGGGCGGTATTTTGTGTGATTTTTCCGCCGATGGCGGTTTTCGGTTTGTGTAATCGTAATGGCGTGGTCGGTGTTCAGACGGTGTGTGCGGGCGGATTTTTGCCGCTTCCATGCCTGGCGGATTTTTTTACGCCGGGTATCGTAATGTGCCCCTAAATGTCATAATTTACTATTCTAGGTGCAACTCCAAAAAAACATATGGGAAAGTGCTGGATGGTAAACCATAATAATTTACTATTCTAACTCCAAATCCAAAAAAACTCAGGGAAAGTGCTGGATAGTAAACCATAATAATTTACTATTCTAACTCCAAATCCAATTAAACTCTGGGAAAGTGCTGGCTAGTAAACCATAATAATTTACTATTCTAACTCCAAATCCAATGAAACTCTGGGAAAGTGCTGGCTAGTAAACCATAATAAATTACTATTCTAACTCCAAATCCAATGAAACTCAGGGAAAGTGCTGGATAGTAAACCATAATAAATTACTATTCTAACTCCAAATCCCAAAAAACTCTGGGAAAGTGCTGGATAGTAAACCATAATAATTTACTATTCTAACTCCAAATCCAAATAAACTCTGGGAAAGTGCTGGATAGTAAACCATAATAAATTACTATTCTAACTCCAAATCCAATGAAACTCAGGGAAAGTGCTGGATAGTAAACCATAAAAAATTACTATTCTAACTCCAAATCCAATGAAACTCAGGGAAAGTGCTGGATAGTAAACCATAATAAATTACTATTCTAACTCCAAATCCAAAAAACTCATGGAAAGTGCTGGGTAGTAAACCATAATAATTTACTATTCTAACTCCAAATCCAATTAAACTCTGGGAAAATGCTGGATAATAAACCATAATAATTTACTCTTTTAACTCCAAATAAATATAAATTGTAAACAATAAATATTTAATATCCACCCTTTCATTTACAGTATGAATAAATATATATACTTAAAACTATATATATGAAATTACTAGAAATTTTCTTTCTACATTTAAAAATAAAAAATTTAAATGATAAATAAATGAAAAATCCTTTATTATTATTAGTATTTTTACAAATTTGAAATATAAATATTTTTTTTATATTAAACTATTTCATTATTAATTAGATAAATATTAAATAATTATAATAATTACAAAACATTTCCAAATATAATTTAAATATTATAAAAATAAAATATTTATCTACATTTACATTAAGATTTTTATAAATTTCTCTTTAAAATTTAAATTAATATATTTTGACTTCTAACAAATATATTATCTTCATATATTTTATAATTAAATTTGTAACATCCAAATATTAAATTAATTAATTTCGAGAATATTCAATATTTAATGATTTAAAAAAATAATAATAAATATTTAAATTTATTAAACACAATTTATAGATTTGATAATTTATTTATAATAACAAATTAACATTTATAATGTAAAAACATAATTTCGCAAAAATTATAATTTCTAATTTTAAATTATAAATTTCTAATTTCAAATTAAATTTTTTCTAAATTTAAAATATTAGTATTAAAATTGTGACACAACATTTTTAAATTACTACCCACCCTTAACCCCTATAAACCCAACATCCCGCTCCTAAAATATATACAAATTTAATAAATGTAATAAATTTAAAATAACATTTTTAAATTACTACCCACCCTTATCCCCTATAAACCCAACATCCCGCTCCTAAGATTAGTATGAAAATTAGAAAAAATAATTATTTCACATTTATCATTTCCATACAAACATTATAAATTTGAAAAAATAACATAAAATAACTATTAAAACACTAAATAAAAAATTACATCATAAACATAAAATCGATATTATTTACATCGATATTATTTACATCTATATTTTTAACATCGATATTTAACACTCTCGATATTTTTACACAACTAACAAATCGATATTTCTAACATCGATATTACTTACATCGATATTTAACATTAACGATATTCTTACCTCGATATTTATGTATGTCGATATTTTCCCGTCGATATTCTTGCTCTGCACCGTTTATTGTTACCCAACTCAATGGTACTCAATTTATTGACCTCAAATGGATGAAAGACTGAGTAGACCCTCTGGGATTTGAACCTGTGACTATGCGGTCAAACACAGGCCCCTGCAGTAGACGCATTAGTCCACTGAGTCACCAGACCCAGTCATGCCCTTTGCTGTCATTGTCAGTGGGTACGATCCTCTTCTTAACTTCCTTTTGTATCCAACATTTGTATGTATAATTGTGATTTGTTACAAGGGTGTCGGTTAGGGATCCTCTTGTGGTCAAGTAGCCTCCAATACAGCCAAGGAGAGAGAGAGAGAGAGAGAGAAATATATATATATGTATATATATTATCTACTGGCGGTCGCCAGTAGATAGTTATAGTTAGGACCTATTTTCCATAGGAAATTCGCAACATTCTATTTCCAATAACTTTGGCGCCGGTTGATGAATCTTCGCGAAAAACTCGTGGGGCGCGCCGGTCTGCCCCTATCCTGAAAGTTTCGGGGTGATTCGGCAAGCGGGGGCCGAGAAAAAAGGGGGGTCCCAAAACGTGTTTTCTCCATGTTAATTCCCATAGGAAATTTTAGACACGGCTACAGCCCGAACTGCAGAACGGAATTACACCAAATTTGGCAAAAAGGTAGCGCTTGGTTCAGAAAGCGACCTTTTTTTTTTAAATGGTGTAAATCCGTTCAGTGAGTATGAGGAGAAATTCAAAAAATAAGAGTCAAAAAATCAATTTCCCATAGGAAACTTTATGCAAGGCTACAGCCCGAACTGCTGAACGGAATTACACCAAATTTGGCAAAGAGGTAGTTCTTGGTTCAGAAAGAACCCTTTTGTTAAATGGTGTAAATCCGTTCAGTAGTTCCTGAGAAAATCAAAAGTAAAAACACATATATATCTGGGCGAGCCTAACCACACATGTCATCGTGAGATCTGATTGGCTGTCAGCACTTCATCCTGGAATTGCTGGCAGCCATCATGGGACCAATATAAATGATAGTACCCCATTGAAATGCATTGTAGTGAATCGAAGATTTTGAGGGTTACCAAAAGGAGAACTATAAAGGGTGATAACAGACTTTAGTTACATTAGAATTCATTTGTTGATGGTACCATACTAATTTCAGGAATTGTGGTGTGTTCTAAGGTGATTTTACCCTGTGAAAAACCTTCTGCTGGGATATCATGAATCATGTTTGAGAGAAAACTATTTTCACATGCTTGTCCCATACAGTTTTGGAAGGTGCTCCAGAAGCTAAAATGAGAGCATATTTTCTGTAAATTCACATTATCTTTCTCAGTCATGTGAGAATGAAGTCTGACATTCTCAGTAAAACATGTACATCCAACAAGGGCAGAGACTGTCAGTTGATTCCTTTGTGTTCTACTGCAGCTTCCCAGAGTGTTCTAAAGAACAACTAGAGTGCTAACAGCCTTACTTATGACAAAAGTATGGCACACCTGAAGCCATCTTGATTGGAATAAACTGGTAACACTTAAAACATTTAATTTAAAAAGGAACAAAATGATGGGGTTCATTTTGTCATAGAAATTATGGTTAGTGCTGTAGAAAGAAAAATTAGGACATGTTTCAAGTGTGATCTCAAATATCTTCCTGTTATATTTCAACAGGAGCAGCCTGTCAGTTGATGCCTTTGTTCTACTGCAGCTTCCCAGAGTGTTCTAAAGAACAACTAGAGCGCTAACAGTCTTACTTATGACAAAATTATGGCACACCTGAAGCCATCTTGATTGGAATAAACTGGTAACTCTTAAAACATTTAATTTAAAAAGGAACAAAATGAGGGGTTCATTTTGTCATAGAAATTATGGTTAGTGCTGTAGAAAGAAAAATTAGGACATGTTTTAAGTGAGATCTCAAATATCTTCCTGTTATATTTCAACAGGAGCAGCCTGTCAGTTGATGCCTTTGTGTTCTACTGCAGCTTCCCAGAGTGTTCTAAAGAACAACTAGAGCGCTAACAGTCTTACTTATGACAAAAGTATGGCACACCTGAAGCCATCTTGATTGGAATAAACTGGTAACACTTAAAACATTTAATTTAAAAAGGAACAAAATGAGGGGGTTCATTTTGCCATAGAAATTATGGTTAGTGCTGTAGAAAGAAAAATTAGGACATGTTTTAAGTGAGATCTCAAATCCTCTTCTATTTCATTAGAAAATTCTGACATGCAGACTGAAACAATCACTTTCAATACCAGCAGTAGACTTCCAGTTAACTCCCTGGTGAGCAGTAGCTTTACTACAGTGATCTAATGAACAACGAGAGTGCTAACATTCTGAATTTATGGCAAATGTGTGACACATCTAAATGCCTTCTTGATGGAATCAAAGTAAAAAACTGAAAGCATTTCCTACTGAGGAGACTGCAGTAAATGACGAAATTAGGAAACTTCATAACAAATAAGTCTCCCAAGATGGCCACCAGAGAAAAAAGAGCCCAAATGTAGCACAAATATCACCCAGATGTAGCCCACATATAGCCCAATGACAGAAGTGTGCAAAACACTTTTTATTTTTAGTTTTTCTGCAGTTTTATATAGTGCAAACTGGTCAGGTATTGGAGCGTTACATCTTACTTGGACCCCTTATTGCGTATTTTGCACGAAGTACATGAGATTGATCTTGCGAAACATTGAACTTTACGATTCTGTTAACCTGAAGTTGCTCTGAACCGGGCTTTGTAACACCCGTTTTTACCTACTGGTTTTAATTAATTCTCACTGTATTGTATTAGGAAAGAGGATTTACTGTTTTTATGTACACTTTTATGATCTCTGTTTCTAAATCAGATCAAATAAAGTTTAATGAATTCTATGGCAGGACGGAGGCGAGGATTATGCATATCTTTCCTCACTTTATTTGCATAGCAGTTCAAAGAAAACGTAACACAACAATCATTAAACAAAAGACTACACAACCCATGAACCATTAGGGGGTAGTCTCCAAGGCAACTATAGTCCAATCATATCACAGTCCATCGTATATAATATCGTGACGTCCCTTCCGCTTCCTCTTTCTTCACTGCTCATCAGTTAAGTGCATTCCTAACATTCTTGGCTTAATCTGACGTTGTTGCTGTTTGTATAGCGGTTTCTTGTGCACATTATTAGCATTATTGCCTTGGTATTGTTTCATATTCCCTGCGCAGCAGGCTCTTGCCCGAGCGCGTTCTCCCCCTCGCAGTTTCTCCCGCTGTGTGCTCTGCGCGCGGTGAGATCCTGTCAGGCGCGTCTGGTCCGAGCGAGGCAGCTCCGTCGAGCGCTCCCGCTGGTCTTTACGCGCGATTGGGAATCCGGTCACTCCTTTAGTGTCCGCTTGATTCCCGACCAACCCTCGCCTAATTTTGACACCGCTACGCGGTGATTTCCCCACACGGCCACGTTAGTGACCAGCGCCACCTGGTGGTGGTAATTGGTATTGCGCCTCAGTCTATTCTTATAACAGCTTCGGGGAAAGCCCAGCTGTTGGAGCACCGGCGAGGGGGCTGTCTTAAGGATTTTAAGGGCATTTGTTCTGTGCTCACACCCTCTGCTATCATGTCTTCTCCAGAAGACCATTTTTACTCCTCCTACCAGGAAGTGGAGGAGGAATGGCCCCCAACTTCTCCCTCCAGCAGTGGACCAAGCCCTCTCTCTGGCTATTTCTAGGGCGCTGGCTCCTCTTAGGGATCAGGTTGATAAGCTGGCGAAAAGCATCCCTGGGGTGTTCAGTGACCCAGATCTGGTGGTGGCGGGTCCAAGTAGCTCCCAGATGGGGAATAAAAGGGCCGTTAAGCATAACGCGGGGCACTTGGAAGGATTTGATCAACTTACGGAGACCTTCCTCAAGAGTGCGCGAACGCTAAAACATGCACCCTGCCGGGAGGAGGAGGGGCCCGGAGAAAATTGCGACACTGTCACCACTATTGTAGACCCCGACGGCGGGTTTCCCTTAGAGGGAGAGGGTGTATTGGAGGACGATTTCTCCTCCGATGAGGATAAGGACTCGGGGCGTCCCTGGCGTCCAGAGTCCCACTCCTCTCAGTCCCCGGTTGGGGACGGGGTCCACTCGGACATGTTCGAGCCTACCCAAATTTACCATCCTAGATCGGCAGAGTGGACACCTGACGCCAAAGTGGCAGAGTATGTGGTGGGGAAAATCCATCAACCCCTTGAAAGGGAGGTCAGGAATAGCATGAGGGGAGAATGCCCCAGGCCCTCACTGAAGGGGAAGGTGGCACACACGCCTGAAATTGATGAGAAACTATGTACCTTTTTCTCCAAGTATATGAGGGATCCCAAGAAAGGAATTGATAGGTCTTGGACGTGGTAGGGCCCTTGACCCAAATTATTCAATTGACGGAGCGTTCCAAAGAGTCAGGATCCCCTTTGTCCACGGATATTGTGGCTGGTTGGGCGCACTACCCTAAACCCTAAAACACTACCCCCTCCACTACCCAAACACCACTGCACTACCCTAAAACACTACCCCCAGCACGACTCCCTACACTACCCAAACATAACTGCACTACCCTAAACCCTAAAACACTACCCCAACACGACTCCCTACACTACCCAAACACCACTGCACTACACTAAACCCTAAATATACCCCCAGCAAGACCTCCCACAGTACACAAACACCACTGCACTACCCTAAACCCTAAAACACTACCCCCAGCACGACCCCCTACACTACCCAAACACCACTGCACTACCCTAAACCCTAAAACACTAACCCCAGCATGACCCCCTACACTACCCAAACACCACTGCACTACCCTATACCCTAAAACACGTCCCCTACACTACACAAACACGACTGCACTACCCTAAACCCTAAAACACTACCCCCAGCACGACCCCCTTCACCACCTAAACACAAAAGCACTACCCTAAACCCTAAAACACTACCCCCAGCACGACCCCCTTCACTACCCAAACACAACTGCACTACCCTAAACTTAAAAACACTACCCCCAGCACGACCCCCTACACTACCCAAACACCACTGCATGACCCTAAACCCTAAAACACGACCCCCTACACTACACAAACACCACTGCACTACCCTAAACCCTAAAACACTACCCCCAGCACGACCCCCTACACTACACAAACACCACTGCACTACCCTAAAACACTACCCCCTACACTACACAAACACCACTGCACTACCCTAAACCCTAAAACACTACCCCCAGCACGACCCCCTACACTACACAAACACCACTGCACTACCGTAAACCCAAAACACTACCCCAGCACTACCCCCTACACTACCCAAACACCATTGCACTACCCTAAACCCTAAATCTACCCCCAGCATGACCCCCTACACTACACAAACACCACTGCACTACCCTAAACCCTAAAACACTACCCCCAGCACGACCCCCTTCACCACCTAAACACAACTGCACTACCCTAAACCCTAAAACACTACCCCCAGCACGACCCCCTTCACTACCCAAACACAACTGCACTACCCTAAACTCAAAAACACTACCCCCAGCACGACCCCCTACACTCCCCAAACACCACTGCACGACCCTAAACCCTAAAACACGACCCCCTACACTACACAAACACCACTGCACTACCCTAAACCCTAAAACACTAGAACCCAGCACGACCCCCTACAGTACACAAACACCACTGCACTACCCTAAAACACTACCCCTACACTACACAAACACCACTGCACTACCCTAAACCCTAAAACACTACCCCCAGCACGACCCCCTACACTACACAAACACCACTGCACTACCGTAAACCCAAAACACTACCCCAGCACTACCCCCTACACTACCCAAACACCATTGCACTACCCTAAACCCTAAAACACTACCCCCAGCATGACCCCCTACACTACCCAAACACCACTGCACTACCCTAAACCCTAAAACACTACCCCCAGCACGACTCCCTACACTACACAAACACCACTGGACTACCCTAAACCCTAAAACACTACCCCCAGCACGACTCCCTACACTACCCAAACACCACTGCACTACACTAAACCCTAAATCTACCCCCAGCATGACCTCCCACACTACACAAACACCACTGCACTACCCTAAACCCTAAAACACTACCCCCAGCACGACCCCTACACTACCCAAACACCACTGCACTACCCTAAACCATAAAACACTAACCCCAGCATGACCCCCTACACTACCCAAACACCACTGCACTACCCTATACCCTAAAACACGACCCCCTACACTACACAAACACAACTGCACTACCCTAAACCCTAAAACACTACCCACAGCATGACCCCCTACACTACACAAACACAACTGCACTACCCTAAACCCTAAAACACTACCCCCTACACTACACAAACACCACTGCACTACCCTAAAACACTACCCCCAGCATGACCCCCTACACTGTACAAACACCACTGCACTACCCTAAACCCCCTACACTATACAAACACCACTGCATTACT
The DNA here is from genome assembly GCA_963921515.1 of Calotriton arnoldi. Classification (NCBI taxonomy): domain Eukaryota; kingdom Metazoa; phylum Chordata; class Amphibia; order Caudata; family Salamandridae; genus Calotriton; species Calotriton arnoldi. The sequence goes on from CAWUFW010009795.1 coordinate 564,557, forward strand.
CTAAACCCTAAAACACTACACCTAGCACGACCCCCTCACAACACAAACACCACTGCACTACTCTAAACCCTAAATCGACCCCCAGCACGACCCCCTACACTACCCAAACACCACTGCCATACCCTAAACCCTAAAACACTACCCCCAGCATGAACCCCTACACTACCCAAACACCACTGCACTACCCTAAACCCTAAAACACTACCCCCAGCACTACCCCCTACACTACACAAACACCACTGCACTACCCTAAACCCTAAAACACTACCCCAGCACTACCCCCTACACTACCCAAACACCACTACACTAACATAAACCCTAAAACACTACCCCCAGCACAACCCCCTACACTACACAAACACCACTGCACTACCCTAAACCCTAAAACACTACCCCCAGCACGACTCCCTACACTACCCAAACACCACTGCACTACCCTAAACCCTAAATCTACCCCCAGCACGACCCCCTACACTACCCAAACACCACTGCACTACCCTAAACCATAAAACACTACCCCCAGCATGACCCCCTACACTACTCAAACACCACTGCACTACCCTAAACCCTAAAACACTACCCCGCACGACCCCCTACACTACCCATACACCACTGCACTACCCTAAACCCTAAAACACTACCCCCAGCACGACCCCCTACACTACTGCACTACCCTAAACCCTAAAACACTACCCCCAGCACGACCCCCTACACTACCCAAACACCACTGCACTACCCTAAACCCTAAAACACGACCCCCAGCACGACCCCCTACACCACCCAAACACCACTGCACTACCCTAAACCCTAGAAAAGAAACCCCCACCCCATGCCCAATCCCCCTTACCTCTCACTCCTCGTGGTTCCTCTCTCCTTGTGGTTCCTGCTTCACGTCGTCTCTGAGGGGCGGTGCACGTCATTGTGAGGAAACGGAACAGCCTCTGTTTCCTTACAACGACATGGATCATCTACATGTTTTTAGAACGCATGGTCATTTACCATACATACCTTTACAACAAAATTCGTTGTAAAGGCATGCGTGGTAAATGACCATGCGTTCTAAAAAAATGCGTAGTAATGACTTCGTGATGTACAACGCATGCGTGGTAATGCATGCGTTGTAATGGTATTGCAAAGTAAAAAGTCGTTGTAACGGCTGTTTACCGATCGAAGCTGGCCCCTGTTCTTCAGTGAGACGTTTATTTGATTAATTAGGAGGAAGGAATGTGGTTTTTTACCGAAAAGTGCATTCCCGGCTGTTGTATTGTGAAAGTGTCCGCGTGGCCTGGTTTCACTTCCGGTGAGAGAGTGGAAGAGTCTGTTTGGATCTAAAGGAGTTCTGTTGTTGGACGGGGCCGGCGCGACATGTCATCAGAAAACATAGCTAATGGAAAGCGTCCTCCCTGAAGTGTGGAGCAGTGCCATGAGAGGTCAACGAGTGTGCGTCCCACCGCAGTATGACCGTACCGCGTGACCCATGTGCCACCTCCAGGGTACGGGAGGCAGAAGCGGCATCGCAGGTCCTCTTGAAGACCGTTGTAGCACTAATTCTACATTTTGGTACTAGGGCATTTTAACTTTGTTGTTCCTACCAGATACAAAGAGAAGATCCTGTGTTATTCAGTGCCCTCGTTACCTTTTTTGTGGGTTGTGGTGCTTGTCACTTCGCTGCCCCGCCGGTGCACACGACTGGGCACCCCACCTCGTGTGCCATCTGCAGGGCCTCTGCCCTCGGATCACTGGTTTCGGTTTCTGGAGTGGCAACATAAACAGTTGCTCCCAAAGGACTAGCCTGAACACTTAGGTGAATATCCCCTGCACCAGCATTCCACGGAAATTCTTTCCTAGCTCTCCCACGTCAACGAGGACGTCATAATAGCACGGCTCCGCTCGCGACACCGTATGACGTCATCGGAGCCATAAGAGGACCTCGTCGGCGTGCTGACGTCAGTTCCACCCATTTTTTCCGTGCCACTGAGGCAAACAGGGGACCGAGACATTTTCACATGTATACATAGTATAATAAATATATATATATTCACTGAAAAAACCATAGGTTTCAGGCACGTTATAGTTAGAAATTAGCATTTAAAAAACCTTAGAAATTCACTGAAAAAACCATAGGTTTCAGGCACATTATAGTTAGAAATTAGCATTTAAAAAACCTTAGAAATTCACTGAAAAAACCATAGGTTTCAGGGGCGTTATAGTTAGTTGGACATTTCACTCGTACAAAACCATAGAAATTCCCCCGTTATAATTAGTTCAGCTAACTATAACTCGCGCGCCCGCAATGCACTGCTGATGACGTCACATATTACATCACTCATGACATGGTCAGTGACATCACTCATGACATCACTGATGACATCTCAAATGACATCACTGATGACATCATCCAGTGAATGTGTGTTTTTCTGAAAATTAAATATGTTTTATATATGTATATCTCATGGTCGATGGAAGAATAAATGGGTATATAAGGGGCACATTACGATGGCGGGCGGAAGCACCACCGCCGTGCTGGCGGATGCAAAAACCACCAGTTACCGCCGGCACGCAGCAGTCCACACGCCCGTCCAATTACGATGCGAAAAGTAGGCCAAACACCGCCGGCAAGCCAGCAACACCGTCCGCCATCAAAGTGCGCCCGTACATGTAGCGGCGCAGCCCAACTGACACACACCGTCCGACGAAACACGTCCCGCCCGGCGCATAAATTACGATGCCGCAAACAAACGGCTCCCACGGCCAAGAGATACCGTACGACAAACCGAAGCGGTAACACGGATGCCGAGCACGGACAACGAAGAAGCGGCTCCCCGAGCCTGAATCCAGCACTGCAGGCACTCCCCATGCTTCTGCTGATGCACCACCAAGGACGCAACGTACCGCGGAGACGCAGGTAGGCACACACAGAACAAGTGCACGCAAACAGCGCACACAGTGCAAGGGCGGAAAAGCGGACAACCCCCACCAGCGCGTGTACACTACACATCCACCATCGCATCCACATATGACACACAGGCCAAATCGTAACATCGCAGAACACATGTGTACACACCACCTGGGACTAGGAACCAACCACCCCGTCACGGCCCCAAAGCGCCGATGACGCCGCCACACATGCGCACAACGCAGAGGCCAACCGCAGCGCCATGCATGCGTCGCACACAGACACAGGGACACAACCAAGCAGCACACACATCAGCCCCACCCCGAACGCACATGACACGTGACAGGCCGGCCACAGACATGTCCCCAACGCCCAATTCACGGACAACACCCAACGCCACACAACCGACGCACACATGTCAGTGAAGACACGCAACAGCAGGACACACCCCAGTGTAACAAACATGGCGTAGCACACAGCGGCGGCAACACCAACTAGGAGAAGCAGGGCCCCTTCGGGAAGAGGAACGCCAGTACCACACAGAAACACCCATACCACCCTGCACATATGAACAAGACATATAAAACGGAACACCAAAGAGCCCGGGACCGACAACAGGTGGCCCAAGAATAACATTCACACACAAGGCCCAACGCAGAGCGGAAAGGCAGCCTGCCGCCCACACAAGGGAGAGCAGACAGCACTGAATGACCTTCCATTCCAACTCCGAAACCACAGCCCTACGACAGAAGCCGGTGAATACAGCCATTGTCCAAGAATAGACCAACACAGGCATGCCGAGGAGACCGACCACAGGGCAGATAGCGCATATCACAGAAGCACACAACGGACGGGGAAGAAAGAAGAAAACACTCCCCATGTCGGCCACATGCAAGTTAATTGGAAGGAGTCACACATCACTGACCTTGAACTGTCTGAGAAGCATGTGGGAAGAGGGCCCGTGTCCTCCAAACAAGCCAACAGAACACAAGTCCTGTCTCCCTACGACTACACAGAGCTCACAGCAACCCCGGAGCGTGCACATTGCAGACTGCACACACAGCCGGAGCACGCCACCTCAACGAACCGCTGCGAAATGGCAACCGCAACACACCTACCCAACTACGCCGAACAGCTCAAGCTGTACAAAACCAACCTGTTCCATACATTGGGATGCGATCTCCTGTCCCTGCTGAACGTAAGTTACCGACTGACTTACCGCATCACATTGTTCAGCTGCGTCATGCCCGTCTTCTACTGTCGGAGGTGTCCCTACCAGCATCCCGTCGAGATATGCATCTCCAACCCGGCATGTCTGAAGGCGGACCTGCTACCACTACTCCTCCCTCTGGACGCACACGACAGGGCCTGCTCTGCCTATGGGGGCATGGCGTATGTGGCCAACATCGCACCCGCACTGAAATGGGACCACTGTGCCTCCACACGACGGATCATCGAGAACAGCTACATCGAATGTCACCCAGCATGCCCCATCATGGTCCTCCAAGGGACAACTTACGAACAACACCTTGACAGCCACCATCCGCTACATTGGCTGGCAAACATGTACACCACCAATGACATGGAAGCCCTGCTGGACGGCATCGCATACCTGACAACCTGTAAATACGTCGGACCACAACGCAGGTTCCCGAGTGACCTATGATGTCCAACCCCGCACCCATGCTTAGCTTCCGCACGGACTGGCCAGTCACCACCACAACAGCCATACCAAACGACCGGCAACTGTAACCACACCATCAACGACATCGCCATGACATCGGATATGACCGGGACATGCACACTGTTCCCCATCACATCCAGGAACACCGCATGCATCGTGGGAGGCAGTGGCATGGGCTCTGTGTATCGCACCCACATGGACGGAACTGCACGAACAACCAGGACACGACATGGATCCAGCGCACATGGACACACACACCGCTCAGTGGACATGAATAGGTCGCCTGGAGTCTGTGGGTGCTGCACCCCTCCCACCCCCGCCCCGGGAATCCCATACCAGGACCTTTGCATGGACGACAAGTGCATACAACAACAACACGACCCCAGTGACTGTGACATGTCCAGTAACCACCACAGTGCAACAACAAGTGGCACGCCGCTGCATGCACGCAAGCACATGCCCTGATGTCATCTCACATGCACGCGTGCATGAGGAACAACCGCAGCAAACCTGTCACATGGAACTGAGATGGACTGTGCCCATGATGCCAAGCGGTCTGGTAGGCTACATGTATACCGTCTGTGTCAAAGTCCGCAGCCCCGCAGCTATACGTAAATGTACATTAGCACAGCCTTGGCCAAGCAGATGTCACTCTGAAGCCCACATCCCACATGCAACAGCCAATCACATGTAACCCCACACCCTATCCCATTTGCAATCATGCTCAGTATATCCGCAACATGTATTCCGCTGCCAGTAGTGTCCACTATACTGCATCACAGAGGACAGAAGACACAATATAATGTTTGAAACCAAAACTGTCTCCGCTGACTCATTTCACAAGTACGAATGAGAGAGGATGAGAGTATGTGAAGTACACGGCAGTCGTGACATGACCATGTAGTCCACTGGTATTGGATGTCAACGCAAATGAGTAGCACTACTGTGGAAGACACACATGTGTCGTGTGAAGTCGTATGGACGCAGTGCTCAGGTGGGTGGGTGCGACGGGTAGATGCGCACATGCCAAGTTGGAGCACGCCGTGTTGGGAGGGGTCATGAACAGTACACCACCGCTTCCCTGGGCATTGTGAGAGGACACCTGTCAGGGGGAGTGAACACGTGTGTGCACAGCAGCCGGGCACACGTACAAAGCGGTACCAGGCGCACCTCAGCCCACCCTCTGTGGACAAGCTGGATCCTGTTGTGCGCCCGCCATGCCCCTTGACAAGGCACACACAGCCCCAGTCGACCAGGTGTAACCCCAACATAGTCAATCCGCACAGGCGATACAGGGCACGGGATGGCAGTGGAGCATGGTGTGTGAGAGGTCTCCTCGCGCTCCTCCTGGTCATATCACGCAGGCAATAGAACCTCAACGTCTAGCATGGCACAAGTCACATGGAAGTGTAGGGGGACGCACCACAGCACGAGCAGCACTGACGTCACGGGAGGTGGCTCGCACCATCCCATCCATTGCCCATCATACCAACCACGCCACATGCCATTGCGACTAAGTGCAAGCGCGTGCGCCACCACCCCCGAGCCCTCCCCAGAGAGGCCAAAGAGTGAATGTGTGGGCCATCAGTCACAGACGGACGTGGCCTGGCCGCAAGGGCAGCCACAGCCAGTGGGTGTCGCAGGTGGCGGATCCGGAAGGCGAAGACTGTGATGCATAGTCCATGCAGGCCGGGTCTCCATTTGGGGCACCACGCAGGTGGACGGCCACCCACAACACATCATACCCTGAGACAGCCCACTCGTGCAACTGGACCCACACATACACTCCTTGCCCTCTCTGGTGCGAGCTTGGGGCTGCCTGTGCAAGCGCTAGCCTCGCAGGTGAGCATGCATATTGGGGGAGCGAGGGGAGGACATGAGGGCTGGGGCGAAGATGACTGTATCACTGTCAGTCAGTACAAGGGATGACCCAGATGTGGAAAGGAAGAGACGTGTCCCGTGTGTACTGCAACTAGTCGCCAATCCAACTACCCCCCATGTCCGGAATGTAAGCCCGCACCTAGGCCCGCCCATCCGCCACATCGAACATACCACCAGCACGACAACCTTCCCATTCGAAACACTGACTGGGGTGGCGACCAGTGTACAATCATGTGTAGCCTACCCACGCGTACATGTGGGCCCTCCATGATCCATGTCACCTGCGGCAAAGTCATGACATGCGCAATGAGGGAAGTGAGGAGAGCTGTCCGCCCCACGCGCAGAAGGTGCATCAGCTCCACAGACCCAGCAGCGAGTCCAGCAGGGGTCACATGTGCAGGGGCAGCTGTGCCTGGTGTGAAGGCACATGCATATAGACAGCACATCGACCAATGTGTAGTCTGCCCACATCTACAGTCCATCATCATGCGGACATAGGAATTGAACACAGGGCAACACATCTTAGTTGGTGCACCCACCGTGACCAACAATGCGCAATCATCGACGTACCCGCCCTGTGCATGGCCCCCCACCCAACGGAGGCACATCCAGTGCCACCATCCCACACACACAAGCCTACCACGGAACATGCTGTGTCCAATGGTCAGTACAGAGTCAGCGCCCATCTGGTGGAACCTGAACAGGAGACACATGCACACACATGCCAGCTCCCACTATGTACGTCTGCCACCTGGCACGTGCAATGTAACCTCTCACCTGTGACGTGTGACTGCAAGCACACAGCTGTCTTGGCATGGGGCTGTCAATGTGGACACCTGTCAATGTTTCGGGAGGTGTGATCCGTACAGTGCTGTACATAGGGTGCAGTGCTGACACCTACTACTGTCTCATATCCCCTCGTGCCACAGGTCCCACTTGTTTTGGCCGCTCAGCCTGTGCCCACATCGTTGTCGTCGTGTGCCATACTCATCCAGCCGCGGAAGCAGTTCCATGCTCAGCAGACATTCATGTTGCCGTGGCGGTGCCGCTTGACGGATATGCAGTCAGTCCCCATCAGCACGCCCCGCAAGTCATTGGGGCCTAGATCCCCATGTGCATGCACATGGCAGTGGTTTGTATCACTAGCCATTGCCATTGTTGGGAGACCTGTGTAAGTGTATTGTGGCCGTGCCGTCCCAGCTTGACAGCTGGGCTGTGGCTCATGTGCTTGCTCAGTCATGTCAGTGATGTGTATGCGAAATTGCTATGTGTCGTGTTGCATTGACATGTGTCCTCTGCCATTGTCCCTAGGCGGAGACCGAACATTGACCGCCCATACCAATTGCTGGCGGACATGGACGATACAGAGGTTATTAGGAAGTTTCGGCTGGACAGGCCAACCCTGCATCGACTGTGTGCCATGTTAGAACCCCATCTCCGTCCCCGCAGGGTGTATCCGACTGCTGTCACCCCCACGGCTAAGGTGATGGCCGCCATGCATTTCTTCGCCACTGGGTCATTCCAGCACACAGTGGGCATTGGAGGAGGGATGTCCCAGCCCATGTTCAGCAAGGTGCTGAGGGATGTACTGGCAGCCATGATGCTGTACCGGAACAGGTACATCCGCTTCCCCAGGGCTCGTGAATTGGCGGCAGTGAAGGGTGCATTCTATGCCCTTGGCAGAATCCCACACGTCGTTGGAGCCATTGACTGCACACATGTCGGCCTTGTTCCACCACAGGCCACTGAGCACCTGTACCGCAACAGGAAGCACACGCACTCCCTGAATGTGCAAGTGGTGTGCCTTGCGGACATGGTGATCACCCACGTGTGTGCAAAGTTCCCAGGCTCGGCCCATGACGCACACATAATGCGCAACAGCATCTTGCCACGACTGATGCCCAATATGCAACAGGATCGTGCCTGTATTGTCGGTGAGTATGTGGAGTGGTGTAGCGTGCTGGCTGTGCGATGCTGTCCCCTGTCCAGTTGGATTAGCAACGGTTCTCTGTGTCCCTCACACCCAGGTGACTCTGCGTATCCGAATGGGGCATGGCTGCTCAGTCCATTGAGGAATCCTCGCACCCCAGCAGACGATCGCTACAATGAGGCACATGGGAGGACCAGACGTGTGGTCGAGCGTACCTTTGGCCTCCTCAAGTCCAGGTTCAGGTGCCTGGACCGCACCGGGGGTGCGCTGGCGTACTCCCCACAGAAGGTGTGCCGGATAGTGGTGGCGTGCTGCATGCTGCACAATCTGGCCATTCGGAAGCAGATCCCCCTCATCGTGGATGACGGAGATCAACCAGGGCCCCAGCCCGCAGACCAGGACAGCTCGAGTGAGGAGGACAGCGGAGAGGAGGAAGCTGGTAATGTGCGGCAGCAGCTCATCGCCCGCTACTTCACTTGACGGTGAGTGTCCATGTACGACGGCTGATGTGGCTGTATCTGTGCAGGTGTGTGTGTGCTGTGTCAGGGTGGCCGTTTGTTCACTGCGTGCTGTGTGTCAACGCTCCATGGCCAGGGTAGTATGCCACTGTTGGTGGCTGTGGCATTGTGCCCTATTGCTCTGTGCGATGTGTGTACATTGCTTGTAGTTGTTGACATGTACTGTGTGATGGGTGTGTGACACACTCATTGAATGTGCTCCTGTTCTGTCTCCCACCCCTAGGTCCCTACAGGCCCTCCGGATTCAATTGCCATGCCACGCATCAGGTGCCTTTCCGCCCAAGGTGGCCGTTGTATTCCGTACAAATAAGACACAGGGCACAAACAGCAGTTAGTGAAAAAGGTGCATTTATTACAAACTGTGACATGTGATTGTGTGTAAGGTGATGACAAAAGTGGTGCGTGCAGTGACAATGAGCTGTCGGTCATGGCTGCGTGATGATCAGGGTGTACCCACTGGTTCTATGTCCATAGTCCAACACACACATGCCATCCAGATGGCTGTGTGGAGTGGGATCGTAGTCCAAGTCAATGCAGTGGCTGGTCAAGGAAGGCTGGCGGAAGGCTGGCTGGCTGCCTCACTTGCGTTTGGAGCATTCGAAGTCCTCCCGGGAGATCTGTTTCCACTTCGGACGGCCCCTTCCACGTTTGCGAGGGGGGGTGCCTGCTTGCGACATGCTGGTGGTTGAGGTGTGATCACTGGCTGTGGACGCAGGGGAACTGGACACTGCTGCTCCACCCTGCGCCCCGGCAGGTGGTGGCGGAGGGGGAGCTGCTGTCCCTGGCTGTGACCTCACCGCCACCACCAGCTGTCCCATGAGGTCCACGATTTGGCCCATACGGGCGTCCATGGACCTCAGCACCCCCAGCACCTCACGCGTGTCTGAAGCAGACCGGACCCATTGTCCTTGGGCCTCTTCATAGGCCCCAAGGACTCTGGCCATGTGAGGCAGGGCATGGCTCCCAGGGGAGGCTGGCGTTTCCCTGACCCTGCTCCTCCTACCAGTCCTGCTGCCACCGGCCTGCCCACTAGCCACATTGCTCACCACGGTCCTCGCTGTGGCTCCCAGGGTGGATCCAGTCGTCCGGGCCACCACCTGCGCTGGGGCTGGTGCCAGCGAAGACGTGGCGGTGGTGGCGGCGGTTGCGGCAGTGGTAGTGGCCACAATGACCGTGGGTGTGGCCGCAACGACAGTGGCAGCAGGGGGCTGGGAATGTTCAGCAGCCCTGGATGATGGGTTGGTGGGTAGGAGGGGTCCTGGGGAGCGGCTGGGCCCTGCCACACCAGATGGGCCTGCTTGGTGGTCCGTGTCCGAAGAGGAGGACAGATCCTCCAGATCCGTGTGTCCTCGTTGGGGGCTTGTAGGCTGGCTGTGCTGGCTGCTGGCTCCATCCCCAGCATCCAGCAGTTCGTCACCTGTGGAGAGAATGAGATTTGTTATTGTGTTGCACCTGGCGAAGTATGTATTTGTCGTCTGACATTGACAGTTCGTGCAATCTCGTACATGGGTTTCCCGGAGGCGTGTGTGTGGCTGTAGCATCTGTAGTTGTGTGTGCTTGGCAATGGGACTGTGTGCTGTGCACATGTGGCATGGGACGGATTGGCCATGCCGATGGGTGTGTTGCTGTGCCCCTACTTATTGTGACTCTGGTGTATGCGGGCTCCTGGCCCATCCTGGGTCTGGTTTGTACTTTGCTTTTGGTGTTCAGATGGGACGCTTAGGAACGCATATGGCAACATGGGGGCCATGCCCCAGATTCGCATTTGGGAGGGGATATGCTTTTGGGGTTCAAATGGAACGCTTAGGAACGCATATGGCAACATGGGGGCCATGCCCCAGATTCGCATTTGGGAGGGGATATGCTTTTGGGGTTCAAATGGAACGCTTAGGAACGCATATGGCAACATGGGGGCCATGCCCCAGATTCGCATTTGGGAGGGGATATGCTTTTGGGGTTCAAATGGAACGCTTAGGAACGCATATGGCAACATGGGGGCCATGCCCCAGATTCGCATTTGGGAGGGGATATGCTTTTGGGGTTCAAATGGAACGCTTAGGAACGCATATGGCAACATGGGGGCCATGCCCCAGATTCGCATTTGGGAGGGGATATGCTTTTGGGGTTCAAATGGAACGCTTAGGAACGCATATGGCAACATGGGGGCCATGCCCCAGATTCGCATTTGGGAGGGGATATGCTTTTGGGGTTCAAATGGAATGCTTAGGAACGCATATGGCAACATGGGGGGCATGCCCCAGATTCGCATTTGGGAGGGGATATGCTTTTGGGGTTCAAATGGAACGCTTAGGAACGCATATGGCAACATGGGGGCCATGCCCCAGATTCGCATTTGGGAGGGGATATGCTTTTGGGGTACATGCTGTGAGCCATGGGTGCCGAACGTGACATGTGTTGTGGCAGCATGACAGTGCATGGTTTGAGGTGTGTGCATGCTTGACATGGCCTGCATATTTGCTGTCTGTTGTGATTACTGGACATGGCATTGGACGCATCGTTATGAGTGAGTGATAGTTGTGTGCCAGCCAACGTATTGCAGTTGTCCCATCTCCTTGGTGTGCGTGCTGCCCTGTGCCATGTGCATCACTGCAGTGCTCGGGGGGGTGTGGCCCATGTTGTGTGTTGTTGCTCACAGTGTGTCGTGCGCTTAATTGACTTCTGGCACATGGTTGGTCATGGGCATGTGTCTTAGCGTGACTGCTGTATGTGTGGCAGCTGTGCGGATGACATGCCTTTCATGAGACTGGGGCTGACGGATGGGATGGATGGTATGTTGTATGTGCATGGTGTGTCTGTGAGTTTGATGGGTTCAGTGGTGTTCGTGTGCATTTATGTTGTTCCGCTCTGTTGCGTCTAGTGTTGTTTGTCTTACATAGGCGTAGTTGTGGGGTGTGTGGTTGACAGGCAGTAGGGGCTACATGGACAGGACTTCAATGGTGTTTCGGTTGTGTGTGATGAGTTGCACAGTGGCTGCCGTGTGGGGACTGTGATGGGTCATGTGGGGTGTGAGTCTGTTGTTCATGTCCGTGTGCACATTGTTCACTTGTTCGTGACGGTGGGCGGTGCTGCGTGTTCGTCTGCTACGTGACATGTCCCATGTGTTGGTCGTGTTATGGTCCTCATGCCTCCAGTAATCCAGCCCTGTCCAGTTTCCCACCTGCAAGTTGTTCGTGCGTGCACTGTACTGGATGCCACATGGCTCTAAGCGGGGGTGCTCCATGTTGCAGGTCTGTGGGGGTGGGGGGTGTTGTGGGTCGTGGGGTGGCTGGACACCCACTGACACCGATTGCTGTGGACCGTGATGTCTGCCTTTCGGCTGTCGTTGTGCACTGCGGTGGCTGACACGTGGCTGTGGGGTGTGGGGGATGCTCCTCCTTGCTGTGCTGTGGGACTGGGGCCTGGTGTGTGTTGTACTTGGGCTGTCCACCGTCCCACCCACTGCACTTTGTGTTCCTGCCACTTACCTGTTACTTGTCGGTTAGTGCAGCTGTGGCGGACACATGGGTGTGGTGGGTGCTCGTTGTGGCGCTTCTGGCATATTTGGGGACCTGTTGGTGGTTACGTGGCTGGCTTAGTGTACACATGTCCCCACGCATCTTACAGTTGTTCGGTTTGGGCTGTGTGTGGTAGTGTCCGTTGCATGTGTGTGTGATGTGTTGTGTATTGTGTGCTGGACATGGGGGTGTTTGTCCCTGGGAGCTGTGGCATGGTAGTTGCGCATGTGAGTACATAGCGGTGTGCTGGTATACATTAGTTTGTACTTACCAGCCTCCACTCCCCCTGCTAATCCGGCGAGGATCTCCGGATGTATTACGACTCGCACCTTCTCCTCCCACGCTTTGAAGGTCTTAAAGAGCGCGGGATTCCCTCCGCCAGTGACGGCAGCCAGCTCTCTGTTTTTGCCCTCCTTCTTCTTGACCAGGCTCTTTACGTCAATCCAACGTTTGTTAATTTCGACTCTGTTCCTGGGCAGGGTCCCGACTGCATTGACCTGGTCTACGATCCGGTTCCACATTCTGTTTCTGGTGGCTAGTGGTGTGTGCTGGACCATGTTCCCATAGATTTGTGGGTACACCTTGATGATCTCGTCGACCATGACCGTCAGCTCCATGGGCGTGAACTTGGGCATTCTTTGTGGTGCCATGGTGTTTGTGGTGCTGGTGCGGTGTGTGTTGTGTAATGTGCAGGGGGTTTGTGGTGCCGGTGTTTGGTGGTGGTGGTGGTGGTGGTGGTGGTGGTGTTTGGTGGTGGTGGTGGTGGTGGTGGTGGTTGTGATGTGTGCGTTTCTGTGGTGTGCTGCTGTCCTTGCTGTGTCACTGTGTCCTCTCCTCTCCTCTCTGGTTTGCAATGTAGCAAGGGGTTGTGGTCTGTGGGAGTGCTGCTTTTGTACTCACCTATGTGGGTGTGTCCTCATGGTCTGTTGTTTTCAGGTGTGTTGTGTCTGGGGTTCTGGCCTTTGTATTTTTTGTTTGTCCGGGGGTGTTTTCGGGATGTGTACTGTGCTTGTGTATTTGTGCATGCCTTGCTGTGTGGACTTGTTGGCCATGTTGTGTGCTATTGGTTTTGTGTGCGGATGGTTTCTGTGCAGGTACGTTGGCGCCATGGCTTCTGCCGTGTTGATTCTCATCGGCGTTGTTTGCGCTGGCGGGCGGTATATTTGTGGTTTTTCCGCGCTCATGTCGGTGCGATCGTAATGTCACGTGCGGTGTGTCGGCCGTGAGGGCGGGCGGTTTTGTGTTGTCGTGCGTGTTTCCGTCCGTGGCGGGCGGTTTGACTCCGACTCGGACGTTGGCGGGCGGTATTTTGTGTGCTTTTTCCGCCGATGGCGGTTTTCGGTTTGTGAAATCGTAATGGCGTGGTCGGTGTTCAGGCGGTGTGTGCGGGCGGATTTTTGCCGCTTCCATGCCTGGCGGATTTATTTACGCCGGGTATCGTAATGGGCCCCTAAGTGTCTAAATGGATGATTTTTTTTGTAAAATTGATTGTATAACTGACTAAGTGTATCTTAGTGAAAACATGGGTTAGTGAGTAATGTTTAAATATGAAAATATCTGTATCAGTCTCTCACTTTGTGTATAAGTGGCTGCATGGGTTGGTGAGTAGCTACATGAGTGTCTATATGGGTTATTAGTTGGTTTTTGAGTATCAGTATGAGTGTCTGAGTGTCTGTATGGTTCGGTGGGGGTATTACTTAGTGCATAGATGCATGAATGAGTGACTCACTGTTTGTATGTGTTGAAGACAGCATGTGTGCAGGACTGTATAGGTGGATGAGTATGTGTATGGGTGTGTTAGTGAGTGAATGACTGTCTCAATAGTGTCTTTATGAGTAACTACATATGTTTTAAACTAGTATATGTGAGTATTGGTGTATATAAGTGAGTATATGCGAGAGTGAGAGATTGGAAGAGTTCCTGTACAAATAAGTAGGTGTTTCTATAAGTGATTGTTTAAGAGAGTAAGTATGTGTAAGTTTCTGTAGAAGTAAGTGTGGTAGTGTGTGTATAACTGTATATGCAAGTAAATGGATGTTTGACACTTTGTTTGCATGTGTGACTATGTGTGTGAGTAACTCTATGGATGAGTGGCGGTGTGTAACAGGATGTATAGGTGTATGAGTACATATGATGAGTGAGTACATGTATGAGTGACTGTATAGGGACTGTTGGTGAATGAGTGGATGTGTGTGTAGATCTTGGAATTACTGAATAGGTGTGTTGTAACTGGTATTGGTATGTCCATTGTTTTGAAAATGTTAGTTTGTATTTTTAAGTGTGTGTATCAAAGGTTATATTAGGGTGAGAGGAGGTCTGCCACTCTATCACAAGGATGATGTCATCAGTGATGTCATCAGTGATGTCATTTGAGATGTCATCAGTGATGTCATGAGTGTTGTCACTGACCATGTCATGAGTGATGTAATATGTGACGTCATCAGCAGTGCATTACGGGCGCTAGCGAAGTTATAGTTAGCTGAACTAACTATAACGGGGGAATTTCTATGGTTTTGTACGAGTGAAATGTCCAACTAACTATAACGCCCCTGAAACCTATGGTTTTTTCAGTGAATATATATATATATATATATATATATATATATATATAAATTTTTTTTTAATTTAATTTTTTATTATCTTTATTTATCTTTTCAACAAAAACGCAACAGGTGTACAGCGTTACTCAGCACATATTGGTGAATAGTACAGCAGTGTCCCATGATTAAAGTAAAACCTCCTGATTTTTTATATAACAAGGTGCTAGGAGGCAAGGGGTCCGATAGCACACTCATTCCAGTTCTCCCTCTGTCATATTTTCACCCATTCGTGACTCATCCTGATCACTTGCATTTGAGTCGGTTGTTAGGAAAGCATTTCAAAGCTCTCTCCATGTTGCAAGATCCTCCTCTAGCTTGGCATCCCTTCGACTGTTTTTTATGTGGACTTCCTCTGCCAACGTCCATTCGCGCACATCTCTCAGCCACGCTTTGAACTCAGGGGAACGCTTGCCCTTCCATGTATAGCAACCCTACGTCTCGCTAACACTATCAGCAGCTGGAGGAGTTTGTAAGCCATCTTGCGCCGTTTAGGTTTCCGAACATGTCCCAGCAAGCAGTGCAACAGTGACTCCTCAACATTAATGTCCGTGCCCCTCTGCACCCTCCTCACCACTTGAGTCCAAAATTGGTTTACCTCGGGGCAACCCGACGCTGAGTGTATGAAGTCTGCACTCGTCTCACCACACCTAGGGCACGTGTCCGGGTGGTCTGGTGCCATGTGGTGCATCCTCACTGGGGTTATGTAGGTGCGGTGTAAGTAGTTATAGTGTATTAATTGGAAGCATTCATTGCACGACACCGAATGGTTGAGCGCACTTAATAACGTCCAGTTGTTTTCCCCTACGGGCTCAGCCAAGTCCGCGTCCCAGGCCACGCGTGCCCGAGGAGGGGGGGCCGTTAAGTCTGCCCTCATTGCCTTATAGAGGAGAGAGACAAGTCTACGCCCAGCACCGCATGTGAGCATTATATCCAGCAGTTGTGTAGTTTGAGGGATTGCGGGATATACGGGCCAAGTTGCTTTGAACAAGTCCAACAGTCCATCATAATGAAGATAATTACCTCGGCCCAGCCCAAAGTCCTCACATGCCTGTTCGTAGGAGGTAAATGTCTCGCCTCGGTATAAGTGGTGGCCATCTGCTCACAGCCTCCCTCCCTCCACATATTATCTATCATTCTGCGCACTGGGGCAAGTATCCACACTGGGAGCTCCCTATGGAATGGAGCGCGTCGCAAGATACGCTCTACGAATCTCTGCCAGATGCTCGCGGTCTGCATGACCACATATGGCATGTCCTCGGTAACCCCCGCACCCACCATCAGCACCGATGGGAGACTATCCGCAGTACATGTCCCTTCAGCAGTCTCTTCTCCCCCTCTTTCAGCCACAGTGCCTGCATGTTGTAGGTGGGTCGCATAGTAATAAAGATCCAGTCTAGGGGCCTCAAGTCCTCCCCCCCAGCGCCACTCTACTACGGCAAGGGATTAATTCACATATATTTATAGAAATTAAGAAATTGTAATCAGGTAAGCTCTGTTAAAGTCGCTTCCAGTTGGATTACTCAAAAAATAATTCTGTTAATTTTCTCGATGAATTAAACATTCTTGTAGAAATACAGAGATAAGAACAACACGGGTGTAGGTATTCTTGAACTGAATTTTATATTAAAAACCAATCATTAGTTATAAAGGGTACAAAATCAAGAAATCAACACAATGTAGCCAGAAGTAAAACAATACATAAGGTTAAATGATCTTCATAGTTACAATTGTGAACACCTTTTCACAAAGTATTTGTAGGCAATCTGAAGAGTTTACACAATGCCAAAATTGCCTATAATTCAATAAAATAAGAAAAAGGTGTAAAAGTCGACGTTTCGGTCTAATGTTGTCTTTGTCTGTTAGACCATCCTCAGGACTTTGCTTTTGTTGATAATAAAGACCCTTCGCACTATGAAAAGTCTATCATTGGGAAATTTAGTTCATACATTGACTTTCTGGTCAAGCAAAAACAATTGGTCGTGGCCGCTTTGCTTAAAGACCCCAATCAATGTGGGTGCTGACAGCCAAAGATAGAGCACTGATTCTGGACTATTCAGCGAGCGTCCAAACTGTGAGCCTCTTTTCGTTTCAAGAACAGAATTTGTGTTCCAGAGTCAGTGCTCTCTCTTTGGCTGTCAGCACCCACATTGATTGGGGTCTTTAAGCAAAGCGGCCACGACCAATTGTTTTTGCTTGACCAGAAAGTCAATGTATGAACTAAATTTCCCAATGATAGACTTTTCATAGTGCGAAGGGTCTTTATTATCAACAAAAGCAAAGTCCTGAGGATGGTCTAACGGACAAAGACAACATTAGACCGAAACGTCGACTTTTACACCTTTTTCTTATTTTATTGAATTATAGGCAATTTTGGCATTGTGTGAACTCTTCAGATTGCCTACAAATACTTTGTGAAAAGGTGTTCACAATTGTAACTATGAAGATCATTTAACCTTATGTATTGTTTTACTTCTGGCTACATTGTGTTGATTTCTTGATTTTGTACCCTTTATAACTAATGATTGGTTTTTTAATATAAAATTCAGTTCAAGAATACCTACACCCGTGTTGTTCTTATCTCTGTATTTCTACAAGAATGTTTAATTCATCGAGAAAATTAACAGAATTATTTTTTGAGTAATCCAACTGGAAGCGACTTTAACAGAGCTTACCTGATTACAATTTCTTAATTTCTATAAATATATGTGAATTAATGCCTTGTAGGCACACCTACCTGCTCATTTAATTGCCCAAGCCTCCAAGGGTCTATTAGGTTTCCCATTTTTTGAGATATTACTCTACTACGGCGGCCGGCCCAATAGAGGGACACCAATATAGAGTTTAACTGCCTAAATACCGAAATGGGGATGGGACACAATGCGGTTTAGAGCATATACAGGCAACGCGCCAGCACAATCATCTTGGCCACCGCCAGCCTACCCATTTTGGAGAGCGGCAGTTTGTTCCAAAAGGCAACCGACTTCCTTAGCCCATTGACCATCTTGTGTACATTACAGTGGCGTAACGAACCTTGAGGGGGCCCCCCTGCAGGGTACGTGGAGGGGCCCCCTCCAGCCTCAAACTGGAGCTCTCCGGCCGAAGTGCGGTGCTGAGGGGGCCCCCTGGAGGTTGCCCCCCCCGCACCGCGGGGGCTGCAGGGGCCTCTGATACGCCCCTGGTACATTAAGGTGCCACTTGGACCGATGTTTCCGCTGACAAAACTGCATCAGTGGCGTCTAGCTTGGTGATTATGGCTAGACGGAATCTTTGGAATCAAATTGAAAGACGGACCTCTCTGAAAAGGCCTCATTCATAAAGATCAAGTTTGAAGTCAAGAAGCTCTTCTGAGTTCAGCTGGATAAGATGAGGAAGACTTTTAAGGATAAAAAATATTCCTGGTCTTCTAACTCCTTGTCTGTTAGGTACTTCAAGTCTTGGAATAGTAATGCTAGGGAGTATTCCAAAAAGGAATCCAAGTCTTAGTCTACAAGACATCGCAAGTACAAACTAAGAAAGTCCTGGAAATTGCAGGAGATGTCCAAAAAGACTGCATATTCTACTCAGAGCTCCAGCCTATTTCGGTCCTCTGACCTTGGAAGTGGTTGGAGAAAGGATCAAGGAATTTTTCCATGCCTGAAGGAATTCTATTATGGTTTGATGGGCGCTGACCATCATTCAGAATGGCTACTTATCGAGTTCGACTCGCAGCCTCTTAACTTGGGGTACATCACTACCCCCGTCTCCAGGGGTACCATAAGAAAGTGGGCTTTGTAGGCAGGGGTGTTGGACTTACTACTCAAGAAGGTGATTATTCCTGTTCCTATAAGGGAAAGGAGTTCAAGGGGTGTATTCCATCCTCTTATTGGTTTAGAAGGTCTGCAGAAAATATCGACCAGTATTTACTTAAAAGGGCTCAATTGTTGGGAAAAGATCATTCATTTTCTTATGGTAACTTTGCGAAGTGTCATTCCTCAGGTCTCCAACAGGACTTTATGGCAACAATCGATTTGCAGGACTCATACTTGCACATGCTTATTCATCAACATCAAACGTTTCTTCAATTTGCTGTGGAGGGCTTCCACTTCCAGTTCCAAGTTCTCTTGTTCGAGTTCAAATCATCCCGAAGGTATTCACAAAGGTGCTGGTCCCCTTAATGGCATTTCTGCAGCAACAAGGAAACTGTGTACAACCATATCTGGACAATTGGCTTGTATTGTCCAGTTCATCCACCAAACGACAGAGCATGTGAACAAGGTCTTGCAGATGTTGATAGAGCATGGATTTCTGATGAATGCAAAGAAATCCTAGTTGCTCCCATAACAAGGTAGGATTTTTTATAGGTGCACAATTTCTTACGTACCTGAGAATAGATACTCTGCCAGAAAAAAACAGTACTGAAGGTCCGGTCTCTTATATTGGATCTGATAATGACTTGGGTGCGACAGTATTTTTGGTTCCTTGGGCTGGTCCCACTGGAACACTTGGCTCCAGCTTTTCAAGACTTGTCTGTTATTCTCCTGATGACAAGGGAGTAGATTTATAGCTGGCTGGTGGTTGGATTTGCTGAACCTCCTGAAAGTGATTTGCATGTGTTCTCTATACCCGCTAATCATCTTGACAGATGCAAGCGAGAGGGGTGGGGAGCTTGGACTAGTCCACAACAGGTCTAGGCACTCTGGACAAGAACTCAAAGTGTCAGGTTGGCCAAATTAAGGGAGCTAGATGTGATCCACCTGGTTCTCCAGGCTTTTTCTCATTTGATTCGGGACAAATCAGTCATCTTCAGAACAGACAATACGACAGTGAAAGCATATTTGAAAAGCCAAGAAGGACAAGGACTCTGTCTCTGTCGGTCATTTCGACCAGATCTATTTTTTTGAGCCAAATTAATCTCATCTCTTGGAGAGCAATTTATATTCAGGGACTGCTGAATAGCTGTTCAGATATTTGAGCAGGAAGATTCCCTCTTTCCAAGATTTCTGTCTGTCTCCCCTATTGTTCGATCAAATGTGTCAGAGGTGGGGATGTCCTTTGATGGATTTGTTCGCATCCTCACACAACGCTCTGCTACCCACATTTTGCTCCAGGATGAGGGAAGCTTGAGCTTGGGGAATAGATGCTCTGTCCTGTCCATGGCCGGAGGTGCTCCCTCCTTTCCCTTTGATACAGCGGTTTCTGGTCAGGGTGAGGAGGGAGGGTGCTTAGGTGATCCAGGTTCCTCCACCCTGACCCAGCTCGTCCTGGTTTCATCCTTTGGTAGCGATGAAGATGGACCAGGAGTGGCTACTACCAACAGTCCCATTCCCTCTGGTCTTTCCCATTCATGAGGAGTCTCCTGTTGATCTCAATTTGATGGCCTGGAGGCTGAGAGGACAGGGTTGAGATCTCAGCGGTTATCTGATTCAATCTCCTCTTCCAATCAGACCTCGAGAAGACCATCCACTAGAGCCTCCTATGCACGACACTGACCATCTTTTAGGAAGTGGTGTGTGGAGAGGCCGTTAATGCCTCTTTCTGCAGATCTTCCTCAAATTTGACAATTTCTCCAAGATGGGTTTTCTTTGGCCCTACCAATTCAGTGGGTGGCGATAAAGGCTTTTAGGGCTCCTTTGGGAAATTTAGCGAATGCATAGGCACTGGTGCAGAAGTTATTCAGGGGATTTTCTAATATCCGTACTGCATTTCCATCCATCTATCCTGCCTGGGATCTTCCACTGGTATAACACGCTTTGAAGTATCAGCCCTTTGAGCCTTTCCACTCAATTGATGTTAAGACGCTGACATTGAAAATGGTGCAAAAAGAAGAATTGATGGACAGAATGCAGAACAATGTCATACATTCACCCCAGTCCAGAGATCTGGGCCTAAATCCATCGTGTTTTTTCTCCCCATGCCATTCCAGTTTGAACCCAGCCATATGCAAATCAGACTTGACCATGCACCCAATGGGAACAGTCCAGCCCGAACTGCCAGGCCAGGTCCGCCCTGGACTGGAAACAAGCATCCTAGGACCGGTTTCGGGGTTTCACCCCTCATCAGCCACTCGGGGTGACAAATGCAAAAACAACAGTTGATGGACAGAATGCAGAACAATGTCATACATTCACCCCAGTACAGAGATCTGGGCCCAAATCCACCGTTTTTTTGCACCCCATGCCATACCAGTTTGATCCCAGCCATATGCAAATCAGGCTTGACCCTGCACCCAATGAGAACAGTCCAGCCCGAACTGCCAGGTCCGCCCTGGATTTGGAAACAAGCATCCTAGGACCGGTTTTGGGGTTTCACCCCTCATCAGCCAGGATAGCTTGACTCCAGTGGCATGGAGAGCACCGGACCGACGTCTGGGTATACCCGTCCCACTCGGGGTGACAAATGCAAAAAGAAGAATTGATGGACAGAATGCAGAACAATGTCATACATTCACCCCAGTACAGAGATCTAGGCCGAAATCCATCGTTTGTTTTGCTCCCCATGCCATACCAGTTTGAACCCAGCCATATGCAAATCAGTCTTGACCCTGCACCCAATGAGAACAGTCCAGCCCGAACTGCCAGGCCAGTCCGCCCTGGACTGGAAACAAGCATCCTAGGACTGGTTTCAGGGTTTTACCCCTCATCAGCCACGATAGCTTGACTCCAGTGGCATGGAGAGCACAGGTCCCACGTCTGGGCATACCCATCCTACTTGGGGTGACAAATGCAAAAAAAAAAGAATTGATGGACAGAATGCAGAACAGTGTCATACATTCACCCCAGTACAGAGATCTGGACCTAAATCCATTGTTTCTTTGCTCCTCATTCCATACGGATGTAACCCAGATCTATTGACTGGGGGAGAATGTTTGATTTGCTCTGCATTCCGTCCATCATCTGTGTGTCTTTTGCTTTCTCGCCCTAAGTGCGACGGGTATGCCCAGGCGTGGGTCCCGGGCTCACTGTGCCACTGGATTCAAGCTAGCCTGGCTGATGAGGGGTGATGCCCTGAAACCGGTCCCAGGATGCTTTTTTTCCGGTCCAGGGAGGACCTGGCTTGGAAGTTGGGTCTGTCTGTTCCCATGAGGCACAGGGTCAAGACTGATTTGATTGAAAATGGTGTCATTACTTCGGTCAAGAGATTGGGGCAGCTGGGTGCACTGTCAGGAAGGCTCCGTTCCTGAGGGTCTTTGAGGAGAGGATTGTGTTAAGGCTAGGACCAGGGTTCATTGCCAAGTAAACTTTTCTGACCATTCCTAACAAGAAGTTGTTTTTCCAGTGTTGTTTTCTGGTACATCGGGAGAGAGTGATAGAGTTCAGGCAGGCTTCTTCTTTATTTGCTAAATTTGGACCTGCCAGGAAAGGTCTAAAGCTGTTCACTTGGACTCTAAGCAGGTGGATTCGATCCTTGATTTCCTTGGCCTAAAAGCAACACGGGGTACCTTCTGCTCCAGGGGTACAGGGCAGACCAACTAGAGGTATGTCGACTTCTCTAGTGGAGTCTCAAGGGACATTTTTGTATGAGATTTGTAGGACAGCCACATGGGCAGGTCCGTCTACACTAAGCAAACACTACAGAGTCATACAGGGCCCTGCAGTAGAAGATTTTTTTGGTTCCAAAGTTCTGTCTGCTGTGAAGTAAAAGTAGTATGAAGTGTACTAATAAAAGGATTTGGGTTCTGCAGAACTACGCTGTTGTCCTGGCTTTCTTTTAGCTTGGTTATACGAGGGGCTAATGCATCGATTACTTACATTACTCCTAGTCCATCTCTTGTTAGATACATTACTCCCTCCCACCGTGAATAGACAGGCCAACTGTTGGCTCATGATCTTAGTGACTAAACAGGAATTAATCAGGGGGAGGGGCTGTTATGCTTTGGCAGGAGTGTCAGGAAAGGCAAGGAGACCTTAGCTAGGTAATGAATCTAAACGAGAGATGGACTCAGAGTGATACAATTTCTGGTAAGTAATCGATGCATTTCTGCCTTAAGTGAGGCCCACACACGACAACGATGACGACGACCCCAGGCGCGGCTGGACAGTGTGTCCAGTGGGGAACAAAGAGGCTGGGCAATGGGTGGGTGCAGGTATAAATACCTGTCCCCAGCCCACTCCGCACCGGAAATGACGCCACATAGGCGCCGGACATAGGCGGGACTCCTGTGGGAAGGGGGTCCCGGCAGCTGGTCCGCGGGGATGTGCCTCATGCGGCACTAAGGGGGCCGCCCTCTTACAGGGCCCACTGCATGCGCCGCGGGCAGCCGCATTTCTCCTAAGTGAGGCCCACAGTGAGGGACAAATGCCACCACCACAACACCTCCTTAGGGGAGGTTGGAGCCCAGCGGACTGCTTGCAGGATATAGGCTTATGGCCGTCAATGAGCTTTCCAACCATTTCAGTATTGTGGAACATGAAAAGAAAGCATTTTTCAGGCATGGAGAGATTAAGGGGCATATGTACAAGCCCCTATCACCACCACAACGTCACTTTTACCGACATTGTGGTGGCGATAGGGGCTTAGCCTTATTTACAAGGCAGCGTGAAGCCACTTAACGTGGCTTAACACTGCCTTGTAAATAAGGCCCCCTTTCACGCTATGGTTAGCGTGAAAGGGGTGGGCAGTGGGTGTTCCACCGCAACAACCATTACAAGGGTGACGTACATAGGAGGCAGCGCCAAAATTAAGACCAGGGAAAACCTGGTCTTAAAATTGGCGAAATGAGGAGAAATGCTTTATTTCTCCTCATTTTTGCTTTTTCCATGTGTGCTGCCTTGTGCAGCACACATGGAAAAAGCTAATGCTATGGATTGTTTGTGTACAGGAAGGTGTCCCTTCCTGTACATAAACAATCCTTTAAAAAAATGCCATTTTGTGACTTTCATGTGTGCTGCACGAAGCAGCACACATGACAGTGACAAATGGCATTTTAGGATTGTTTATGTGCAGGAAGGGACACCTTCCTACACATAAACAATCCTCCCCTGCACGCAGACACCCTTGCACTCTGGTGCAAGGGTGCCTGCGTTGGCTCTAAGTTGCTAAACTTAGCGCCATTGCAGGGGGAAACGCAAGGCTGCACCACATTCTTGTAAATATGGTGCAGCCTTGCGTTTCAGAAGTGGCGGAGAGAGTCGTTAAGCCAGGAAGGCTAACGCCTCTCTCCGCCACTTCCTTGTACATATCCCCCTAAGTGATTTGTGCAGGAACACAGGGGGGCAGATTTACAAGCTTTGCGCCACTTTTGCGTCATTTTCCCCATGTTAAAAATGACGCAAAAGTGGCACAAGGGGCTTGGAAATCTGCCCTAGGATGCTGAGCTGAGGCCGGAACTCGAATCTGGTTCCCCACTTCCAAAGTCAGCAGCTCTGGCGGCCAGGCAACTTCTCCCTTGACATCTTCAGCTGAGCTTTAATTTTGAGATGAAAACGCTTGATACAGTCTCTGAGGGACTTTGCGTACACACCCACATCCTAACCTTGAGTGCGTCACAGACCCTTGATAAATTGCCGTTTTCTCTCTCGACATTTGCATGATAATATGGAACGTTTCTTTGACCCTGCACATGGCTGCGCCTTCGCAAGGGCAGGCGAGGGACTGATGGGGGTGTCCTCAGTGCAGGAATCCAAGCGCACATCAGCAGGTTGGGAGCAGATGGCCGACCAGCTGCTTCCCCCCAACAAAATCATTCCTGCACACAGCGCTCATCTGCAGCAGATGCCTTCTTCCAGAGGCCTTTTGTAGTCCCTCTTTCAAAGGCGCATGCCCTCACTTCTCCAAGAGACTCCGTGTAAATGAACCTTGCAAGGACAATGCAGGTCGCGGCTCAGGTCGTCGTCACTATTGCTTCAGTGTAGGGAAGTTCAATACTGAGAAGGGGGGGAGGGCGAGTGCAGTGATTGGGGTGAGGGAGGGGGGCATGCTGGATTAGTGGCAGGGAGGCAAAAGAATGATGGCAGCTGAGCTAGCAGAGGTAATGCATGCCCAGAAGCACTCGCCATAGTCCCTGCCACGGAGGGTCGCCATTCGTGGGGCTTCACGCGCCAGTCCTTCCTCAAGGTACCAGACACCGGCTTCAGATCAGAAACGGGCACGCAAAATTTAAGTAATTTGACGTTGCTTAATTACTTGAAATTCTGCAGATATTACCCAGGTATTTAGCACATTACTTTAGCGAGACACGTGCCCTCACATCTGAAATGGCCGCAATTTATACTAAGAAATAGCCCACAAAACACAAACGCCGTGAGCAGAGCCACTCGCGGTCTGATAGTTCGTGTTATTCCTGTGCATCTGCGCTAACATGTTGCCATAAACAACATAATTACGCCACGTGGCGTAATAGTGCATTAACAAGAGAAATATCATGTGTAGCGCAAATTTTGCCACAGAAATTTGACTCGGTACTGAACAGACCCCTGCTGTTGTTAAAATCAAGGGACACTGAAGCTGGCAGCAAGCAACACAGGGGTATATTCACAAGAACGTGTGATAACTACCGCAAGAGTAGCGTAACGCAACTTTCAATACCGCAGCCTATCTCGGGAAAATAACCCTGTGTCAACGTGGAATTCACAACACGGCGGTAGCATGCGATAGTTGGCAGACATCGCAGCCAATGTCCGCGAGACAACCACCTCAACGGAGATAAAAACACAAACCACAACGCGAAAAAAGCTGCGATGGGCCAAAGCGCGATAAGATAACAGTGAGAACCAGCGCAAGGGCAGCAATACACACGCGCAATGCGGGAAAAAGCACAAGAACAGTATAGGGAAAATGCCACAGAACAAAATACATCAACAGCAGAGTACCACGGATGCACCCTGGCCACCTGCAGAGGACAACATGCACACCACAACATCCACGCACCATGGAAGAACAGACCCTACAGGCACACCACATGAAAGAGACCAGTGGCAGACAAATCTGAGCCGCAGGAGCGACATCCCGGTACAAACTGCAACAACTCCACAACTGAACACAGGACACAACTGGTTCGGAAAATGTGCACAACATGGCAAATCACATCCGAAACCCCAGGGACATGTAACATGACAATGTACAATTCCAACCTGTGACCTGCAAATATGTTTTATTCACACATGCAGTGCATTTGGACATCTACCACTGTCCATGAATGCCACGGACGGTCACAATGTGACGTGCTCATGAGAAGTAAGTGTCAATGATGGAGTCCCTACGGGCCATTCCTGCCGCAGCTGCAGTGGGATGTGGGCTACCTGCCCCATCACCACCATCATCGTCCGGTACCTCTGGAACTGGGATCCATGGGGCCCTGGTGCGAACACAGATGTTGTGCAACACACAACATGCAACGATCATCTTGCACACGATGTCCGGGCTGTACAGGAGCTTCCCACCAGAACCGTCCAGGCACCTGAAACGTGACTTCAACACGCCAAATATGCGTTCAACGATGCCCCTGGTGCGTATGTGGGCCGCATTGTACTGCCTCTGGACGGGTGTGTTCGGGTCTCGGAGGGGTGTCATCATCCAAGGGCAGAGTGCATATCCTTGATCACCTGTGACAGTGCAGGGAGAAAAGAGTCAATACTTGGTTCTGCAGGATGTGATGGTAGGCCCACCAATTCAGTGACGCCTGTGCTGGCTGTGTGTGGGGTGAGTGTAAGCCAGCCCTCAGGGAGTAGCTGGTGCTGGCAACTACACCAACAGTCATCAGGCACACAGACATGCAATGTCAGAACTACAAGGGGGATGACTCGAGGCGCACAGGGCTAGTCGCCCCGGATGCACAGCGGCCGACACGGGCCCACCACCACGGGACGCTGACCTGCGGGAGACTGGGGTAGGGTCATGAGGGCAGAGCAGTGCCTCACATGTGTCTTGGCTGCATTCCGCATCTCCACACGTTCAGCTGTTGTGTGGCTGTGGTGCCATGTGAAGTCTGTATTGGGTGCAGGGGTAGCCCAGGATGACCATGGAGTGGTGTGGTCGTGTCTGGTAGGTTGTCGTGTAGTTCAACATGTCGGATGTGGTTAGGTCACGTGTGCATCCCCACAGTTGTGCCTTGTGCGTTGGTGGCTGTGGGATGTGTGGGGTGTTGATTTGGGACTTACCAACGAGCAGTCCCGTTCCATATGTGCCATCCTGGAAGCGCTGGTTGATGATGGACTGTCGGAAGATGAAGGAATCATGCACACTGCCTGGGTAGTTGGCGACGACATTGGTGAACATTCCCCGGTGGTCCACTATTGCCTGCACATTGATGGAATGCGTGTGCTTCCTGTTGCGGTAGTGGTGTGCAGTATCCGCAGGGGGCACAAGTGGGACATGTGTGCAGTTGATTGCCCCCAACACGGCCGGGAATCCGGCTATGGCGTAAAAGCCTTGCTTGGTCTCCAGCTGTTCCTGCGCAGTGTGGGGGAAGTGAAGGTACTGGGGTATGAAGCTGATGATGGCATCCAGGACGGGTGTGATGAACTTTGATAGGGCTGGCTGTGAGACCCCTCCGACTCTGGCAGTTGTTGGTTGGAAGTTCCCAGAGGCCAACACAAGGCCGGACTGGGAACAGAAACCGGCCCTGGCAAACTGCTCAGCCGGCCCCCCCTGGGGTGAGGGGGAGTGCAGCCGAGCAGTTTGCGAGGGCCGGTTTCGGCCGATTTTGTTACAGGGGGCCGATATTGCCGACCCCCGGTAACAAAAACGGCCTCCCAGGGGCCCAAAACCGGCCCCCACCCTAGCGGCCTCCCGGGGAAACGCCCGGTGCCCGCTATGGCCAGTCCAGCCCTGGGCCAACAGGTGCAGCACTGCCAGCAGCTTTGCCTGCGGTGGGATGTTTGTTCTCCGCTGTGTTGGGACCGTCAGCCTGTGGGCGATGTGGGTCAGGATGCGGAGGATGGTTGTCCTTTTGAGCCTGTAGTGGGCAATGACTTCCGCGGGCGTTAGGTCTGTGAGAGTGGTGCGTTTTCGGTAGGTCCGCTGTCTTACTCTACGCTGCCTCTGTGGTGGTCCGGGGGGGGAGCGGGTCCGGGTCCTGGGGGTGGTGGCGGTCCTGGGGGTGGTGACGGTGGGTGTTGTGGCCCTGTTGGGGCTCCGAGCTGCATGTAGAGTAGCTCCATGGCGTCGTTTGTTCTTCGGGTATGGCTGTGTGTGGGACTCCGTTGCCTACTGCAGGTAGACGTCCGTCTTTACACCTGCTTGAGGCAGGTGTTAAATACCTGCGGCTAACGCACCTTATCGCCTGTTTTGTGTTCTTATCGCCGATGTGGCTGGTCGTTGTGAATGTTGAGGTGTGATGTTGTCTCGACTTTTCACACGGGAACGCCCACTCTGCATCTCATTAGCGATATTTGCGGGGGTCCTCTGTGGTGATGTTTTTTGAGGCTGCTATCGCGGGTAAACTGGTGCTGTGGGCTGTTTACACCGGCTTGTGAATGGGGAGGTAGATTTATCACGACTTTGGCTGCGATGAAGTGTTGTTAATTCGGTGTTAGCTCCTTGTGAATATGCCCCACAGTCATTAAAACTGAGGGGGGCGGGAGCTATAATCGACCCCTCTACGCGAAATCCAGCAGATCCAAGCTCACAGGGCCCACTGGACACTCTGTTAAAGTGTGGCACGCAGCAAATAAATCTCTGGGGTGGGAGGGTAAATTAACATTGGCTACCCCCTGTGGCACTCCGCGAAACTTGGTAACCTGTGGTCCTCGAAAGGGTTTTCTAAATGGGACCTGATCGGAATATCACAGGTCAAGGATTTGTGGACACAGGGTGAAGTAAAACCCTTTGCCGCCCTTCAAACTCAGTACGAACTTCGTGGATGCCGAACTTTTCCGATATAATCAGATTAGCCACGCACTATACTCTCTCATCCCTAGAGGCACATCCCTTCCTGACTCGTCCCCTTTAGAGGACAGAATATTAGATGGTCATGTTCCTGACAGGACTATTTCATTAATTTACAACAAATTAATACACCACATGGACGATCCTCTCCTGGCTTTGAAGGGGAAGTGGGTAGCTGATGGGATGGAATTGGACGATGAGGACTGGCAGGAAGCGGTCTCCTCGCCCCGGGTGGTGGCCATTTCGGCCCGACTACGACTTGTCCAACTTAAAATCCTGCACAGAGTATATATGACCGGCCCTCGACTGGTGATGATGGGGAGAGCCGAAACAGGGGACTGTCGCAGGAAATGTGGCCTCACGGGCACATTCATGCATATTATGTGGGAATGCACCCTAGTCCAAAGGTACTGGAGAGAGGTACATGAAACTATGAGTACAGTACTGAATGTCCGTATACGCCCGGAGGCACGTAGATGCCTACTAAACATATGGGAGCCAACTGATCCCAACACACACCAAACGCAGTGGGCAACTTTGGGCTTCATGCTGTCAAAAAGAAATATCGCTCAGGCCTGGGGGGCGACTGCCCCTCCTACTTTAACTACGTGGGAAAACAATATGGACTGGTGCATGTTCAGAGAAAGGACAGTGTTTACTGCCCGAGGATGCCCCCGAAAATGGACCCACATCTGGTCACTGTGGAACGCTTATCGTGGTGATATCTGCACCCCCCCACAAACTGTAGAACTTGATGATTGACTTCCCCCTTGATTATCCCCACTGCATGTAAATTCGCTAATGTACTGCCTTGATTGTCATACATATTTTTATACTGTACCGATTTCGATGCCGCTATGTTAATGATTGTTTAATAAAAAGTTTAAAAAAAAAAAAAAAACTGAGGGGGGAGGGAGGGGAAGAATGGGGGAGGTGGGTTGTAGTTTCGTTGTCGAGCAGTTAAGTAAATAATATTTAAATAAATAGGTGCCGGCGCCCAATGTTTTCCTTTGGAGTCTGCTGCCAGAGCTGAAGAATGTTTGGGTTGGTAAATACCAAGGCTACATAGCCTTGACTCCTCCTCCTCATCCTCATTCTTCCACCTCCCTATATTTTCTGTCTCTATCTCATTCTTGCATGTTCCTTTTCATTCCTGCTTTCCCCATTTGTCTCTGTTTCCTATCTCGCCCTCCCTCCCCTTCCTCCCATTTCTGGCTTGAGTAACATAACATAACTTTAATGTTTTCAGCCAAACTGGCCATATCATTTAATATCACATTGAACAATTTAAGACATGATATTGTAACAGAAAATCATAGTTATTTATTAAAATGTATTTCATTAAAAATGGTACAGTACAACCAATAATTATTTTAAAAAAATAATTTGGATCATTTAACCAAATTGCAACTTAACATTTTTAAAAATTAATAATCTCAAATCGAACAGATACATCTCAGCTAGTGCGATCCCAATATTCGTGCAAGAAGTATTGCGGCTAGGTCGAGTAGGAAAGGATCATAACTGGCAAACAGTCGAATATACGTAAAATGCGAGAAATATTATGGCTAGATCTGTTGAACAGAGGGTATAGTTGACTGGCCTTCTAGAGTATGCTAAACATAAAGTACTAGTTTGTTTTGCCCGTCCAATGATGGACCCGACAGCAACTGTAACAGGGCATAGGTTTAGAAACTTATTGTACCTAAAGTAAAAGTGTGTCTGCAAATCCTCCAGCGATAGATTGAGCAGCAGCCGCCGATAAACAAAGTATCAGCCCACCTTTGCACTAGGAACACACAAAAAAGATAAGCTTTTTCCAATCAAAGTCACCTTGAAGGCATGTTCTACCTAAAATATAAATACACTTAGAAAGGACAATTAGGCAACCTAAATAAACAACCTGCTTATGACGTTAAAACCTATGCAACACAACATCTTTTATGTCCCTGTCAGCAGTGCTTGAAATGGAAAAACAGAAGTGCAGGTACCAGAGTACCTGCTTATTTCTGAAAAGTGCCGGGACTCTCCAATTAAAAGTATTATGTTTTTCTTGAGAAGTGCAGTACTCTCCTTCTCAAAAATAAAAAAGTGCCGGTATTCAGTACCAGACAGTACCTGCCCATTTAAAGCACTGCCCGTCTGCCTATTTCACCTAGTCTCTGAAATAACTTTTATAAGGTGCTTGGATGCTATTTTACTTGATTTTGGGACCATGCTAAGGTTTTTGTTGGAGGACATGTACCACAATTCAGGGGTCGATTCCGATTTGGGCCGGAAAAAGCACCGACCGACTCGGAGCCGGAATTAATTCCGACCGACACGTACCTGTGGCGCCCGACACGCCAAGTACGATGCAAGGCGTGCAAAATCCGACCGACACGTACTGAACCCAAGCCGAACGACCGAGCCGCACGGAAAACAGCAATCCGGCCGGAAAAACACGCGAATCGAACCGACCGACACGCACCCGGAACAAATCCAACCGAAACGTACACGCGAACTCCAAACCGCAAAGTACGATGCAAGGCGCGAAAACCACGACCGAGTCGTACGGAGGACAAGCCGTACGACCGACACGCATACAAAACCGAGCCGAAGTAACACAAAACACCGCGACCGACGCGTACGCAGCATAGAAAACTGCACAAACACAGCGTGAACGAAACGGAGAAGACCGTACGAGACAACTGCAGGGTCCGACTCGGTCACAAGAACGTTTCCAACATGCACAGAAAGTACTAAGGAAAAATACACAAAAAAAGGCCAAACAAGCAATTACAAAGCCAATAAATACTGGGGGGTGGGGACAGAGAACAAAGACACACCCACAACTCCACCCATATAAAGGACACAAATCCCAACCATGATCCTTTGCAAATGCTATTCTACTGCCAGCACTCAACAGACAGCAACCACACACCCACAGCTCATCCCTCACACAAGCCACACACCATCAGCACACCAACAAATACCTACCTCACATACACCCAGCAAAACACACACTCACACACCCTCACCTGCACACCAACACACACATCACTCACCATCACCACCCATCACCATGCCCCCAAGAAGAATCACAAGTTCCTAGATTGTGAATTGGAAGTCATGGTGAGACGAGATCCTCAGGGTAGAGCCACAGCTGTTTGGCACACTGGTCCAACAGACACCCATCTCCCAGAAAACCAAGATGTGGGAGAGGATCATCAACAGGGTGAACGCACAATCACCATGTCTGCGCACAAAGACTGACATCCAGAACAGGTGGTATGACGTGCGCAGGAGGGTACGGGAGCTGCTCAAGAAGGACTACCTCCTGAGCCAATACACCGGCAGTGGCCCTCCTGCCAAGCCAGTATACCTCAGGCCCTGGGAGGAGAAGGTGCGGGCCATCCTTCCGCCAGTGAGCGTCTATGGACTAGAGAACATCCCAGAGCCTGGTGAGTACATAACAAATGTACACAATATTCTGCCACAATACACACACACATCACTGTCAAGGGGAGAGTCAAACCATGCACTCATAGCAATTACACAGCAACCAGAACAGAATCATCCCAAAATGTGTATGTCAGTCAGATAAACACAACACATGCCATCTCAAAGTTACATTTAACCGTGTCATCACATGTACAAACACAACTACAACTACAGCTAGGCAGTGGCACAAATATAACTAACAAACACATCCAGACATGTAGCCACCACTACAACACCAACACACAGTGAAGACCACTGAAAGAAAGGAATTCTGTGTATGCTGGGCAAGTCAGTGTAGCCAATAGCATCATGGGAGTCGTAGTCACAGATATTGCTCACCCCCACAACTGTCCCATCAACACCACCATGAACCATGCGCACATCACAGGGAGTGGAAAAGGACTCACAAGATGGCTGACACTGGCTACTGCTGTGGGGAGCACACGGCCCTGAGGGCAACTGTGCAACAACCAACAGCAGGACACCACTGACTGACATCCTGAGAGACAACTTCCACTCCCTGCAATGCAAGCACGTTCCATGGTGGGATATCTGGCTGGGTGGGAAGGAGGACTTGCAGCACTGAGCATAATCACAAGCACCTCCCCTCACACACCCCCTCAACACATACTCCACATAACCCACCTGGGAGAATGCAATGCCTCACATCCTAACTCAAGATCCCACAAAGAACCTCCACCCTGGGTTATGTTGTGTGAAGCACAGGGACACTCTTGGGACTTTTAGCCAAACAACTGCCAGGACAACACTCCCAGCCATCCTGTCAGCACAGGCAGCCCACCCCACAGGGAAGCAGAGTCAAAAGGAAGGAAGCATGGGCATGCTGGGAAGGGGGGTGGAGGCAATAGCATGATGGGAGTAGTAGGCACAGATATTGCTCAGCCTCACAACTGGCCCATCAACACCACCCTGAACCATGCTCACATCACAGGGAGTGGATAAGGACTGACAAGATGGCTGACACTGGCTACTGCTGTGGGGAGCACAAGGCCCTGCTGGCAACTGTGCAACAACCAACAGCAGGACACCACTGACTGACATCCTGAAAGACAACTTCCACTCCCTGCAATGCAAGCACGTTCCATGGTGGGATATCTGGCTGGGTGGGAAGGAGGACTTGCAGCACTGACCATAGTCACAAGCACCTCCCCTCACACACCCCCTCAACACATACTCCACATAACCCACCTGGGAGAATGCAATGCCACCCATCCTAACTCAAGATCCCACAAAGAACCTCCACCCTGGGTTATGTTGTGTGAAGCACAGGGACACTCTTGGGACTTTTAGCCAAACAACTGCCAGGACAACACTCCCAGCCATCCTGTCAGCACAGGCAGCCCACCCCACAGGGAAGCAGAGTCAAAAGGAAGGAAGCATGGGCATGCTGGGAAGGGGGGTGGAGGCAATAGCATGATGGGAGTAGTAGGCACAGATATTGCTCAGCCTCACAACTGGCCCATCAACACCACCCTGAACCATGCTCACATCACAGGGAGTGGATAAGGACTGACAAGATGGCTGACACTTGCTACTGCTGTGGGGAGCACAAGGCCCTGCTGGCAACTGTGCAGCAACAAACAGCAGGACACCACTGACTGACATCCTGAAAGACAACTTCCACTCCCTGCAATGCAAGCACGTTCCATGGTGGGATATCTGGCTGGGTGGGAAGGAGGACTTGCAGCACTGACCATAGTCACAAGCACCTCCCCTCACACACCCCCGCAACACATACTCCACATAACCCACCTGGGAGAATGCAATGCCACACATCCTAACTCAAGATCCCACAAAGAACCTCCACCCTGGGTTATGTTGTGTGAAGCACAGGGACACTCTTGGGACTTTTAGCCAAACAACTGCCAGGACAACACTCCCAGCCATCCTGTCAGCACAGGCAGCCCACCCCACAGGGAAGCAGAGTCAAAAGGAAGGAAGGATGGGCATGCTGGGAAGGGGGTGGAGGCAATAGCATGATGGGAGTCGTAGTCACAGCTCTACATCCCCCACCACATGGCCCAGCAAGCTCACACTCACGCATGCACATCCCACAGAGAGTGGAAAGGCCCATCAAAGATGTCTGACACTGTTGCTGTGTCGTGGGGAGCACAAGGGCATGCTGGGAACTGCACACCAACCAACAGCAGGACACCACTGTCAGCCATCTTGCCATTGCTCTCACACCCACACACACTGAACTCCCCACAAAAGCAAGTAAGTATGGGAATGCTGGGAAGTGGGGTGGAGGCAATAGCATGATGGGAGTCATAGTCACAGACATAGCTCACCCCCACAACTGTCCCATCAACACCACCCTGAACCATGCTCACATCACAGGGAGTGGAAAACAACTGACAAGATGGCTGACACTGGCTACTGCTGTGGGGAGCACAAGGCCCTGCTGGCAACTGTGCACCAACAAACAGCAGGACACCACTGACTGACATCCTGAAAGACAACTTCCACTCCCTGCAATGCAAGTACGTTCCATGGTGGGATATCTGGCTGGGTGGGAAGGAGGACTTGCAGCACTGACCATAGTCACAAGCACCTCCCCTCACACACCCCCTCAACACATACTCCACATAACCCACCTGGGAGAATGCAATGCCACACATCCTAACTCAAGATCCCACAAAGAACCTCCACCCTGGGTTATGTTGTGTGAAGCACAGGGACACTCTTGGGACTTTTAGCCAAACAACTGCCAGGACAACACTCCCAGCCATCCTGTCAGCACAGGCAGCCCACCCCACAGGGAAGCAGAGTCAAAAGGAAGGAAGGATGGGCTTGCTGGGAAGGGGGGTGGAGGCAATAGCATGAAGGGAGTGGTAGTCACAGATCAACATCTCACACCCACATGGCCCAGCAAGTTAGCACTGAAGCATGCACACCTCACAGGGAGTCAAAAGCCACTTCAAAGATGTCTGACACAGGCCACAGCTGTGGGGAGCACAAGGCCCTGCTGGGAACTGGGCACCAACAAACAACAGGACCACACTGCCAGCCATCTTGCCATTGCTGTCACACTCACACACAGTGAAGTCCACTGAAAAGGAAGGAAGTATGGGCATGCTGGTAAGTGGGGTGCAGGCAATAGCATGATGGGA